>CM026387.1:75786966-75854591 GCA_014843695.1 Archivesica marissinica | reverse complement strand
TACATGTACTGTAGTGTGTAACTACTACCTATATACATGTACTGTAGTGTGTAACTACTACCTATATACATGTACTGTAGTGTGTAACTTCTACCTACATACATGTACTGTAGTGTGTAACTTCTACCTACATACATGTACTGTAGTGTGTAACTTCTACCTACATACATGTACTGTAGTGTTTACTACTACCTACATACATGTACTGTAGTGTGTAACTTCTACCTACATACATGTACTGTAGTGTGTAACTACTACCTATATACATGTACTGTAGTGTGTAACTACTACCTATATACATGTACTGTAGTGTGTAACTTCTACCTACATACATGTACTGTAGTGTGTAACTTCTACCTACATACATGTACTGTAGTGTGTAACTTCTACCTACATACATGTACTGTAGTGTTTACTACTACCTACATACATGTACTGTAGTGTGTAACTTCTACCTACATACATGTACTGTAGTGTGTAACTACTACCTATATACATGTACTGTAGTGTGTAACTACTACCTATATACATGTACTGTAGTGTGTAACTTCTACCTACATACATGTACTGTAGTGTGTAACTACTACCTATATACATGTACTGTAGTGTGTAACTACTACCTAGGTATATACATGTACTGTAGTGTGTAACTACTACCTATATACATGTACTGTATTGTGTAACTACTACCTATATACATGTACTGTAGTGTGTAACTTCTACCTACATACATGTACTGTAGTGTGTAATTACTACCTATATACATGTACTGTATTGTGTAACTACTACATATATACATGTACTGTAGTGTGTAACTACTACCTATATACATGTACTGTAGTGTGTAACTACTACCTAGGTATATACATGTACTGTAGTGTGTAACTACTACCTATATACATGTACTGTAGTGTGTAACTACTACCTATATACATGTACTGTATTGTGTAACTACTACCTATATACATGTACTGTAGTGTGAAACTTCTACCTACATATGTGTACTGTAGTGTGTAACTTCTACATACATGTACTGTAGTGTGTAACTTCTACCTACATACATGTACTGTAGTGTGTAACTTTTACCTACATACATGTACTGTAGTGTGTAACTTCTACCTACATACATGTACTGTAGTGTGTAACTACTACCTACATACATGTACTGTAGTGTGTAACTTCTACCTACATACATGTACTGTAGTGTGTAACTACTACCTACATACATGTACTGTAGTGTGTAACTTCTACCTACATACATGTACTGTAGTGTGTAACTTCTACCTACATACATGTACTGTAGTGTGTAACTTCTACCTACATACATGTACTGTAGTGTGTAACTACTACCTATATACATGTACTGTAGTGTGTAACTACTACCTATATACATGTACTATAGTGTGTAACTTCTACCTACATACATGTACTGTAGTGTGTAACTACTACCTATATACATGTACTGTAGTGTGTAACTACTACCTAGGTATATACATGTACTGTAGTGTGTAACTACTACCTATATACATGTACTGTATTGTGTAACTACTACCTATATACATGTACTGTAGTGTGTAACTACTACCTATATACATGTACTGTAGTGTGTAACTACTACCTAGGTATATACATGTACTGTAGTGTGTAACTACTACCTATATACATGTACTGTAGTGTGTAACTACTACCTATATACATGTACTGTAGTGTGTAACTACTACCTATATACATGTAATGTAGTGTGTAACTACTACCTATATACATGTACTGTAGTGTGTAACTACTACCTAGGTATATACATGTACTGTAGTGTGTAACTACTACCTATATACATGTACTGTAGTGTGTAACTACTACCTATATACATGTACTGTATTGTGTAACTACTACCTATATACATGTACTGTAGTGTGTAACTACTACCTATATACATGTACTGTATTGTGTAACTACTACCTATATACATGTACTGTAGTGTGTAACTACTACCTAGGTATATACATGTACTGTAGTGTGTAACTACTACCTACATACATGTACTGTAGTGTGTAACTACTACCTATATACATGTACTGTAGTGTGTAACTACTACCTATATACATGTACTGTATTGTGTAACTACTACCTATATACATGTACTGTATTGTGTAACTACTACCTATATACATGTACTGTAGTGTGTAACTACTACCTATATACATGTACTGTAGTGTGTAACTACTACCTATATACATGTACTGTAGTGTGTAACTACTACCTATATACATGTACTGTAGTGTGTAACTACTACCTATATACATGTACTGTAGTGTGTAACTACTACCTATATACATGTACTGTAGTGTGTAGTGTGTAACTACTACCTATATACATGTACTGTAGTGTGTAACTACTACCTATATACATGTACTGTAGTGTGTAACTACTACCTATATACATGTACTGTATTGTGTAACTACTACCTAGGTATATACATGTAATGTAGTGTGTAACTACTACCTACATACATGTACTGTAGTGTGTAACTACTACCTAGGTATATACATGTACTGTAGTGTGTAACTACTACCTATATACATGTACTGTAGTGTGTAACTACTACCTATATACATGTACTGTAGTGTGTAACTACTACCTATATACATGTACTGTAGTGTGTAACTACTACCTATATACATGTACTGTAGTGTGTAACTACTACCTATATACATGTACTGTATTGTGTAACTACTACCTATATACATGTACTGTATTGTGTAACTACTACCTAGGTATATACATGTACTGTAGTGTGTAACTACTACCTATATACATGTACTGTAGTGTGTAACTACTACCTATATACATGTACTGTAGTGTGTAACTACTACCTAGGTATATACATGTACTGTAGTGTGTAACTACTACCTAGGTATATACATGTACTGTAGTGTGTAACTACTACCTAGGTATATACATGTACTGTAGTGTGTAACTACTACCTATATACATGTACTGTAGTGTGTAACTACTACCTATATACATGTACTGTAGTGTGTAACTACTACCTATATACATGTACTGTAGTGTGTAACTACTACCTATATACATGTACTGTATTGTGTAACTACTACCTATATACATGTACTGTAGTGTTTAACTACTACCTATATACATGTACTGTAGTGTGTAACTACTACCTAGGTATATACATGTACTGTAGTGTGTAACTACTACCTAGGTATATACATGTACTGTAGTGTGTAACTACTACCTAGGTACATACATGTACTGTAGTGTGTAACTACTACCTATATACATGTACTGTATTGTGTAACTACTACCTATATACATGTACTGTAGTGTGAAACTTCTACCTACATACGTGTACTGTAGTGTGTAACTTCTACATACATGTACTGTAGTGTGTAACTTCTACCTACATACATGTACTGTAGTGTGTAACTACTACCTATATACATGTACTGTAGTGTGTAACTACTACCTATATACATGTACTGTAGTGTGTAACTTCTACCTACATACATGTACTGTAGTGTGTAACTACTACCTATATACATGTACTGTAGTGTGTAACTACTACCTATATACATGTACTGTATTGTGTAACTACTACCTATATACATGTACTGTAGTGTGTAACTACTACCTATATACATGTACTGTAGTGTGTAACTACTACCTATATACATGTACTGTAGTGTGTAACTTCTACCTAGGTATATACATGTACTGTAGTGTGTAACTACTACCTATATACATGTACTGTAGTGTGTAACTTCTACCTAATACATGTACTGTAGTGTGTAACTACTACCTACATACATGTACTGTAGTGTGTAACTTCTACCTATATACATGTACTGTAGTGTGTAACTACTACCTACATACATGTACTGTAGTGTGTAACTTCTACCTATATACATGTACTGTAGTGTGTAACTACTACCTATATACATGTACTGTATTGTGTAACTACTACCTAGGTATATACATGTAATGTAGTGTGTAACTACTACCTACATACATGTACTGTAGTGTGTAACTACTACCTAGGTATATACATGTACTGTAGTGTGTAACTACTACCTATATACATGTACTGTAGTGTGTAACTACTACCTATATACATGTACTGTAGTGTGTAACTACTACCTATATACATGTACTGTAGTGTGTAACTACTACCTATATACATGTACTGTATTGTGTAACTACTACCTATATACATGTACTGTATTGTGTAACTACTACCTAGGTATATACATGTACTGTAGTGTGTAACTACTACCTATATACATGTACTGTAGTGTGTAACTACTACCTATATACATGTACTGTAGTGTGTAACTACTACCTAGGTATATACATGTACTGTAGTGTGTAACTACTACCTAGGTATATACATGTACTGTAGTGTGTAACTACTACCTATATACATGTACTGTAGTGTGTAACTACTACCTATATACATGTACTGTAGTGTGTAACTACTACCTATATACATGTACTGTAGTGTGTAACTACTACCTATATACATGTACTGTATTGTGTAACTACTACCTATATACATGTACTGTAGTGTTTAACTACTACCTATATACATGTACTGTAGTGTGTAACTACTACCTAGGTATATACATGTACTGTAGTGTGTAACTACTACCTAGGTACATACATGTACTGTAGTGTGTAACTACTACCTATATACATGTACTGTATTGTGTAACTACTACCTATATACATGTACTGTAGTGTGAAACTTCTACCTACATACGTGTACTGTAGTGTGTAACTTCTACATACATGTACTGTAGTGTGTAACTTCTACCTACATACATGTACTGTAGTGTGTAACTACTACCTATATACATGTACTGTAGTGTGTAACTACTACCTATATGCATGTACTGTAGTGTGTAACTTCTACCTACATACATGTACTGTAGTGTGTAACTACTACCTATATACATGTACTGTAGTGTGTAACTTCTACCTATATACATGTACTGTAGTGTGTAACTACTACCTACATACATGTACTGTAGTGTGTAACTTCTACCTATATACATGTACTGTAGTGTGTAACTACTACCTACATACATGTACTGTAGTGTGTAACTTCTACCTATATACATGTACTGTAGTGTGTAACTACTACCTACATACATGTACTGTAGTGTGTAACTTCTACCTATATACATGTACTGTAGTGTGTAACTACTACCTACATACATGTACTGTAGTGTGTAACTTCTACCTATATACATGTACTGTAGTGTGTAACTACTACCTACATACATGTACTGTAGTGTGTAACTTCTACCTATATACATGTACTGTAGTGTGTAACTACTACCTACATACATGTACTGTAGTGTGTAACTACTACCTAGGTATATACATGTACTGTAGTGTGTAACTACTACCTATATACATGTACTGTAGTGTTTACTTCTACCTATATACATGTACTGTAGTGTGTAACTACTACCTACATACATGTACTGTAGTGTGTAACTTCTACCTATATACATGTACTGTAGTGTGTAACTACTACCTATATACATGTACTGTAGTGTGTAACTACTACCTAGGTATATACATGTACTGTAGTGTGTAACTACTACCTATATACATGTACTGTAGTGTGTAACTACTACCTATATACATGTACTGTAGTGTGTAACTACTACCTATATACATGTACTGTAGTGTGTAACTACTACCTATATACATGTACTGTAGTGTGTAACTACTACTTATATACATGTAGTATGCTGTACTGTAGTGTTTTCCGTTGTATTCAGAGCCAACCACTACACACACTTCAAATTTAATTAGAGAGAAACAGACAGTCAAACTTGTAAGTTGTAAATATTAGAGACCACCAATGGAAGGGGTAAAAGTTGTCTCTAAGCAGGAATTGTCTCTTATTACCAGGGTTCATTCTAGGTCAGAATTTTTGGGAGAAGTGAGAAAGCGCGTGATCGCTTCCTTAAATGGTGTTCTTTAATATACTTCTGCAAAATAGGGTTAAAATGCACAGTACAACCATTAATTACAACATTTGAATAGAAGGAGTGCTTTATAGTGGGCCAGTGTATCTTACTTATACTAGACAACATTTTGTTTGAATTTTATTTTTTAAAATTTTTTTTTTTAGGGAGAAGTGGGGCCCCCAGAGGGCGAAGTCAGGGTCCCTAGGGCGACAATTTCGCCCACATGGTCCTCTAAAATGATCCCTGATTACAGGCTAATTTGTTCTCAAATTCTCAAACAATACTGAAAAACCTAGACTGCTACATTTGTACATGTATATCAGCTGCATTGGAAATCACCTTCCCACTAACAAATATTAACCACATGTTACAACATCCATCAATTTCAAATGTAGTAAAAAAACTAGGTCAGGGAGACCTAACTTTGTCTCATGTACCAGAATCATTGTATTTCTGCTTAAATGGGGTCAATAACTAGATCAACACAATGGTGCAGCTTGACACTATTTAAATTCCTGAAATTGACTGAATGAATAATAGTTAGTCGTCCAGGATGTTGACACTTTGATCTGTAGCAGCCTTACAACACCATGCACGTCATACTTGAGTCTCTTTCATGTAGATAAAAACTACATGTTAACTTTTTGTATCAGTGGATCATCTTTTAACAACTTATTCTCATGAAACCCAGGGCTCATTCTAGGTCATAATATTTGGGAGAAGTGAGATTGCAACCTTACATTGTGTTACATGTATATAATCAATTTCAACCAAATAGGGTTAAAATACATAATATGCAGCGTTCCCTCTGTCTGAATGTTTGTTCCCTCTGTCTGAATGTTTGTTCCCTCTGTCTGAATGTTTGTCTGCGCCACTTCTGTCGCCAATTGAAAAAACACTGGAGCCAATTAAAAAAACTTGGAGCCAAAAACTAAGAGCCATATAGTTCACAAATAAATATTTGAAGCTGTGTATTTGATAAAATATTGCGCCAAATATTTTCGCCAATTCACAAAATTTAGCGTCAATATTTGTTTTTTGTCGTTATTGGCGACCGACAGCAGGAACCCTGAATATGACAATTAAGTAAAACATGTGTGTGCTTTATAATTGGCCAGTGTTTGTTTTTTTTTACTGGACAAAATTGTATATGAAAATTGTAAAATAATATTTGATTTTTAGGGAGAAGACTATTTCACCCAGGTCGCCCTCTAGCATTGGCACAGTGTATCAGTGTGACCCAATTTATTTGTAGCATCATTAGAACAACTTCTGTTACGTTTTTTCATTGTCAACTTCTTCTCCTGTCTTCCTGAACCATTAGTAGATATTTTTTATCATTCAAACTTAATTAGTAGCATCCTTACAGTAGTCTCTGCCAAGTACAAGATTGTTCAAATATAGACGCTAGGTTGTTTGTATGGAGATATAATAGTATATTAACCTAAATCTCTATGAAGGAAAGGGTTAAACAACTTCACCCAAGTGAATTAGGAATTCAGGGGTTTCCCTTAGATTTTAATCTTGAGGGACATTCAAATATTTTCTCCGCCACATATTAAAATTTGGGGCAGCATTGGGGGACATAACATATACTGTTGTTAACGATTATATAGACCGCGCGTAACTGAGTAATGTGATGTGCCGTCTTTACATCAATGTCTAATTTTGGTTACAAGTTTATTACTCTTTCTAAACATTGTGTGTGTGTTTTTTACGTTTGTTTATCGTCGCTACCGGTTGCCCATACATGTTTGAGCGACGCCTCCTGAAGAGATTAGTTATTTTAGATTTTTGGAGGATAGTGCAATGATGCAGACAGAGACCCATTCCGAGTGCATGGTGTACAGCACCGACACGAGACCTCGGTTTAAAGTCCCATCTGAAAGACTGTTAATTTTATTAGGGTCAGAAGGGGGATCGAACCAGCGATGCCTGGATTACCAGTCCAACATGTTAACCACTAGACTACAGATCCAGATAAACATTGTCTGAAGCGCTATGTACATCTTTTATGGCCTGTATGTGTGACTTAGAATTTTGATGTCGAGTAAGAGTTGTAGTTCTGTAATTAGTGCAACCGTCGGTAAAGGGTTTATTTTTTGGGGTTCTCATGCAGGGATCCTGTGGTCAGCGAAGTGCAATCAATGGGAGTGGATACATCACTGACAGCCCTGACCACAGGCATCACTACTTCATACATGTACAATGTAAACACACTGGGAACAGGCGTCCATATATTTTGCTTGGTCAGTGAAATAAATATATTTTAACACCTAGACCATTAATTGGGCCGTATTGAGTTTCTGATAATGTTATTTCGCCAGAAGTTAAAAAGTGAAAAATCGACAGACTGGAATCCAGGCTAACCAACCCTCTATATAGTACATGTATATCGACAGACTGGAATCCAGGCTAACCAACCCTCTATATAGTACATGTATATCGACAGACTGGAATCCAGGCTAACCAACCCTCTATATAGTACATGTATATCGACAGACTGGAATCCAGGCTAACCAACCCTCTATATAGTACATGTATATCGACAGACTGGAATCCAGGCTAACCAACCCTCTATATAGTACATGTATATCGACAGACTACCGTATTTAGCTGTGTATAGTGCGCACATTTCTTACTGAAATCCTCATCCATTTTATCTACTGCGCATTATACACCAGTACAGACATCAGGACATTTTTTTCCGGACCAAAATTTCGTGAAAAAACTGAAATTCGACCCGAACGGCCCACAGTCATTCTATAAGTTGTTACATTCGACAATCGTTATAAACTAGCTATTAAAACCAGTTGCCGATAGTCTATATAAATAAATCAAATGAATAAGACCACACAATTAGCATATATTTCGTTTATTTTGGCAAACTTTGATGAATTTAATTGAAAAGGTAAATGCATAAAAAAATGGCGATTTGATAACATCACGTGGTTTTATCGTATGTAATATTTCCCGTACTTTTCGCGTACTTCGCCGTACAATGTACAATGCATTGCATAAAAAAAAAACTTTTTTGGCTGCAGTATTTCAATTGATTGTAGCGATAATTAATTTCGACAAACCTTTCACAATGGGTCCCAGTTAATTAGGTAGGCTTCACGTGTTGAGAAGTTTGAGCATCTGCTGACATGTTTGAGAACGTGTTGAGATGTTTGAGAACGTGTTGAGATGTTTGAGAACGTGTCGAGAAATTTGAGCAGGTGTGCCCGAGTGCGATGAGGTATATCTCGAGTGATTAATATAAGTTGTAAAAATCACGGAGCACAATTTTTAGCGATTTTTGAGAAATGTTAAATTTTGACTTGGAAAATTGCGTTTTTCACGTGCGCAGTATACATAGGAAATCAGTTTTTCCGCCGATTTTCGTGCCAGATCGTGGGTGCGCACTATACACGGTAGCGCACTATACACAGCTAAATACGGTAGTACATGTATATCGACAGACTGGAATCCAGGCTAACCAACGCTCTATATAGTACATGTATATCGATAGACTAGTACATGTATATCGACAGACTGGAATCCAGGCTAACCAGCCCTCTATATAATACATGTATATCGACAGACTAGTACATGTATATCGACAGACTGGAATCCAGGCTAACCAGCCCTCTATATAATACATGTATATCGATAGATTAGTACATGTATATCGACAGACTGGAATCCAGGCTAACCAGCCCTCTATATAATACATGTATATCGACTAGGGGTGACTATTGGGGTCAATTTTACTATTGCGATAGTATTGCGATAGTTAAAATACTATTGCGATAGTATTGCGATAGTTGTAGGACTATTGCAATAGTATTGTGTAAATACATATTAATTAAAAAAATATTCTGTTTCGTATGGAATACACAAGTTCTGTGTATTTATTTATTAGCATGCAATTTTTTCTTTATTATCATGACATCGAACACACTGCACTAATTTACTTGTCCGTAGTGAAAAGTTGAAAACCCACTTGCCCGTATATCCGAACTTTATATGTTTAAATAATATAAACCAACCTTATTTAAAAATCGATACACAGTCCCGCTAAGTTACATGATTGTTTACCTGTCGTCTTCAATAATAAGGCTGCGTCACGTACCCGTTCCCGTATATCGATTTAGCGACCGCGTAGTATACTTGTAACTGACGCATGCGCTATAGCACTTTAAATTACCCATACCCGGGATTATGGGGGTCACATCGCCTACTTTGCTCACTATTCAGTACCAAAGAAGCCATTTTCGACAGTAGTTATTCTTATTGACAGCTGGCTTGTTTTGAGCGGAAAATACATTGCATACCCACCGCATTTTACACAGTTTTTATGTGACGGGCGATAACTCTTGACATTTCCGGTTCTTATTCAGGTTATTGTCGGCTGGAAATGTTGTCCGCCACCGTTGTCGGCTGGCTTGTGTTTATTGCGGAAGTTCCGCAGGAAAATAAACAAGAACATTTGCCGATGCTTTCTCATTAAAATACGATTTAAATGCCATGGGAACATAAAGTAAATGCACTCGCCGGTATTTTTACTTGTCCACGGACAAGTTACATTCGAAAATCTACTTGCCCGGCGTAACAAATGACCGATTTCGCCATCCCTGGCAACTATCGAAACTATTGCGATAGTACTGCCGCAATAGTCAATACTATCGATGGTCATATTTACCATCGATGGTTGACTATCGTGACGCTGTCTATTGCGATGCATCGATATTTCGATGCATCGTTACACCCCTAATATCGACAGACTGGAATCCAGGCTAACCAACCCTCTATATAGTACATGTATATCGACAGACTAGTACATGTATATCGACAGACTGGTATCCAGGCTAACCAACCCTCTATATAGTACATGTATATCGACAGACTAGTACATGTATATCGACAGACTGGAATCCAGGCTAACCAACCCTCTATATAGTACATGTATATCGACAGACTAGTACATGTATATCGACAGACTGGAATCCAGGCTAACCAACCCTCTATATAGTACATGTATATCGATAGACTAGTACATGTATATCGACAGACTGGAATCCAGGCTAACCAGCCCTCTATATAATACATGTATATCGACAGACTGGAATCCAGGCTAACCAACCCTCTATATAGTACATGTATATCGACAGACTAGTACATGTATATCGACAGACTGGAATCCAGGCTAACCAACCCTCTATATAGTACATGTATATCGACAGACTAGTACATGTATATCGACAGACTGGAATCCAGGCTAACCAACCCTCTATATAGTACATGTATATCGATAGACTAGTACATGTATATCGACAGACTGGAATCCAGGCTAACCAACCCTCTATATAGTACATGTATATCGACAGACTAGTACATGTATATCGACAGACTAGTACATGTATATCGACAGACTGGAATCCAGGCTAACCAACCCTCTATATTGTACATGTATATCGACAGACTGGAATCCAGGCTAATGACAGACTGGAATCCAGGCTAACCAACCCTCTATATAGTACATGTATATCGACAGACTAGTACATGTATATCGACAGACTGGAATCCAGGCTAACCAACCCTCTATATAGTACATGTATATCGATAGACTAGTACATGTATATCGACAGACTGGAATCCAGGCTAACCAGCCCTCTATATAATACATGTATATCGACAGACTGGAATCCAGGCTAACCAACCCTCTATATAGTACATGTATATCGACAGACTAGTACATGTATATCGACAGACTGGAATCCAGGCTAACCAACCCTCTATATAGTACATGAATATCGACAGACTAGTACATGTATATCGACAGACTGGAATCCAGGCTAACCATCCCTCTTATAGTACATGTATATCGACAGACTGGAATCCAGGCTAACCAGCCCTCTATATAATACATGTATATCGACAGACTGGAATCCAGGCTAACCAACCCTCTATAATTATAGTACATGTATATCGACAGACTAGTACATGTATATCGACAGACTGGAATCCAGGCTAACCAACCCTCTATATAGTACATCGACAGACTAGTACATGTATATCGACAGACTGGAATCCAGGCTAACCAACCCTCTATATAGTACATGTATATCGATAGACTAGTACATGTATATCGACAGACTGGAATCCAGGCTAACCAGCCCTCTATATAATACATGTATATCGACAGACTGGAATCCAGGCTAACCAACCCTCTATATAGTACATGTATATCGACAGACTAGTACATGTATATCGACAGACTGGAATCCAGGCTAACCAACCCTCTATATAGTACATGTATATCGACAGACTAGTACATGTATATCGACAGACTGGAATCCAGGCTAACCAACCCTCTATATAGTACATGTATATCGATAGACTAGTACATGTATATCGACAGACTGGAATCCAGGCTAACCAACCCTCTATATAGTACATCGACAGACTAGTACATGTATATCGACAGACTGGAATCCAGGCTAACCAACCCTCTATATAGTACATGTATATCGACAGACTGGAATCCAGGCTAACCAACCCTCTATATAGTACATGTATATCGACAGACTAGTACATGTATATCGACAGACTGGAATCCAGGCTAACCAACCCTCTATATAGTACATGTATATCGACAGACTAGTACATGTATATCGACAGACTGGAATCCAGGCTAACCAACCCTCTATATAGTACATGTATATCGATAGACTAGTACATGTATATCGACAGACTGGAATCCAGGCTAACCAACCCTCTATATAGTACATCGACAGACTAGTACATGTATATCGACAGACTGGAATCCAGGCTAACCAACCCTCTATATAGTACATGTATATCGACAGACTGAAATCCAGGCTAACCAACCCTCTATATAGTACATGTATATCGATAGACTAGTACATGTATATCGATAGACTAGTACATGTATATCGACAGACTGGAATCCAGGCTAACCAACCCTCTATATAGTACATCGACAGACTAGTACATGTATATCGACAGACTGGAATCCAGGCTAACCAACCCTCTATATTGTACATGTATATCGACAGACTGGAATCCAGGCTAATGACAGACTGGAATCCAGGCTAACCAACCCTCTATATAGTACATGTATATCGACAGACTGGAATCCAGGCTAACCAACCCTCTATATACAGGGCCCACACTGGGCAGAAATAAGTTTGGGTCACTTATCTGTTTGAAAGATGGGGTGTGTGCGGGAGCGGTGTCGTCCCCTCCCTGGTTTGATTTTTTTGGTATTTTTATTTGTAAATGGCGAGATTCTAGCCTGTTTTTTTCTGGAAGAAGTATTAATATAGACATTAGAATGAAAGAATGCATACCTGTTAAGGCTAAAAGTTTATTTTACAATGTAGCCCTGTGACAGTGATTAATAATGGAAGCCAACACAGGATTACATTTCAAATGAACTTTAAGCTCAAAAAGACATGCATACTAATCATTTTTGAAGACAATCCAATGAACTCTTACAACTTTAATTATTTTCTTGGTCATAATAATTTAAAAATACATCAGAATTACATACATGTACAAGTATCCACTATGTCTAACAAATTGCACAACATTCAGTTCAAAATGCGTCAATGGAAATTTTCATCAGGCTGTCTAGGTTTCATTCACTAAGTCCATTTCGGACGTTTAAAACCGAAAGTAGCCATTTTGACACGTGACGATTTGGATTTTTTTTTTACATTTATTTATCGGCGATTTGGACAAGTTTCATTCACTTTTTATAGTTGAGGACACGAAAATCATATTTTTCACAACTACTACCTTTGATATTATTTGTGAAAAACAACGCCAATAATTATTACCTAATTATGTACACAAGTTATTCGGTCATCCGTATAATCTTCAAACAATGTCATCATTTCACCAATCAAGTACTGCCGTTTCATAAAGGACCTCAATTATCAAATCATTCCCATTATACAAAACTGTAAATGTGTGATCATATACCGCTAATTTACATGTTTGTTTTGTTTTGATTGCAATTTACGATGGGAATATGCCTCCAGCACATGTACACAGCTGTTTTGACTGTGAATCGATTGTTTTGCCAAACGATAGCGTATACCAGAGCAAAAAAATTGTAACCAGTCAAAGATACAATGAACACAAGACTGTGTATCGATTTTCTTTAACTGGAACGCGCCGTCGTCAATGGTAAATAAAACCAGTCGAGTATGAAAGGTTAAAATATGGCACAAACGTTATTTATGCCGATTTTTTGTGCAATTTTCTGAAAATCGCCAAATTGAAATTTTAGGAGCCATTTCTATCACCATTTGGCTCTTGTGGCGACTGACAGCGTGGCCCCTGATATAGTACATGTATATCGACAGACTAGTACATGTATATCGACAGACTGGAATCCAGGCTAACCAACCCTTTATATAGTACATGTATATCGATAGACTAGTACATGTATATCGACAGACTGGAATCCAGGCTAACCAACCCTCTATATAATACATGTATATCGACAAGACTGGAATCCAGGCTAACCAACCCTCTATATAATACATCGACAGACTAGTACATGTATATCGACAGACTGGAATCCAGGCTAACCAACCCTCTATATAGTACATCGACAGACTAGTACATGTATATCGACAGACTGGAACCCAGGCTAACCAACCCTCTATATAGTACATGTATGTCAACAGACTAGTACATGTATATCAACAGACTGGAATCCAGGCTAACCAACCCTCTATATAGTACATGTATATCGACAGACTAGTACATGTATATCGACAGACTGGAATCCAGGCTAACCAACCCTCTATATAGTACATGTATATCGACAGACTGGAATCCAGGCTAACCAACCCTCTATATAGTACATGTATATCGACAGACTGGAATCCAGGCTAACCAACCCTCTATATAGTACATGTATATCGACAGACTGGAATCCAGGCTAACCAACCCTCTATATAGTACATGTATATCGACAGACTGGAATCCAGGCTAACCAACCCTCTATATAGTACATGTATATCGACAGACTGGAATCCAGGCTAACCAACCCTCTATATAGTACATGTATATCGACAGACTAGTACATGTATATCGACAGACTGGGATCCAGGCTAACCAGCCCTCTATATAGTACATGTATATCGATAGACTAGTACATGTATATCGACAGACTGGAATCTAGGCTAACCAACCCTCTATATAGTACATGTATATCGACAGACTAGTACATGTATATCGACAGACTGGAATCCAGGCTAACCAACCCTCTATATAATACATGTATATCGACAGACTGGAATCCAGGCTAACCAACCCTCTATATAGTACATGTATATCGACAGACTGGAATCCAGGCTAACCAACCCTCTATATAGTACATGTATATCGACAGACTAGTACATGTATATCGACAGACTGGAATCCAGGCTAACCAACCCTCTATATAGTACATCGACAGACTAGTACATGTATATCGACAGACTGGAACCCAGGCTAACCAACCCTCTATATAGTACATGTATATCGACAGACTAGTACATGTATATCGACATACTGGAATCCAGGCTAACCAACCCTCTATATAGTACATGTATATCAACAGACTGGAATCCAGGCTAACCAACCCTCTATATAGTACATGTATATCGACAGACTGGAATCCAGGCTCACCAACCCTCTATATAGTACATGTATATCGACAGACTAGTACATGTATATCGACAGACTGGAATCCAGGCTAACCAACCCTCTATATAGTACATGTATATCGACAGACTAGTACATGTATATCGACAGACTGGAATCCAGGCTAACCAACCCTCTATATAGTACATGTATATCGACAGACTGGAATCCAGGCTAACCAACCCTCTATATAGTACATGTATATCGACAGACTAGTACATGTATATCGACAGACTGGAATCCAGGCTAACCAACCCTCTATATAGTACATGTATATCGACAGACTAGTACATGTATATCGACAGACTGGAATCCAGGCTAACCAACCCTCTATAATTATAGTACATGTATATCGACAGACTAGTACATGTATATCGACAGACTGGAATCCAGGCTAACCAACCCTCTATATAGTACATCGACAGACTAGTACATGTATATCGACAGACTGGAATCCAGGCTAACCAGCCCTCTATATAGTACATGTATATCGATAGACTAGTACATGTATATCGACAGACTGGAATCCAGGCTAACCAACCCTCTATATAGTACATGTATATCGACAGACTGGAATCCAGGCTAACCAACCCTCTATATAGTACATGTATATCGACAGACTGGAATCCAGGCTAACCAACCCTCTATATAGTACATGTATATCGACAGACTAGTACATGTATATCGACAGACTGGAATCCAGGCTAACCAACCCTCTATATAGTACATGTATATCGACAGACTAGTACATGTATATCGACAGACTGGAATCCAGGCTAACCAACCCTCTATATAGTACATGTATATCGACAGACTAGTACATGTATATCGACAGACTGGAATCCAGGCTAACAAACCCTCTATATAGTACATGTATATCGACAGACTAGTACATGTATATCGACAGACTAGTACATGTATATCGACAGACTGGAATCCAGGCTAACCAACCCTCTATATAGTACATGTATATCGACAGACTAGTACATGTATATCGACAGACTGGAATCCAGGCTAACCAACCCTCTATATAGTACATGTATATCGACAGACTAGTACATGTATATCGACAGACTGGAATCCAGGCTAACCAACCCTCTATATAGTACATGTATATCGACAGACTAGTACATGTATGTCGATAGACTGGAATCCAGGCTAACCAGCCCTCTATATAATACATGTATATCGACAGACTGGAATCCAGGCTAACCAACCCTCTATATAGTACATGTATATCGACAGACTAGTACATGTATATCGACAGACTGGAATCCAGGCTAACCAACCCTCTATATAGTACATGTATATCGACAGACTAGTACATGTATATCGACAGACTGGAATCCAGGCTAACCAACCCTCTATATAGTACATGTATATCGACAGACTAGTACATGTATATCGACAGACTGGAATCCAGGCTAACAAACCCTCTATATAGTACATGTATATCGACAGACTAGTACATGTATATCGACAGACTAGTACATGTATATCGACAGACTGGAATCCAGGCTAACCAACCCTCTATATAGTACATGTATATCGACAGACTAGTACATGTATATCGACAGACTGGAATCCAGGCTAACCAACCCTCTATATAGTACATGTATATCGACAGACTAGTACATGTATATCGACAGACTGGAATCCAGGCTAACCAACCCTCTATATAGTACATGT
Source organism: Archivesica marissinica (assembly GCA_014843695.1). Taxonomy (NCBI): domain Eukaryota; kingdom Metazoa; phylum Mollusca; class Bivalvia; order Venerida; family Vesicomyidae; genus Archivesica; species Archivesica marissinica. The sequence continues at coordinate 75,837,189 of CM026387.1, read as the reverse complement.
ATATCGACAGACTAGTACATGTATGTCGATAGACTGGAATCCAGGCTAACCAGCCCTCTATATAATACATGTATATCGACAGACTGGAATCCAGGCTAACCAACCCTCTATATAGTACATGTATATCGACAGACTAGTACATGTATATCGACAGACTGGAATCCAGGCTAACCAACCCTCTATATAGTACATGTATATCGACAGACTAGTACATGTATATCGACAGACTGGATGGAATCCAGGCTAACCAACCCTCTATATAGTACATGTATATCGACACAGTTTCATCACAATCCATCAACAATATTTCGAGTTATCCTGTGTGCATGTTCTCTCGGAGTGCCATTCTTGAGTTTTAAACCATCAAAAGTATCACATTGAAATTTCGTATACATTGTACATATCAAAGGACTAATTTTCGAAACCCAGTCAGACCCCACCCTACCAGTTACCCTGAACTTGAAATTTGGCTTGACATTTGGCAATTCATTGTAATTTGTAAAGAATACTGTTTTATTTCGCTAAACCAACAGTTACACAGTTAATCACGTGTGGCGAGACACCATTTAGGCATGGTAGCTTTGTCATTATCAATTAGTGTGTTGTTTCTTGTCAATTGTGTTTGGTTTCCTATAGTATGACTCACATAGATATACCGTATACCCCCGTTTAAACACCCCCGGGGGCGATGCAATTTGCGACAAATTATATGCAAAGTATGTCTGGGACTCCTTTAAACGCCGCCCTTTCTTCATACCTCTTGACATCGATACAGACCACTGTGTTTCTATCAGTACAATAGCAGTGGGCACTGAGGTGAGAAATTTTGTTTTGCTTCATAATGGGGGGGGGGGGGGTGGTAAATGGTGGTATACGGTATATAAAATCTTACAGTTGTAAACGCGTGCCAGATGTTCTGGGTCACGGTGAATTAAATGTATTGAAAGCACACTCTGTGATAGATCAATATAAACCACAGCAACTGATAATCTCATATATGTATGGCCATCGATAACGGGATTCCTGTCAAAAAGATATATTGTAGCACAGTCCAATGTTTGATAAGTATTGATTTGGCTTATTTGAAACCTATTTTAACTTACTTTAACCCATTCAACCCCAAGTAACTGGCATGGACTGGTGCGTGATATTTTCAGACCAATAAATTAATAAGAAAATTACCTTTGGACCAGTTCATTTATCAAAATGGGTAATTTTATCTAAAAATAGTAATAATTATTACTTGCAAAAAAGTGCAGATCCTGATGAGACGGCTCGTCACGAGCCGGCTCATCTGGATCTACACTTTTCATAAGCCTATTTAGAGGCCTGTGGGGTTGAAAGGGTTAATATATGTAAATAATGCGTTATCGTTGAGCCATAGAATACAGTGTACTTGTTACATGTTAATTCATACATGCATGTACAAGACTTTCGCAAGAAATTTCTAAAAGGACCATGGCATTTGAGGTGAGATGCGCCTAATAGGCCCCCTCCTGTATTTTTTTAAAGACGGATCTGTAGTCTTAATGTCTAAATGTAACTTAACAAATAAAATGTGTGTGTTATGCGTTTATTTATCGTCGCTACAGGTTGCCCATATGAGCGACGCCTCCTAAAGAGATTAATCATTTTAGATTTTTGGAGGATAGTGCAATGATACAGAGAGAGACCCATTCCAGAATCTCCTCTGGTTCTTTTACGTGAACATTGTAAAGCACCGACACAAGCCCCATCTGAAAGACTGTTAATTTTATTAGGGTCAGACGGGGGATCGAACCTGCGATCCCTGGATTCCCAGTCGAGCTTGTTACCACTAGACTACGTATACATCTGAAACAAATAAATAAAATTTAGTGTCCATTTGCAAAGGCGATCTTTAATGATGCAAGAAATTAATATCTCCAAATAATTATATTGATTAACAAACAATTAGCGTCTGTAAATACACTTATATTATGCTGTCAATGATCTGATTAATCAAGAACGCTGTCAATTATCCAGATTATAGAGGCACTTACAATGTACCTATATACAGGCTATAAAATCTTGGGCGTGTAGACGCTTGAAAGTTGAATGATCAAGCTTCTGTCAATCTTTCAAAAGCCTCTTCTAGAAGGCGTATTGGCAAAATTAAAGCATAACGCATTACCTTATTTCAGCTTTAACCCTTTCAACACCACATGCCTCTAAATCGGCTTACAAAAAAAAATGTAGATCCAGATGAGCCGTCTCATCAGGATCTGCACTTTTTGCAAGTGATATTACATATAATATTACTATTATTAGAAAACAAAATGACTCATTTTGATAAATGAACTGATTCATATGTAATTTTCTTATTAATTTATTGGTCTAAAAATATTATGCACCAGTCCATGTCAGTTACTTGGTGTTGAATAGGTTAAGGGATCATGTGTTTTTGGGCTCGGGAAAGCCCCGATGTACATGTACTTGTAATAGGGTGTACAACATTCCTTGACTAAACGCATTACATGTACAGTTACAAGCCTAATCCATGATCATCCAACAGTATTTATATAACGCATTACATGTACAGTTACAAGCCTAATCCATGATCATCCAACAGTATTTAAATAACGCATTACATGTACAGTTACAAGCCTAATCCATGATCATCCAACAGTATTTATATAACGCATTACATGTACAGTTACAAGCCTAATCCATGATCATCCAACAGTATTTATATAACGCATTACATGTACAGTTACAAGCCTAATCCATGATCATCCAACAGTATTTATATAACGCATTACATGTACAGTTACAAGCCTAATCCATGATCATCCAACAGTATTTATATAACGCATTACATGTACAGTTACAAGCCTAATCCATGATCATCCAACAGTATTTATATAACGCATTACATGTACAGTTACAAGCCTAATCCATGATCATCCAACAGTATTTATATAACGCATTACATGTACAGTTACAAGCCTAATCCATGATCATCCAACAGTATTTATATAACGCATTACATGTACAGTTACAAGCCTAATCCATGATCATCCAACAGTATTTATATATCTCTCTATAGTGTTGTATATAATGCTGCATGGTATATATATATATATAATTATTATATATATTAAAGGACATTCTGTAAAACTCGTACAAGTGTATGTCTTTTTGGCTAGCCAAAAATGTTGGTATGAGAATGAATGAGGAAAATACTGCAAAATACATGTATATACGATACAAACAGCTGAAAACCAAGTGTTGCAAGGTTTACAAAAAAGGATATTAACCCTTTCAACACCACATGCCTCTCAAAAAGTGATGAGCCATCTCATCAGGATCTGTACTTTTTGTCAGTAATTTTACTATTTTTAGACAAAGATTACGGTATCCATTTTGACAAATGAACTGGTCCAAATGTAATTTTCTTATTAATTTATTGGTCTGAAAATATCATGCACCAGTCCATGTCAGTTACTTGGTGTTGAATGGGTTAAGTATGTTTTTCTTAAATCTTTCATGTTAAGGCCTAACCAATAATTATTGAAAAATGTATGCTTTTTGTGATTTTTTACAAATTAATGTACATGTAACTGGTTGTCCAGATTTGTTCATTTTCATGTCACGGCTGGAGGTTAATTATTGTTAGCTTATAATTATAACCATGCAACATTTAGTTCCAGGTTTTCAGTTACTCACTGTACATAATTTGAGGTATTTTCCTAATTCCTTCTCATACCCACCTTTTTGTAGAAAGCCCTAAGTTTATATAATTTTACTAATATTTATTTATTGTTCAATAAACCTACATACTGTATGGGTCAATTTATACAACGGCGTCCGGTCAGTTTAGTATGAGGACATTTAAACATTTATTCTGCTGTTACAGTAGTGACATGTACATATGTGTTAAATAATTGGATGGAGAGGTGGGATTGAGGTAAACACCAGCATGTAGGCATGTTGTGTGGGAGGCCCGTCAAATGTGGTCGATTTTAGCCTGTTTGAGGAGCCGTGTGCTGATATATTCAACCCTGAAACTACCAGGTACATGTTATTTCTACATGTATGTACATGTATTGTACAAACTCTTTTAGTGGTGCAGCTTGTGGAGACTGTTTATCCTCAATATCACTCTCTAGATTACACATGATTGTATGCCCTGATATTATTTTCCTTTCTATATTTAGTTTCCAGAGATAAACTCGGTCAATGGCCTCTACAGTAGGGTCAGATGTAAACTTGACTATGAAAGGCAATCAAATATTCATTCATGCATAACTATTAATTATTGTGTTCTCAATTTTGTCATGCATGTAGTGACAGTAAGTATCCCCGTGGCCAACTGGAGTGAGTGGAATATAGGAACGCCCGCCCTCCTTGTCATTTGTGTCAGGTTCATAATTATCTCCTAAACCCTGTGAAGTATTTCCATAAAACTTGTCAATGCCGTAGCCAGAAGATGGATAATAATGGATAATATGGAGGCATGCTATATCCAATTCTGAACACTCTACTTCCATGGGAGCGTACCTGACCTCCTGAACCAGTACATTTGTATCTATGCCACTCACCCCCCCCCCCCAAACCATTTCAGCCCATGTTGTCCAAATACTCAGTACATGCAACTTTCCATATACATACATGTATATAGAAATCGAGGTACGGTTTAAGCCTAAACTGTTCCTGTACTCGCACTACATGCGTGTATATTTACATGAACTACCGGTACGTCACTATTGAATACACTATACCAGTGGATAATAGGGGCTGTTTCAAAAGATATGAAGAAAGGGGAGACGTTTAAAATAGTCCCAGACAGAGTTTGCATATAATTTGAAGCAAAATGCATCACCCCTCGGGGCGTTTAGCGATCTTATGAACAGCATGGCAGTGCCTTAGTGCATCTGTGACACTGTAATTGTTCTGTCATGGATATAGGCAGGGCTTCTAAACTACATGATTGTATAGGTTCGGAATCTGCCACATGTATGTATAACTGAGGGGTTTTGATTTCTGCCAGAACCACAGTGTTGATGTACTTAGACAAGACACTTGCATGCAAATCTCTATCTTGTCTCTTCTCTCAACCTCATGATACTGGATTCCATAATATTATGTCGGAGCGATTAAGCTAAATGGCTAAAAGTAATAAATTGCATAAACTAAAGAGCTAAAACTACATTTCACTGTCGTGTCGGTCCTGTGCTGAATTTTGGCTTGGAACTTAGTTCCGAAGACTGATTCTAAAACCAAAACATCGGTCAGCAATGCATTCACAACTGCATAAATCGGTCATAAAACTGTTGACATGTTTGAAATACCTGTTCCAATCAACCTACATTGAGTAATTCACCTCGGCTGGCTGATACAATATCAGAGTCCGCCTCCGTGGTCGGTGGTTAAGGTCGCTGACTTGTATACCACTGTAGCCTATCATCACTGATGGTCACGTCACGGGTTCGAGCCCCGCTCAGACCGTGTCTCATTTATATGAAAAAGTTGGCAGTTTCTTACGGAGGTTGGTGCACCCAAGTACTGGTTAACCGTTGGAGCCTGCACAGGAAAGGTGTTGTTAGGTAAACTGCCCGCCGGCGATATAGCCCAAAATGGTGCTGATGCAGGCGTAAAACCCGAAATATAACATAACATATATAACATAATAACAATATCAGAATTGTAAATTCAAACCTCTGGATACACTTCATTTGTTTCATTTCTGCTAATCAAATTAGTCCTACAATTTTATAAACTTGTGCAAAACAAACATCTGGGCGATTTGTCTGCAAAATGTCATTAGAATCTATAAACGAAACGAAAAGTGACAGTTAGTCCCCAAAAATGTTCATGAAAAGAAACTTGATAATACAAAATGTATGGTGACAAAAATGTATGGCGACACGATTTACGCAAATCCACCCACAACTATCCAAATCCTTTCAAATATACCTGTACATGTATGTATAAACTGTTTGAAACTGGTTGCGGTAAACCCAAGAAAGTTTTGTCAGAAATATGTGATTTTGACAGGAAATGATACATGTATTTGATGCTACAATGTATTTTGACTATTGGTTGTAACGTGGTGTTGGGGTGTAGTAACCCGGGGTAGGGGGTCCAGGGTATGCACCGAATGCCTGTGATGTATATATGCTCTCTCTCAAACATGTTTTATCCCTTTACTCCACATACATGTAGATATACATGTAGGCCTACCAGCTATTGACTGTCTGGAATACACAGTCAAAGTACTGATGCATCTCCATAGTGGTTATTGGGAAAATAATTCAACTCTAAACACCTGTCTTCTTTTAGACAAAATTGATGTATGAAGCATTACTGTTACCATTTTGTGATGTCATTTGACCAGAGCTCCCAGGTTTTGACACATGAAAATCTAAAGACTTGCTTGACTGTTGGTGAAAATGCCTACAGAGTCAACTTTTACTCAGCAGTCAAGCATTATTAAACATTTTCTCAACAGGGTAATTACCCATATCTGCCTGTCAAATACGATCGGAGGGGGCAGAGTCCATCTAAAAATATACGCCGTCACTCCGGCTTCGGCCTATGAAGAGTCTGTGAAATTTGCATGTGACACAACCATAAGCCTAGATATAACCCCTTGAAATTGTTTCAGTCATTTTGTTTTACAAAATTTAATGTACCTACCCGGTATGTTACAAAAGTTAATTGAAACATTTGCAGGATTTATATTTAATAAAGTTTAAAAAGTTTAAGCTTTATTTATTTTACAACGATTGCGAAGCAAGTTTTAACAATTTATGTTAATCACTCTTGTTGGCGCGGATGAAAGCGTAAATGTGGTCATTTGTATATTATATTTAATACTAAGAATCACACTCATATACCACTGGATTGGGTGCTCCTTAGGGACCCATAAAAATTGTTTGTTTGCCATTGCCGACCCAGTGTATACCGGTTGGCAGGTAGGGAAATTATTTTGTGTGTGAAGTGATTCTTAGTTTAAACTGTAAAATAAATAAATAAATATGAGTGTGTTAATTCTAAGCTGCTAGGCCACAATGTACGTACATGTACAATATTAATTTTCATTAGCTCAAATGTAAAAGTTACATATATCTATGCCACTAAATATCAAAGTTATCCAAGTGTTTATTCTATCAAATAGATAGGCTATCACATACATGTATAATACATTTATAATATTACAACTATTATTGAATACGAACAAACATTGTGATATCATGTAATTAAACTATATATATGTAATTACAAAAATAAACAACACGAAAAAACATATACTGAGTCAAAAAAGAAACGATACCTGGTGTTTATGTGTCTATAATTTCAACATTTATTAAGAAAATTCTTTGAAAATTCATAAGATGATAGTCCAACATGTTTGAAAGAGGAGCACATAAAGCATAATGAGCCTCCGAAACTGTCTGCTGCGTGATGACGTAATTCGTCGGACAGGGGTCTAATGGAGTTTTCACACAGACGTCAATACCGAGTATGGGCACCATTTGCGTCTCTCACTGCAATGCACCGCCGTCGCATCGAACGGAAGAGTGTCTGAATCTCTTGCTGGTCAATATTTGTCCACTCCTGACGCAAAACATCCCTCAGTTGGTTTAACGTTACCGGCTGACGTCGTCTGACGCGGCGGTCTAACGTATCCCACAAATGTTCTATGGGTGACAAGTCTGGTGACAAAGCAGGCCACGGCAGGGTTTCAATATTGTTCTGCTCCAATAATGTGGTGGAAATCCGAGCAGTATGACACCTGGCGTTGTCCTGTTGGAACAGTGTGACGTTTCTGTTGGCGTTAAAGAACGGCACAACAACTGGCGCAAGGATCTCATCACAGTACCGCTGGGCGTTTAGGTTCCCGTCCATCACTAACAGTTCAGTGCGACTGCCGAAGGTGATACCGTCCCACGCCATAACGCTTCTGCCCCCGAACAGATCGACCTGACGTACACATGCGTCGGCGTAACGTTCACCGCGTCTGCGATATACCCGCTCTCTGCCATCCGCTCGACGCAAACAGAACCGTGATTCATCGCTAAACATCACCGAATTCCACTGTAACCGAGTCCAGCGAGCACGTTCCGTCGTCCATTCCCAACGTATGGCCGATAGGCACGAATGCCACGTTCACTGAGCCGGTTCCTGACTGTGTGTGCACTGATGCGATTGTTGGTCATCCCAGTAGTAACGGCAGCTGTGTGCGTAGCAGGTAGGAACCGGTCACGTAAATGTGACGTCCGAATGTGACGGTCCTGTTCACTCGTCGTCACACGTGGTCGACCAGATCTTGGACGGTCGTCCACCGATCCATGTGTTCGATAACGTCGAAGTAGACGTGTTATCGTGATCCGCGTAACCCCGAGTCGATTTGCGACGTCACGCTGACGTAAACCGCGTTCAATCATGCCAATGGCACGCATTCTCTGATTGCGGTTTAGCCTAGGCATTTTGTTAAAGGTAACAATGGGTATGTAAGGTGTTTTCCTCGATGATAATGCAATACCAGTACAATAAACCGGTTTTCCGATTTGTACATGTGTAGGAAGTTGTCTTCGTTGAGGAGCACGTGCAAATCGGAAATTCGGCGTTCCAGGATTATCGGGTGTTTATTTACCTGTGTTTATGGTTGGCTGACGTTGCAATAAGATACCCGGTACTGATACGTAATAATATATTAAACCTTTCTATGGTTTTATCCGTTTTACATCATTTTTAGTTTGGTATCGTTTCTTTTTTGACTCAGTATATAACAGATATGCAACATTGTGACAAGAATTTCCAGCCTCGCATAAAAAATCGAACATTGAATTAACTATAATATCTGATCCCGAGAGTACACCTTACCGAAACGAAATTTAACCCTTTCAACACCTGATACCTCTAAATAGGCTTACAAAAAGTGTAGATCCAGATGAGCCGGCTCATAACGAGCCTTCTCATCAGGGTCTGCACTTTCTTTGCCAGTTATATTACTATATTTAGACAAAATTACCCATTTTGATAAACAAACTGGTCCAAATGTAATTTTCTTATTAATTTATTGGTCTAAAAATATCATGAACCAGTCCATGTCAGTTACTTGGTGTTGAATGGGTTGACAAACTGTTTCAGAACACAGCCCTACACTAGAATAGAATAATGTAGAGTATATGATATGAACCCATGCTAATTCCCGTCTCAACAACATATACATTCAATTATACAGTTACAAGCTAATTTTATTTGTAAACAACCTATTTATGTTACGCAGTAATTTTTATCATTTCAGTTTTTGCATTTACGCTTTGCACAAAAGGCAGACATATTTTAATTTGACAACTTATCTACATTATTGAACAGTTCTGTTCTGTTCATGTTAATTCATGTACCACAGCACACTATGGTTGTACACGAACATTGTATGCAGGGATCATTCTAGAGGGCAATGTGGGCGAAATTGTCGCCCTAGGCACTCCTTTTATTCAAATGTTGTATTTAATGGTTGTACTGTGCATTTTAACCCTATTTTGCAGAAGTATATTAAAGAACACCATTTAAATTAAGGAAGCGATCACCGCTTTCTCACTTCTCCCAAAAATTCTGACCTAGAATGAACCCTGTGTATGCCATATATACCAGGGTTCATTCTAGGTCAGAATATTTGGGAGAAGTGAGAAAGCGCGTGATGTGATCACTTCCTTAAATGGTGTTCTTTAATATACTTCTGCAAAATAGGGTTAAAATGCACAGTACAACCATTAAATACATTTGAATAGAAGGAGTGCTTTATAATGGGCCAGTGTATCTTACTAGACACAATTTTGTTTGAAAATCGTAAAAAACAATTTTATTTTTTTAAGGGAGAAGTGGGGCCCCCAGAGGGCGAAGTCAGGGTTCCTAGGGCGACAATTTCGCCCACATCACCCTCTAAACTGATCCCTGTATACACTACTGTAATTTGGATATTGTCACAGCTTGCTTCAGCAAATGTATTCCACCAAATGTCAAATTGGAAAGAGATCTGCATCTTTATTCCACCAAATATGAAATGGGAAAATTATCTGCATGTAATTGTTTATTCTACCAAATAATTAATACGAAATGGGAAGGTTACCTGCCTACAGTCTTAAGCAGTCAGCTAATGGAATTAAATAGCATGGCTGCTTAGCACAGGTGGCTGCTTAATTCAGCAGTCAGCTAATGGAATTAAATAGCATGGCTGCTTAGCACAGGTGGCTGCTTAATTCAGCAGTCGGCTAATGGAATTAAATAGCATGGCTGCTTAGCACAGGTGGCTGCTTAATTCAGCAGTCGGCTAATGGAATTAAATAGCATGGCTGCTTAGCACAGGTGGCTGCTTAATTCAGCAGTCGGCTAATGGAATTAAATAGCATGGCTGCTTAGCACAGGTGGCTGCTTAATTCAGCAGTCGGCTAATGGAATTAAATAGCATGGCTGCTTAGCACAGGTGGCTGCTTAATTCAGCAGTCGGCTAATGGAATTAAATAGCATGGCTGCTTAGCACAGGTGGCTGCTTAATTCAGCAGTCAGCTAATGGAATTAAATAACATGGCTGCTACGCACAGGTGGCTGCTTAATAGAGGTCAAATGTATAATAAAACAACATATTGGGAATCTGGAAACTGGCTGCTTAATACAGGTTGGATGCTTAATACAGGTTGGATGCTTAATAGAGATGACTGCTAACACAGGTTTGACTGTACATGTATTTATTCTACCGAATATCAAGTGGGAAAGTTATTGGCCTGTAATTCCCAACAAATATCAATCTCATACACATGTATACTCACCTACTTCTGCTACCTAGAAATGAGCCATACAGGATCCACAGTGTGAGTAAATAAACAACATGTAGGTTATCCGAGTCAATCAGGTCAGGGGGGGTGACGGCACATTAAAGTGCATATTTGTTTACAAACAAACCACAACCGCAAAATTAATCATGACTAAGTACACTCCTGTGAATATGAGAGATAAAAGACGCTATTTAACCGGTGCTACTATGCTTGAATTACTAAGCTGTTTCAATACGAAATACAAAGTTTATTCAGTATAATGTACTTGGGTTGATATGATAATGATGTGTAATTGAGCACTACGCTATATGGTGTCACTATACGGCCTTTCATTTCACACACAGTCGGCTTTCATTTCACACACAACCGGAGTTTTTAAAGCAAAAAATAATAGGGTGGTTGGTTATGCTTGGTAAAAGTGAATATAATAATTTATGAAATGCTTTTCCTCAACCACAGGCTGTATTACTACAGTAACTAATATATTATGTATATTTTACGTGGCTGTATAGTTTGTGTAGATTCAACCGTGTCACTCAGTTACACATAGCTGGACTATGAAAATATGGAGATGTTTGTTCACTCAGACATGTGTTCTCCCTCTATGCATGAAAACTATTCTCCCTGAGCTTAAAGTAGGGAGAAGTGAGGAAGTTATAGAGAATAGCTCTAGTTTAGCTCTACACTACAATGTGGAGGGTCATAGAGAATAGCTCTAGTTTATCTCTACACTCCACATATGGAGGGTCGTAGAGAATAGCTCTAGTTTAGCTCTACACTCCACAATGTGGAGGGTCATAGAGAATACCTCTAGTTTAGCTCTACACTCTATGTAAATAAGGATTTACTGTACTGTACACCAATCATGAATTTATGGTCGGTCCATTATGCTGTTTATCGGAAATCAAAATAAAATAATTTTCATGAGTTGTCTTTCTTTACAATTATAAAGGCTTGTAAGCTTGGTCCTAAATGGAGCGTTACTTCACCATTTGAATACAATAGGATATAATTGTTTAAGAGATTATCATCGGAAACATTGAATAAACAACAAGGTTTGCCACACATTACATGTAGTTTATACACATTTATTTTAGCTCAATGAGAGACATCTGTAATTTTGTATTACCTCCCTTGGCAGATAAAGTCATGTGAATAGGTCCTTTTAGTTAGAATCCTTTGTTTTTACTGTTGTGCTCTAACCAGATGTTGCGGTATGATAATTGTAATTGTATCAAAAACGTGATAATTAAGTGATAACATTATATTACAAATAAGTACACACTGCATATACTGTAGGAGAAGAAGCGATAGTGGGATAACATTGCTAGCATTTTGTGATAAAAACGGAGGAAAACACTTAATAGGACCTATCTACTTGTAGAGAGTATTCAGGGGCAGTAACTGACCGATGTCTCTCAATGCAAAACAAGTTATTACAATTTATATTAATCACTCTCGTGACCTCATTCCTGGTGTAATCCATCGCCGCGAGGGATAGAGAAAAGACAATGTGGTATTTAAATGCCTTGCCTTAGGGCACAATCGTAACGGCTACAGCTTGGCACGAACTCGGGGCCTTTTGCACCTGAAGAGAACGTGCTACCACTACGCTATCACAACTTGCCATACATTAATACACATGTATGTGGCAGAATGGTGCATGCTGTCTATATGATTATTTATTTACAGTAATTAGTAAATTTACTATGCTTCATTCTATCATTCACCACACATTAATTTCCCAAATACATTATATTACATATATTAGGTTTCATTGTTACACACTTGCAAACCAATATCTTCCATAAATATTAAAAGTATGAATGGATTCTTGACAGATTCAGAAAACCCCCCAAATACCTGGTAACCTCAACATGGAAAAACCACAACAGTGTAAATTTTCACCGAAATGTACCATACTTACATTTGCAAATTTACCTTGAAGTACATTCCAAACCAATCCATCAGTTTATATGTATGTATCTCAGGCATTGGTCTTTATGGTTTATTGCATGATCAGTATGCATTGTATATACTCTACTATAAGTCAGTCTTATACTTAGTCACACAAGTCCAGTCTAATAAGAATACTTTGTTAACCCATTTCATTCTGGATACATTTAAAGGCTTTTGCAAACAACATAGATCCAGATCAGCTGCAGCGTGACTCTGCATGCTGATCAGGATCTATGTTGTTTGCTACATAGCCAAGTGTTTTAGCAAGATCATTTGAATAGCAAACAGCATAGAGCCTGATCAGGCGGCACGTTCCGTGGCAGCTGATCTAGCTCTATGTTCTTTGCAAATACTGTTTGAACGGTATCCAGAATCAAATGGGTTAAGTGAATCTCGCTCACAAGTCGAGATGTATGTACAGTAAAATCTTTATAAACCATAAAGTCCCATTGCTGAGTTCACCACCATATTATAATAAATGAAAGATAAATGTATGTTATATTTACTAGGAATAATTGTGTTTAAACAGCAGAGGAAACAATAATAAATGTCAAGTTTAATGCAATAAAAGAAATATATGGTAATGTTTTTTAATTCGTAAATTATGAAATATCGGAATAGTTCTCTTTATAAACTCAGGGATCATTCTAGAGGGCGAAATAGTCGCCCTAGGGACCCTGACTTTGCCCTCTGGGGGCCCCACTTCTCCCTAAAAAAAATAAAAATATTTTTTGGTTTTTACGATTTTCAAACAAAATATTGTCTATTAAGATACACTGGCCCATTATAAAGCACTCCTTCTATTCAAATGTTGTATTTAATGGTTGTACTGTGCATTTTAACCCTATTTTGCAGAAGTATATTAAAGAACACCATTTAATTAAGGAAGCGATCACGCGCTTTCTCACTTCTCCCAAAAATTCTGACCTAGAATGAACCCTGAAACTCATTATTACAAAATGATTATAAATTTATTTTAAAAGTCTGTGAAATAAACGATAAATATCGATTTAAAGTAAGAAATGTGGCAATGATTATTTGGAAACCATAACTATCTAATCCCACAGTCAAAAACCCAATATCATGCCAACTCATTTCCCCCAAGAACAATCAGGCTATGGAACAGTCTACTGACATATATACAGTAGAGTCTCAGTCAGCTAACAAAGCAGTCTGCCGACCTTTGTTAGCAGACTGGACATAACTCTCTCTAATCTTTGTACTGTCTGCTTTTTCTATAGCTTTGTAGTTCCTTTTATCTTTTTAACTTGTACATACCATTTTAGATTAACTAACCATTCTAGACTGCGCCTGCCAAAGAATATAATCATGACTGATTGTTCAGCAGTAAGAAGTTGAAGTTGAAAGTGCACATTAATAAATAAATGTTAAATAATTGTATGCATGTTTTACAGCATTGCTCTATTGCTATGTTATATTTGTTGGTTATTGACATGTTCATATCAATAATTATTGTATGAAATAAACTCAACTTTCACACATTTGTGACATGAGATGGATGACACAATGTACAGAATTAAGTGTGTTTTACGTTTATTTATCGTCGCTACCGGTTGCCCATATGAGCGACACCTCCTGAAGAGATTAGTCATTTTAGATTTTTGGAGGATAGTGCAATGATACAGACAGGGACCCATTCCAGAGTCTCCTCTGGTTCTTTTACGTGCACGGTGTACAGCACCAACACAAGACCTCGGTTTAAAGTCCCATCTGAAAGACTTAATTTTATTAGGGTCAGATGGGGGATCGAACTTGCGATCCCTGGATTACCAGTCGAGCGCGTTACCACTGGACTACAAATCCGTCTTATATATAATAATAAGTGTCAGAACACTTGTGAATTTGTCGGGGTCTTATTACTAGAGTTTTGGTATCATTTGGGACTGAAATAGGTGGTCTTATTACTGAATATCAAGGTGGTCCTATTAAAGGGGTTGGTCACCATTGAAATATAGAAGAAATAATTCTGTTTTGTGAAAAACTGGTCTAATAGCAGGATAGCAGGGTGGTCTTAATATATGGGTTGTCGAGGAATTTTACTGTAATGTGAAACATGTCTAGATGCTGTACATATTCAACAAACTCTAATAATATAGGTATAGACGTACAGTGTATATAATTAATCACAATACTGCATTATGTATAAATGATATATTTAAATTGTGTCCTGTTGTTGCCAGATTTAACCGAAACATTCAAATTTGCAATAACTTCCTTAATTGTTACATTTTAATAATTCTTTCAACTGTATAAAATTAATGGTTTTACAAACTGTAATGCAACTGATGTCCCAATTCATAACAGTTGTTTAAGAATTACGTCAAGAGTCGCTAGGTCATAAATTCCTTGACAGAAGTCAGTTATTTCAGCTTACTCGGGTGAGGGAGTAGATTTTGTCTAGTGAAAAGCCAGACTAGGTAGTCACCTTTCCGGTTGCAGACAGATCTGTAGTCCAGTGGTAACACGCTGGACTGGTAATCCAGGGATCTCAGGTTCGACCCCCGTCTGACCCTAATAAAATTAACAGTCTTTGAGATGGGACTTTAAACCGAGGTCTCGTGTCGGTGCTTTACACCATGCACGTAAAAGAACCAAAGGAGACTCTGGAATGGGTCTCTGTCTGTATCATGCACTATCCTCTAAAATCTAAATTGACTAATCTCTTCAGGAGGCGTCGCTCATATGGGCAACTGGTAGCGATGATAAATAAATGTAAAACACACACACACCTTTCTGGTTCAGAGGTGCTGTCAACAATTACATACTTGCATATACATTTTAACTAAAAACCAGCAATGTACTGTTTCTAGATGTTGTTCCCCACCCTAAGAGTGTCTTAAATGTACTTGAATTTTGGACAAATGTACCGGTAGTATGATTTCAGAAATTATGCGTCAAAATAACCTTGAACGTTGTCATTTCTCAATCTTGGCATACACATCCAAATACTAATTCTCTACACCCACAGTAAGTCTCCACCCCCAATATTGACCGTGAACTTTGGCCAAACATGCATAGCTAAATTTCGGAACATACAATTATGCAGTGTACATGTAGAAGTTATACATGAGTTTCCCCCTGAATTCAACTGAACTTCTCCCTCATATACACTCAACTTCACCCTCATATACACTCAACTTCTCCCTCATATACATTCAACTTCTCCATCATATACACTCAACTTCTCCCTCATGTACACTCAACTTCTCCCTCTCCCTATTCTGAAGGTGTAGCTGAGGCCAATAACTTCACTTGTATTTTCAGAATTCCATTATGCTTCACTCTACCCAAGTTTATTTTCAGAATTGCATAAACTTCTATACTATATTCTACACAAGTTTTCATATATGTTCAGAATTGCATAACTTCTATACTATATTCTACACAAGTTTTCATATATGTTCAGAATTGCATAACTTCTATACTATATTCTACACAAGTTTTTCCATATATTTTCAGAATTCCATTCGGCACAATCTGTCACTTCACAGTCGATTTATGCGCATTCAAAATGAAGGTACTGGCAAGAGTTCATGGTGGGTTATCAACCCAGATGCCAAACCAGGGAAAGCGCCTAGACGTCGTGCTGGCAGCATGGAAACAAAAAATTTAGAAAAAAAGAGGGGTCGGATTAAAAAACGTATAGAAGCCATTCGAGCTGCTCAGGAAAATGGCTCTTCCTTGTCGGGTGAAGATTTTCAAGACTTACATTATAGCTTTAATTTGAGCCCTGAATTTCGCACTCGAGCTGAAAGCAACGCAAGCAGCTGTGGGAGGTTGTCTCCGATACAAGCTGCTGTTGAACCAGATTTACATGACGGCCAGGTGCCACCAATGTCTCCAATTCCATGGGCTACTGAATTACGTGCGGAAAACTTTAATTCAAATAGTAACGAGGCATATTCTTTGGTTGATTCTTTAGTTGGAGGACTTAATATAAAGTCTGAGCCTATAAGCCAAGGTCTTTCAGGTGACTCTAATGATATTGACATGACATTGAAACAACAATTACTTTCTGGAGGGTCTATGATTCAGTTTAATTCACAGAACAATTTCGACGGTCCTTCATTTTCCAACCTTCCCGCCCCACCATCGTATAACGATCACTTGCAGCAACAGAACTCACATCAGTCCTCAGTATTAAATCTGGATACACTGACGAGCCAATCGCGTAACTATACAAATATGTCACCGAATCATCTATATCAGGATAATGCGATGTCTCAGCGGCAGATTTTATCACCACAAACCATGACCAGCCCTGGCTCAACAATATTAGGGATTAACACCCAACTTTCACCAGTACGATCTCCCCAGCTGAGTCCCTCAAACTACTCACCGAGACCGAGATACTCGCCACAGCCAATCAAATCATCACCAATCCCGTCACCGGCTAATCAAGTGCCAATGAATCACGTACAGCCCCAGGTTCCGATGGGTGTTATAGGAAGTGGCCGATCTCTTCTTCAGCAGTGCCTAGAAGCGCCAAATGATTCGATGTTGCGAGCGGCGCTCACGCAGCACATCAATTCATCGGCATATCAGCCTCAGGTACGCACTAGCCAGCCACAGCCGTTTGAACAATTCAATATGTTCTCAAATTCTCCAATGCCAAGTATAGATACTGTAGTTAACAATAACCAAATTAATGCTTTGCCCGAGACAAATATGGTAATCTTTTCTCAACCGACAAATACTTCTGAAGCGGTGAATGGTCCGGTTCGCACTGAAAGTAATATGAGTCTAGAGGAACAGATCGACACTAACAATATGCTTGATCTCGACTACGATGTTGAGCAACTTCTACGTCATGAACTGGCCCTAGATTCCAACCTTGACTTTAACTTTGATGGGAATTCATCAACTCAAAATGGCAGTACGTCCGACAGTCAAAATCTTGTTCGGTAACGAGACTCCTAAGCTAGGTAAAAAAAACATGTAGTGCTTTGCATAGATCTATTGAGTAGATTAGTATATTGCATTGGATGGAACTGGTAATGTTTCAATGGAAGGTCGGAAAACAAATGTTGTGAAAATACTGTACATGTCATATAGTTTGATGGGTGTTTATGTTGGGTGGCGCTGATCATACTGTGTAAGTGTTAGTGCAATGCCGTTATGCAGACATGGCCAGTTTGGGTTAAAAGGAAACAGGTGTTGGGTCTCACTGTCTCCGTGTAGGAAGAGTGAATCCTCAATTTAAGGTGTTTGTGTTTATCAGAGCTATCTTATCAAATAAGATGTTGTGTTAAATTCTTCGGAAAAGATAGAAATACCAGGTCAGGAAGATTGACGTCTGGTGGGAAATTATCAGAGCTATCTTATCAAATAAGATGTTGTGTTAAATTCTTCGGAAAAGATAGAAATACCAGGTCAGGAAGATTGACGTCTGGTGGGAAATGGAAATCATTGTAAGATGTTCAGATAGGTATGTATATACATGTTCATGTATGTTGATGTATTCCATGAAAGCAGTGTCATGATTTCTTGAAGAAAAGAACAGAAAAGTGCTAATTTGTATTCATTACATGTATACGAAGACGGATTGCTTAATATACATGTAAGAAAAGACTGGATGAAAAAAATGGGTACCATAGATCTGTGAAATGAAGATGCGGGAAACAAATTTATGAAACGGGATAATTTCGAAGATTGGAGAATATGGTATGAAAATAGGAGAATTGGATCTGTTAATTGATGAAGAGGAGGGACGGGACGATGGAGTAAAGGATCTTGACAATAACTTGACAGCACTGAGATACACGGGAAATAGATAGTGCTTGTAGTGTAGTAAAGGGAATAATAGTAGTACACAGGATTACCTACGGTCTTAACCCTTTCAACACCACAGACCTCTAAATAGATTTACAAAAAGTGTAGATCCAGATGAGCCGGCTCGTGATGAGCCGTCTCATCAGGATCTGCACTTTTTGCCAGTGATATGACTATTTTTAGACATAATTACCCATTTTGATAAATGAACTGGTCCAAATGTGATTTTCTGATTCATTTATTGGTTTATGAATATCATGGACCAGTCCATGTGAGTTACTTGGTGTTGGATGGGTTAACCCTTTCCCATATAAAAGTGACTCCATGCTAGTACCAATACAACATACATGTACAGTGTCGTATTAGTGCTCAAACCGAAAAATAATAATGAAAGTGAGATTAACATACATGTAGTGGATGCAACAATACATTCCCAGTAATCTCTCTCTATATATAGAGATCTGATCGAAATGTTCACTACTTATCTAGAGATGATCTGTCATTTATAAGTACAGTCTACATCCGTTATGTCGAATTCCGTCTGACCGAACAAAATACTTCGACATAACCGAAGTTTGACTTAACGAAAATCGATATAAACAGATCCAGTTATATGTAAAATGATAAGTGTCTGAAACGGTACTTTGATCCGACTTCGAGATAACCGAAGAATTCGACATAGCTGACTTTGACATAACGGATGTAGACTGTACATGATAGTATGAAGATCCATAAACATAAATATAGAAACGTACATTTCGTACATTTCTCTGTGGAAAAGGGTTTAGATTACAAGTAATTGACAAGGCAACTAGATGCTGGCAAACTAGTAGTCTTTGTTGTGTTGAGGTGCCCACTATATGTGGAGCGGTCTGTATAGATACAGTGTCTGTGTTTGAGCAGGACTTGGATGTTAGATACATGTATGTAAATGTGGTTGATAACTTGTTGTTGGTTGTTACCTGTTATTGGAAATAGCCATAGGGAAACTCTCATGTTACAGAAGTATACTTAGTTGCTGTTTTGATATTTTATGATATTGTAGTCCAGAAGTTCTGTGTTATACATCTACAGTGGGTACATGTGCACCTACAGGTTACTGATGCATTATACCCATATAGGCTGGAGAGTTGGAAAACACTGTTGGGTGATCAACTGTTTTTGTATTGTTCTATTTAATGAAGAATTTATAAATCTTAAATAATGGGGTTAAAATACCGAACATTAAAAGTAATATTATTTTTAAGAAAAATGAAATTGCACTGTAATAAAACCGGCTAAAAATGATTTACGGTCATTAATTTTCGTGATATCCGATGAATTCAGTTTCACATCTACATGTATTGTCATTACCACTCAGGGAAGCTCGTAAACATGATCCTAGTTTAAATGCCGAGCCCTATTTTTAGTGTCGAGAATTAAAATCAGATAAACAGTGTCAAGCTATATCACTTCAAATGATAGATATTAATTATAAACAAAATACAGACAGAGGATTAAGAAATTTAAAAAATGGAGAAAGATGAACAAAAAAAGCAGTATCCTATATACGTATATAATTATCTATAATGAAGTACATTAGGATGTCC
Organism: Archivesica marissinica; assembly: GCA_014843695.1. NCBI lineage: Eukaryota > Metazoa > Mollusca > Bivalvia > Venerida > Vesicomyidae > Archivesica > Archivesica marissinica. The sequence goes on along the minus strand of CM026387.1, from coordinate 75,817,046 downwards.
TACGATGGATATTCTTGTGTATTACTGGTTTTATAAATTGTAACTAGTACAGTGATATGGTAACCCTTTTAAAATTGCGCTGTGTGTTTGTTTTACGTTTATTTATCGTCGCTACCGGTTGCCCATATGAGCGACGCCTCCTGAAGAGATTAGTCATTTTAGATTTTTGGAGGATAGTGCAATGATACAGACAGAGACCCATTCCAGAATCTCCTCTGGTTCTTTTACGTGCACAGTGTAAAGAACCGACACGAGACCTCGGTTTAACGTCCCATCTGAAAGACTGTTCATTTTATTATGGTCAGACGGGGGGATTGAACCTGCGATCCCTAGATTACCAGTCCAACGTGTTAACCACTGGACTGCAGGTCCGTCTGTGTAAAAATTGCTATTGTCATTTTGAAGAAGTGAATATGCTTACCAGTACCAAATGTTGATATTTCACAAGTTCTGTTGTTTTTTGTTAATAGAGTATAGTTGAACAAAGGAAAGCGGTATTATTGTTGTTAGAGAATAGTATAGATTCAAGGATGTTAGATGTAGAACAAGGAAGTTTGTTTTATGTTTTGAAAAATTAATTAATCATATTTACCGGTAATTTTAATTGTTATAGTTGTGATATTTGTGATGAAATGTTCTGTAAGTGAGAAGTTGTTAATATATGTTACCAATTTGTTTAAGTCTGTGACTTGTTTATAAATTATGCTCACAGTTGTCACAGGTCTCGTCTGTGTGGCATACCACATGGAGGAGATAGATTTTAAGTTTTGCTTTTCTGTTACAGAATTCACTTGAAACATTATTTGGAATATGTTTTTCATCAATACCCCCCCCCCCCACCTGCTTCCAAAATGACCGACGCTCATAATATCTAACCTCCACCCCCACCCCCATTTCAGGCATGGACTGGCACACTGGTAGAACCATCGACCTCCCACTAGCCAGCTGGATAGCTTCCTCACATGAATTAACACGCCAACCCCCAGTGGGATTCGAACCTACAGTGGTTACAGGCAAGTGATTCGGAGTCCACGCTCGGCCGTGAAAGCCCCCTTCTAGCTGTCAGTATTGGGTTTGTTCGTTCATGTGCTATTTCTAAGGGCTTTTGGAAATTTGAGATAAACATTAAGATTCACTAAATCTAGATGCTGTCGAGAGTAGCCGTTGGGGGGTCCTAAACACTTGCCGCATAGAGAATAGTAAGATATGATGGAATAATTAAGAGCTCTGGGGATTAGGTTATTGATTGAGGATACTTCCAGGAAATGGTCTGTTGCATTATCAGCATTTATGTCACTGGTCCTAGATCTTTACTGAATGAAACTGTGCAGTGATTTACAGATGAGCTTGAAAGGCCAAGCAATTAAGAAAATCAATGTTGAATCGTGTGTAATTGATCATTCACAGCTAGACATTGCTCTTCAATTCCGCTGATGTTGATGCTTCTAATTTCTTTCTTCAATAATAGTACATTTATTTCATGTGCAGTGGATTGGATGAGATAATTACTCTTCTTACTGGTGTCAGAACTCTAGTGTGTTGTTGCTAGTGTCAGAACTAGTTTCACAACTGGTGTTGTAGCTTGTGTCAACTATGGTGGTATAACTAGTGTTATTGCTAGTGTTATTAATAGTGTCAGAACTAGTTTTGTTGTTAGTGTCACTACCGGTGTTGTTACTAGTGTCAGAACTAGTTTCATTGCTAGTGTCGTTAGTAGTGTCGGAACTGGTTTCAGCACTAGTGTCGTTAGTAGTGTCAGAACTAGTTTCATTGCTAGTGTCATTAGTAGTGTCGGAACTGGTTTCAGCACTAGTGTTGTTAGTAGTGTCGGAACTGGTTTCACCACTAGTGTCATTAGTATTGTCGGAACTAGTTTCACCACTAGTGTCATTAGTAGTGTCGGAACTGGTTTCAGCACTAGTGTCGTTAGTAGTGTCAGAACTAGTTTCATTGCTAGTGTCATTAGTAGTGTCAGAACTGGTTTCACCACTAGTATTGTTAGTAGTGTCAGAACTAGTTTCGAGTCCGCCTCCGTGGTCGAGTGGTTAAGGTCGCTGACTTTTATACCACTGTAACCTATCATCACTGATGGTCACACGGGTTCGAGCCCCGCTCAGGTCGTGTCTCATTTATATGAAAAAGTTGGCAGTTTCTTACGGAGGTTGGTGCACCCAAGTACTGGTTAACCGCTGGAGCATGCCCAGGAAAGGTGTTGTTAGGTAAACTGCCCGCCGGCGATATAGCCCAAAATGGTGCTGATGCAGGCGTAAAACCCGAAATATAACATAACAGAACTGGTTTCAGCACTAGTGTCATTAGTAGTGTCGGAACTGGTTTCAGCACTATTGTCGTTAGTAGTGTTGGAACTGGTTTCAGCACTAGTGTCGTTAGTAGTGTCGGAACTAGTTTCACCACTAGTGTCATTAGTATTGTCGGAACTGGTTTCAGCACTATTTTCGTTAGTAGTGTCGGAACTGGTTTCAGCACTATTTTCGTTAGTAGTGTCGGAACTGGTTTCAGCACTATTGTCGTTAGTAGTGTCGGAACTGGTTTCAGCACTAGTGTCATTAGTAGTGTCGGAACTGGTTTCAGCACTATTGTCGTTAGTAGTGTTGGAACTGGTTTCAGCACTAGTGTCGTTAGTAGTGTCGGAACTAGTTTCACCACTAGTGTCATTAGTATTGTCGGAACTGGTTTCAGCACTATTTTCGTTAGTAGTGTCGGAACTGGTTTCAGCACTATTTTCGTTAGTAGTGTCGGAACTGGTTTCAGCACTATTGTCGTTAGTAGTGTCGGAACTGGTTTCAGCACTAGTGTCGTTGCTAATGTTGATACTAGTGTCAGAACTAGTTTCAGCACTAGTGTCAGAACTCGATGTTGCAGAAGAGAATACATGAACAAGTTTGCAGTTTCTTACAGAAGTTGGTGCACCAAATACTGATTAACCGCTGGAGCCTGCCCAGGAAGGGTGTTGGTGATATAGCCCAAAATTGTGCTGATGCAGGTGTACACCCCAAACAGGCAAACAAACAAACCGTACAATGTACAGTCAGTGTTCTATTGAATCGCTCCAGTATTTGTAGCTTCTCTTTGTCCTGTGTAGGGTACTTGTTTACCTTGAGGATGATCACACATTTATATACGGCTTTATCCAAGTGTGATGTTGCAGTTGTTTCTATTTATATCGTAGAACATCAATGCTATCCTTATTGTTTTCTGTATAATTACAAAATGTAATCATGGGTGTAGGAATTTTATGGCATCTGTTTACAGTGTGTTCATACATTATTCCTTCCGGTACTTGTATTATATATAGAGAATATTAGGTTACTGTCTTATAAATTTTAATTTATTAGGCGAGTCTGAGTAAAAATACAAGGCGCGGCTCTGCCTATTTATCCTACATTCTGAGTGCACCCAACACAAAAACAAACAAGCTAGCCATGACAGCTTACAAACTCGCTACGCAGTTGGTAATATGTTGCGCATTGATATTTCTATCCACAGTTTCCAAACTCAGCAGACAACACAATGTGACGACAGACGCTTTGTTTATTTACAAACCGTAATCTGGGTCATAAAAGTAGTCCGTCACGAAAGCTTTAAAATTTATTAGACAGGCCGTTTTTGTACGTTATTTCGCATGAAGGTAGGATAAATAGCAAATCGCGGAGAATTCAGTACTGATTCTTGCCCCGGAAAGGTGTGTCACAGGATGAGAAAAATGTGCAGTCAACCCGGGGCTCAAACCCGGGACCTTTCGTGCAGGGCAAATGCTCTTATTGGCTGAGCTAACTGGACTACCTGCATGTAACCATCTCATACATATACAGTTAATATGCACACTGCTACATGTGGGTGGTCTGATCCCTGCTACAACAGACTGACCTCCCACTTCTAATCAGATTGTCCTGTAATAAAGAAAGAAACTTGGACCTTATCCAGCACCAAACTGCAACTCCAATCATAAAGGGAGGTAATTTATAGATTACAGTTTCACAACATCGGCATCAAAATGTTGCTAAATTGTATTCTAGTAATCAGCTCCTAGCTTATCTCAATATGGCACATTGTAAGTAAACACAGTTGGGGGACTTTAATACGGTCAGGCTGGCTGGAACATTCCCTACTTCTGACTGTTTGGACATGATACATCCAGGATCAATCTAATTGACTCAGCTTTGAATCCATTTCCTATATATTGTATATTATAGCACTTAGTTTATACAAATTTATTTTAGCTCGATTGCGAAACAAGTTATTTCAACTTATATAAATCACTCTCGAGACCTCATTCCTGATGAAATCCATCGCCACGAGGGAGAGAGAAGAGGCAACGTGGAATTTAAATGCCTTGCCTAAGGGCACCATCGTAACGGCTCCAGTGGGGCTCGAACTCCGGACCTTTCGCACCTGAAGCGAACGCGCATCCACTGCGCTATCACGACTTCCACTATATACTACCGGTGTTTTTAACAATGACATGAATGCACAGAAGGCAGAATCATCTAGTCTGTGTGTACCGGTATGTACATTTATATAGCTTAGAACTATTTAGAGATCAGCGAGTTAACAACATTTTAGTTACCTTGCTTAGTTTTAGTACTTAGCCCGTAACCTGCCGAATAAAATGGACGGAATGTGCAAACAACATAGATCCTGATCAGCCGCAGCGTATCTGCACACCTGATCAGGATCTATGTTGTTTGCTATTCAGACAAGTGTTTTAACTCCAGTGTCCGAATAGCATAGAGCCTGATCAGACTTTGGTTATGTGTGTGTTTTACGTTTATTTATCGTCGCTTCTGGTTGCCCATATGAGCGACACCTCCTGAAGAGATTAGTCATTTTCGATTTTTGGAGGATAGTGCAATGATACAGACAGAGACCCATTCCAGAGTCTCCTCTGGTTCTTTTACGTGCACGGTGTAAAGCACCGACACGAGACCTCGGTTTAACGTCCCATCTGAAAGACTGTTAATTTTATTAGGGTCAGACGGGGTATCAAACCTGTGATCCCTGGATTACCAGTCCAGCGTGTCACCACTGGACTACAGATCCGTCCATCTTTGGTCATGATTGGCAGGTTAAGGATTTATTGGTTTTTATTGCTCAATTGATTTTATCACTTAGTTGAATTTACTGCTTAGTTGAATTTACCTGTTGATTGATTTTACCGCTTGATCGATTTTACCAGTTATTTATTGTACACCCATTGAATTCTTTGCAATAATTTAATAGGCTAATGGACAGTATACTTTATAGTTTTTTTCTTCTCAATATTATCTTTTATATAACCAAAACACATTTTCAGGTTAATGCCTGTATAAAACATATTTCATTCCTAGATAGGCCGTTACCATGAATAGTATTTTACAGTTTATTTTTATATGTTTCACATTCATCGTTAAAAATGGCAAATTGTACAGAAAATGTAAGGCCAGGTAATATACAATAAGGTGTGGTTTTGGCACGGAATATGTAACCTTGATAAAAATTAACTGCCCGAGTACTTCTCGAAATTTGTAGTTTGAAATCGTAACAAATATTTAATTTTTGTGAACATGTTTTGCAAATAATGTCGGTTTAGAAAATATTAGGACACGCATGGTCTGTACACTGGTTCGTACCAATCACACAGACAACGGTATAATTAGCCACAGTTCCGCAAACGACAGCTGAGTAGAATTGAAATTGTTTAATAAAATAATTGCCATCATTTTTGCGAATATTATTTTATGAAAAATTGCTTTCTAAATTTGGGGAATTTCATTCTTAAGCCAGGTGAACAAATCCTGTACATACAAGACGAGCTGGGAAAAAAATTGCACTACCTTCGGCCGCCGATGTTGATCTATTCGCACTACCTTCGGCCGTCGATGTTGATCTATTCATAAGCGGGATACTTTGTGTAAAGAATCTTGATACTGTAAATTTGTAGATATTCCCCATGGACAATATTCACAATGCTGTGTGACATCACAATGTCAGGTATACAACCATGTTGTGTGACATCACAATGTCAGGTATACAACCATGTTGTGTGACATCACAATGCCAGGTATACAACCATGTTGTGTGACATCACAATGCCAGGTATACAACCATTTTGTGTGACATCACAATGACAGGTATACAACTATACTGTGTGACATCACAATGCCAGGTATACAACCATACTGTGTGACATCACAATGCCAGGTATACATCTATACTGTGTGACATCACAATGCCAGGTATACAACTATACTGTGTGACATCACAATGCCAGGTATACAACCATACTGGGTGACATCACAAAGCCAGGTATACAACCATGCTGTGTGACATCACAAAGCCAGGTATACAACTATACTGTGTGACATCACAATGACAGGTATACATCTATACTGTGTGACATCACAATGTCAGGTATACAACTATACTGTGTGACCTCACAATGCCAGGTATACAACCATGTTGTGTGACATCACAATGACAGGCATACAACTATACTGTGTGACATCACATTGTGACATCACAATGCCAGGTATACAACTATACTGTGTGACATCACAATGCCAGGTATACAACCATACTGTGTGACATCACAATGCCAGGTATACAACCATGCTGTGTGACATCACAATGTCAGGTATACAACCATACTGTGTGACATCACAATGCCAGGTATACAACCATACTGTGTGACATCACAATGCCAGGTATACATCTATACTGTGTGACATCACAATGCCAGGTATACAACTATACTGTGTGACATCACAATGCCAGGTATACAACCATACTGTGTGACATCACAATGCCAGGTATACAACCATGCTGTGTGACATCACAATGTCAGGTATACAACCATACTGTGTGACATCACAATGCCAGGTATACAACCATACTGTGTGACATCACAATGCCAGGTATACATCTATACTGTGTGACATCACAATGCCAGGTATACAACTATACTGTGTGACATCACAATGCCAGGTATACAACCATACTGTGTGACATCACAATGCCAGGTATACAACCATGCTGTGTGACATCACAATGTCAGGTATACAACCATACTGTGTGACATCACAATGCCAGGTATACAACCATGCTGTGTGACATCACAATGACAGGTATACAACCATACTGTGTGACATCACATTGACAGGTATACAACTATACTGTGTGACATCACAATGCCAGGTATACAACTATACTGTGTGACATCACAATGCCAGGTATACAACCATACTGTGTGACATCACAATGCCAGGTATACAACCATGCTGTGTGACATCACAATGTCAGGTATACAACCATACTGTGTGACATCACAATGCCAGGTATACAACCATACTGTGTGACATCACAATGCCAGGTATACAACCATACTGTGTGACATCACAATGTCAGGTATACAACCATACTGTGTGACATCACAATGACAGGTATACAACCATGCTGTGTGACATCACAATGACAGGTATACAACTATACTGTGTGACATCACAATGCCAGGTATACAACCATACTGTGTGACATCACAATGACAGGTATACAACCATACTGTGTGACATCACAATGCCAGGTATACAACTATACTGTGTGACATCACAATGCGAGGTATACATCTATACTGTGTGACATCACAATGTCAGGTATACAACCATACTGTGTGACATCACAATGCCAGGTATACAACCATACTGTGTGACATCACAATGTCAGGTATACAACCATGCTGTGTGACATCACAATGACAGGTATACAACCATACTGTGTGACATCACAATGCCAGGTATACAACTATACTGTGTGACATCACAATGCGAGGTATACATCTATACTGTGTGACATCACAATGTCAGGTATACAACCATACTGTGTGACATCACAATGCCAGGTATACAACTATACTGTGTGACATCACAATGCAGGTATACAACCATACTGTGTGACATCACAATGCCAGGTATACAACCATACTGTGTGACATCACAATGTCAGGTATACAACCATACTGTGTGACATCACAATGCCAGGTATACAACCATACTGTGTGACATCACAATGCCAGGTATACAACCATGCTGTGTGACATCACAATGACAGGTATACAACCATACTGTGTGACATCACAATGCCAGGTATACAACTATACTGTGTGACATCACAATGCGAGGTATACATCTATACTGTGTGACATCACAATGTCAGGTATACAACCATACTGTGTGACATCACAATGCCAGGTATACAACTATACTGTGTGACATCACAATGCGAGGTATACATCTATACTGTGTGACATCACAATGTCAGGTATACAACCATATTGGGTGACATCACAATGCCAGGTATACAACCATACTGTGTGACATCACAATGCCAGGTATACAACCATGCTGTGTGACATCACAATGACAGGTATACAACCATACTGTGTGACATCACAATGACAGGTATACAACCATACTGTGTGACATCACATTGCCAGGTATACATCTATACTGTGTGACATCACAATGCCAGGTATACAATTATACTGTGTGACATCACAATGCCAGGTATACAACCATACTGTGTGACATCACAATGCCAGGTATACAACCATGCTGTGTGACATCACAATGTCAGGTATACAACCATAGTGTGTGACATCACAATGCCAGGTATACAACCATACTGTGTGACATCACAATGCCAGGTATACAACCATGCTGTGTGACATCACAATGACAGGTATACAACCATACTGTGTGACATCACAATGCCAGGTATACAACTATACTGTGTGACATCACAATGCGAGGTATACATCTATACTGTGTGACATCACAATGTCAGGTATACAACCATACTGTGTGACATCACAATGCCAGGTATACAACTATACTGTGTGACATCACAATGCGAGGTATACATCTATACTGTGTGACATCACAATGTCAGGTATACAACCATACTGGGTGACATCACAATGCCAGGTATACAACCATACTGTGTGACATCACAATGCCAGGTATACAACCATGCTGTGTGACATCACAATGACAGGTATACAACCATACTGTGTGACATCACATTGCCAGGTATACATCTATACTGTGTGACATCACAATGCCAGGTATACAATTATACTGTGTGACATCACAATGCCAGGTATACAACCATACTGTGTGACATCACAATGCCAGGTATACAACCATGCTGTGTGACATCACAATGTCAGGTATACAACCATAGTGTGTGACATCACAATGCCAGGTATACAACCATACTGTGTGACATCACAATGTCAGGTATACAACCATGCTGTGTGACATCACAATGCCAGGTATACAACCATGCTGTGTGACATCACAATGACAGGTATACAACCATGCTGTGTGACATCACAATGTCAGGTATACAACCATACTGTGTGACATCACAATGCCAGGTATACATCTATACTGTGTGACATCACAATGACAGGTATACATCTATACTGTGTGACATCACAATGACAGGTATACATCTATACTGTGTGACATCACAATGTCAGGTATACAACCATGCTGTGTGACATCACAATGCCAGGTATACAACCATGCTGTGTGACATCACAATGACAGGTATACAACCATGCTGTGTGACATCACAATGTCAGGTATACAACCATACTGTGTGACATCACAATGCCAGGTATACATCTATACTGTGTGACATCACAATGACAGGTATACAACCATACTGTGTGACATCACAATGACAGGTATACAACCATACTGTGTGACATCACAATGACAGGTATACAACCATGCTGTGTGACATCACAATGCCAGGTATACAACCATGCTGTGTGACATCACAATGACAGGTATACAACCATGCTGTGTGACATCACACTGTCAGGTATACAACCATACTGTGTGACATCACAATGCCAGGTATACAACCATACTGTGTGACATCACAATGTCAGGTATACAACCATACTGTGTGACATCACAATGACAGGTATACAACCATGCTGTGTGACATCACAATGACAGGTATACATCTATACTGTGTGACATCACAATGCCAGGTATACAACCATGCTGTGTGACATCACAATGACAGGTATACAACCATAGTGTGTGACATCACAATGCCAGGTATACAACTATACTGTGTGACATCACAATGCGAGGTATACATCTATACTGTGTGACATCACAATGTCAGGTATACAACCATACTGTGTGACATCACAATGCCAGGTATACAACCATGCTATGTGACATCACAATGTCAGGTATACAACCATGCTGTGTGACATCACAATGACAGGTATACAACCATACTGTGTGACATCACAATGCCAGGTATACAACTATACTGTGTGACATCACAATGCGAGGTATACATCTATACTGTGTGACATCACAATGTCAGGTATACAACCATACTGTGTGACATCACAATGCCAGGTATACAACTATACTGTGTGACATCACAATGCGAGGTATACATCTATACTGTGTGACATCACAATGTCAGGTATACAACCATACTGGGTGACATCACAATGCCAGGTATACAACCATACTGTGTGACATCACAATGCCAGGTATACAACCATGCTGTGTGACATCACAATGACAGGTATACAACCATACTGTGTGACATCACAATGCCAGGTATACAACTATACTGTGTGACATCACAATGCGAGGTATACATCTATACTGTGTGACATCACAATGTCAGGTATACAACCATACTGTGTGACATCACAATGCCAGGTATACAACTATACTGTGTGACATCACAATGTGAGGTATACATCTATACTGTGTGACATCACAATGTCAGGTATACAACCATACTGGGTGACATCACAATGCCAGGTATACAACCATACTGTGTGACATCACAATGCCAGGTATACAACCATGCTGTGTGACATCACAATGACAGGTATACAACCATACTGTGTGACATCACATTGCCAGGTATACATCTATACTGTGTGACATCACAATGCCAGGTATACAATTATACTGTGTGACATCACAATGCCAGGTATACAACCATACTGTGTGACATCACAATGCCAGGTATACAACCATGCTGTGTGACATCACAATGTCAGGTATACAACCATAGTGTGTGACATCACAATGCCAGGTATACAACCATACTGTGTGACATCACAATGTCAGGTATACAACCATGCTGTGTGACATCACAATGTCAGGTATACAACCATACTGTGTGACATCACAATGCCAGGTATACATCTATACTGTGTGACATCACAATGACAGGTATACATCTATACTGTGTGACATCACAATGACAGGTATACATCTATACTGTGTGACATCACAATGTCAGGTATACAACCATGCTGTGTGACATCACAATGCCAGGTATACAACCATGCTGTGTGACATCACAATGACAGGTATACAACCATGCTGTGTGACATCACAATGTCAGGTATACAACCATACTGTGTGACATCACAATGCCAGGTATACAACCATACTGTGTGACATCACAATGACAGGTATACATCTATACTGTGTGACATCACAATGTCAGGTATACAACCATACTGTGTGACATCACAATGCCAGGTATACAACCATGCTGTGTGACATCACAATGACAGGTATACAACCATACTGTGTGACATCACAATGACAGGTATACAACCATACTGTGTGACATCACAATGCCAGGTATACAACCATACTGTGTGACATCACAATGACAGGTATACAACCATACTGTGTGACATCACAATGTCAGGTATACAACCATACTGTGTGACATCACAATGCCAGGTATACAACCATACTGTGTGACATCACAATGTCAGGTATACAACCATACTGTGTGACATCACAATGACAGGTATACAACCATACTGTGTGACATCACAATGCCAGGTATACAACCATACTGTGTGACATCACAATGACAGGTATACAACCATACTGTGTGACATCACAATGTCAGGTATACAACCATACTGTGTGACATCACAATGTCAGGTATACAACCATGCTGTGTGACATCACAATGTCAGGTATACAACCATACTGTGTGACATCACAATGACAGGTATACAACCATACTGTGTGACATCACAATGCCAGGTATACAACCATACTGTGTGACATCACAATGCCCGGTATACAACCATGCTGTGTGACATCACAATGACAGGTATACAACCATAGTGTGTGACATCACAATGCCAGGTATACAACCATGCTGTGTGACATCACAATGACAGGTATACATCTATACTGTGTGACATCACAATGCCAGGTATACAACCATACTGTGTGACATCACAATGCCAGGTATACATCTATACTGTGTGACATCACAATGACAGGTATACATCTATACTGTGTGACATCACAATGCCAGGTATACAACCATGCTGTGTGACATCACAATGTCAGGTATACAACCATACTGTGTGACATCACAATGCCAGGTATACAACCATGCTGTGTGACATCACAATGACAGGTATACATCTATACTTTGTGACATCACATTGCCAGGTATACAACCATACTGTGTGACATCACAATGCCAGGTATACATCTATACTGTGTGACATCACAATGACAGGTATACATCTATACTGTGTGACATCACATTGACGGGTATACATCTATACTGTGTGACATCACAATGCCAGGTATACATCTATACTGTGTGACATCACAATGCCAGGTATACAACCATGCTGTGTGACATCACAATGTCAGGTATACAACCATACTGTGTGACATCACAATGCCAGGTATACAACCATACTGTGTGACATCACAATGCCAGGTATACATCTATACTGTGTGACATCACAATGCCAGGTATACAACCATGCTGTGTGACATCACAATGCCAGGTATACAACCATGCTGTGTGACATCACAATGACAGGTATACAACCCCGAGTATGGGTAATTTCATGTTTGTATTTTTGGCCAGAAACACTCCTTATCATATTGCCGGGACATATTGTATACATTTTTGAAAATTTATAATTTGTAAATGTTGCTTATGAATAAGATATATTTTGTTCATTTGTACAGTTATATTCATGTAAATGAGTAGGCTCTTGCTGGTAGTCCTTAATTTAAATATTGCTGTGTGGGGTGGGGGGGTTTAGGGAGGGGGCTAAATATCAATCTTCTTGGGAGCTCCAGAAACAAGAGAATTATAATGCCACATAAATATTGTGATAATTCATTGTAAGTGCAAAATCTTGTAAAAAGTTAAAAAACAAGAGAGAAAATTGCCTGTGCTTGTCGTTGGTGTTATTGTACTAAACCTGTCCTTGTTGTGATGCGAATCACTCTTTTAGCTCTCCGTGATGAGCGTCTGCGATCCCATTGGGGCCGCCGATGTACGTAGATGCAACATTCAACGTTTCATTTTTATCCAAACAACTTAGCATTCTTCAAAGATTTGGCGTGCACATCCATTGAATCCATTAGCAAAGAAAATGTCAACAGATCCTAAATGGCTGACTTTTTACTATGAATAGATTGTGTTTAGCATATGGGAATACTACATAAGATATCATCATGCATATGTTTGGCATTGAGGGGAACATGATATTTCATTTTACACGAAACGGCTGCGTGTGTCATCTATGCAGAGTATTTCTTTATCCAATCCAAGATGGCCGACTTATTAATCTAAATGGTTTAGTTTATACAAATTTATTTTAGCTCGATTGTGAAACAAGTTCTTACAACTTATATTAATCACTCTCGAGACCTCGTTCCTGATGGAATTCATCGCCACGAGGGAGAGAGAAGAGGGAATGTGGAATTTAGATGCCTGGCCTAAGGGCACAATTGTAACGGCTCCAGCGGGGCTCGAACCCCGGGCCTTTCGCATCTGAAGTGAACACGCTCCCACTACGCTATCACGACTTCCACTACGCTATCACGACTTCCACTGCGCTATCACGACTTCCATGAAATGGTTTGCATTCAACAGTTAGTTTGTGGATAAACCGCTTCACAATCACGTACATGCATCTTCTGAATATTGATCAAGATATTTGTATATATTCAGAAACACGTCAAATGCTGAAAATATTTCCTGCCCATTCGAAGAAAGCTGACTAATTTGACTTTAATATCTCACTGTGACATACCAGATGATATCATAAAATATTATAAGGTTTATAAAGGTTTTGAGCATACTTTCTCGTTGCATCCATCAAATTGTACCTGATACACATCTATTCCACTTTGCATCTCAAGCAATGTGCTCCGATGCTGTCATACATCTATTGTTTGGGAGGTCTGATTTGTTATGACTTGGCGGCGTGCCATGGCAGTGAAGGTTTGTTTTGACTAGGCGACGTGCCATGGCAGTGAAGGTTTGTTTTGACTAGGCGACGTGCCATGGCAATGAAGGTTTGTTACTAGGCGACGTGCCATGGCAATGAAGGTTTGTTACTAGGCGACGTGCCATGGCAATGAAGGTTTGTTATGACTAGGTGACGTGCCATGGCATTGAAGGTTTGTTACGACTAGGCGACGTGCCATGGTTATGAAGGTTTGTTACGACTAGGTGACGTGCCGTGGCAATGAAGGTTTGTTATGACTAGGTGATGTGCCATGGCAATGAAGGTTTGTTACGACTAGGCGACGTGCCATGGCAATGAAGGTTTGTTACGACTAGGTGACGTGCCATGGCAATGAAGGTTTGTTACGACTAGGTGACGTGCCATGGCAATGAAGGTTTGTTACGACTAGGTGACGTGCCATGGCAATGAAGGTTTGTTACGACTAGGTGACGTGCCATGGTAATGAAGGGTTGTTATGACTAGGCAATGTGCCATGGTTATGAAGGGTTGTTATGACTAGGCGACATGCCGTGGCAATGAAGGTTTGTTATGACTAGGCAACATGCCGTGGTAATGAAGGTTTGTTATGACTAGGCGACATGCTGTGGTAATGCAGATTTCAAATCAACCAAGCAAGTTTCAGCAATAATGACCATTTATTTAGACTTCAGTGTTACAGGCCTAACATACTATAATAATGTACTTCAGCCAAAACATAATTTATTGCCTGGTATATAGCAATGGGTTTTGGGCCTCACTGCTTTTCACATTATAAAATTACAAATCTCACAAATAAATACATTTACCTTGCATACATGTATATTATCACAATATGATAATGGTTTAAGCGCAGCCTCTAGACTATTTTTTTCATTTCATATGGTGTATTGTACATTGACATTGTTTGTGTATTGTTTGCTCAAATGTTATATTTTTGTGCATTGTGTACATGTATATAATGTAAAAACATGTACGACTTGTGTAAATATTATATCAGTATCTGTTCTATATACTGACAAGTTAATTGTAAATAAATGCCAAACTAGTAGTTCATACCTTGCCAGTGATTCTCATGTGAACTGTTAGCACAATGTTAGAAGATGCCTATTTCACTGCTTACGGCTATAATCATTACAAAAGAATGAACTTTAATGCCTTCCTGCTGAAAATGGGCTGTTATTTACGATTGCAGGGAGTGGCGTTGATTACTGTGTGTGTGTTTTACGTTTTTTATCGTCGCTACCGGTTGCCCATATGAGCGACGCCTCCTGAAGAGATTAGTCGTTTTGGAGGATAGTGCAATGATACAGACAGAGACCCATTCCAGAGTCTCCTCTGGTTCTTTTACGTGCACGGTGTACAGTACCGACACAAGACCTCGCTTTAAAGTCCCAACCTGTTACTTTTATTAGGGTCAGACAGGGGATCGTACCTATGATCCCTGGATTACCAGTCCAGCGTGTTACCGCTATAATCATTACAAAATAATGAACTTTTATGCCTTCCTGCTGAAAACGGGCTGTTATATATGATTGCAGGGAGTGGAGTTGATTTCTGTTTACAATAGTATATATTATAGCACCTTGGGGTATTGTTGATTACTTTTAATGCTACATGTTATGACATATAGAGCGTTACAATGTATATGTCTCTTTAAAACACTGTTGTGATTTCATACCATTATTATTAATATTGGACTGGTGTCAAAAGGCCGTATTATATCAAATCCTATGCGTAAATGCACGAAATTAACAATGTTAGTTAGTAGGATTTTGTTATATAAGTGTGCGTTTTAAGTAAGATATAAGCCTCAAACGGATCCAATATGTATAATATTGGTACTGTCTTCGGCGTTACGTGCCTCACACAGTCCAATATGTATAATATTGGTACTGTCTTCGGCGTTACGTGCCTCACACAGTCCAATATGTATAATATTGGTACTGTCTTCGGCGCTACGTGCCTCACACAGTCCAATATGTATAATATTGGTACTGTCTTCGGCGCTACGTGCCTCACACAGTCCAATATGTATAATATTGGTACTGTTTTCGGCTTATATCCTATACATACACGGTATGCGGTGTGTGCCTTGTGTTCGAGTCCTGCAAGAACTGTGGTGGTGGTCGTGTCCTTAAGCAACGTACTTAACTCTTTAGTTTATGCAAATTATTTAGCGCGATTGTGAAACAAATTCTTACAGCTTATGTTAATCACTCTCGAGATCTCATTTCTGATGGAATCCATCGCCATGAGGGAGAGAGAAGAGGCAACGTGGAATTTAAATGCCTTGCCTAAGGGCACAATCGTAACATCTCGAGCATGGCTCGAACTCCGGGCCTTTAGCACACTTAGCTCTGCATGCTAGTGGTGAAAATAACAGTCATATGTCATAACGACACAATCCTAATGAAATTCTGTGACATATTTCCTGAGTTTTCAGTTACAAATAAGAAAAACACATTAATGAATTGTCGGCTGCTTCAATTATTTGAACTATTTATAACCGTTATTTTACCCAGCATGCTCTCCCTCACCAAGATGAAACTGGAGAGCGATATTGTATACCAATATTGTAATATTGTCTGACAATCAAACTAAAAGAAATTAGAATATAAACTAAACATATTTTCACTGTGTCATGTGCCAGACAAATAACACACCAATGTTTCTTATTTTTTAAAGTGAAATCCACTAAGCTGAAAATAGGAAGATGCTGTACAAATGTACACCATTGATTTAATATCATGTACTGATTTATGAAGATAATTTAGTCTCGCACATTACATATATCCTTACTTAAAATTCTTTGTCTGTTCTGTGTCCTACGGGAATATCTTTATATTCCTGTGATGGTAGGATGTGAAATGTCCATAGTCTGACAAGACTGACGGATGCCGAAGACTAGGATGTGAAATGTTCATAGTCTGACGGATGCCGAAGACTAGGATGTGAAATGTTCATAGTCTGACAAGACTGACGGATGCCGAAGACTAGGATGTGAAATGTTCATAGTCTGACAAAACTGACGGATGCCGAAGACTAGGATGTGAAATATACTGAATGTCAGTTGCTCTATGCATGATAACTGCCAGGTGTGCTTTCTTGGCCGTCCGGGTAATTTGGAATTGAGACAATGTCTTACTTTTGCATGAAAATAATACATAACTAAATCAATCACTTACTATGGATAGTCTGCCTCCGTGGTCGAGTGGTTACGGTAACTGACTTGTATACCACTGTAACCTATCATCACTGATGGTCCGCCTCCGTGGTCGGGTGGTTACGGTAACTGACTTGTATACCACTGTAACCTATCATCACTGATGGTCCGCCTCTGTGGTCGAGTGGTTACGGTAACTGACTTGTATACCACTGTAACCTATCATCACTGATGGTCCGCCTCTGTGGTCGAGTGGTTACGGTAACTGACTTGTATACCACTGTAACCTATCATCACTGATGGTCCGCCTCCGTGGTCGAGTGGTTACGGTAACTGACTTGTATACCACTGTAACCTATCATCACTGATGGTCCGCCTCTGTGGTCGAGTGGTTACGGTAACTGACTTGTATACCACTGTAACCTATCATCACTGATGGTCCGCCTCTGTGGTCGAGTGGTTACGGTAACTGACTTGTATACCACTGTAACCTATCATCACTGATGGTCCGCCTCTGTGGTCGAGTGGTTATGGTAATGACTTGTATACACTGTAACCTATCATCACTGATGGTCCGCCTCTGTGGTCGAGTGGTTAGGTAACTGACTTGTATACCACTGTAACCTATCATCACTGATGGTCCGCGTCTGTGGTCGAGTGGTTACGGTAACTGACTTGTATACCACTGTAACCTATCATCACTGATGGTCCGCCTCTGTGGTCGAGTGGTTACGGTAACTGACTTGTATACCACTGTAACCTATCATCAATGATGGTCCTCCTCTGTGGTCGAGTGGTTATGGTAACTGACGTGTATACCACTGTAACCTATCATCACTGATGGTCCGCCTCTGTGGTCGAGTGGTTACGGTAACTGACTTGTATACCACTGTAACCTATCATCACTGATGGTCCGCCTCTCTGGTCGAGTGGTTATGGTAACTGACTTGTATACCACTGTAACCTATCATCACTGATGGTCCGCCTCTGTGGTCGAGTTGTTACGGTAACTGACTTGTATACCACTGTAACCTATCATCACTGATGGTCCGCCTCTGTGGTCGAGTGGTTACGGTAACTGACTTGTATACCACTGTAACCTATCATCAATGATGGTCCTCTGTGGTCGAGTGGGTATGGTAACTGACGTGTATACCACTGTAACCTATCATCACTGATGGTCCGCCTCTGTGGTCGAGTGGTTATGGTAACTGACTTGTATACCACTGTAACCTATCATCACTGATGGTCCGCCTCTGTGGTCGAGTGGTTACGGTAACTGACTTGTATACCACTGTAACCTATCATCACTGATGGTCCGCCTCTGTGGTCGAGTGGTTATGGTAACTGACTTGTATATCACTGTAACCTATCGCTGATGGTCACGAGTTCGAGACTGTGTCTCTTAATATAAAAAAGTTGGCAGTTTCTGACGGAGGTTGGTGCACCAAGTACGGTGCTTGTTAACTGCTGAAGCCTGGCGAGGAATGGTGGTGTTAGGTAAACTGTACGTCGCTCAAATGGGAAACCGGTAGCGAATTTGAATTAAAAAAACAAAACAAATAACTGTTGTTGGGGTTTTCTGCATCTCTGCGAGTCCGTCATGCAAGTAAATGTGAATGTTTTATTTCCATATCTCCTGTGTTTATTTCGATGTATGTGAGATGTGCAAGTACAATATTTGTCCATTACACACGAAACCTAACGCACGATTTACCAAAATATGCACGAAACCTAACACACGATTTACCAAAATATGCACGAAACCTAACACACGATTTACCAAAATATGCACGAAACCTAACATACGATTTACCAAAATATGCACGAAACCTAACACACGAAACCTAACACGATTTACCAAAATATGCACATAATGTTAATTCTGTTGAATGCTGTATTTGCCTATTTAGTATCTCCCTTTTACGGGAGACATTGAGTGGATAGGATGTCAAGTATCACATTCTAACAATATCACCGTTATTGCGGAAAACCACAAACATATGATATCAAATAGAAGTTCTGTATGGTTTATATCAATGCAGTTGTTTTATTGGTGGGCATAAACCGAATAACTCGATATAGCTTAATTCCTCTTTAATCCATTTCATTCTGGATACATTTAAAGGCTTTTGCAAACAGCATAGATCCAGATCAGCCGCAGCGTGACGCTGCGTGCTGATCAGGATCTATGTTGTTTGCTACATAGCCAAGTGTCTTAGCAAGATTATCTGAATAGCAAACAGCATAGAGCCTGATCAGACGGCACGTTCCATAGCAACTGATCTGGCTCTATGTTCTTTGCAAATACTGTTTGAATGGTATCCAGAATGAAATGGGTTAATACATCATGTCTCAGTTGTGCAATGGGTTTCAAGTTTATACAAATTTTTATTTTAGCGTGATTGCGAAACAAGTTCTTACAACGTTAGTTTAATCGTTCTCGCGGCCTCATTCCTGACGGAATCCATCGCCACGAGGGAGAGAGAAGAGCAAATGTGGAAATTAAGTGCCTTGCCTAAGGGCACAATCGTAACGGCTCCAGATTGGTGCGAACTCCGGGCCTCTCACACCTCTATCACTGCACTATCACGACTTGCAATGTGTGAAATCTGGAATAAAATCTATAGTAATATTGAGAAATAGTCAGACAGTCATGCAAGCTGTTTGAATGTATATGTTCAGTTACAACTACCGAATTACATCAACTAGAATTGTTACATATTTATCCACCGCAAGCCAGGAAACAGGCCAGCCATTTATAAATAATAATGACAAACAATAATCCACATTCCTACATCCGTGAACTTGCTACAGCCCAACTTGTGTAAAAGCCCACCTCTAAATGAATATTTCCTATGACCGGTTGCTAAACACCATGATTTTGATCAATCCATTGTTAATATATTTTAGCTGGTTACCAGACACTAGGTGTTGTTTTCACTGAATGAAGTGATTGTATAATTACATAATATTTTTTATGTACATTTATATAATATGAACATGGTATCTCACCGGTTTACTCCATGCTCTTGCCTGCTTATCTACTGAGACAGGCAGAGTTGGCGGTTCAAATAAACTCTCTTGTAGTCTTTACCCCCCCATCGCCCCCCCCCCCCATTTGTCAGGGTTCATTCTAGAGGGCGACGTGGGTGAAATAGTCTCCCTAGGGACCTTGACTTAGGGGATGAACCCACTTCTCCCTTTAAAAAAACCCATTTTCACACAAAATGTTGGCCCGTTATAAAGCACTCCTTCTATTCAAATGTTGTATTTAATGGTTGTACTGTGCATTTTAACCCTATTTTGCAGAAGTATATTAAAGAACACCATTCAAGGACTCAATCGTGGGCTTTCTGGTTTATCCCAAAAAATCTGACCGGGAATGAACCTTGTTTGTTATAGGCTACTAATTTACCACACAGGAGGAAATACAAGTGTAGCTTATGTAAAAAAAATTGAAAACGCAGAAAAAGTAAGCTAGAATTTTGTCCTTCCATTTCCCAAGGTATACCAGTACATGAATGTAGTAGTACGATTATGCGTATGCGCTTGCAGTGATGATGCGCAGATCTTGCATATAGCACAGGCGTATAAGTTTGCTTAATGAGGTCACTGATTACTGTACATTCATCGTGTATTAGTGCAGCTACACTCCTCAAAGCTGAAGTAAATCTCTGTCTCAAATTGCACTGTCAATTAACCCATTTCATTCTGGATACATTTAAAGGCTTTTGCAAACAAAATAGATCCAGATCAGCCGCAGGGTGACGTTGTGTGCTGATCAGGATCTATGTTGTTTGCTACATAGCCAAGTATCTTAGCAAGATCATCTGAATAGCAAACAGCATAGAGCCTGATTAGACAGCACATTCCGTGGCGGTTGATCTGGCTCTATGTTCTTTGCAAATACAGTTTGAACGGTATCCAGAATGAAATGGGTTAAACACAAATTAGAGTAACTGTGTAAATTGAATATTGTTACTAGTGATTATATTAGCCACAGCATATTAACCCATTTCATTCTGGATACCGTTCAAACAGTATTTGCAAAGAACATAGAGCCAGATCAACCACCACAGACTGTGCCACGGACCATTCCGTCTGATCAGGCTCTATGCTGTTTGCTATTCAGATGATCTTGTTAAGACACTTGGCTATGTAGCAAACAACATAGATCCTGATAAGCATGCTGCGGCTGATCTGGATCTATGTTGTTTGCAAAAGACTTTAAATATATCCTGAATGAAATGGGTTAATAACAGTTTATGTCACCGACAAGCCCCTTGTCCCTGCTAAGCTTTATTGCACTTTCCACTAAATTCCATCCTTTTCCATTGGTCTAAGGCGGGCAGTCACGTGGTGACACTACATGAGACTGGGGGGGGGGGTTCAGTAAATATCTCTTGTATGGTCAGTAGAAAAAATGGCAGCTTTTATAAAATCTCAATTATTACTTTAGTTAAATAGGTCGGGGTCAAAATATAAAGTTAGAATGAAGCGACAGCCTCCTAGTTTCTAGCAACCCTGCAATGATGGAACATAATCTATCTATATATATCTAAGGTTAACCAAAAGAACTTTAAATACAGAAACTGATACTGACAGGTTCTTCTTGCCAGCAGTTATGATGAGTCATCTTCTAACTTTACATTTTGAAGCCGATTTATTTGACTAAAATACGTTCCGAAAACAATTAAACACGTTTAAAATTCTGAATCGATACGATTAAATTCCATTATTTTTTTAAATTAAAGATGGTCGGTGCAATATGTTATTGGAGTTTGCTACTGACCATCCACACAGTGCAATATGTTATTGGAGTTTGCTACTGACCATCCACACGGTGCAATATGTTATTGGAGTTTGCTACTGACCATCTACATGGTGCATTATGTTATTGGAGTTTGCTACTGACCATCCACACGGTGCAATATGTTATTGGAGTTTGCTACTGACCATCCACACAGTACATTATGTTATTGGAGTTTGCTACTGACCATCCACATGGTGCATTATGTTATTGCAGTTTGCTACTGACCATCCACACGGTGCAATATGTTATTGCAGTTTGCTACTGACCATCCACATGGTGCATTATGTTATTGGAGTTTGCTACTGACCATCCACACGGTGCAATATGTTATTGGAGTTTGCTACTGACCATCCACATGGTGCATTATGTTATTGGAGTTTGCTACTGACCATCCACACAGTGCAATATGTTATTGGAGTTTGCTACTGACCATCCACACGGTGCATTGTGTTATTGGAGTTTGCTACTGACCATCCACATGGTGCATTGTGTTATTGGAGTTTGCTACTGACCATCCACACGGTGCAATATGTTATTGGAGTTTGCTACTGACCATCCACACGGTGCATTATGTTATTGGAGTTTGCTACTGACCATCCACACGGTGCATTGTGTTATTGGAGTTTGCTACTGACCATCCACACGGTGCATTATGTTATTGGAGTTTGCTACTGACCATCCACACAGTGCATTATGTTATTGGAGTTTGCTACTGACCATCCACACGGTGCATTGTGTTATTGGAGTTTGCTACTGACCATCCACACGGTGCAATATGTTATTGGAGTTTGCTACTGACCATCCACATGGTGCAATATGTTATTGGAGTTTGCTACTGACCATCCACATGGTGCATTATGTTATTGGAGTTTGCTACTGACCATCCACACAGTGCAATATGTTATTGGAGTTTGCTACTGACCATCACATGGTGCATTATGTTATTGGAGTTTGCTACTGACCATCCACATGGTGCATTATGTTATGGAGTTTGCTACTGACCATCCACACGGTGCATTATGTTATTGGAGTTTGATACTGACCATCCACACGGTGCAATATGTTATTGGAGTTTGCTACTGACCATCTACTGGGCATTATGTTATTGGAGTTTGCTACTGACCATCCACACAGTGCAATATGTTATTGGAGTTTGCTACTGACCATCCACACGGTGCATTGTGTTATTGGAGTTTGCTACTGACCATCCACATGGTGCATTATGTTATTGCAGTTTGCTACTGACCATCCACACGGTGCAATATGTTATTGGAGTTTGCTACTGACCATCCACACGGTGCAATATGTTATTGGAGTTTGCTACTGACCATCCACACGGTGCAATATGTTATTGGAGTTTGCTACTGACCATCCACATGGTGCATTATGTTATTGGAGTTTGCTACTGACCATCCACACAGTGCAATATGTTATTGGAGTTTGCTACTGACCATCCACATGGTGCATTATGTTATTGGAGTTTGCTACTGACCATCCACATGGTGCATTATGTTATTGGAGTTTGCTACTGACCATCCACACGGTGCATTATGTTATTGGAGTTTGATACTGACCATCCACACGGTGCAATATGTTATTGGAGTTTGCTACTGACCATCTACATGGTGCATTATGTTATTGGAGTTTGCTACTGACCATCCACACAGTGCAATATGTTATTGGAGTTTGCTACTGACCATCCACACGGTGCATTGTGTTATTGGAGTTTGCTACTGACCATCCACATGGTGCATTATGTTATTGCAGTTTGCTACTGACCATCCACACGGTGCAATATGTTATTGGAGTTTGCTACTGACCATCCACACGGTGCAATATGTTATTGGAGTTTGCTACTGACCATCCACATGGTGCAATATGTTATTGGAGTTTGCTACTGACCATCCACATGGTGCATTATGTTATTGGAGTTTGCTACTGACCATCCACACGGGCATTATGTTATTGGAGTTTGATACTGACCATCCACACGGTGCAATATGTTATTGGAGTTTGCTACTGACCATCTACATGGTGCATTATGTTATTGGAGTTTGCTACTGACCATCCACACAGTGCAATATGTTATTGGAGTTTGCTACTGACCATCCACACGGTGCATTGTGTTATTGGAGTTTGCTACTGACCATCCACATGGTGCATTATGTTATTGCAGTTTGCTACTGACCATCCACACGGTGCAATATGTTATTGGAGTTTGCTACTGACCATCCACACGGTGCAATATGTTATTGGAGTTTGCTACTGACCATCCACATGGTGCATTATGTTATTGGAATTTGCTACTGACCATCCACACACATAGATTTAACATTGGTGACGGTATACATGCAAGACATGTGAGAATGTTGCAGTACAGTACAGTAGATTTAACATTGGAGACAGTATACATGCAAGACATGTGAGAATGTTGCAGTACAGTACAGTAGATTTAACATTGGAGACAGTATACATGCAAGACATGTGAGAATGTTGCAGTACAGTACAGTAGATTTAACATTGGAGACAGTATACTGTATACATGCAAGACATGTGAGAATGTTGCAGTACAGTACAGTAGATTTAACATTGGAGACAGTATAATGTATACATGCAAGGCATGTGAGAATGTTGCAGTACAGTACAGTAGATTTAACATTGGTGACAGTATACATGCAAGACATGTGAGAATGTTGCAGTACAGTACAGTAGATTTAACATTGGAGACAGTATACATGCAAGGCATGTGAGAATGTTGCAGTACAGTAAAGTAAGATTTAACATTGGAGACAGTATACATGCAAGGCATGTGAGAATGTTGCAGTACAGTACAGTAGATTTAACATTGGTGACAGTATACATGCAAGGCATGTGAGAATGTTGCAGTACAGTAGATTTAACATTGGAGACGGTATACATGCAAGGCATGTGAGAATGTTGCAGTACAGTACAGTAGATTTAACATTGGAGACAGTATACTGTATACATGCAAGACATGTGAGAATGTTGCAGTACAGTACAGTAGATTTAACATTGGAGACAGTATAATGTATACATGCAAGGCATGTGAGAATGTTGCAGTACAGTACAGTACATTTAACATTGGAGACATGGTACACATGCAAGACATGTGAGAATGTTGCAGTACAGTACAGTAGATTTAACATTGGAGACATGGTACACATGGCCTATTTAAGTATAAAGTCAATAGTACTACATACTACTAAGAATTTACTATCAGAAAGAATGTATTTTGCTGGGATAAGTCAATAGTACTTTATACATACTACTAAGAATTTACTATCACAAAGAATGTATTTTGCCGGGAGCAGGTTGCATATATCTCCTAAGATAATGTCATGCTATTTGGCTACAAAGTATAATTATCACCTAATTATGATGTATTAATAAATAAAAAAACTGCAGCTCATTTGGCCTGGCTATGCCATTACACATTTGCCTATGTACGTTCAGCGAAGGTCTGTATGAAGTGAGCAGTGTTCCGATTTCATTTCAAGTGTGTCAGGGAGTTTCCTTCCCTACCATGGTATAACAATATAGCGACAGAAATATTATTTTGCATGTGGGTTTTTGAATAATCGAAATTATTATACTAATCAGACTGATCAGTCTAGGTGTAGATCCAGATCAGCCTAGGTGTATATCCAGATCAGCCAGGGGTGTAGATCCAGATTAGCCTAGGTGTAGATCCAGATCAGCCTAGGTGTATATCCAGATCAGCCAGGGGTGTAGATCCAGATTAGCCTAGGTGTAGATCCAGATCAGCCTGGGTGTAGATCCAGATCAGCCAGGGGTGTAGATCCAGATCAGACACAAAGTAGATCCAGATCAGCCAGGGGTGTAGATTCAGATCAGCCAGGGGTGTAGATTCAGATCAGCATAGGTGTAGATCCAGATCAGCCAGGGGTGTAGATCCAGATCAGCCAGGGGTGTAGATCCAGATCAGCCTAGGTGTAGATCCAGATCAGCCAGGGGTGTAGATCCAGATCAGCCAGGGGTGTAGATCCAGATCAGCCAGGGGTGTAGATTCAGATCAGCCTAGGTGTAGATCCAGATCAGCCAGGGGTGTAGATCCAGATCAGCCAGGGGTGTAGATCCAGATCAGCCAGGGGTGTAGATTCAGATCAGCCTAGGTGTAGATCCAGATCAGCCTAGGTGTAGATCCAGATCAGCCAGGGGTGTAGATCCAGATCAGCCTAGGTGTGTATCCAGATCAGCCAGGGGTGTAGATCCAGATCAGCCAGGGGTGTAGATCCAGATCAGCCAGGGGTGTAGATCCAGATCAGCCAGGGGTGTAGATCCAGATCAGCCTAGATGTATATCCAGATCAGCCTAGATGTATATCCAGATCAGCCAGGGGTGTAGATCCAGATCAGCCAGGGGTGTAGATCCAGATCAGCCTAGGTGTAGATCCAGATCAGACTAGGTGTTGATTCAGGTCAACTTAGGTGTAGATCCAGATCAGCCAGGGGTGTAGATCCAGATCAGCCTAGGTGTGTATCCAGATCAGCCAGGGGTGTAGATCCAGATCAGCCAGGGGTGTAGATCCAGATCAGCCAGGGTTGTAGATCCAGATCAGACACAGTAGATCCAGATCAGCCGTGCCGTCTGATCAGGCTCTATGCTGTTTGCTATTCGGATAGTGGAGCTAAAACACTGGCTGAATAGCAAACAACATAGATCCTGATCAGATGCAGCATTACGCCGTGGCTGATCTGGATCTATGTTGTTTGAAATGTGCTTTTATTTACTCAGCAGGCAAAGGGTTAATACCTGGCATACAATGTCAGCTTTAAGTACTGATAATACAGTATAAATTATAATTGATTCCGGTAAATACAGGCATTACAGGAGTGTAAAATGTCTAACCTGGCTATGTTATACTTTCGTTTCTGTTCATAATATAACTTCAGACTACATTAAATTTAGTAATAATTCTATTTTAATAAGTTTGTTTATTATTAACATGTTGCTGTAGTGGCTATAAGCTAAATTCCAGTGTCTGAATATGTTTTAGTTTTTTATTTAAAACTGTGAACTATAATGACACATTCATATTGTATTTTAAAATGAAAGTTTAGTCTGTTGAATACATTATACTTGTATTCACTGCATTCTCGGTTTGTATGCCATCATGTATAACTGCCTTACCACAGTACATGCATGAGCGTTTTACGCTTTAAACCAAATTAAAATGATGTAAAAATTGTCCCAAGTGTTTTTCCTAGTGGTCTGTTAACAAACTGGAAATGAACTAGTTATGTAACACCTGGTCATTGATTTAGCAATGATCTGCCTCAATGCCTGATCTGCCTCGATGCCTGATCACATTGATTTAGCAATGATCTGCCTCGATGCCTGATCACATTGATTTAGCAACGATCTGCCTCGATGCCTGATCACATTGATTTAGCAATGATCTGCCTCGACACCTGATCACATTCATTTAGCAATGATCTGCCTCGACACCTGATCACATTGATTTAGCAATGATCTGCCTCGATGCCTGATCACATTGATTTAGCAATGATCTGCCTCGACGCCTGATCACATTGATTTAGCAATGATCTGCCTCAATGCCTGATCTACCTCAACGCCTGATCACATCGATTTAGCAACGATCTGCCTTGATGCCTGATCACATTCATTTAGCAATGATCTGCCTCGACGCCTGATCACATTGATTTAGCAATGATCTGCCTTGATGAGATCAAACACTGACTGCTCCTTCATGTACAGTTATCATGTTTACATGTCCCAAGTGTTTTTCCTAGTGGTCTGTTAACAAACTGGAAATGAACTAGTTATGTAACACCTGGTCATTGATTTAGCAATGATCTGCCTCAATGCCTGATCTGCCTCGATGCCTGATCACATTGATTTAGCAATGATCTGCCTCGATGCCTGATCACATTGATTTAGCAACGATCTGCCTCGATGCCTGATCACATTGATTTAGCAATGATCTGCCTCGACACCTGATCACATTCATTTAGCAATGATCTGCCTCGACACCTGATCACATTGATTTAGCAATGATCTGCCTCGATGCCTGATCACATTGATTTAGCAATGATCTGCCTCGACGCCTGATCACATTGATTTAGCAATGATCTGCCTCAATGCCTGATCTACCTCAACGCCTGATCACATCGATTTAGCAACGATCTGCCTTGATGCCTGATCACATTCATTTAGCAATGATCTGCCTTGACGCCTGATCACATTGATTTAGCAATGATCTGCCTTGATGAGATCAAACACTGACTGCTCCTTCATGTACAGTTATCATGTTTACATGTCCCAAGTGTTTTTCCTAGTGGTCTGTTAACAAACTGGAAATGAACTAGTTATGTAACACCTGGTCATTGATTTAGCAATGATCTGCCTCAATGCCTGATCTGCCTCGATGCCTGATCACATTGATTTAGCAATGATCTGCCTCGATGCCTGATCACATTGATTTAGCAACGATCTGCCTCGATGCCTGATCACATTGATTTAGCAATGATCTGCCTCGACACCTGATCACATTCATTTAGCAATGATCTGCCTCGACACCTGATCACATTGATTTAGCAATGATCTGCCTCGATGCCTGATCACATTGATTTAGCAATGATCTGCCTCGACGCCTGATCACATTGATTTAGCAATGATCTGCCTCAATGCCTGATCTACCTCAACGCCTGATCACATCGATTTAGCAACGATCTGCCTTGATGCCTGATCACATTCATTTAGCAATGATCTGCCTCGACGCCTGATCACATTGATTTAGCAATGATCTGCCTTGATGAGATCAAACACTGACTGCTCCTTCATGTACAGTTATCATGTTTACATTTTAGAAATATTTTTGGCAATTTACATCCAACTTTTTAAGGATTTTATCAACAAGTTGTTTATATATTTTTTATTTGGGTCTGCATTCTAGAGAAACATTTCTACATATTTGTAGGTACAGTATTGGTTTCTATCCAACTGTTAATTATTATTAACTGGGGATGAAATCGACAGGCACTGTCACTTTTATCAAATTGTAATGACCATATTATATACAAACTAGCACTATTAGAGGGTGGGGATAAAACTTAGCAACAAATAATTGAAAATTATATTAATCTATGGATAATTTTGAATGCTCCAAGGAAGATTGTTCGTTCACAAAAATGCAACATCATTGAAGTGACATCATTGCTGACATCAGCCTCATTTGAATGAGTATTTGAATAATTACTACTGCGCAATACTAAGCCATGTAACGAGAACTGATTGATGTACGGAGTTTATTCTCTCCAAGCGGATGAGTAGTTTCATAATACAATACAGCTCTATCATACGATTGCTATGAACCACATCCAACTCGCTGTGTATGGGTACTCCTTATTGCAACCATAAACAGTGAGTAGTGACTTGTAGGCGGGAAATCTGTCATTTCGCACTATACACATATATCTGCAATGAAATGCATTCATCTCTTAACCCATTCAACACCAAGTAACTCACATGGACTGGTCCATGATATTCATAAACCAATAAATGAATCAGAAAATCACATTTGGACAAGTTCATTTATCAAAATGGGTAATTATGTCTAAAAATAGTCATATCACTGGCAAAAAGTGCAGATCATGATGAGACGGCTCGTCACGAGCCGGCTCATCTGGATCTACACTTTTTGTAAGCCTATTTAGCGGTCTGCGGTGTTGAAAGGGTTA
>CM026387.1:75764835-75785966 GCA_014843695.1 Archivesica marissinica | reverse complement strand
ACCACCACCACCAACCACCACCACACAACAACAACCACAACAACCACCACCAAACAACAACAACCACCACCACCACCACCAAAAAACCACCACCACCAAACAACAACCACCACCAAACCACCAACAAAAACAACCACCACCACAAACAACCACACACCAACAACCACCACCACCACACCAACAACCACCACCACAACAACAACCACCACCACACAACAACAACCACCACCACCACCACACAACAACAACCACCACCACCACCACCACCCACCACACAACACACCACCACACCATGAATTTTAATCTTCGTAGCAACCTTGATACTGCTTTGCACTTTACAAGGTAAACGGGCACCTGCCATATCTCTTTCTCGTTCGCGTGAACGTAAAATTCTCAATTGTTTGTTTACATTTGCAGAGGTCAGTCAGTGCACATTCCTGAGCGCTCGTTCTTCTTTGCTCAGGGGCACCTGTTATTTTTCACACCGGTCCGTGTGACTAGTTAACTATTTGCGACTAGGTCTTACTTTTAATTTTCGTAGCAATATCTTTATTGATATTTATTAGTACAACCCTCAATGGGCAACGCAGTCTATATGTTGCAGGTTTGACTATATGCTACTAGGGATCTTGGGATATATGAAGGACACACCTATGAGCTGTTGATTTTCTTCTGACAGACAGTGCCCTTCTACCTTCTTCCTTCTCACTACTGAGTTTAATCTATCTCTCTACCTTATGCAACCCATTATAAATCACCTACTCTAAATACATTTTGGTGATGGGGTATGCTGATATAAAAATATACCCGAAGATCCCTAATTAAGGTCAAACCTGTCTCTATATTATTTATCTGCTGTTATAGTCAAACTAGTTTATTTTTTGGATCAATCAGAGTTCCATGCATATATCTCATTGGTCCACTCCTAATTTCTTGTTCATTTTGTTTAGGACACACATTTCAAAAATCTAGTGTGTGTCCTTGTTATCTTCTACACTGGTTTGAATGCTACTTAGAATCAAACATTTGCACAGTATTTATCTCACCAAGGACATACGGTATAAATCGGCTATAGAACGGACTAACAAACAATTTACTAACCAACTTATGTCTAAATCTTCTTAGAATTAGTAATTGCACCGGGTAATTTCTTCACCCGGTCTACCTCCGACCCCCGTTGGTACACAATCGTGTGCGAGCGGGGGTGGGAGATATGATAACCGAACACACTCTGAGATTAATGCAACCCACTTAGCACTCTAAACATCATAGTATTGAAATTCTAATAGTTTATTAACTATTTTTAGACCTCTTTAATCACCTTAGATAATTTAGTCGCCCAAATGCATTTATGCGGTGGCGACTTTAAATAAACTTATATAGCTAGCTAGTTACGAAATAGATATCCGATACGGGACTGTTTGCGACAATAGAGGACAGTACAACAATAGACGGTACACTGGTAGGTAGGTGAGCGCACCCCAGACAATGGGGATGGTCAGCGCGCCGTAGCGTACGACGTGTAGAATATTATGAAGCATTTTACATCGACTCAATATTACGTATATAGGTCTTCCGTGGTTAAAATGGAAGGGTTCGATCTTCGAGGCAGTTCGTTCCGTTATGGCCGGTAGGTTAGCCACCAGCTGCATACCGATCTGGGCTGGGTAGGTAGACTATGTACAGTCCAGCCCCAGCATTTACCATTTTTGCTGAGCGGCTGGCCACTGTACCACTCCCGAGGATTGTTGTTTACCTTAGTATGTGGTTATTTTCAACATTCTGTGTTTCAAATGAGATGTTTATCAACGGTCCCCGACAAGCGCCACCCTGTCATACCACCGAAATCATCGTTAGGCGAAAGTGGGTTTTAGACGAAACTAGTACGGGAATTCGTGTTTATTCTCTAATATTCACTTCTGTTATCAGTAGTTATATAAATACGGATATAATACAGTTACCTACCAAAGTAAACATAGTATGTCGAAGGTAGTATATTGCCAAAATACGCTAAACCGGTGATTTTATAACGAACGGTTTTAATGTTTGTCTACCTGTTTATAAGAATCTGGGTCAAGACGGTGTCCAAACCGTGTTTCCGTGTATTGATAAATGTACACCCAATGACCCAGTTGCCGTTATACACTACATAATGATCAAATAGCGTTACGCCTCACTGATTTCGTTTTTTCCCTCGTCTAGAGTAACAGCCTTTTGTACATGTACTATCACAATTAAGGGTTTATTTGTACATGTACTATCACAAATAAGGGTTTATTTGTACATGTACTACAGTTAACTTAAATACTCAATATTTCTGGCCTATGAATAAATTGATATCGCCAACTCTCAATTTCAAGCCTAATTTATTTAGTATTCTTAGTCTCTGATTATGGTGTTTATAACAAAGGCATCTAGATATTTTTCTATCTCGCTCAACAGTTAAAGAATGCGAGAATGTTAATAGCAGATAGGCTTCTGCAGTCCATGATTAGTGGAACAAAGGTGTCTCGCCAACAGAAATTGTACGCCCATGCGTCAATACCAAGTGTGATGATGACAAGTTGTTTTAGTCGTCCACGTGGTTCCTTCCGGACTAGGTAGTATAAATCGGACTCGGCGGAGTGTATGTTTTCTGATATTTAATTTCTTACCGGTATGACTAGAGTACGGAAACGACCTAGTTTCGCGCGAAACGACATTTAACGATGGAAGCGACCTATAAATTCTTTATTTTAAAATATTCCGTAATGTTTATTACAGTGTGGTAATCAGAATTAAACATTAATACACTAGTGTGCTAATTTTTGTTAAAACATATTACGATTTAGTATCATTTTAATCGACATATACATGTGTACCCAATGTCATTTCCGTTAAATCAACACACTATGATAATGGAGTATTAACTACGGAAACGACCTATAACGTTTTAGTTTTAAACATTCATTAAAAAAATGTATAGGATGTTATTCCAATTCATAAATTACACTATTATGCCGAGCTTTGTTGAAAAATATTACGATTTAGTATCATTTTAATAAGAAAATATGCGTACCAGTGTCTTTTCCATGAACTCTAGATTATGGTCAACGAGTTACAACTACGGAAACGACCTTTAACATTTTTATTTTTAGGCTTTCCCTAATGTTGTATGTGATAGTGTGTGATATATATATAAATCAGGCGCGTAGCTGCCATTAGGCCAAAAGGCCCGGGCCTGCACATCATTTTGACCAACAACAAAAAAATATATAGAATTGTTATTGCTTTTGATGTACATGTATAGCTAAGCAGAACAGTGTATTGTCATGTTTATTTGTTATAAAAACATGTCCAAATTTGTCTTTTAAATGCAGCAGAATGCGGGAAATTACATCCTAAAAAACAAAATATTCAGGGGGTACATGCCCCCGGACCCCCTAGCAACCTTGTTCGCTACACTCACTCAACATTCTTTACCCGGGCCTGCACATAATTTGCCTCCTGGCTACGCCCCTATAAATGTCATATAATTCTCATATAATTCATTAACATTGAATGGCTATGTACTGTTGATTATTGTTCATGCTTTGTTTTATAAAATGCTATGTACATAGACGAGACTATAATAAAGATTGAAACTAGGTGGTCAAGTGGCCCTAATATAGATTGACAACATACAACACAGGGCCATACGGTATTACCTAGGCGTGCACCGTTTCGCACCGATTTTGGCGTTATACGGAGATACTGGATGGGTACCTAGTATATACAGATGCTAGGGATGGATCTTACGTTGCTGGAATAGGCGTCTTATATAATATAATAAAGCGTCTTACCCATTTAGTATTGCTTTACCTGTCTTTGCTTACACAGCCGGTTGTCTCGAATGTACTATCTGTCTTGTTCTGATTTCTGTCATGAAAGAACGTTGAGCGGGTCAGCCTCCATCTCCACGCTTCTCTCGTCTCGTTGTATCTCCCAGAATCTCGTCTCGTGCTGCCGTGGTAATATTTCCCCGGCATCAAGCCGTACCGAACCCGAGTTATAACCACACTCTCCCCCGCATTATCAAAAGTGCTTGGCATATAGTAATTCAAGAACCAGTCCGGTTGATTTATATCCACACAGTAATCCGACATGTAAGAAGCTAACGAAGAGCTGAATCGAGATGATTTTTTCCGTTGATCTGACATGTAAATAACTATCAGATTGAAATTTCACACTGTCCGTTATCAATGTATTATGGCATGTAAGAAACTACCATGATATCTCACTTTCCTTGGTTGGCTGCGTTACTCCAGAACATGCCATGCAAAAAGCTATCAGATGCTGAGCACTACTAGCCGACTAGAAGACACCAACAGACGTTGCATAGAGCTTTGCTCCACCTCGTCCAGGAAGTCATTCTTTCTGACTGGTTCCATTGCCATGCCTGAAAGAATACAATAACTACCCACATGGATTATTTCCTTTGACAATTTCCACATCGGTACTTATCTATGGACAGAGCGTCTGTCGCTGTCACATCCACATACGACCCATGGTACCATACATCGCAGTAGTCGCACTGGATCATGAACCGTCCCTGCCATGGCTTCCTACATAAACAGTAC
Organism: Archivesica marissinica; assembly: GCA_014843695.1. Lineage (NCBI taxonomy): Eukaryota > Metazoa > Mollusca > Bivalvia > Venerida > Vesicomyidae > Archivesica > Archivesica marissinica. Next base: position 75,781,368 of record CM026387.1, on the reverse strand, counting down.
AATTCACCATCTGCTTGAGCAGGACCCGAATCGTCACCTGGCGCCTCTTTCCACTGTTTGATCCAAGCTGGCAGCTTCCTGTCATTACAGGGCTTCAGTCGATCATGGTTCACTACCAATACGTTATTCCACAATTTGACCCTAAAACGAGAGACTGAAAACTTCTTCTCAATTATTGCTGGGCCTTTCCAAGGGGAAGACAACTTCTTGCACTTACCTTTCAACGTAGCCGAATCTAATAGATAGACTATATCGCCTACCTCATACGACCTTTTCAGTATTCTACGGTCATAATTCCTTTTCATCCGCTTCAAGGAAACCTTCAAAGTCTTTCTCGCTGCACTATGTGCTTCTTGCATTGTACTAGTAAGCTTTGCTACAGCTTTATATGGTGTTGTCCTAGTTTTGTGGATTTGTAGAGCCTTGTAGAGCAGTAAACAGCTTAGATTCGAAATTACGACCTTGATCAGAAAACAACTGCAGCGGGTACCTGAACCTAGAAAAGAATTGATTTACCGCCGCCCTTGCCGTCACTTCCGCTGTCTGAGACGGCAAAGGCACACATTCCACCCATTTGGTGAACTGATCTACCATCATGAGGATGTGTTCATTTTCCAGTGGTGTACGGGGCAATGGACCCATAAACTATATGTGTACCCTCTCCATGGGTGCCCCTGCTTGTTATTCCTTCATCCCACAGGGACCGTATCTCGTTTCGACTACATAGATCACACGTTGTCACGAAGTTAGCTATCTCTTGACTCATGCCATACCAGAAGAATTTATCTTTCATCCTGGCCTTGGTCCTTGCAACTCCCTGATGACCTGCAGAGGGCAAATCATGATTCCACTGCAGAGCTAACTCTTTCAAACTTCTTGGAATATCCAAATCTTTGTCCTCCGAACTCCCCTTGTTTAGGGACCTAGGGTACCTTGTCTATTAATAGATAATAGTGTTCCTTGTTTAGACAGTACGACTTTGTCGCAGGGCTTGCAAGAAACAATAATTTCTCGCTAGGCTCTTGTTTGTTGTCAAGCCAATCGAGAATTATCTCAAGATCTTCATCTTTGGCTTGAGCCTCTCTAGTTTCTGTCACGGTGAAGCCCCAACACGATGGTTGTATTAATACATTTGAATTCACATTCTGTGCCGCTTTACAGCTCAGCATTTGGAATTCACCGTTGTTCATGATGATCTCCACATCAGCATGTTCTCCACGTTTTGAACAACTCCCAAGATTACATTCTGGTTGATCTTGGTCCATGTCTCTCACTTCTAGCACCTGTGCTCCTTTGGTCGATTCGTTATCACTTCTACCTGTTTTACGATTTCCTGCAGTACCATTCCTCACTATTAATGGCTGGTGATCATCCGAATCGATGGAACCGCAATCTCGTCCTTTGACACCATTTCCCGTCAAAGAAATTGCCTCACCGACATCGATGGAACCGCAATATCCATTTTTGACACCTTTATTCGTCAAAGAAATTGCCTCACTGACCTCGATGGAACCGCAATATCCATCTATGACACCTCTATTCGTCAAAGAAATTGCCTCACCGACATCGATGTAACCGCAATATCCATCTTTGACATCCTTACTCGTCAAAGAAATTTCCTCACCGACATCGATGGAACCGCAATATCCATCTTTGACATCATTCCTTGTCGAAGCAAATGCCTCATCGACATCCCTCACAAGCGATCCCCAATTTTCGTTAGCCCTTTTACAATGGTCACATCCCCCACAAGGTAATTCACTCAACCTTTCGTTGGCCTCATATGCTAGACATTTCACCCCCCCCCCATTCTTCGGGTATTCGGGACAATGCATCTGCATGTTCATGCTTCCGGCCAGCCCGGTGTTTCAGGATCACGTTGTACTAGGACAACTCCTCCATCCACCTGGCTAGCTGACCTTGTGGCTCTTTGAAGGTGAGACAAAGGTTGTTTAGGATCCGGATTTTACTCCGCTGGCTGTTCGGTTTTCAGGGGTAATTTGCAATAGAAATGTGCACAGATGGTCCCGAAAACTTTTCCGGTTTTCGGAAAAGAGAGGTTCCGGTTTAGAGAGGTTTTTTTACAATGAACAAAGAATGGAAAATATCGGGACCGCGAAAATTGTCCGGTTTGGAGGGAATTCCGATTTAGAGGGGTTCCGGTTTTGAGGGGTTTCACTATACATATGAAAAAATAATATACTGTACTAAATATAGCCAACCAGGGACTTTGCATATGTCGAACTATATTAGTGCTGCCCACGCTCGATACGGCCTTGCCTGTGCCAATGTTGACGATATCAACAATTGTCTACGTAAACAAATGTCAATAACGCAACAAAAACGAACTATTCACAGTCTTTAACTGGACACTAGTCTTCACAACTTCTCAACCGGTTAGACAAATACAATATTCTCAAAATAATCCCCGAGAATGTAGAATCTTGAAACACGTGGTTTCCAAAAAACAAATCCACTTTATCAGGGGATTTCCTTCACTCGACGTAAGTCAAAATCCTTCGCTGCCACCATATAAAGCGTATTACCTATTTAGTATTGTTTTATCTGTCATTGCTTACACAACCGGTTGTCTCGAATGTACTATCTGTCTAGTTCTTGTAACATATTGTGGGTACGTTTGAACTTCCGCAGTTTGTTCGATAACATCAGACAACAATTAGTCATGCCACAGGATCATCTGGTTCATTGCTGGTAATTCTGTCTCAGCAGCTATCCGCTCTTGCACTTTGGTATATGTGTCCGTCATGTTTACATAGAGACGTATATGCTCTGTCGTGCAACAGGAAAATATGTTCAGTGGCTGGGTCCATGCTGCTTCCAATTCAGTAGTGGGGCGACCATCCCCTACCCAGCGGGTCCTCAGGTGGCGGATAGGGGAACGGCCCTCGGATATGGGGGTTAGCTGTGAATCAAATAAGCAGTCCCGGACCATACGGCGGTGTACCTACCAGGACGGGGCAGGATAGCACAAGGCAAAGCTACTCCTATTAAATACTCCACGTGTCCCACAATGGGTGCATCAGGCGAATATATGAACCGCCTTAAAAGTCCTAGCCTAAGGGTGAGGTAACCCCAACAGAAACCTCGAATGCTGAAGCCGGAAGTACTGGGCCGCACGGCGCATTCTAATAAACCACGGTACTACGCATAAACGCAAAATGAATCGCAAAAAATGATGTTCAGTGTTAATCTACTGTTGATGTTATGAGCGATGTGGAAGAATTAATCAAATATCCATATCTTTTGTGAGTCCATCTCCATCAATCCAGCTAACATGTTGATCAACACTGACTGCAGATGTTCTGATAATTGACATGTATCTGGTAGCGTATTACTCCACTCTATATGTCCATTCGAAGTTCTCTGAATGCCAGACATTTTTTGTGAGGTGATGAGATGCATTGTAGTTGCATTACTGCGACCACCAAACGGTTGGAATGGCAACTGACCAGTAGCCACGTAGTAAATGGTCACTCATAGACTCCAAAGATCCACAGACGCGTCAAACTCGTGCACTCCCGGACGCCACAACACAGCTTGCTCGTACAATTTGGGAAACAGATATTCGTCTGTTCCATAAATGGACATAAACGTTTCGTCATCTTGCAATTCGCGAGCAGCACCGAAATCTGTTATCTTGTACAAAGATCTCCCATCCTCGGAAATAAATCGCATGTTGTTTCCCGGCTTGATGTCCCTATTTATCTACCCTTGTGAATGTAAATAGCGCATACCATCGGCAGTATGTCTAAGGAACAAGAGAAACTCTGCTTCTGGCAATCCGAATGCATATTGGGGTTGCTCCAGCATAGAGTGAAGCGATCCTCCGGAACAATACTCCATAACCAGTATCGCATTACCAGTAACAGTCTCTATTTCTAATGCAATCTGTTTAACAATGTTGTCATGTTGCAAGCTTTGTAAGGTTTCGATCTCGCGTTGTCGTGTCGATAACATAATATTATGACGAACAATACGTTCATGAAACACCTTCACGGCACAAACATCACCAGAAACCTTGTGCCTTCCGAAATAAACGACTGCTGTGGCCCCTCTTCCCAATGCGTCCGCCGTATTCGATATGTAATGTTCTGTCTGTTGCAGGGAACCAGTATTGAAGCTGGCTGTCGTATGGCCCGCAGCTTGGCTACCTGTGAGCTGCATCTAGTCAGTATTGCTTTATCTGTATCTGTCTTTGCTTGCACAACCGGTTGTCTCGAATGTACTATCTGCATTGTTCTGAGTTCTGTCATTAAAGAACGTTGAGCGGGGCAGCCTCCATCTTCAGTCTTCTCTCGTCTCGTCGTATCTCCCATAATCTCGTCTCGTGCTGCCGTGGTGATATTTCCCCGTCCTCAAGCCGTACCGAACCGGAGTTATCACCACAGGTTAATAAAAATTGACAATAAACGACTTACAAAACGTATGTTCATCCATGACATTACGTTGTTCCGCAATAACTGGTCCTGTGAAGTGAATCAAATCATGAGGTCTCGACAGTGATTAATATAAGTTGTAAGTGTTGTGCTCCTTGTACAAAAATAACATCTGTGATGATACAAGTTTTTGTTTGTTTGTTTTTTATTTATACAAATTTAGTTTTAGCTCGATTGCGAAACAAGTTATTTCAACTTATATAAATCACTCTCGAGACCTCATTCCTGATGGAATCCATCGCCACGAGGGAGAGAGAAGAGGCAATGTGGAATTTAAATACCTTGCCTAAGGGCACAATCGTAATGGCTCAAAAATACAATAGTTGTGTTCAATAAGATCAAAGATCGACTTTATAAGTATTGGATTGACGAGCGAAGTGTTGTATGGGCATTCTCCTGGGTTCGAGCTCTGTCGTATGGTGATGGGCGGATCACTGTACCGGCCCAATCATTGTACTGGCCACATCACGGTTGTCATTCTCACGGCGGTGTTTTGGTCTATATTGCTACTTTTATCGCTAATCCAATCATTCACTTATATACTGTAATGGTGTAGATATCATGATAAAATATGTTCTTATCCAATTACTAAAATCCTAGGTATATCTATATATGTATACATTTTTATTTATATTTCCATATATTATTGTCATGTGTAAATGTTTAAAATTGCATATGTAATTGTGAAGCGCAATAGAATACGTTTTAATGTGTGCGCTATATAAATGCTATGTATTTGTATTTGTAAGAACTTATTTCGCAATCGAACTAAAATTAATTTGTATAAACTAAACATAGTGTGTTGATTTCGCGCAAAACGCGGTCGTGTCCGCACTATAGTCATACCCATATCTTACTCCTTGCACGTTGTTTAATAACTTTAGGTTTCTGAATGGCGCATGCGCAGTCTCTGACAAAACACATTTCCGGGAAGAAATTTTGGCTTTTTTGGGCAAAATTCGGAGAAATATTTAAAGATGGAGAGTCCACCGTCAATGGAGACGGTTAGCGAAGCTCTCCAAGCTTTGTACAACAATCCAGATGTGGTCGGTAAAGAAAAAGCGTCAGTTTGGCTGGGAGAACTTCAAAGATCGGTACCGTACTTTTTATTATTATTTTTTTTAACAATTTCATCTCGGACGAAATTATTTATCACCTTGACATTTTCAATTATATTCCTCTGTAGAGTCTTGCTATGTCCAGAAACTTGACGGTATTGAGTGAACTATTTAGACTACTACGCCGTTGTTGGAACTCGCCTTTGACCAGTTGACCGCTCTTATCACAACTGCAGGTTCATCATTATCTTGAGTGGGAGGACCGAATCTAATGTTGTTATAACTTGTGGTCCAACCCATTTGTGTATGTATGTAATACCTGTATGATTGTGATTGTATTTATGTATATATATACAATAAAATATGATTAAACTAAAATTATCTTGAGTGATTGCGGCACACTTCAGAGATTATATTCGCAATTGTATATACTATGCAGGTAGGGTAATCAAGTAGAAGAAATTTTGCACCATTTCAGAGACTAGTGATAAATGGTGATATGTGAGAAAGTATCCCGGTGTTACTGGTTTACGACAATGTAGTACATCATCATCATCTGTAGTAATCGCATCACTCTGTCTAAAGTATACTCACGATAATAATACATAATGGACTCCTATAGGTTTAGAATGCTCAAACACTGCAAACAATTTATGTCATTGAATAAACAATATTTTACCTTTCAATCACAAAATTAGTGTGGCGTCCAGTGGTATAGCATAGGATTTGGAATCGAATGGTCCCAGGATCGATACTTGGTCAGGCCACGTATGTAGTGTCATTGAGTAGGCACCTCACACACATTGCTTAGTACTGGTTAACCACTTATGTCGACTAAGTCTGCCCAGGAAAACATGTCGAGGCTAAGCCTGCCCAGGAAAACATGTCTAGGTCCCCGCATGGGGTTTGACATTAATGGAACATACATACATACATACAAAATCTCGAACAAAACCGATTGTTTACTTTGTGAGAAAAGTAATCCGTAATGAAGTCACATGGCCTAACTGTGGAAATTGCCAACTGCACTTGTAAGCATTAGTATGTAAACAACAGAACTTTCTTTTTAATAAAACAATATAAATAAGGAACACTTACTTTAATGACAGATTTAATTTACTTTAATGACAGATTTATCATTTTCACTCAAAATTCATTTGTTGGACAGCATTTGTCTATATACTGTATCTAAAACACTAACATTTAATTAAAACACTAACATTTAGTTTAACTTAAACAAACACACTGGACGTAAGAAGTCGTCACCCCTCCTAATTACTCTGACTAGGTGCAGAACCTTAAATGGACCCATCAATCGCACATATCACACAGTGCCCAACAGAGAATAACTAGGCTTACACAACCATGTACTAGTATATCAGTTGGAGAACCTCTGTGACAACACATGGACTAGCCCTATAAATTAAGAATAATCCTAAATATAGATATTAAGAACGGTTAAAATATATTGTCTAACCGTTGTGCATATCATTTAGCTGTTTAAACTCGACAGGTGAGATTTTTTCTGCGCAGTCTTCACAAAAGAAATCCGAATGAATTATTTGTTAGTACATTTCATGCATGCGTATGAACAATTGGATATTAAACGCAATCTTATTTGGTTCACCGTAATGGCACGGAGATAAATCTTGTAAACATTTACGTCTAATGATTTCTATTTTTGTTTTTCGCAATAATCAAATATTCAAAACTCTGCCATGAAATTTAAACGTTGATTTCTTGTATAATATTGTGTCAAGAGACGTTATAGACTGTGCAGAATTCAAACAACGGTATGTGTGTTGATCTTGTTAACAATTTTAATTTATAAAAACGACTGTTTAGAATATATAATATACTATGCGTAATTGAGGTTTAGAGTTTGAAAAATGCCTGGATAGTAAAATGTCACATTTTTCAAGTCTAAATATTTGGACTACACATGGACCTGAATTCATAAGGACCCCATAAAACATGGAACAGTGAGACTATGATGACATTATTTATTCGTAAATATATTGGTGTGGCAGACGATGTTATATGTTGCTAATTTCTTTAAAAAATGATATTTATATGGCGACATACATGGGATATAGTGAAATTAGTGAAAACTGGGATAGGTTTAATGTTTTCACCGCTTATTTACCTGTCTGATCTCCATGATCGGTTTGAAATAGATTGGAAGTGCACAAGGTATGCTTGTTTATATTTCCGGTAACTGGAGCGTGAAATATCGCGTGGTCTCTCGCGACTTGCTATTCGCACAGACAAAAACCTGTTATGGGCGAAAATCCTTCATGCCAGGATAGTTATCAATAGTGTACGAGGTTGGAGAGTTGAGTACTGGTTCATACCCAGGAAATGCAGGTTGTCTACTCTGCGCCACAACAAATTGACCTCCGAATAATAATCACAAAATGATTGATGGGCAGTAAAAGAAGAAAAGAAAATGGCACCCTGATAAGTTACACAAACAGCTTTTTGGAAATGTATCACAATACGTTTCAGACTTTATTAACTTTCACATACGCCTGTAAAATGTAAAACAAACAGCGTGCTACACAATTCAACGGATGTAATATGCCAGTATCTACAGTTACTTGCAAAAGCACTATTTTAGTTCTCCGCAGCAATCATTTGTCTATCAAACGATTGTGGTCTGGACGTCTTACATGTACCTTCGTCTGTTTACATATTTCCTGCAATTTTGGTCAGGCTACTATATAGAATGGATACAACGCCGTTTTGCGTCATCTATTCGGTTGTACAGAGTCGGGAAGAAATATACCTTCGTACCAAAATGTAAAAAAGCGCATTAAGATGTTTAGTACATTGAAGACTCGTTCTCCGCTATAGGTGACAATTAGCATTATAGAAAATGAATTTTCAAAGTTCAGTATTTTAAACATATATTTTAGAACTTTCTATGAAATAGAATAAAAGTAAAGTAAAGTGTTTGTTTATTATAGTGTCACCCCTATTTAAAGGGCCAACCATTTCTGACTTATGAGACACCTCTTTTTACGAACATCAGTACTTCCCGAATCCTATGCTTGTATGCCAGACTGGTAGGCAATCGGTAGCCATTATTTAACTAGCTGGCGGCTCACCAACCGGCCATATCAGAACGAACCCCTGACGAGATTCGAACCTTCGACCTCCCGCTCCGTAGGCAGACGCCTTAACCACTGGTCCACGGAGACGGTAATATGTATTGATCATGATTCCAAATTATTGTCAGTACGGGTCTTTCCAGTTTTTTAAAATTACCATTTATACATTGTATGACAGCAATGTAACCATTTAAAAGTCATCATCATTATATTTATGAAAAATAAATTGGTAAAATATGTAGTCAATGATTTTGTTACCATTGCTGCTGAATTCCATGTCTGTTACTGGATCTTTGCTTATTTTGTACAGAGAATGTAATATTTTGGTAGACAGAGAATGTAATATTTTGGTGGACATATAATGTAATATTTTGGTGGACAGAGAATGTAATATTTTGGTGGACATATAATGTAATATTTTGGTGTATATATAATGTAATATTTTGGTGGGCAGATAATGTAATATTTTGGACAGATAATGTAATATTTTGGACAGATAATGTACTATATTGAGTAGAAATGAACAAAATTAATTAAATTGGTGTCTGCAATGAGTCATATTGTTCACTGGACAATTCTCAGAAGCTGTAACAGTATACATGTACACCCCAATGTTTACCATAGAGAGACCTGAACGTTCACCTAATATACATACAATTACTGCCCTGGTAAACTGAGATGACGACCAGACATTGATTTATCAAAGGCCTTCATGGTTGAGATTACATCAACATTAATTGGAATACAATTTATTTGGTTTCAGGTTCATGCATGGCAGATAGCAGACCAGTTGCTCACCCAGCATCAGAGTCTAGAAGCTTGCTACTTTGCTGCACAGACCATGAGAACCAAGGTGTGTATTCAATGTTCAATTGATAAGACTTGCATGTAAGGTAGTCCACATTTTGAATATTACACAATATCATTAATGTTAGCATCTTTATATTTGCTATGGCTCAGTATTTCAACCTGATCACCATCATGTTCTTATTGACATGCAATTCAGCATATATTATATAATTATATTATATAGGTCAAGAAATTAAAGTTAGTTTATACAAATTTATTTTAGCTGGATTGCGAAACAAGTTCTTTCAACTTATATTAATCACTCTCGAGACCTCATTCCTGATGGAATCCATCGCCATGAACGAGAGAGAAGAGGCAATGTGGAATTTAAATGACTTGCCTTAGGGCACAGTTGTAACGGCTCCAGCGCACCTGAAACAACCACGCATCCATTGCGCAATAATGACTTCCACAAATCCCATAAATTAAATTTAGCATATAGCAAATACAGCACAGTCAAACTTGTCTTGTCTTAATTAAGCAGCCAGCCAGAGTGTGTTTGTATTGCTGCTTAATAGAGGTCAAATGTACACTAAAACAAAATATTGGGAATCTGGAAACTGGCTGGTTTGTTGCTTAATTGAGGTGACCACTAACACAGGTCAAACTGTAAATTACTGAAGTTACACATTTTATGTAAATTATTATAAATATTGCAGCAAACTTGTACTTGTATTATTTAAGAAATAATAAGTATCAGGTTATTCTGCGATATACCACGGTTGATACTTATTATTTCGATTCTAACACGACATACTTCTAATAATTTTAAGAATCAAAGGAGTATTTTCTTCAAACGCTGTTGTACTATGTTGCATTTGGCTTTCGAAATTTCCTCCCACGTAAGGGGTGATGATGTTATTTTTTATGGAAAATACCAATCTAGTGCATAAATGAACAAAATTTGTAACTGATCAATAATTTTATTTATTTTGTCAAATAAAACTGTACAGAATAGTAACTGAAACGTTACTTAACAGAAAAACAAGACGGACAAGAGATTATCTGATTCTAAAAATAGCTCACTTCATCGAATTCCCACGGTAGTATTTACAAACATCACATGACTTTCATTCATAAAACTTTACACGCATTGTATAAATGGAATAGCCAAAACACGGTGCGTGCGCAGCATAGTTTAAGGTAGGTATATCGCAGAATAACCCAAGGTAGATTTTACTCTACAAGTATGTATGTTATTAGCTGGGTCGTGTTAGAATTCTTAATAACATATTCGAAAATATCATCACAGCTTAGAATATGAAAACTGTAAAAGATGTGCTTTTTCATGACCATATAAATGAATGTTTGCAACATACTTTGCCATAATTAATAAGTTATCAGCGTAGTACAGTACATACATAGAATCTTACAAATATATGAAAATATATCATGATTTGCAATTCAATAATCTTTCTTGCTAAAATCAGTTGTTTTACAATACTGGTACATTTGATTCCCATTTTTGCAGATCCAGTACGCCTTCCATGAACTACCAGCTAATGTACATCAGGTGAGGTACCCGGAATTGTGGGATTAGTGTTTCCCATATACAGGAAGAGGAGGGTAGTCGCCCTTGTGCTCAAAATTCGGAAAATGACCCTCATTTGTCTAATTTATCGAAATGTCCCGATTTTTCTAGCAATATTTACTGAAATCCGTCTATAATGAGAGACATCGGTCAGTTACTGCCCCTGAATACTCCCTAAAAGTAGATAGGTCCTATTAAGTGTTTTCCTCTGTTTTTATCGTTGTTTCCTTTGCACAACATGTAAGCAATTTGATACCACTATCGTTTCTTATAATTATTAAATTACTATATCTCAACAGTATATGCAATGGGTACTTATTTGTAAAATAATGTTATCACTTAATTAACGCGTTTTTGATACAATCACAATTATCATACCGCAACATCTGGTTAGGGTACAACAGTAAAAACAAAGGATTCTAATTAAAAGGACCTATTCACATCTTGGAATAAATCGGACTTTATCTGCCAAGGGAGATAATAGAAAATTACAGATGTCTCTCATTGTCCAAATCTAGAGTACTGTGTTGCATGTGTTGGTTTAGCCTGCAGATATAGTAGCAAATACACATGGAGAGAAAAATCGATAATCGGTAACAGTCTAGTACAGTGGCATGTACGGTCATTAACCCGAGGACAATCAAATTTATGTCTATTTCCAAAGTTTCCAATTTAATTGACCAAATCCTCGTATATTACAATTTCTATAATTTGCATTTCTATTTTTAGATAGTGAGCGATGCATGCTTCACATAAATTACATGTATACATAAATATATATATATCAGACAGAAGACATATGTGTAATCCCTGAGTTCTAACTAATCACTTTGATAACGGTAATATTGAGCAGTTAATTAAAAATTTAAGATACATGGAGGTGGATGATGCTGCAAAGTGTCCATACTATTTCAACGGAATTTATTCGTATAAACAGTTTTGACATCATAATTAAACACTACTTAGCACCTACTGTAATTAAATTATTCGATTACATGGCAGAGTGTCACCTGCCATGGATGTGACCACAACATGGTTTATTCACATATCCTCTGGCGATTTCTTTTGTATTGGAATGTTTTATGTTGGTTTCAAAAGAAAACAACGTATCCGAATTTATGACAGTTTATTTCATTTTTGCAAATATAATAATTTTTCCGATTATTCGAATACTGGAATAGTACCGGTATTTGGATATTCGGACGTCCGAGCGAACATTCGTTGCCATCCCTAGTTTAACTATGTCACTATGAAATGTTCCTGTTATTTATTGATACTAAAAGTATATTATGTATAAGCATGTATATATGTATGATATGTACAATTGATAATTAATTATCTTCAGTCTTTGAGAGACTCGTTGCTGGAGCATGCTGGGAAGGTGACAGGTGACACGGCACATGTTATAGTCACACAGGTATGTGGGCTTCTTGTCTTCCCATCACTCACCTGTTATAGTCACACAGATATGTGGGCTTCTTGTCTTCCCATCACTCACCTGTTATAGTCACACAGGTATGTGTGCTTCTTGTCTACCCATCACTCACCTGTTATAGAGGTAGCCGCAATTCTTCCTGAATAAGTACGAAGAATATGTATGTGGAATTCATATGGGGACATTATGTATCTGTTTATTAACCCTTTCAACACCACATACCTCTAAATAGGCTTGCAAAAAGTGTAGATCCAGATGAGCATCTGCACGTTTTGCCAGTAATATTACTATTTTTTAGACAAAATTACCCATTTTGATAAATGAACTGGTCCAAATGTAATTTTCTTAATAATTTATTGGTCTAAAAATATCATGGACCAGTCCATGTCGGTTACTTGGTGTTGAATGGGTTAAACAAAGAGGGGGAAAGCATTGCTCCAGAAGAGGGATGTTTTGAGTACTGTTGAAGATATTGTTGTGTTTCGAGTTTATATAGGTCTGCCTCCCCATAGACACTGTTTGTGAACGACCAACGATTACACACACATCAAGGCTTTACCCCAACGTGTATCCTTCACATGTTAGATATTTTCGAATGGGGTAAATGTTGATGGCAGCAGTTGTGTACATGTATTTGCATTTAGTCTAATGTCTAAATTTTGTGATATTTGATTTCAAATTATAATTGTTGCACTGTTTATTAAAACGACACTACATCAGTGAAAATGCAAATTTCTACAGAATGTATTTTCATAATATATAAAAAAAATCCAAATATTTGCCTTAAAAACTGAGTATTTCAACTAACAAACAAACGGTTTGTTGACATTAACAACATAATGTAAATACGGTCGACATCCAAGCGTAATACAACTTGTGTATCCTGAATAACACAATTTATGGTACAGATTTACCGCTGTATCTCACATTTGTGCCTATGCGTATTTATTAGTAGACTAATCTTAGTTAAATTATCACTAAACGTCAATTCAGGAGCATGGATGACCATTATATGAAATCCTATTTTCAATTTTGAAAGTTTGTAGACCACAAAAACACTATTTATTAATTCAATGTTAGTGTTCGAATGTATTCGGAAGAATTTGTAGTAGCAATGCATTTATACGTGAAAAATGCATTTTATTTGCTTTTTGCGATGTAATGTCGCTTTAACATTTAGCAACCTGTAGGCGAAATGAACAGATAAGAAATGTGTAATATTTTTCCTAGAAAGTAGGATTTGACATTTCATTCATGAATATTATACATTTGTTATCTGCTCATTTCGCCTACAACATGCTAATGGTTAATGAAAGCAGATATTGTGCTGCCAGCTGTTATTGGTGGAAGAAAAACATGGGTGCCTCTCTGACCAGTATTTCAGGCAGCACAGGCATGCATCTAGGTAGAACCACTGACCTTCTACAAAGAGCTGGATATCTTTCTCTCATGGAATTATTCAACCCCTCTCTCCCAGTGCAGTGGGAATCGAACTTGCAGCAATGATGGAAGTAACGACCCTAACTACTCAGTCTCAGTAACTACCTCGTTACAAATATTGGATCTCTTTTTTGGAATTTCGATGTTTTTTCGATGTTTTTTATTCAAACAATTGTACATATTACATAGGTATATACACAAATAACAATTGTACACAATGGTATAATACAAAGTTTGCTTTTTAATAAATAAGCTTGAGACTAGCTATTACATCAATAAAGCGTTGTTCAACGAGACTGAATTTGGATTATAACAATTGTCAAATGAATTTTTTTTTGTGTTACGGAAAGGATTCCTACTTAAAACAACAACATATGTTAAAACTAGGCATGCTCACTAGTAGTGTTATTGGAGTTGAGAAAATCTCTCCATTGGATTTCAAATTTACGATTGCTTCCTTTCATAAATGAAATTGTCTCCTCTATATTTAGTTTCCATAAAACGTATGGTCTAAAATCTATCAACGTTGGTAATAAGCTTGCACATTTACATTTGAAAATGAAATATTTTGCTAGCAAGATAATATAATTAATATTTTCTGCAATTCTTTTACTGCCAGAAATGAAGTTTAGAAACGAAATATTTGTATACGTTAAATTTGACACATTGTTAAATATATTGCTCAGAAAGTTCTGTAAGTCTGTCCAAAATGCTTGTACTATAATACAGTTCCAAAACATATGTATATTTGAATCAGTGTACATGTTACAGAATTGGCAGAGATTGGAAGCTATAATTTTACATTTGAACAGAAATGAGTTGTTAGGTATAATTCTCATTATGTATTTGTATTGAAATGCACGTAATTTTGTGTCAATTGTATATTTAGAATAATTTGTGTATATTTCATCCCAGTTTGGATTAAAATTTTCAATTTCATATTTGCAGTGATTTTTTCTTTTTGCGGGTATTCTTTGTTTTATCAAAATATCATAAATAAATTTATTCACTTTCTTTATTGTGTGAATTTTATCAAGTAATAGCACTGGTGGGTTATACATCATAATTTCATTTTTCATATCCTCTTTCCATTTCTTTGGTATATTGTTTATTAATGTATGGTACTTAAGATAATCTCTGGTTTTTACATTATAAAGTCTGGAAAATTGTAAAACATTTTATTTCGAAAATCGTACACATGTTCAATGATTTGCACTCCATTATTAAACCAATCATTATAAAAGAAGGTTTTCTTTCTTGAATCCTTAATGTTTTCATTATTCCATAACAATTGTTTAGAGATGGATATTTTATTTTTGTCAAGATTGGCTTTTGACCATGATTGTATCATTTCCTTTAGAAAGCGTGATTTTATATTTAAGTTTTCGCATGTTTTTTCATTTATATTGCTTCTAAATAAAAGTGTTCCTCCGAAGGATTCTAGCTGCTTATTATATATGTGTTTCCATTTTGCATTAGTAGAGTTTAACAAACGTTTAATCCAATTTATTTTCAAAGAAGTTATAAAAGATTCTATGTCTATCATTCTTAGTCCACCATTCTCATAATCCTGTATTATAGTAGTTCGAGCAATTTTGTCCGGTTTTGAATCCCATAAAAAATCAAACATTATTTTGTTAATATCCTTGAGAATGACTGCACTAGGGTTGTTTAGAACTGTTATGGGATAAACAAGTTTAGGAAAGGCATGTGTTTTTAGAACTGTTATTTTACCAATCTGTGATAGTTTCCAACGTTTCCACTTATTTAGACAATGTTTTAATGCTGCTATTTTGGGGTTTAAATTTATTTCAATTGCGGTTCTGAAGTTGTTTGTAAATGTGATTCCAAGTGTTGAAGCAGTCGTTGAAGACCATGAAAAAAGTTTCTCTTTACAAAATTCAATGTTGGCTGTCTTTAGTGAACCTATTTTTAAAGCTGTACATTTCTTAATATTTAATTTGAGACCCGAGACATTTCCAAATTTTTCTATTGTTTCTATTAATGTTTCAAAAGACCTTTTTGTGCCGTCAGTGATATACGTAGCATCATCCGCAAACAATGTTTGTTTTATTTCTGTATTGTATAATGTGATCCCTCTAATGTTATCGTTTTTGTTGATTTCCCTTGATAGAATTTCCAAGCATATTAAAAATAAGTATGGAGAAAGAGGACAACCTTGTCTAACGTCTTTTTTTATTTTGAAAAATTGTGATGAATGTCCATTGATACTAATACAGGCGTTTGCATCTTTGTAAAACAACCGTACCCATTTTATTATATCATCTCCAAAGTTAAAGTGGTTTAGACATTTAAACATGAATGAATGGTCCAGACTATCAAACGCTTTTTGAAAATCCGCAAAGAATAATATTGCGTTGTTATCGTTTTGATTTGTATATTCAATAACTTCTTGCAAAGTTCTTATGTTCTCCCCAATGTATCTGTTTTTTAAAAATCCTGTTTGGTCACTACTAATGATTGTTGGTAACACATATTTCAAACGATTTGCAATAACTTTAGTACATAATTTATAATCGACGTTTAGTAACGAAATAGGTCTCCAGTTACTAACAAGATGTAAATCATTATCCTTTTTAGGCAGTAATGTGATATTACTTTGCTTTTGTAATTCCGTTAATTTATTTAT
>CM026387.1:75704012-75763835 GCA_014843695.1 Archivesica marissinica | reverse complement strand
CAGTCCTTCGATTATGGAAAACCCAGGCGCACCGCCGATCGCGCGCCACGTTTGGAGATTGCGAGCGCTGTTTGTGAGAACGCGCGCCACTTAAAACTTAATTATAATTACAAAGGAGGGCATATATTATAAAAGATACATCGTTACCTGAAACAAGAAACATCACTTTTCTTTATGTGGTCTGCATGTCGAGCGCAGGTTTTGCACCATACTTCATGCACATATTCAATGCCATGCTTATCTTTAACAGTTTTAAATCCAATTAGCGACCCGACGTTCCAATTTAGGAATGTTTTTAATTGCACGGAGTGCCCCTTTGTTTTAGTATCTGCCATAGCTGACTATATGTATATTGACAACAATTAAATGTGTGTGATCATTCCGAGAGTTGGTTGTATTATGCCAGCTTAAAATATAATGCGACAATCATTGCATCGTATCAAAGGATGCCGATAAAAAAAATTCCGCATCACTGTACCTGTCAAAGCCTTTGAGTCATAAGCCGCACGTGGACTACAAAGTCAAACACATCGTCGCAGACACCCACGCTTGAAATGAAACTACAAAGGTGCCGACAACCGGATCGGAGAGTTCATTGTTGCAGTGAAATATGCAACGTTTTAGAAACAATTTTAACCACATCAATGCTAACAGCGCGCGCATGTTTCGAGGCGCTCGGTCTGTCGCGCATCTAGTCTTGATTTCGGGCGTGTGCATGCGCGATCACGCGCCTCAAAATCGAAGGACTGTTTATATCGAATGAATAGTTAAGGGAATTTATTAGATACGTTTTGATATCATTCCAGAATATCTTATACAGTTCTACTGACATTCCATCGGTTCCGGGGCTTTTATTGTTTTTCATATCTTTTAGTGTTATAGAACATTCATAATCATTTATTTTACCTTCACAACTATTTTTATCTTCATTATTTAGTAAAATACTTTTATCACGAAAGTATGCATCATTTAATTGTATAGTACTATCATTTGTGTAGAGTTTTTCGTAATATGATTTCACATAGTTTAAAATGTTAGTTTGGTTCGAGTCGAGGTTTCCATTGATTTCCATTAATTTGATAGATTTCTCTTCGGCTATTTTATTTTCAAGATTTGAGAAATATTTTGTGTTTTTCTCTGCACCTTCGACCCATTCAGCTTTTGTTCTCAGTAAAATCCCTTTTATTTTATCTTCTTGGAGTCTATTGTATTTTGCCTTCTCATTTTTAAGGTTTACACATGTGTCATCATTATTTGTTGGATTTTCAGTTATGTCTTTCTGTTTCTTTATTCTACTTGAAAATGTTATTGATTCGTCTCTGATTCTTCCTTTTATTAGTTCCCAGAGAGTATTATGATTGGCTTCTTTATTAATATTGGTTACTTCCGATATTGCATTTCGAATAATTGATTGATATTCAGTATTTAAAATAATACTATTATTAACTTTGAACATTCCAGGACCTCTTTTTAGTTCTATTATATCAAGATTAAAAGTAACTATTGAATGATCAGATCGAAATCCAGGTTTTATATCACAATTTGTAATTGTGTTTAAAATGTTAGAAGATAGTAAGAAATAGTGAAGTCTGCACATTATTGGAGGACTATTGTTAGAATACCATGTATATGTCTGCACATTATTGGAGGACTATTGTTAGAATACCATGTATATGTCTTCTTTGGATGCGACTTTCGCCATATATCATACAAGTCATTGTTTTCGATAATATGAAGAAGTTTTTCTGTAGATTTTTTATTTCTGTTGATACTGCCATTATTCTTGTCTAATGTTAAGTTTAATATCCTATTAAAATCTCCAACAATAATAAGTGTTTCATCACTATTTTCTATAATTAATTTATCCAATGTATCAAAGAAGGTAACGTCATCATTGTTTGGTCCATAAATATTAATTAACACCAATTTCGTATCCAGTATTTCAAGCTTCAATATATTTAATCTTCCAGTAATAATTTCCTTATGTTCAAGAATGTTATATTTATGTTTCGTATTTATGAAGAATCCCACACCCTTACTGTTTGAACTATCACCACTACAATATATTTCGGTTCCCCATTGCTTATCCCAGTTTATTTTATTAGAGTCAGTATAGTGTGTTTCTTGAAGAAAACATATATCGAATTTACTTTGCTTAAGATATTCAAACATATGTAACCGTTTTTGTACTGACGACAATCCTCTAACATTAAAGCTACAAAATTTAATCACCATTTAGTATATGTACCAAGTCTAACTTCTTTATTAGTGTCTCGGGTCGTGATAAATTAAATAATCGATATGCTAGTTTATATTTTGTTGTTTTACGTTTTGACACTTGTCTTAGCTAATCCGAATTCATAATTATATTTCATTATGCTATCAAATGTTAATAAAATAAATGAGACTTATGAACTAGAAGTGGTATCCTTACAGTTTAAATGTGTTGTTTTTAAGAATAATATTAATTGGAGTATCTTTCCAGTTATTTTATAATTATTATTACAATATTAATGATATGTAGATTACAACCATATTATGTACAATACAAAGATCAATGACATACATACAGACAAACAATATTTAGAAACAAACATGCTTTGGATCCTTGTATATTACAGTATACGTAGAAGTGTACGTACGCAAGAAGCATCATAGATAAACATATAACGTAATTAGAATATCCTATATCTTCCCTACGCCATGGTATATGTGTATGCTGACGCCACATACGAATCCACAGGCGTCTAAATATACACAAATATGTATACCCATACATATAGCATTTATACCCCTGCCATATATACATGCACCAATACATACATACCCACATACATACGCACATACATACATTCATAAATGCAAAGGTAGATATGCGCACGCACGCACGCAATATATCCGTGGAGCTTTTTCATCTGGCAAACTAACATATTTGTTATAGCTGAAATCAGTGAAGCCACAGGCTGTATGTATATCTATACAACCATGCACAGATAGATACTAAGAAAAATTCTATATAGTATGATTCTTAATTCAGCCACCCCAACCCACTCATTATAAGTAACCCACTTAAGCGAAAACTAGGCAAGAGAAAAGCAGGTAACATACAGATAACATCATCCTACATACAACCGTCGATGTATAACTTTTTTCCACTAGGCATACAGCACAGAAAAATTTCCATTATACTATTAGTCTGATTCTTAATTCAGCCACCCCAACCCACTCATTATAAGTAACCCACTTAAGCGAAAACTAGGCAAGAGAAAAGCAGATAACATACAGATAACATCATCCTACATACAACCGTCAATGTATAACTTTTTTCCACTAGGCATACAGCACACAGCAAAAATAAAGATAAAGTTATTTTTATCTTTCAACATTCACACAGTGCAACATCATATCATCTAAAGAAATTATCGTAATCTGTTTTTCTATATATATCTTTTATTCTATGAAAACGAAACTGAATAAAAGAGTATGTATACACAATGTCGTCGCTAGCAATTGCCATCATACCAGCATTGTACAGCTGAAGTGTCTAACAGAACAGCCAACTAAATCCAGATTTTGGACATTCATGATGCATACTTTAAATAATGCTATATAATCAGCATAGACATGTTTCTGCTTCACTTCTTTCACTAAAATATTTATGTTACACATACGTTTATATTGTTTGCTTTTGTTGCAAAGAAGTAAATGAACGCTGTCCTAATATTTTAAGCGCGACCGTGTCTAGCTAATATTACTCTGTTCAACTTACATTCTAGTATAATGTACATGATGTAGGTTGATATTTCACTGTGTGAATGAGGTCGATTCAATTACCCGTGCTAAAGACACGTGCCAACCCGGGGATGACCTAGGTCGACCGAGTAACACCTTGAACCTGATGCTACTCGAGTGACCCAATCCATACACGGGTCGACTTCATCCATACAAACGATTGAACAAATTCTATAATATCAATAAACACCCAATAATTCTTTTCCGCATATATATATATACATATATACATGCACATACACATACATACACACATACACACGCATACATATACATATATATACACACACAAATGCATTACACTTATAATAATTGTTTTCCACACAAATGCATTACACTTATAATAATTGTTTTCCACACAAATGCATTACACTTATAATAATTGTTTTCCACACAAATGCATTACACTTATAATAATAGTTTACCACACAAATGCATTACACTTATATTAATTGTTTACCACATAAATGCATTACACATATACAAATGGTTTACCACCTAAATGCATTACACTTATAATAATTGTTTACCACACACATGCATTACACTTATAATAATTGTTTTCCACACAAATGCATTACACTTATAATAATTGTTTACCACATAAATGCATTACACTTATAATAATTGTTTTCCACACAAATGCATTACACTTATAATAATTGTTTACCACAAATGCATTACACTTATAATAATTGTTTACCACACCAAATGCATTACACTTATAATAATTGTTTACCACATAAATGCATTACACTTATAATAATTGTTTACCACATAAATGCATTACACTTATAATAATTGTTTTCCACACACATGCATTACACTTATAATAATTGTTTACCACATAAATGCATTACACTTATAATAATTGTTTACCACACAAATGCATTACACTTATAATAATTGTTTACCACCAAATGCATTACACTTATAATAATTGTTTACCACACAAATGCATTACACTTATAATAATTGTTTACCACACAAATGCATTACACTTATAATAATTGTTTACCACATAAATGCATTACACTTATAATAATTGTTTACCACACAAATGCATTACACTTATAATAATTGTTTACCACACAAATGCATTACACTTATAATAATTGTTTACCACATAAATGCATTACACTTATAATAATTGTTTACCACACAAATGCATTACACTTATAATAATTGTTTACCACATAATGCATTAATAATAATTGTTTACCACACAAATGCATTACACTTATAATAATTGTTTACCACATAAATGCATTACACTTATAATAATTGTTTACCACACAAATGCATTACACTTATAATAATTGTTTACCACACAAATGCATTACACTTATAATAATTGTTTACCACACAAATGCATTACACTTATAATAATTGTTTACCACATAATGCATTAATAATAATTGTTTACCACACAATTGCATTACACTTATAATAATTGTTTACCACATAAATGTAATTGTTTATCACATAAATGCATTAATAATAATTGTTTACCACACAAATGCATTACACTTATAATAATTGTTTTCCACACAAATGCATTACACAAGTAATAATTGTTTCCCACACAAATGCATTACACTTATAATAATTGTTTACCACATAAATACATTAATAATAATTGTTTACCACACAAATGCATTACACTTATAATAATTGTTTACCACATAAATGCATTAATAATAATTGTTTACCACACAAATGCATTACACTTATAATAATTGTTTCCCACACAAATGCATTACACAATTAATAATTGTTTCCCACACAAATGCATTACACTTATAATAATTGTTTACCACATAAATGCATTAATAATAATTGTTTACCACACAAATGCATTACACTTATAATAATTGTTTACCACATAAATGCATTAATAATAATTGTTTACCACACGAATGCATTACACTTATAATAATTGTTTACCACATAAATGCATTAATAATAATTGTTTACCACACAAATGCATTACACTTATAATAATTGTTTACCACATAAATGCATTAGTAATAATTGTTTCCCACACAAATGCATTACACTTATAATAATTGTTTCCCACACAAATGCATTCCATTTATAATAATTGTTTACCACACAAATGCATTATACTTATAATAATTGTTTACCACATAAATGCATTAATAATAATTGTTTCCCACACAAATGCATTACACTTATAATAATTGTTTACCACATAAATGCATTAATAATAATTGTTTACCACACAAATGCATTACACTTATAATAATTGTTTCCCACACAAATGCATTACACTTATAATAATTGTTTACCACATAAATGCATTAATAATAATTGTTTACCACACAAATGCATTACACTTATAATAATTGTTTTCCACACAAATGCATTACACAAGTAATAATTGTTTCCCACACAAATGCATTACATTTATAATAATTGTTTACCACACAAATGCATTACACTTATAATAATTGTTTACCACATAAATGCATTACACAAGTAATAATTGTTTCCCACACAAATGCATTACATTTATAATAATTGTTTACCACATAAATGCATTAATAATAATTGTTTACCACACAAATGCATTACACTTATAATAATTGTTTCCCACACAAATGCATTACACTTATAATAATTGTTTACCACATAAATGCATTAATAATAATTGTTTACCACACAAATGCATTACACTTATAATAATTGTTTTCCACACAAATGCATTACACAAGTAATAATTGTTTCCCACACAAATGCATTACATTTATAATAATTGTTTACCACACAAATGCATTACACTTATAATAATTGTTTACCACATAAATGCATTACACAAGTAATAATTGTTTCCCACACAAATGCATTACATTTATAATAACTGTTTACCACCTAAATGCATTACACAAGTAATAATTGTTTCCCACACAAATGCATTCCATTTATAATAATTGTTTACCACACAAATGCATTACACTTATAATAATTGTTTACCACCTAAATGCATTACACTAGTAATAATTGTTTACCACTTAAATGCATTACACTAGTAATAATTGTTTACCACACAAATGCATTACACTTATAATAATTGTTTACCACCTAAATGCATTACACTAGTAATAATTGTTTACCACATAAATGCATTACACTTATAATAATTGTTTACCACCTAAATGCATTTCACTAGTAATAATTGTTTACCACATAAATGCATTACACTTATAATAATTGTTTACCACCTAAATGCATTTCACTAGTAATAATTGTTTACCACATAAAAGCATTACACTAGCAGTACTTGTTTTCCACATACATCTATTATGTTTATAAATTATTTTCCATTTAAGTTAATTACCCCTATAAGTGTTTAACATTTAAATGCATTACCCATACAGTTTTTACAGTAACACTGTTAATCCTATATTATATAGTAGATGAATATGTCTCTTATTGTGTTGGCCATGGCCTATCTATCCATTTCTGGTAGTCATTCCATTTTACATCGTTTGTGGTCTCACTAGTGTGCAGTCTTCTATACATAATCCTGCCATTCTGTGTCCATACACTGTGATACTGGGCCTTCCTTCTAACACATGCTAATACCTCCTGGTTTTTATAGGTTAAATCTTCATTAATGTAGATATTTGTTCTTTTTAACAGATTCTTCTCCCTATATATATTGTCACGCATTGTTCGGGACTTAAATCTAACTATTATGTCTCTTGTACCATTTTTCATTTTCCCCAATCTGTGTGAAATGTCAATGTCGTCAATATGGAGTTGCGTCCCCAGTACTGCATTCAATTTCTCGCTTAAGATTTTTGCGGTTTCTTCCGCAGTTTCTTCCACGGTTTCTGTTTTTTGTATATCTATGGAAACTTGTTTTATTCCGTCAATTGGTGCTACGCTATTCCCTGCACGGTTGACTTCAGCTACTTCGGGTATTCTAGTTTGTCTTCTCTCGATCAGTGGTATTCCACTTATGCGCAGGTTGTTTCTTCTTGTGTACTGTTCTGCTCTGTTTTCATTTTCTAATCGTTCTTGATATTTTATATCTACTTCGCACTTTAGTCTCTCGTGATTTCCTTTCACCGTTTCTATCTCTTCTTTAAGTCTTTCAACTGCATTTTCCAGTCTATTGTGCATTGCTTTCGTACAGCTGACCCTCTAACATGTCTATCTTTTTGTTTACTGATTTTAGAAGCTCTTCTTTCATTTCTGACATAATAGTTTTTACCATGGATCTCAATTTCAATTCCTCCTTCTCTTTCTCCTTTAGCAACCTGCTTTCCAGATCTTTTACTATGCCTTTTAACTTTGATTCGTCTTTCTCCTTTTCCTTTAATAATCTGCTTTCAAGGTTTTTTACTGATTTTTCAACACATTTTTCAACTGATTTTTCTACATTTGAAACGCGGCTACATATCAGTTGCAGTTGATTTGCTATACTTTTCATATCTATATATGCTTCCTGTAATGTTTCCGTTTCTGTGGTTTCAAACGATTCAATATTATCATCTTTCATATCTTGATCAGTTGCCATTTTCTTCTTTTTTTTTCTTTTTCTTTCCAGTGTTGGATTCTTTCCTTTCAGTAAATTCATATGTTGAATTGTCATGTTCGCTAACGCTGCTTGTTGATTCAGCTGTCCGTTTTAAACCTGTTATTTTACTTTACTTTTTGTTTCACCCACAATAACGTCTGTTATACAACTAGTTTGCATTTTAGAATGAGTCTTCCTTTTTGTTGACATTTCTCCTCGTGTGTATTGTAGTTCAATTTGTTATTATCGTGTGTCGGTTACAACAGTGTAAGTTTATAAATAGACAGTCCAGATGATAACAGACTATCCAGATAAACCGGTTTGTATTATTAGCGTGTGACGGTTACAACAGTGTAAGTTTATAAATAGACATTCCAGATAAGAATAGATTATCCAGATAAACCGGTTTGTATTACACGGTCAATGTGTGATCTCAATCAATACATATCCAATTTCCCAATAAACCACTGTTCAAAAGCCTCAAGTTTTACTCACATTTTATTGTTTATATCGATACCTCCAATATTCGTGCATTCGATTCAATATTCAAATATCCAAAACAAACTCCAATAACACTGTTTTTTCCCAACAATAGCTAATTCCTTCACCAGCTCATAAAAACACGTCCATATTGATAGACCGGAAGTCTCAATCTTCAATATTGGATCTCTTATTGAAACGGAGTATTATGCATGAACATTGTGATATTTACTCTAAATTGAATTAGTCCTTTGTCTGAACAATCATGTATATTGTTAAATCACTTCCTTTCCGATTTGCTGAAATCCCCAAACTTCCAGGTTATGACTCTGTATAAATATTAACCTTGTCTGAACCACCTTTGCAACCCCAGTGTCAGTTGTTAACATTTTTGAATTGCAGTTGAGTTTAGCATTAGCTGACCTTGCCCTACAGATGTTAGCTTGGAAAAATCCAGTACAAGACCTAATCCAAAAGTAAGTATTCCTCCCATCTTTGATTGTTTTTTCCTTTCAGTCGGACAGGGCAGCTAGTTCCCAGTTTGTACAGTATATACATGTAGTTAGCATGGTGGTACCTGAAACACCGTGCACCTGAATGGGACATTTTAATAGGTGTATTATTACATTACTGTTTATATTTTTCTTGGGGAGGTGTGTTGTCCAGTGCTGTTATCAGGTCCAGTGCTGTTATCAGGTCCAGTGCTGTTATCAGGTCCAGTGCTGCTTTCAGGTCCAGTGCTGCATTCAGGTCCAGTGCTGTTATCAGGTCCAGTGCTGCTATCAGGTCCAGTGCTGCTATCAGGTCCAGTGCTGTTATCAGGTCCAGTGCTGTTATCAGGTACAGTGCTGCTATCAGGTCCAGTGCTGCTATCAGGTACAGTGCTACTACCAGGTCCAGTGCTGCTATCATGTCCAGTGCTGCATTCAGGTCCAGTGCTACTACCAGGTCCAGTGCTGTTATCAGGTCCAGTGCTGCTATCAGGTCCAGTGCTACTACCAGGTCCAGTGCTGCTATCATGTCCAGTGCTGCTACCAGGTCCAATGCTGCTATCAGGTCCAGTGCTACTACCAGGTCCAGTGCTGCATTCAGGTCCAGTGCTACTACCAGGTCCAGTGCTGTTATCAGGTCCAGTGCTGCTATCAGGTCCAGTGCTACTACCAGGTCCAGTGCTGCTATCATGTCCAGTGCTGCTATCAGGCCCAGTGCTGCATTCAGGTCCAGTGCTGTTATCAGGTACAGTGCTGCTATCAGGTGTTGCAAGCTACATATAAACCTGAAACATAGATTCATCCATTCGTCTGTATATTGATTGTGTTCTGACTTCCTGTGGATTCATCCATTCGTCTGTATATTGATTGTGTTCTGACTTCCTGTGGATTCATCCATTCCTCTGTATATTGATTGTGTTCTGACTTCCTGTGGATTCATCCATTCGTCTGTATATTGATTGTGTTCTGACTTCCTGTGGATTCATCCATTCGTCTGTATATTGATTGTGTTCTGACTTCCTGTGGATTCATCCCTTCGTCTGTATGTTGATTGTGTTCTAACTTCCTGTGGATTCATCCATTCATCTGTATATTGATTGTGTTCTAACTTCCTGTGGATTCATCCATTCGTCTGTATATTGATTGTGTTCCGACTTCCTGTGGATTCATCCATTCATCTGTATATTGATTGTGTTCTGACTTCCTGTGGATTCATCCATTCATCTGTATATTGATTGTGTTCTGACTTCCTGTGGATTCATCCATTCATCTGTATATTGATTGTGTTCTGACTTCCTGTGGATTCATCCCTTCGTCTGTATATTGATTGTGTTCCGACTTCCTGTGGATTCATCCATTCGTCTGTATATTGATTGTGTTCAGACTTCCTGTGGATTCATCCATTCGTCTGTATATTGATTGTGTTCAGACTTCCTGTGGATTCATCCATTCGTCTGTATATTGATTGTGTTCTAACTTCCTGTGTATTCATCCATTCATCTGTATATTGATTGTGTTCTGACTTCCTGTGTTACAGATTTGGATCAAATGCTGCACAACTTCCATTCCTGTTAGAAGTGCTTATAGTCTTACCAGAAGAGGTAAATCACTGTTACTTACCATTTAAATAAACATCATTTAGTTTATACAAAGTTATTTTAGCGAAACAAGTTCTTACAACTTATATTAATCACTCTCGTGACCTCATTCCTGATGGATTCCATCGCCACAAGCGAGAGAGAAGAGGCAACGTGGAATTTAAATGCCCTGCCTAAGGGCACAATCGTTACAGATAGATAGATAGATTGTGCTTTTCTTCTAGACGTTAAATGTATTTGCAGAAATCACGGATACATGAGCCCAATGCGATTAAGCTATAAAATCCTATTCCATAATAAGAAAGTCATTTGACAGATCGAGCGGCGTTTTGTCCGGATTTTATGAATAGCTCTCACAAAGGACGAAATCCAAGTGTATATTGCCCATAACCACGAAAACAGAATTACTGCGCCCATAATACCGTAACTTATTTGTTTCATTACATTTGTACCAAAGAAACGTACCTAGTGCTATATGAATGACTTCTCAATTTACATATAACTGTAGTGTATACGCTCACTAATACAGAACAGTAGCAAAATAATAATTGCCTCTTCTGCTAGAAATCAGGAATGGCTGTCCGATTAGCGCAGTGGTTAGCGCGCTTGCTTCTCACCAATGCGACCCCGGTTCGATCCTCAGACCGGGAGGTATGTGAGATGGTACGGTGGTCGCCAGATCGGACAGGTGGGTTTTCTCCGGGTACTCCGGTTTCCTCCCACACAAATGACCACATAATTGGTAAGTTTTATGTTGGTTTCCATGTTTATTTTGTTTACACATGTCTCGTACATGTTATCTATATGTGGTACATGCCGCAGCGGGCCTTTGGCATGTACAGGCTTTCCCCCGTAATAGCACCATGAGTTTGAACCAAGCTTTCTTTTTCACTTCAAAGCGACATTACATCGCAAAAAGCAAATAAAATGCATTTTTTCACGTATAAATGCATTGCTACTACAAATTCTTCCGAATACATTTGAACAATAACATTGAATCAATAAACAGTGTTTGTGGTCTACAAATTTTCAAAATCTGAAAGTAGCATTTCATATAATGGTCATCCATGCTCCTGAATTGACATGTGTTTGTCATTGGAGTCAATACTTAACGTGTGGTACTGTCATTTAGATATAATTTAGCTAAGATTAGCCTACAAATAAATATGCACGGGTACAAATGTTAGAATAGCGGTAAATCTGTACCATAAATCGTGTTATTAAAGATACGCGCGTCGTATTACGCATGGATGTCGACCCTATTTACATTATTTTGTTATGTCAACAAACCACGTATACGACGTTTGTTTATTAGTTGAAAAAATATTTGGAAAAAATTTATACCATATAACAGGAAATTACATTCTGTAGAAAATTGTTGTTTTCACTGATGCAGTGTCGCTTTAATTATCTATTGAAAATATACACATGAACTATTTCTTGTCATATCATTCAGATTAATAGTCGTTCATTACGTCTCGGTGCCAACAGACGACAGGAAGTGATGGAAGATCTCAAGTCATCGTCACAAGTTGTCCTTCAGTTACTGGTAGCGTACACAATTATATTCTTTTGTATTACTGCATAGAAAATATAGCATGAACTGTATGACGTATGGTTGAAATGCAACATGATATCCTCTACTGTTTATAATGCTCCGTATTGAAGGTTTATGCACATTTCGATATATGTAGGGAAATTGAGAATATGTCAACGTATTGTGTATATTCAGGGTTCCCTCTGTCTGAATGTTTGTCTGCGCCACTTCTGTCGCCAATTGAAAAACACTGGAACCAATTTAAAAAACTTGGCGACAAATAAGAGCTATATAGTTCACAAATAAATATTTGAAGCCATGTATTTGACAAAACATGTGCCCAAAATAAAATAAAAATTTTGCGCCAAATATTTTCGCGAATTCACAAAATTTAGCGCCACTATTTATTTTTTGTCGCAATTGGCGACCGACAGCGGGAACCCTGACATTTTAGGGGGTGTATGTCAACAATGTTACATTATGTGTTTGTAATGCATTTTGTTTGTGTGTATTTGATACTATTTCAGGGTGTGTGTGTATATATAAAAATATGTCAAAATAATATATAATGCATTTTAGGGTATGTGTACAGAGAATATGTCAGCATGATGTGTAATGCATTGTTTGCGTGTATATAGGGTATGTGTACAGAGAATATGTCAGCATGATGTGTAATGCATTGTTTGCGTGCATTTAGGGTATGTGTACAGAGAATATGTCAGCATGATGTGTAATGCATTGTTTGTGTGTATTTAGGGTATGTGTATAGAGAATATGTCAGCATGATGTGTAATGCATTGTTTGCGTGTATTTAGGGTATGTGTATAGAGAATATGTCAGCATGCTGTGTAATGCATTATTTGTGTGTATTTCAGGGCATGTGTATAGAGAATATAGAGAATATGTCAGCATGATGTGTAATGCATTGTTTGCATGTGTTTAGGGTATGTGTATAGAGAATATGTCAGCATGATGTGTAATGCATTGATGTGTGTATATAGGGTATGTGTATAGAGAATATGTCAGCATGATGTGTAATGCATTGTTTGTGTGTATTTAGGGTATGTGTACAGAGAATATGTCAGCATGATGTGTAATGCATTGTTTGTGTGTATTTAGGGTATGTGTATAGAGAATATGTCAGCATGATGTGTAATGCATTGTTTGTGTGTATTTAGGGTATGTTTATAGAGAATATGTCAGCATGATGTGTAATGCATTGTTTGTGTGTATTTAGGGTATGTGTATAGAGAATATGTCAGCATGATGTGTAATGCATTGTTTGTGTGTATTTAGGGTATGTGTATAGAGAATATGTCGGCATGATGTGTAATGCATTGTTTGTGTGTATTTCAGGGCGTGTGTACAGAGAATATGTCAGCATGATGTGTAATGCATTGTTTGTGTGTATTTCAGGGCGTGTGTATAGATAATGTGTCGACAGATATCCAGATTCAAGTGAAAATCCTAAAGTGTCTCAGTAGTTGGTACAACATAGACGCCATTCCTGAAACTGTTGTACAGTCTACTCTGTTTACTGCGCCATTTAAAGCTATGGTGAGTATCCCAGGATTTTGTTATGTGATGTTTTAAGACTCTCGGGTGGCCTCTAAGTATCTCGTGAGTGTCCAAGATGTTGTTATGTGATGTCAAGTGCATGTAGTACTTATTGCTGTAGTATTTGGTGTACAGACTGTTAACAGTGTACCCGTCAAGTGCATGTAGTACCTATTGCTGTAGTATTTGGTGTATATACTGTTAACAGTGTACCTGTCATGTGCATGTAATGCCTGTTGCTGTAGAATGTGGTGTACAGACTGTTAACAGTGTACCTGTCAAGTTCATGTAATACCTATTGCTGTAGAATGTGGTGTACAGACTGAAACAATATACGTGGTATGTTCATGTTTTAGGTATCTACGGAGTGTACAAGCGGTTTACATGAAGCTGCTACTGATTGTGTGTGCAATGCTCTCTACTGTGTAGAGGTAAATATATAGCCTACAAATCATTAATATGCAGTTACTATCATGCCCGGTTGCGACACATTTGTAACTTTTTATCTGGCCGATTATATATAGTTCAGATATTTCTCTCTGTACTGTATCTGTAGTCAACATTTCTATCCACAAACAATATTGTAAAAATGTAAGATGTTTAACATAATGTTACTTGCAAATCTTTATTTTTTAGTTCCATAAAGTTGTCCCTTTTAAGACCAATTAGTGCACTTGATGACTGTACTTTTTTGGTAGTTATTAACAGATGATGAATCTTACAATTGTAACCGTTCTCACTTTGTGTGTAGTTGTTATGTGTACAGTAGAGTGTCACCCCAACAAGACCTGAAGTTGACCTCAAGCCCTGTCTGGTTGACACACACGTACACATAGTACTGAGACTAAAGAGGTGGTTACCAACCCCTAGATTCGACTCTGGGTATACCTGACACACTTTTAAGTTGGGCTAAATGAACCAATAAGTCAGTAAACACATTTTCTACTTTCTGTAATTCACGTTTAAGTAATCACTTTACTAATACATGAAGTTACTTCAAACAGACAAACAGTTTTATCGGTAAAGTTCTAAAGCACTAAGCCTTCCCCGTGGACAACGTTAGTGGGTTTTGACAGAAGTGCCGCCTGTACCCTAATTTGTCCAACGGTTTTACAATCAAACTAAGTCAAATAAGATAATAATGCTATAGGGTTTGACGGGAAGCCGTCCGTGCCCTATTTTACTGGTAATAAAAGTGGGATCCACTAGGGAAACTCCCAGGGCTGTAGAACGGAATGGCCCTCTGTAGCCTAATTTGTAACAACTGGACGTAGGGTCTTCTCATGAAACGTAAGACCCCAAACCATAGAATGACATAGGTATTTATTTACCCAATGTGCAACATTACAACTGTTTCTGTTAATAACCAATCTCAACCATATTTCGCATACAGTATAAATATATAATCAATTATTATATTTTCCACCGACATAATTTTTAGAGCTAAGAAACGTATATAAAACGTTGTATATTCAAGAAGGGTAACCGCAGTGGCCACGTCTGACGAATTTCAATCGATAACCTCCCTTGCATATTCAAACAAATTATCCTAGACTAGTTCCGTCTGCAACACTCTCTTTAGCATGGGCCCAAATCATAAAGATAGAGAAGCAGACGAAGCAAACAAAATGTTATCACTCGTCAATCATGGACAATATTAAAGCTCGGCAACAACAGATAAGCTAATAGAATATTCTTGGGGTTCAAATAAACCCAAAACGGTTTCACAATAATGAAACTGCCAACCTGCACAGCGTGTTTGTTGTATGGCCTGTAACGGAGAGGTGGTTTCTCATTAGTTGGGAGTTTTATACGGTAAACAGTCGCATTGTGTACTGTTAATGCCTAGTAGTGAGCATTATTTATCCATTCAAATGATTAGTTTATACAAATTTATTTAGCTTGATTGCGAAACAAGTTCTTACAACTTATATTAATGACCCTCGAGACCTCATTCCTGATGGAATCCATCGCCACAAGGGAGAGAGAAGAGGCGACGTGGAATTTAAATGCCTTGCCTAAGGGCACAATCATAACGGCTACAGCGGGGCTCGAATCCGGACCTTTCGCACCTGAATCAAACTATACTACATCCAATCAGAATTCAAATGATTAGATGTCAATCAAGGATACTGAATCACGTTCTTGCTTTCGATGCTGTACATTCTTAAGCCCAAGTTCTGATTCTTTTATTTATTTAACGTTTATTTAATAACGTCGCTACCGGTTGCCCATGTGAGCGACGGGCAGTGTACCTAATACCACCTTTCCTGGGCAGGCTCCATCTGTTAATCAGTACTTTGTGCACCAACCTCCGAAAGAAACTGCCAACTTTTTCATATAAAGAGACAATGTCTGATCGGGGCTCGAACCCATGACCATCGGTGACGATGGGTTGCAAGTCAGCGACCTCGATAACGGAGGCGGACCTCTGATTCATTTGTTGTAATGTTTATTTTATGCTGAATCTTATCACACACTGCAGGACCTTGATGCTCATCCAGCAATGGCGCAGGCATTGTTTATGTCGGTGTTGGAACTAGCCGAGGCCTACCATCAATCTGTCGCAGAGGAAGACATAGACAAGTACACATATTATTCATGTACTACCTCTTTTAAGGGCCTATTTGTGTATTGATCATGTCAATGTATGTGCTCTGACTCCAATCAGAAAGCTTTATGCAGAGTTTGTACTCTACTGCATCCAATCAGAAAGCTTTATGCAGAGTTTGTACTCTACTGCATCCAATCAGAAAGCTTTATGCAGAGTTTGTACTCTACTGCATCCAATCAGAAAGCTTTAAACAAAGTTTGTACTCTACTGCATCCAATCAGAAAGCTTTGAACAAAGTTTGTACTCTACTGCATCCAATCAGAAAGCTTTATGCAGAGTTTGTCCTCTACTGCATCCAATCAGAAAGCTTTGAACAAAGTTTGTACTCTACTGCATCTAATCAGAAAGCTTTGAACACAGTTTGTACTCTACTGCATCCAATCAGAAAGCCTTAAACAAAGTGTGTACTCTCCTTCATCCAATCAGAAAGCTTTGAACAAAGTGTGTACTCTACTGCATCCAATCAGAAAGCTTTAAACAAAGTGTGTACTCTCCTTCATCCAATCAGAAAGCTTTAAACAAAGTTTGTACTGTACTTCATCCAATCAGAAAGCTTTAAACAAAGTTTGTACTGTACTTCATCCAATCAGAATGCTTTATGATTATTGCAGAGTTTGTACTCTCCTTCATCCAATCAGAATTCTTCTGACTAATGTTGTACTCTACTACATCCAAGCTGTTGTTTTGGTTGCTAACTTGAAATCTCTTGCCCATCACAGCAGTAGGTTGGAATTCCACTGTGAATGTCAAATTTGTTCATATGAGGCAGCTGGTTTGCTGAAGGTTGGGGGGGTCTACCTGCTGTGCCTGACCTACTGATTGGGGCGCCTTGTATCTTCCTTCATCAATAACAGAAGGAGAGTTTCCATAACATAGCAGCTGGTTTGCTGAAGGTTGGGGGGTCTACCTGCTGTGCCTGACCTACTGATTGGGGCGCCTTGTATCTTCCTTCATCAATAACAGATGGAGAGTTTCCATAGCATATGAACTAAGCTGCCTGGTCGACTTTAAGCCCAAATAACAAATTAACTAAATCAGAATAGTGTAGACCTAGTTTATACTCTACTGAAATTAATTATTTACAATTTATCAGATTATGATTGTTGAGCAGGCACTGTTGCTAACAATAATGTAGATTTCTTCTGCTGTTTCAGATCTTTAAACTACTGTAGAATATTCACAGAATTAGCAGAATCATTTTTAGAAGTTCTTGTTGACAAACCAAATCAGGTGGGTAGAACTCATTTTGTTGACACATTGATCTAGTGGTTTTGTTGTGTCGGGACACATTGATCTGGTGGTTTTGTTGTGTCGGGACACATTGATCTAATGGTTTTGTTGTGTCGGGACACATTGATCTAGTGGTTTTGTTGTGTCGGGACACATTGATCTAGTGGTTTTGTTGTGTCGGGACACATTGATCTAATGGTTTTGTTGTGTCAGGACACATTGATCTAGTGGTTTTGTTGTGTTGGGACACATTGGTCTGGTGGTCTTGTTGTGTTGGGACACATTGGTCTGGTGGTCTTGTTGTGTTGGGACACATTGGTCTGGTGGTCTTGTGTCGGGACACATTGATCTGGTGGTTTTGTTTTGTCGGGACACATTGATCTAATGGTTTTGTTGTGTTGGGACACATTGGTCTGGTGGTTTTGTTGTGTCGGGACACATTGATCTAATGGTTTTGTTGTGTCGGGACACATTGATCTAGTGGTTTTGTTGTGTCGGGACACATTGATCTAGTGGTTTTATTGTGTCGGGACACATTGGTTTGGTTGTGTTGGGACACATGGTCTGGTGGTTCTATGTGACAGGACACATTGGTCGGGTGGTTTGAATGTGACAGGACACATTGCTTTGATGGTTTTGATGTGTCTGGTCACAATGATCTGGTGGTTGGAATATGTTGTGACACTCTGGTCTTGTGTTTTGAATGTGTCTGGATACTCTGGTCTTGTGGTTTGAATGTGTCTGGATACTCTGGTCTTGTGGTTTGAATGTGTCTGGATACTCTGGTCTTGTGGTTTGAATGTGTCTGGATACTCTTGTCTTGTGGTTTGAATGTGTCCGGACACTCTGGTCTTGTGGTTTGAATGTGTCCGGACACTCTTGTCTTGTAGTTTGAATGTGTCCGGATACTCTGGTCTGGTGGTTTGAATGTGTCCGGATACTCTTGTCTTGTAGTTTGAATGTGTCCGGATACTCTGGTCTTGTAGTTTGAATGTGTCCGGATACTCTGGTCTGGTGGTTTGAATGTGTCCGGATACTCTGGTCTTGTGGTTTGAATGTGTCCGGATACTCTGGTCTTGTGGTTTGAATGTGTCCGGATACTCTTGTCTTGTGGTTTGAATGTGTCTGGATACTCTTGTCTTGTGGTTTGAATGTGTCTGGATACTCTGGTCTTGTGGTTTGAATGTGTCCGGATACTCTGGTCTTGTAGTTTGAATGTGTCCGGATACTCTGGTCTTGTCGTTTATACATCTGCCTGACACTCTATGGATTGTGAATTGTGACTAACCCATCATGAGTAATATAAAATAATATAAATAGATAACTTATTTTTCAAGCCAGATTGGCCATATGATGTGAATTGTTTTATGTAACTGTATGACAAATAGAAGAAATATAGCTACATATCTGATATTAATAACATCGTATGTTAATATATTTTCACTTTGTAACAGGAGTATAAGGAAAATGTTCACTCGATTTCTTTTTATTTAGAAGGAATATATCTTTTAAGATTCTATTTATTCACTCCAGTTTACAACAAGAACAATATATTTTCAGGGACTAGGAGATTTTAAAATTTTAGAATTACTGCTGATGTGCGTAGGACATCACCAATATGAAGTAAGATTTATGCGCATGTTTAAACTTGATTTATTTTACAACGATTGCGAAGCAAGTTCTAACAACTTATACTAATCACTCTCGTTGGTTCGGATGAAAGCGTATATGTGGTTATTCGTGTGGGAGGAAACTGGAGTACCCAGAGAAAACCCACCTGTCCGATCTGGCGACCACCGTACCATCTCACATACTTCCTGGAGTACCCGGAGAAAACCCACCTGTCAGATCTGGCGACCACCGTACCATCTCACATGCTTCCCATGTTACACATGTTCTTATATGCTTACTTTTCTGTGTTAGTCAAAATCAGGATATTGTATCTTTCATTCTAACATGACTCGGCATTCTGTCTGGACACGCAAAAAAGGAATTTACCGTGTTTAAATTTGAAATAAACCATAGCGTGTGATGTCAAACATGAAGTCATTCTACGAGCATCTTTGTAGTGTTGTGACGTCATTCTGCGAGCATCTTTGTAGTGTTGTGACGTCATTTATGCTTTCCAAAAAAATAACATCAACTATTTTTGAGCTTTTTAGATATTTTGGTCATGTTAGAATCGAAATAATATTTGTGTATGTATAAACATGACATACGCGTTGAACAAGTGATGATGTCATGCTGTTGTGTATGTATAAACATGACATACACATTGAACAAGTGATGATGTCATGCTGTTGTGTATGTATAAACATGACATACACATTGAACAAGTGATGATGTCATGCTGTTGTGTATGTATAAACATGACATACACGTAGAATATGTGATGATGTCAATCTGTTGTGTATGTATAAACATGACATACATTAATGGAGTTTGTTTATCAGTTATTAAGATACTTGTCTCGTGATCCAGGGATCTTAGGTCCAATCCCCCCTCCAGACCATGCTATCGTGTAAGACTATAAACCTAGGTCTTGTGTCGGTGCTCTCCCCATCTATTCCATGCAATCCCCCTCCATACCATGCTATCGTGTAAGACTATAGACCTAGGTCTTGTGTCGGTGCTCTCTCCATCTATACCATGCAATCCCCCTCCATACCATGCCATCGTGTGAGACTATAAACCTAGGTATTGTGTCAGTGCTCTCCCCATCTATGCCATGCAATCCCCCTCCATACCATGCTATCGTGTGAGACTATAA
The DNA here is from genome assembly GCA_014843695.1 of Archivesica marissinica. NCBI lineage: Eukaryota > Metazoa > Mollusca > Bivalvia > Venerida > Vesicomyidae > Archivesica > Archivesica marissinica. The sequence continues at coordinate 75,743,217 of CM026387.1, read as the reverse complement.
ACCTAGGTCTTGTGTCGGTGCTCTCCCCATCTATGCCATGCAATCCCCCTCCATACCATACTATCGTGTGAGACTATAAACCTAGGTCTTGTGTCGGTGCTCTCCCCATATATACCATGCAATCCCCCTCCATACCATGCTATCGTGTAAGACTATAAACCTAGGTCTTGTGTCGGTGCTCTCCCCATCTATACCATGCAATCCCCCTCCATACCATGCTATCGTGTAAGACTATAAACCTAGGTCTTGTGTCGGTGCTCTCCCCATCTATACCATGCAATCCCCCTCCATACCATGCTATCGTGTGAGACTATAAACCTAGGTCTTGTGTCGGTGCTCTCCCCATCTATACCATGCAACCCCCCTCCAGACCATACTATCGTGTAAGACTATAGACCTAGGTCTTGTGTCGGTGCTCTCCCCATCTATACCATGCAATCCCCCTCCATACCATGCTATCGTGTGAGACTATAAACCTAGGTCTTGTGTCGGTGCTCTCCCCATCTATACCATGCAACCCCCCTCCAGACCATACTATCGTGTAAGACTATAGACCTAGGTCTTGTGTCGGTGCTCTCCCCATCTATACCATGCAATCCCCTCCATACCATGCTATCATGTAAGACTATAAACCTAGGTCTTGTGTCGGTGCTCTCCCCATCTATACCATGCAATCCCCCTCCATACCATGCTGTCATGTAAGACTATAAACCTAGGTCTTGTGTCGGTGCTCTCCCCATCTATACGATGCAATCCCCCTCCATACCATGCTATTGTGTGAGACTATAAACCTAGGTCTTATGTCGGTGCTCTCCCCATCTATACCATGCAATCCACCCTCCAGACCATGCTATCGTGTGAGACTATAAGCCTAGGTCTTGTGTCGGTGTTCTCCCCATCTATACCATGCAATCCCCTCCAGACCATGCAATCCCCCTCCATACCATGCAATCCCCCTCCAGACCATGCAATCCCCCTCCAGACCATGCAATCCCCCTCCAGACCATGCTATGCAATCCCCCTCCAGACCATGCTATGCAATCCCCCTCCATACCATGCAATCCCCCTCCATACCATGCCATGCAATCCCCCTCCATACCATGCAATCCCCCTCCAGACCATGCAATCCCCCTCCATACCATGCCATGCAATCCCCCTCCATACCATGCCATGCAATCCCCCTCCATACCATGCAATCCCCCTCCATACCATGCAATCCCCCTCCATACCATCCCCCTCCTTACCATGCAATCCCCCTCCAGACCATGCTATGCTTTCCAATACTCAACTATCTTCTATTTACCATTTAGTTTAAATTGAAACAGAACTGTTAATTTCTTTGTATAGTAAAGAACACCAAGTACATGTATTTCAATAAGCTAACTAGAGTGGATCTAAGTTAACTAGAGTGGATCTAAGCTAACTAGAGTGGATCTAAGCTAACTAGAGTGGATCTAAGCTAACTAGAGTGGATCTAAGCTAATTAGAGTGGATCTAAGCTAGAGTGGATCTAAGCTAACTAGAGATCTAAGCTAACTAGAGTGGATCTAAGCTAACTAGAGTGGATCTAAGCTAACTAGAGTAGATCTAAGCTAGAGTGGATCTAAGCTAACTAGAGTGGATCTAAGCTAACTAGAGTGGAATTGGATCAGATTCTCAAATGGGACATCCCTCACTTGCTAATTTCAAAAACAAAATTGTGGTTATGCTCAACTTTACGGGTAGGCCTGAAATCTTGGTTTGGCTACTGGACTATGATGTATATTTGGAACAATACAATGGGAAAGTAAGCAGCAACAAAACTAGGGTGGACATTTCCACACAGGAAATATATGTGTCTGCTCCAACATACAGTGATACTTTAATAATTCATGTAATCTTTGTTCTCAGCGAACTTTAATGTGAAACGGTACTAGATGCAGGGTTCATTCTAGGTCAGAATTTTTGGGAGAAGTGAGAAAGCGCATGATCGCTTCCTTAAATAGTGTTCTTTAATATACTTCTGCAAAATAGGATTAAAATGCACACAGTACAAACCATTAAATACAACATTTGAATAGGAGTGCTTCATAATGGGCCAGTGTATCTTACTAGACAAAATTTTGTTTGAAAATCATAAAAACCAAAATAATTTTTTTTTATTTCAGGGAGAAGCGCGAAGTCAGGGTCCCTAGGGCGACAATTTCGCCTTCTAGAATGATCCCTGTAGATGTTTAAAATCGTTGTTTCGAACCCTATGTTGTTGAAATGTTACCAACCTCGCTTGTGAAGGTTGATGGTTCTACACAGATACTCGCCCAAGTCTGAAATACTGCCTAGATGGGTGCCTGTGCTCGTACTCCCATTTAATGCTTTAAAGTCACAAGAAGGATCTCCGTAGCCAAGTGGTTACGGTCAGTGACTTCAACTCACTTGCCTCTCACAGCTGTTGATTCTCAAGTGAGGGAAGTTATCCAGTTGGCTGGCGAAAGGTTGGTGGTTCTACATGTGCATCACCATATAACCTAAACTGTTGGTGCAAGTTTAAACCCCAAATTCAAAACCAACAAACACTCAAAATATGAATTTGTTTATATTTAACAGGTAGCTGAAGTAACGTTTAACTACTGGTACAAATTGTCGGAAGACCTATACCACAGAAATACATCGGAGTTAAATGAAGTGTTCAAGCCTTATATACAGAGACTGATCATAGCCTTATGTCAGCACTGTCAAATGGACCCGGATCATGTATGTACTCAATCATAGCCTTATGTTAGCACTGTCAAATGGACCTGGATCATGTATGTACTCAATCATAGCTTATGTTAGCACTGTCAAACGGACCCGGATCATGTATGTACTCAATCATAGCCTTATGGCAGCACTGTCAAATGGACCTGGATCATGTATGTACTCAATCATAGCCTTATGGCAGCACTGTCAAATGGACCTGGATCATGTATGTACTCAATCATAGCCTTATGTTAGTACTGTCAAATGGACCCGGATCATGTATGTACTCAATCATAGCCTTATGTTAGCACTGTCAAACGGACCCGGATCATGTATGTACTCAATCATAGCCTTATGGCAGCACTGTCAAATGGACCTGGATCATGTATGTACTCAATCATAGCCTTATGTTAGTACTGTCAAATGGACCCGGATCATGTATGTACTCAATCATAGCCTTATGTTAGTACTGTCAAATGGACCTGGATCATGTATGTACTCAATCATAGCCTTATGTTAGCACTGTCAAATGGACCCGGATCATGTATGTACTCATTCTCAGTACATAGTAAGTACATATTGTATCATGTACATAATAAATACATCTGGGATCATGCACATAGTAGATACATCTGGGATCCTGCCCAGGAAAGGTGTTGTTAGGTAAACTGCCCGCCGGCGATATAGCCCAAAATGGTGCTGATGCAGGCGTAAAACCCGAAATATAACATATATTAACAGGTATTACCTTGTACATACTTGTCAGTGAAGCATGATTAAGTGAAGTATGATTAAGTGAAGCATGATTAAGTGAAGCATGATTAAGTGAAGCATGATTAAGATCATTGAATACTGAGGGTGTTTACTGAGCTCTTTTCCCTGCATCTGGCCTACTGTCAGTTTGTATTACTTTAACATAATTTGAACATATTATCTTATCTTATAAAAGTGCTTGTTTATTATAGTGTCACCCCTATTTAAAAGGCCAGCCATTTCTGACTTATGAGACACCTCTTTTTATGAACATCAGTACTTCCTGATTCCTATGCTTGTATGGCAGGTGCCATGCTGGTAGGCAATCGGTAACCATTATTTAACTAGCTGGCGGCTCACCAACCGGCCATATCAGAACGAACCCCTGACGAGAACGTTCTACCTCCAGCTCCATAGATGGACGCCTTAACCACTAGGCCACGGAGAGTATCTCTATTTTGTTGCAAAAAAAAAGTAATTGCGTTCCAAAATGTGTTTGCTGTTCTATAGCACAGGTCTTAAAGTACAAATTATGTTTCTTTTGACTGTTTTATACAACCCAACTGTCAGCATGAGCACAAGGTTAAAACTGTTCCTTGACCCCTCTGATTCCTCTGATACATGTGATATATAATTGTTGCTGTTTCACTTCCAGGATGACATCCTTGACCCCTCTGATTCCTCTGATATATAATTGTTGCTGTTTCACTTCCAGGATGGCATCCTTGACCCCTCTGATTCCTCTGATATATAATTGTTGCTGTTTCACTTCCAGGATGGCATCCTTGAGTCCTCTGATATATAATTGTTGCTGTTTCACTTCCAGGATGGCATCCTTGACCCCTCTGATTCCTCTGATATATAATTGTTGCTGTTTCACTTCCAGGATGGCATCCTTGACTCCTCTGATATATAATTGTTGCTGTTTCACTTCCAGGATGGCATCCTTGACCCATCTGATACATGTGATATATAATTGTTGCTATTTCACTTCCAGGATGGCATCCTTGACTCCTCTGATATATAATTGTTGCTGTTTCACTTCCAGGATGGCATCCTTGACCCCTCTGATACATGTGATATATAACTGTTGCTGTTTCACTTCCAGGATGACATCCTTGACCCCTCTGATACATGTGATATATAATTGTTGCTGTTTCACTTCCAGGATGAAATATTTGACCCCTCTGATACATGTGATATATAATTGTTGCTGTGTCACTTCCAGGATGAAATATTTGACCCCTCTGATACATGTGATATATAATTGTTGCTGTGTCACTTCCAGGATGAAATCTTTGACCCCTCTGATACATGTGATATATAATTGTTGCTGTTTCACTTCCAGGATGAAATCTTTGACCCCTCTGATATATGTGATATATAATTGTTGCTGTTTCACTTCCAGGATGAAATCTTTGACCCCTCTGATACATGTGATATATAATTGTTGCTGTTTCACTTCCAGGATGAAATCTTTGACCCCTCTGATACATGTGATATATAATTGTTGCTGTTTCACTTCCAGGATGAAATCCTTGACCCCTCTGATACATGTGATATATAATTGTTGCTGTTTCACTTCCAGGATGAAATCTTTGACCCCTCTGATACATGTGATATACAATTGTTGCTGTTTCACTTCCAGGATGAAATCTTTGACCCCTCTGATACATGTGATATATAATTGCTGCTGTTTCACTTCCAGGATGGCGTCCTTGACCCATCTGATACATGTGATATATAATTGTTGCTGTTTCACTTCCAGGATGGCATCCTTGACCCATCTGATGATTTTGCAGATTTCCGAATCCGAGTATCCGAACTGATTAAAGATGTGATATTTATTGTTGGTTCTTCAACATGCTTTACTCATGTAAGTGTATCTTACTTTCTCCTGAAGGTATATATGTCTTATGTATTCAATGGATGAAATTAATGCACCATTCAAACATGAACAGACTGTTATATTATACAGGGATCATTCTAGAGGGTGATGTGGGCGAACTTGTCACCCTAGGGACCCTGACTTTGCCCTCTGGGAGCCCCACTTCTCCCTAAACAAAAACAAAATAAAAAATTTTTTTGTTGGTTTTTACGATTTTCAAACAAAATAGTGTCTAGTAAGATACACTGGCCCATTATAAAGCACTCCTTCTATTCAAATGTTTGTATTTAATGGTTGTACTGTGCATTTTAACCCTATTTTGCAGAAGTATATTAAAGAACACCATTTAAGGAAGCGATCACGCGCTTTATCACTTCTCCCAAAAATTCTGACCTTGAATGAACCCTGCATTATACAATACATATGAGAGGAAAGGTGAATCTTGAGAGTTTCAGCAGTACTCGTGTCAGATTCTTTAACCTTTTTGCCAGATCGGACAGGTGAGCTTTCTCCGGGTACTCCGGTTTCCTCCCACACTAATGACCACATACATGCTTTCATCGGCGCCAACGAAAGTGATTACTATAAGTTGTGGGAACTTGTTTCGCAATCGTTGTAAAATAACTAAAGTTTTTTTTAAAAACAATATTCAATGGTATCATTTGTTATGATGCAGCACAATACATTTTGACATAGACCCTTTTAAATAGTTGACATCAGGGTTCATTCTAGGTCATAATTTTTGAAGAAGTGGGAAACTTTAACCTTCTGGTCCACATCAACACCATACAACACCTTTAGCCCTCCCCACATATAGCTGTTCCACACTGTTAACTATTCCAATATATAATGATTATTGAGTATGTAGTACAGTGTGCCTATTGCTTATCAGCAGTGTGGAGATCAAATGATTAATTGACCTGTGGAGGGTCGTGGAACACTGCTCAGAGAAGCATCTTGTGGTTCGCTTCAGGTGCGAAAGGCCCGGAGTTTGAGCCTCCGCTGGAGCCGTTACGATTGTGCCCTTAGGCAAGGCGTTTAAATTCCACATTTCCTCTTCTCTCTCCTTCATGGCAATGGATTCCATCAGGAATGAGGTCTCGAGAGTGATTAATATAAGTTGAAAGAACTTGTTTCGCAATCGAGCTAAAATAAATTTGTTTCCCATACTGTGTGTATTACATGTGAGGAAGCATGCCAGTGCAGGATATTAGTCTGTCTACAGTCAAATCTATCGTAAGCAGCCAGCCGGGAGAATCACAGAATGTGGCTGCTTAGCACATGTTGCTGCTTAATAGAGGTCAAATGTATAATATGTATAATAAAACAGCGTATTGGGAATCTGGAAACTGGCTGTTTAGTATGGGTTGGCTGCTTAATGGAGGTGACCACTAACGCAGGTTTACCTCTATTGGTAGGACGGGAATCTACGTTATTCCTCAACAATCCCATAGCATGCACTTGTATCACTGTCACTTTCATTCTTAAAGCGACATTACATCGCAAAAAGCAATAAAATGCTTTTTTTACACTTATAAATGCATTGCCACTACAAATTCTTCTGAATACATTCGAACACTAACATTGAATCAATAAACAGTGTTTTGTGGTCTACAAACATTCAAAAGTCGAAGTAGGATTTCATTATATCCACAATCCTGAATTGACACTTGTTTTCATTGGAGTCAATACTAATCACGTGATACTGTTGTTTAGAGATAATTTAACTAAAAGTAGGCACAAATGAGATATAAATCTGTACCATAAATCGTGTTATTCAGGATACATACGTTGTATTACGCATGAATGTCGACCATATGTACATTATTTTGTAATGTCAACAACCGCGTATACGACGTTTGTTTATTTGTTGAAATACTCAAATATTTGGGGGGAAATTACACCATATAATAGGAAATTACATTCTGCAAACTATTGCGTTTTCACCGATGTAGTATCGCTTTAATTGTGTTTTGGTCTATATATACATGTGCTGGTGATATTTCTGCACTATCATCAGGGATACAATTTGTTCTGGACACTGACAGAATCCAAAGTGATGTCTATGTCCTACAGTTACACAATGTTATTTTCTGGAAATAAACATTTATGTTGTTTCAGGGTTCATTCTAGGTCAGAATTTTTGGGAGACATGAGAAAGTGCGTGATCGCTTCCTTAAATGGTGTTCTTTAATATACTTCTGCAAAATAGGGTTAAAATGCACAGTACAACCATTAAATACAGCATTTGAATAGGAGGAGTGCTTTATAATGGGCCAGTGTATCTTACTAGACAAAATTTTGTTAGGGAGAAGTGGAGCCCCCAGAGGGCGAAGTTAGGGTCCCTAGGGCAACAATTTCGCCACATCGCCCTCTAGAATGATCCCTGTTGTTTGTTGCATTACACTGCTGATCTTAATCTTACGAAATCTCTCTTAATTAGTTACATGTACTTCTTAACTTTCTACAGATGTTCCATAATTTAAAAAGCCAGACGTCGGACACTACGTGGGATGTTTCTGAAGCCTCCCTCTTCATCATGGCAGCTGTTGCTAAAAATATTCTCCCGTAAGTATCACACCTTCTCTTTGGCTGGGCACGAACCCGGCAAACCCAACAGCAATTGCCAATATATGCAGGTGATTAAACACTGATGTGCCATATTAGAACGAGGATAGCCACATCACGTGCAAAATTGTGATAAGTTTTGTGATGAGTTTTGCCTTTGCAAAATTGTGATGAGTTTTGTCTTTGCAAAATTGTGATGAGTTTTGCCTTTGCAAAATTGTGATGAGTTTTGTCTTTGCAAAATTGTGATGAGTTTTGCCTTTGCAAAATTGTGATGAGTTTTGTCTTTGCAAAATTGTGATGAGTTTTGCCTTTGCAAAATTGTGATGAGTTTTGTCTTTGCAAAATTGTGATGAGTTTTGTCTTTGCAAAATTGTGATGAGTTTTGTCTTTGCAAAATTGTGATGAGTTTTGTCTTTGCAAAATTGTGATAAGTTTTGCCTTAACGTGACAAGTTATATGGCCAAAACATTCCACATTGCCATTCTCTCTCCTTCATGGCGATGGATTCCATCAGGAATAAGGTCTCGAGAGTGATTAATATAAGGTGAAAGAACTTGTTTCGCAATCGAGCTCAAATAAATTTATATAAAATATGGCCAAAAAAGATGACAAACTGACAGATTCATCAAATGGAGGGTTGTCGCTTGTGTGCTTCATTATTTACAGTAACATTTTCACAGCGCTAGCCCGAATAACCAAATGTAATCGTCCAAAGACTAAATTTACAACAATTTCTACAGGCCCAAAATGAAATCGACTACCGGTAGCCCTGGGCTTCTTGACTAGCCCCAGACTTGATGCTAGTCGGTTACTGTGAAGACTTCTGCTTTAGTAGGTGTGACCAATGACCTGAAGTCATCCATTTATGATGCGTATACTGACTGACAAGACTGTTGTCTATTTGACAGTGAGGAGAGTGAGGTAGTTCCAATGGTTGTTGAGGCTGTGTTGTCTATACCGTCCACAGCACATATAGCTGTACGATACACCACTCTACAACTACTCGGGGAACTCTGTGAATGGATAGACAGTCACCCACAAGTCATAGGTAAGTTATGTATTGTACTTGTAGAACTATATTGTATTAGAATATTGATGCCAAAGTTGGAATGTCTATTTATATATATCACCACTTGTAGACAATGAAATTTACTGAGAATCAGCCAGAAACAAGAACTGAGATAAATACAAATATATACCAGGGAAGGATTTGGATTGAAGGTAAAATTGTGCATTGGTTGACAATGTGAAAACACATCTCTCACCTTGCACAACCTTCCCCACCCAAAGAAAACTGTAAACGTTTTTGTAATATTTGGATTAAAGTACAATGTGTAAGGTAATAAGTGTTTGACCAAACTGAACTAAAGTAGCATATTTAGAGTGATCCAAATTAAGTTAAGAGTGAAATTTTAGATCCTCATTTTGTGTAACAGATACGATGTTCGCCTCGTTAGCGAGGGGTTAATAAATTAAGCCTCGACAGATCCACAATAGTGGTGTTCTTGGGCAGGACACATTGCCTTATCTCTCTCCCTCATTGTAATGAATTCCATCAGGATTGAGGTCTCAAGAGTGATTATATCGCAATAGATCTAAAGTAGATTTGTTTGACTAAATTTCAGATCCAGTATTACAGTACCTGCTGGCAGGGTTACAGGAATCTCGGTTGGCCTCGGTGGCTGCCACGGCATTACAAAGTATCTCTACAACATGCAAAGACCATATGAAATCTCACTGTGATGGACTTATACAAATTGCACAAGCTGTCGACACGTTCAATATCTCAAACGATGCTGCAACCGGACTCTTAAAAGGTTTGTCTACAACAGTTTCATCGTATTGTTCAGTGATACTGGAAGCACAATACAGTAGTCTTATCCTCTTATGTTGTGTTGCCCTTAGAGAAGCATGTTGTATCCTGGGGCAGCCCTATTTGTATGCTATAAATACATTTGTAACTGTCATACATCTCAGAACAGACGGATCTGTAGTCCAGTGGTAACACGCTGGACTGGTAATCCAGGGATCGCAGGTTCGATTCCCCGTCTGACCCTAATAAAATTAACAGTCTTTCAGATGGGACGTTAAACCGAGGTCTCGTGTCGGTGCTTTACACCATGCACGTAAAAGAACCAGAGGAGATTCTGGAATGGGTCTCTGTCTGTATCATGCACTATCCTCCAAAATCTAAAATAACTAATCTCTTCAGGCGGTGTCGCTCATATGGGCAACCGACAGCGACAATAAATAAAAATACATCCCTACATCCAGGAATAGTTTTTCGTCAATATTTAGGTTGCTGTTTCTTTGGTCTATGTTAGTCTATTTACAAATGTTGCTTTGATCAAAGGGAAGTAACTTTTATATGACTTTCCTGGATTTCCTTTAAAAAGCAGACAGTTTTATTATAAGGAGAAACATTGATTTATTTCACAAACCGCAGGATATAATTTAATGAATTCTGTGTCCCTTCTTATTGTGTAATGGTGTCTTCTAATCTATGCAGGTGTGGAGTTATTTATCAAGTGTCAGTGTAATGGTGTCTTCTAATATATGCAGGTGTGGAGTTATTTATCAAATTTCCGTGTAATGGTGTCTTCTAATCTATGCAGGTGTGGAGTTATTTATCTGGTTTCAGTATAATAGTGTCTTCTAATCTATGCAGGTGTGGAGTTATTTATCAAATTTCGGTATAATAGTGTCTTCTAATCTATTCAGGTGTGGCCACAATTTTAGCAACATTACAACATGACCAGTGTTCTGACGGAATGAGAAAACTTTGTAGTTTCCAAACCACATCTCTTAATAAGGTTTGTTTGTTTGTTTGTTTGTGTGTTTGTTTGTTTGTTTGTGTTTGTTTGTTTGTTTGTTTGTTTGTTTGTTTGTTTGTTAAGTATTTATGTATCAGCACTCCAGCAACCTGTGTATAGCACCAATACATAGGACCTCTGTTTATAGCACAGTTCCAGGAACATTCCTAGTTATTTTACATTCCCAGTGTATAGCACCAATACATGGGACCTTGGTTTATAGCACAGTTCCAGGAACATTCCTAGTTATTTTACACTCCCAGTGTATAGCACCAATACATCTTGTTGCATTTTGCTGTAAACAACTGTGACATTTGCTGTAAACAACTGTGACATTTGCTATAAACAACGGTGACATTTTTCTGTAGACAAATGTGACAGTGTTCTGAAGACAACTGTGACGTTTTGCTATAGACAACTGTATGACAATTTGTTGTAGACATTTGTATTGTTTTGTTGTATATAACTGTGAGATTTTGCTATAGACACATGTGAGATTTTGCTATAGACACATGTGAGATTTTGCTATAGACACCTGTGAGATTTTGCTATAGACACCTGTGAGATTTTGCTATAGACACCTGTGAGATTTTGCTATAGACACCTGTGAGATTTTGCTATAGACACATGTGAGATTTTGCTATAGACACCTGTGAGATTTTGCTATAGACACCTGTGAGATTTTGCTATAGACACCTGTGAGATTTTGCTATAGACACATGTGAGATTTTGCTATAGACACCTGTGAGATTTTGCTATAGACACCTGTGAGATTTTGCTATAGACACATGTGAGATTTTGCTATAGACACATGTGAGATTTTGCTATAGACACCTGTGAGATTTTGCTATAGACACCTGTGAGATTTTGCTATAGACACATGTGAGATTTTGCTATAGACACCTGTGAGATTTTGCTAGAGACACATGTGAGATTTTGCTAGAGACACATGTGAGATTTTGCTGCTGTTTATGTTGTAGTTGATATCGGAAGGCTCAGATACTCCTAAGCAAGGAGCTACTGATGATCCTACTGTGTGGCTAGACAGACTCTCCGCTGTATTCAGGTAATACAAGATACATTCTTGTTTTGGCGACAATGTTATTTTTTTATTTTATTTGAGTCGGTCCATCCAGAGCCAGTTCTCAGTAACCAATTTGTGGAATTTCATTGTAATTTGATAATCTAAAATCGCCGGTCTCCCGATGCAGGGCCGAATTTTAAACTGGCGGACCAAATGTAGCAACCAAAAAGTCATTAAAAATCTGTCCAGAAAATTATTGAAAAAGCCAAGAAATCTAATATAATCCTCGATAATCCTTTGCTCACACCCGTTTCGGGTTAACACAATAAACACTAGCTAATTGCCACCTGGGACTATGAATTTGCCCCAATGTATGTATCCTTGACGATCAAACTTTCAATGCATGTCATGTCAATTACATGAAATTAGCGCGGTAATCGTTTGATGTTTACAGCTAAGCTACCGACGGTTTTTAGTTTTTTTGAAGTGGACCGAATGATTGACGGTCGATTATATATGAAAGATTTTGAAAATTGTTTGCAATAACTTTAAAAAGAAGTGTGTGAGGATTATATTTGCTATTAAATAATAAATTTCATTATCTTTTTAATGAAATCATTTATATTTCAAATAAAATACAGAAAAAATATTCCCAACATTGAGCAGTTCTTAAACTACTTGAAAATGAGAATTTCTCTTGAAAAGGAGATTGCAATAATGCATGATAAAGTAAATTATCATATGTTCAAATGGTCTTTTTTTAATCTGCAGTAACTATCTAAACCGTCGTAAGAGAACTACACATCGAAATTTGAACTTTAAGTGCTAAATTGGGGACATTATGATCATTGGGAGTTTTAATAAAGTTATCTTTTTAAACATGTATTCAAAAACCCCTTTTCATGAATGTTTATATACCTTAACAATTTATCCGTCAAGCATGGGAGTGTCACATTTAAGACGGACACCTTTTATGGCATCCATGCATCAGATGCAAGAATTTTGAAATAGGAAATATTTGTAACTGTCAGCACAAAGTCATATTAAATAGATAAGAATTATAATTATATGTTCATTAAGTACTATGTATAGTGTTAACATGTGACAATTATGTTCTGTATGCTATAAAAGGAAAATAATAAAATTTAAAAAAATTAAATTAAATAATTAATATTTCAAACAGAAAGCTGAAAAGTTTGATTTGTAATGAATGATTAATAATGAAAAGACGATTGATTCATTTGATTCCAAGTGTGCGAGGATTAAGTATCATTAAATATGTAAATAATTAAATATTTCAAACAGAGGTGCGTGTCTAAAAATAGATATGGAAAGTCTGTGAAATTGATTTTACTACACAGTGCTCACTTAATGGACGAGATAATGCCATTGACAGCCGATTGCATAGATACACCCATGCATCTCTGACATATACACGTACATGGTCAACCTATACCCTAGTCAACTCAGCCTCGTCTTACGCCGTAGTATCCCTGGCCGTAGTATACGGCGATTTTAATGACTGCCCCGCACTTCACTGTTCAAATATCAATAAACTTGTTAAAAGCCTTATTTTAAAAATGATACAAAAACACGGAATTTATGGGGGGTGGGCGTTGTTGGGTCAAAAAAATATTGGAACGATATGTGATTTGGTTTTGAAAATTTTAGAAGCCCTGCCTTGTGTAATTGTTGAATTATGGCCCTATGAAATTTTATGAATATGGTATGAGAGTTTTGTCCGGAGAATATCTCAACAATTATGGAATGCATTTAGGCACATCAAAACATGATGATAGACAAGTTTTATATATACAAACAAACTTCGTTTTGTTTACAATGTATGCAGTGTTTTTCTCACCTGTTTGGCATGGGATATAAATTAATTTAATTTGCTTGTTATGTTTCAGATATACAACCCCTACAGTAACCAATGGTCAGGTCCATCCATGTGTACATGTAATACAAGAGGTATGTTCCCTTTATAAACCCCTACAGTAACCAATGGTCAGGTCCATCCATGTGTACATGTAATACAAGAGGTATGTTCCCTTTATAAACCCCCTACAGTAACCAATGGTCAGGTCCATCCATGTGTACACGTGATACAAGAGGTATGTTCCCTTTATAAACCCCCTACAGTAACCAATGGTCAGGTCCATCCATGTGTACATGTAATACAAGAGGTATGTTCCCTTTATAAACCCCCTACAGTAACCAATGGTCAGGTCCATCCATGTGTACATGTAATACAAGAGGTATGTTCCCTTTATAAACCCCCTACAGTAACCAATGGTCAGGTCCATCCATGTGTACATGTAATACAAGAGGTATGTTCCCTTTATAAACCCCCTACAGTAACCAATGGTCAGGTCCATCCATGTGTACATGTAATACAAGAGGTATGTTCCCTTTATAAACCCCCTACAGTAACCAATGGTCAGGTCCATCCATGTGTACATGTAATACAAGTGGTATGTTCCCTTTATAAACCCCCTACAGTAACCAATGGTCAGGTCCATCCATGTGTACATGTAATACAAGAGGTATGTTCCCTTTATAAACCCCCTACAGTAACCAATGGTCAGGTCCATCCATGTGTACATGTAATACAAGAGGTGTGTTCCCTTTATAAACCCCCTACAGTAACCAATGGTCAGGTCCATCCATGTGTACATGTAATACAAGAGGTATGTTCCCTTTATAAACCCCCTACAGTAACCAATGGTCAGGTCCATCCATGTGTACATGTAATACAAGAGGTATGTTCCCTTTATAAACCCCCTACAGTAACCAATGGTCAGGTCCATCCATGTGTACATGTAATACAAGAGGTATGTTCCCTTTATAAACCCCCTACAGTAACCAATGGTCAGGTCCATCCATGTGTACACGTGATACAAGAGGTATGTTCCTTTATAAACCCCCTACAGTAACCAATGGTCAGGTCCATCCATGTGTACACGTGTGATACAAGTATTACAGGTATGGCCGGTGTTATTGGATGCTCTAGTTTTGTTTCTATCCCAGGTTGTCTTGGTATTACAGGTATGGCCGGTGTTATCTCAAGCATGCACCAAGTACCAGTCTGATGTACGGATCGTGGAGAGATGCTGCAGGTGTATTAGGTTTGCCATCCGGTGCCTGGGTAAGAGCTCCTCACCGCTCCTCCAGCCACTAGTGCCTCAGGTATGTCTGTCGACTGATTACAAATTACAGAGATATTGGTCATATTTCATAATTCTTTGCACTTGATTCCTGAAAATATTGTTAGATTTGGAAAAAAGGTATTGTGGGGTTGATAATTAAAATGCCTATTTCACATGCACAATTATCATAAGCTAATTCTGTCATGCATTAGTGGCAAATGAAAGTGTTTATAAATGTATTGTTATTATAGATGGTTTCTCTGTACCAGTTGCATTCACACTCGTGCTTCCTGTACCTTGGCAGTATACTCGTGGACGAATATGGCTCAGACAAGGAATGTACTCAAGGTCTTCTGGATATGTTTCAGGTATATATCATATTGCACGTTACGCAGAGACTACCGCTATTGATTCTGGCGTCAATAGGTCAATGTTATGGGCCTCAAATGAAAAACCGTTACTGCTCGATGACTTGAAACCCACATAGCCCTCCTGTATAAACTTGGATATGGACATTGAACTTAAGGAGTAGATGATCCCTGTTGGTTTGGGTGTGAGTGAGTCATTGTTGCAGAGGCCACAAAGCATACTTCTGTGGAAATATTGGATGTACATATAACACTTTACAGCAACATTAACCATTCTCAGTAGATGACCCTTACCCATGACTGATATATGGATCCAAGGTCACTGTCATCTTACATTTGATAAATGATTCCGGTCAATATCGTGTGAAACATTGGGCTTACAGTCAACAAACTTAATAGGCACTAGATGAACCATGTTGATATTGGGTCAAAGGTAAAGATCACAGTGACATCGTTTTCAACACTGTAATGGCTGAATCACTTGTAAACCATTGGATTTATAATCTTCAAACATTGTAAGAACATTGATCATTGTCAGTAAATGACCCCCTAATGGAATTGGGGTTAGTAGGTCAAAGTCTTGGTTGACCTTGAACCCAAAGACCATTTTCATTCAATAAGTTGCTAACTGTTTTGTGTACAGTCTTGTATTGTAACTGTTTAGGTATAATCATCAGGACACTCCAATGGCTGGCTGAGCTAGCGTATAGTAAGTTGTTTGCTGCAGACTGTGACAAGTATTTTGTAGAAATGGCAATATACCCCATTTAATTGTAATCTACAGTCAACCCTGTGTTAGTGGTCACCTCTATTAAGCAACCACCCTGCATTAAGCAGCCAGTTTCCAGCTTCCCAATGTGTTGTTTTATTATACATTTGAGCTCTATTAAGCAGCCACCTATGTTAAGCAGCCACTTTCTGTGATTCCCTTGGCTGGCTGCTTAAGACAGGGTTGACTGTATTCTTAATTGTAATTTAACAATGATTGTGAAACAACCCCTAACAACATATATTAATCATTCTTGTTGGCACGAATGAAAGCGTGTATGTTGTTATAAGTGTGGGAGATCCACACACTGTCAGGTCCTAACCATGGAACCTGGATTACATTGGTGAGAAGCGAGTGAGTTAGCCACTGTGCTAATTGTACAAATTAAGATCAATTACTGTACATCTGTTGTATTGCTGGAGTTATTTTATCCTTCAATCAGTTTGTATGTCTAACACTTACTTACAGGCTTTCTGTCCGCCAACCTTCAAGTTGTTAGAAGAACAGAACGGTCTAAGAAACCACCCGGACACTGTAGACGATTTATTTAGACTTAGTTTAAGGTCAGTACAGGGTGTTCTTGTGATTTGACTAAACCATGATTTATACTGAAGTGAGCATGATTTATACTGAAGTGAGCATGATTTATACTGAAGTGAGCATGATTTTAAACTGAATAAACATAAACCTGCATATTCTGTGTAATTGTGTTATGAAGTTTACATAATGTTTATCCGAGTTATGTCATGAAGTCATTTATCACATTCAATCCTATTCTTTATTACATATTAGTTGTGACATTTATATGTGTGTGTTTTACGTTTATTTATTGTCGCTACCGGTTGCCCATATGAGCGACGCCTCCTGAAGAGATTGGTCATTTTAGATTTTTGGAGGATAGTGCAATGATACAGACAGAGACCCATTCCAGAGTCTCTTCTGGTTCTTTTACGTGCACAGTACCAACACGAGACCTCGGTTTAAAGTCACATATGAAAGACTGTTAATTTTATTATTGTCAGACGGGGGATCAATCCTGGATTACCAGTCCAGCGTGTTACCACTGGACTACAGAACCGTCTGTGACATTTTTATTGTATTTTGTTAGTATTTTGTATTTGTGGATGAATGTTTGTATTTGTGGATGAATGTTTTGTATTTGTGGATGAATGTTTTGTATGTGTGGATGAATGTTTGTATTTGTGGATGAATGTTTGTATTTGTGGATGAATGTTTTGTATTTGTGGATGAATGTTTGTATTTGTGGAGGAATGTTTGTATTTGTGGAGGAATGTTTGTATTTGTGGATGAATGTTTGTATTTGTGGATGAATGTTTGTATTTGTAGATGAATGTTTGTATTTGTGGAGGAATGTTTGTATTTGTGGAGGAATGTTTGTATTTGTGGAGGAATGTTTGTATTTGTGGAGGAATGTTTGTATTTGTAGAGGAATGTTTGTATTTGTGGAGGGCTGTTTGTATTTGTAGAGGAATGTTTGTATTTGTGGAGGAATGTTTGTATTTGTAGAGGAATGTTTGTATTTGTGGAGGAGTGTTTGTATTTGTGGAGGACTGTTTGTATTTTGTGGAAGAATGTTTGTATTTGTAGAGGAATGTTTGTATTTGCAGAGGAATGTTTGTATGTGTGGATGAATGTTTGCAGAGGACTGTTTGTATTTGTGGATGAATGTTTGTATTTGTAGAGGAATGTTTGTATTTGTAGAGGAATGTTTGTATTTGTGGGTGAATGTTTGTATTTGTGGATGAATGTTTGTATTTGTAGAGGAATGTTTGTATTTGTGGATGAATGTTTGTATTTATGGATGAATGTTTGTATTTATGGATGAATGTTTGTTTGTATTTATGGATGAATGTTTGTATTTGTGGAGGGCTGTTTGTATTTGTGGATGAATGTTTGTATTTGTAGAGGAATGTTTGTATTTGTAGAGGAATGTTTGTATTTGTAGAGGGCTGTTTGTATTTGTGGAGGAATGATTGTTTGTATTTGTGGAGGAATGTTTGTATTTGTGGAGGAATGTTTGTATTTGTGGAGGAATGTTTGTATTTGTAGAGGGCTGTTTGTATGTAGAGGAATGTTTGTATTTGTGGATGAATGTTTGTATTTGTGGATGAATGTTTGTATTTGTAGAGGAATGTTTGTTTGTATTTGTGGAGGAATGTTTGTTGTATTTGTGGAGGAATGTTTGTTTGTATTGTGGAGGAATGTTTGTATTTGTGGAGGAATGTTTGTTTGTGGAGGAATGTTTGTTTGTATTTGTGGAGGAATGTTTGTATTTGTGAGGAATGTTTGTATTTGTGGAGGAATGTTTGTATTTGTGGAGGACTGTTTGTATTTGTGGAGGAATGATTGTTTGTATTTGTGGAGGAATGATTGTTTGTATTTGTGGAGGACTGTTTGTTTGTATTTGTGGAGGATATTTGTTTGTATTTGTGGAGGAATGTTTGTTTGTGGAGGAATGTTTGTTTTGTATTTGTGGAGGATGTTTGTTTGTATTTGTGGAGAATGTTTGTTTTGTATTGTGAGGAATGTTTGTATTGTGGGGATGAATGTTTGTATTTGTGGAGGAATGTTTGTTTGTATTTGTGAGGAATGTTTGTATTTGTGGAGGAATGTTTGTTTGTATTTGTGGAGGAAGTTGTTTGTATTTGTGGAGGAATGTTTGTATTTGTGGAGGAATGTTTGTATTTGTGGAGGAATGTTTGTATTTGTGGAGGAATGTTTGTATTTGTGGAGGAATGTTTGTATTTGTGGAGGAATGTTTGTTTGTATTTGTGGAGGAATGATGTTTGTATTTGTGGAGGAATGTTTGTATTTGTGGAGGAATGTTTGTATTTGTGGAGGAATGTTTGTATTTGTGGAGGAATGTTTGTATTTGTGGAGGAATGTTTGTATTTGTGGAGGAATGTTTGTATTTGTGGAGAATGTTTGTATTTGTAGAGGAATGTTTGTATTTGTGGAGGAAGATGTTTGTATTTGTGGAGGAATGTTTGTATTTGTAGAGGAATGTTGTATTTGTGGAGGATGTTTGTATTTGTGGAGGACTGTTTGTATTTGTGGAAGAATGTTTGTATTTGTAGAGGAATGTTTGTATTTGTGGAGGAATGTTTGAGAGGATGTTTGTATTTGTGGAGGAATGTTTGTATTTGTAGAGGAATGTTTGTATTTGTAGAGGAATGTTTGTATTTGTGGAATATTTGTAGAGGAATGTTTGTATTTGTGGATGAATGTTTGTATTTGTAGAGGAATGTTTGTATTTGTGGATGAATGTTTGTTTGTATTTATGGATGAATGTTTGTTTGTATTTATGGATGAATGTTTGTATTTGTGGAGGAATGTTTGTATTTGTGGAGGAATGTTTGTATTTGTGGAGGAATGTTTGTATTTGTAGAGGAATGTTTGTATTTGTGGAGGAATGTTTGTATTTGTAGAGGAATGTTTGTATTTGTAGAGGAATGTTTGTATTTGTAGAGGAATGTTTGTATTTGTGGATGAATGTTTGTATTTGTGGATGAATGTTTGTATTTGTAGAGGAATGTTTGTATTTGTGGAGGAATGTTTGTATTTGTAGAGGAATGATTGTTTGTATTTGTGGAGGAATGATTGTTTGTATTTGTGGAGGATGTTTGTTTGTATTTGTGGAGGAATGTTTGTATTTGTGGAGGAATGTTTGTATTTGTAGAGGGCTGTTTGTATTTGTAGAGGAATGTTTGTATTTGTAGAGGAATGTTTGTATTTGTGGATGAATGTTTGTATTTGTAGAGGGCTGTTTGTATTTGTAGAGGAATGTTTGTATTTGTGGATGAATGTTTGTATTTGTAGAGGGATGTGTGTATGTGTAGAGGAATGTTTGTATTTGTGGATGAATGTTTGTATTTGTAGAGGAATGTTTGTATTTGTAGAGGAATGTTTGTATTTGTAGAGGAATGTTTGTATTTGTGGATGAATGTTTGTATTTGTAGAGGAATGTTTGTATTTGTAGAGGAATGTTTGTATTTGTGGAGGAATGTTTGTATTTGTAGAGGAATGTTTGTATTTGTAGAGGAATGATTGTTTGTATTTGTGGAGGACTGTTTGTTTGTATTTGTGGAGGAATGTTTGTTTGTATTTGTGGAGGAATGTTTGTTTGTATTTGTGGAGGAATGTTTGTATTTGTGGATGAATGTTTGTATTTGTGGAGGACTGTTTGTTTGTGGAGGATGTTTGTTTGTATTTGAGGATGTTTGTTTTTGTGAGACTGTTTGTTGTATTGTGGAGGACTGTGTTGTATTTGTGGAGGACTGTTTGTATTTGTGGAGGACTGTTTGTATTTGTGGAGGAATGATTGTTTGTATTTGTGGAGGAATGATTGTTTGTATTTGTGGAGGACTGTTTGGTTGTGGAGGACTGTTTGTTTGTATTTGTGGAGGACTGTTTGTTTGTATTTGTGGAGGAATGTTTGTTTGTATTTGTGGAGGACTGTTTGTTTGTATTTGTGTAGGAATGTTTGTATTTGTGGAGGACTGTTTGTTTGTATTTGTGGAGGACTGTTTGTATTTGTGGATGAATGTTTGTATTTGTGGATGAATGTTTGTATTTGTGGAGGATGTTTGTATTTGTGGGGGATGATTGTTGTATTGGAGGATGATTGTTTGTATTTGTGGAGGACTGTGTTTGTATTTGTGGATATTGTTTGTATTTGTGGGGAATGTTTGTATTTGTGGAGGAATGTTTGTATTTGTGGAGGACTGTTTGTTTGTATTTGTGGAGGAGTGTTTGTTTGTATTTGTGGAGGAATGTTTGTTTGTATTTGTGGAGGAATGATTGTTTGTATTTATTGATGAATGTTTGTATTTGTGGATGAATGTTTGTATTTATGGATGAATGTTTGTATTTATGGATGAATGTTGTATTTATGGATGAATGTTTGTATTTGTGGAGGAATGTTTGTATTTGTGGAGGAATGTTTGTATTTATGGAGGAATGTTTGTATTTGTGGAGGTATGTTTGTATTTGTGGAGGAATGTTTGTATTTGTGGAGGAATGTTTGTATTTGTGGAGGAATGTTTGTATTTGTGGAGGAATGTTTGTTTGTATTTATGAATGAATGTTTGTATTTATGGAGGAATGTTTGTATTTGTGGAGGAATGTTTGTATTTGTGGAGGAATGTTTGTATTTGTGGAGGAATGTTTGTTTGTATTTATGGATGAATGTTTGTATTTGTGGATGAATGTTTGTATTTGTAGAGGACTGTTTGTATTTGTGGAGGAATGTTTGTATTTGTGGGTGAATGTTTGTATTTGTGGATGAATGTTTGTATTTGTGGATGAATGTTTGTATTTGTGGGTGAATGTTTGTATTTGTAGAGGACTGTTTGTATTTGTGGAGGAATGTTTGTATTTGTGGAGGAATGTTTGTATTTGTGGAGGACTGTTTGTTTGTATTTGTGGATGAATGTTTGTATTTGTGGAGGACTGTTTGTATTTGTGGAGGAATGATTGTTTGTATTTGTAGAGGAATGATTGTTTGTATTTGTGGAGGACTGTTTGTTTGTATTTGTGGAGGACTGTTTGTATTTGTGGATGAATGTTTGTATTTGTGGATGAATGTTTGTATTTGTGGAGGACTGTTTGTATTTGTGGAGGAATGATTGTTTGTATTTGTGGAGGAATGATTGTTTGTATTTGTGGAGGACTGTTTGTTTGTATTTGTGGAGGAATATTTGTTTGTATTTGTGGAGGAATGTTTGTTTGTGGAGGAATGTTTGTTTTGTGGAGGACTGTTTGTTTGTATTTGTGGAGGAATGTTTGTTTTGTATTTGTGGAGGAATGATTGTTTGTATTTGTGGAGGAATGTTTGTATTTGTGGAGGAATGTTTGTATTTGTGGAGGAATGATTGTTTGTATTTGTGGAGGAATGTTTGTATTTGTGGAGGAATGTTTGTATTTGTGGAGGACTGTTTGTATTTTGTGGAAGAATGTTTGTATTTGTAGAGGAATGTTTGTATTTGTGGAGGAATGTTTGTATTTGTAGAGGACTGTTTGTATTTGTGGAGGAATGTTTGTATTTGTAGAGGAATGTTTGTATTTGTAGAGGAATGTTTGTATTTGTGGGTGAATATTTGTAGAGGAATGTTTGTATTTGTGGATGAATGTTTGTATTTGTAGAGGAATGTTTGTATTTGTGGATGAATGTTTGTTTGTATTTATGGATGAATGTTTGTATTTGTGGAGGAATGTTTGTATTTGTGGATGAATGTTTGTATTTGTAGAGGAATGTTTGTATTTGTGGATGAATGTGTTTGTATTTATGGATGAATGTTTGTATTTGTGGAGGAATGTTTGTATTTATGGATGAATGTTTGTATTTGTGGAGGAATGTTTGTTGTATTTAGGATGAATGTTTGTATTTGTGGAGGGCTGTTTGTATTTGTGGATGAATGTTTGTATTTGTAGAGGACTGTTTGTATTTGTGGAGGAATGTTTGTATTTGTGGAGGAATGTTTGTATTTGTGGATGAATGTTTGTATTTGTGGGTGAATGTTTGTATTTGTAGAGGACTGTTTGTATTTGTGGAGGAATGTTTGTATTTGTGGAGGACTGTTTGTTTGTATTTGTGGAGGACTGTTTGTTTGTATTTGTGGAGGAATGTTTGTATTTGTGGAGGAATGTTTGTATTTGTGGAGGAATGTTTGTATTTGTGGAGGAATGTTTGTATTTGTGGAGGACTGTTTGTTTGTATTTGTGGATGAATGTTTGTATTTGTGGAGGACTGTTTGTATTTGTGGAGGAATGATTGTTTGTATTTGTAGAGGAATGATTGTTTGTATTTGTGGAGGACTGTTTGTTTGTATTTGTGGAGGACTGTTTGTATTTGTGGATGAATGTTTGTATTTGTGGATGAATGTTTGTATTTGTGGAGGACTGTTTGTATTTGTGGAGGAATGATTGTTTGTATTTGTGGAGGAATGATTGTTTGTATTTGTGGAGGACTGTTTGTTTGTATTTGTGGAGGAATGTTTGTATTTGTGGAGGACTGTTTGTATTTGTGGATGAATGTTTGTATTTGTGGAGGGCTGTTTGTATTTGTAGAGGAATGTTTGTATTTGTGGATGAATATTTGTAGAGGAATGTTTGTATTTGTAGAGGAATGTTTGTATTTGTAGAGGACTGTTTGTATTTGTGGAGGAATGTTTGTATTTGTGGATGAATGTTTGTATTTGTAGAGGACTGTTTGTATTTGTGGAGGAATGTTTGTATTTGTGGAGGAATGTTTGTATTTGTGGAGGAATGTTTGTATTTGTGGAGGACTGTTTGTATTTGTGGATGAATGATTGTATTTGTGGAGGAATGTTTGTATTTGTGGAGGAATGTTTGTATTTGTGGATGAATGATTGTATTTGTGGAGGAATGTTTGTATTTGTGGATGAATGTTTGTATTTGTGGAGGAATGTTTGTATTTGTAGATGAATGATTGTAGGTTAAGGAGGTTTGGACACAAACTTACTCTTGTGTATTGCAGATTTATTCAGCGCTCTCCGTTACCGTTCCTACAGAGTGTGGTGATGAAACCCGTGTTGATGTGTGCAATAGCTTCATGTACACTTGACCACAAGGATTCCAACGCTTCTGTCATGAAATTTATTACCGAATTTGTTAAGGCATCATCTTCCAAGGATGTAAGTACCGGTCAAACCTGTTGTAAGGTGTAAGTACCGGTCAACCCTGTCGTAAGGTGTAAGTACCGGTCAAACCTGTCGTAAGGTGTAAGTACCGGTCAAACCTGTTGTAAGTACCGGTCAAACCTGTTGTAAGGTGTAAGTACCGGTCAACCCTGTCGTAAGGTGTAAGTACCGGTCAAACCTGTCGTAAGGTGTAAGTACCGGTCAAACCTGTTGTAAGTACCGGTCAAACCTGTCGTAAGGTGTAAGTACCGGTCAAACCTGTCGTAGGTGTAAGTACCGGTCAAACCTGTTGTACGGTGTAAGTACCGGTCAAACCTGTCGTAAGGTGTAAGTACCGGTCAAACCTGTCGTAAGGTGTAAGTACCGGTCAAACCTGTCGTAAGGTGTAAGTACCGGTCAAACCTGTCGTAAGGTGTAAGTACCGGTCAAACCTGTCGTAAGGTGTAAGTACCTGTCGTAAGGTGTAAGTACCGGTCAAACCTGTCGTAAGGTGTAAGTACCGGTCAAACCTGTTGTAAGTACCGGTCAAACCTGTTGTAAGGTGTAAGTACCGGTCAAACCTGTCGTAGGGTGTAAGTACCGGTCAAACCTGTGTAATGTAAGTACCGGTCAACCCTGTCGTAAGGTGTAAGTACCGGTCAAACCTGTCGTAAGGTGTAAGTACCGGTCAAACCTGTCGTAAGGTGTAAGTACCGGTCAAACCTGTCGTAAGGTGTAAGTACCGGTCAAACCTGTCGTAAGGTGTAAGTACCGGTCAACCCTGTCGTAAGGTGTAAGTACCGGTCAACCCTGTCGTAAGGTGTAAGTACCGGTCAAACCTGTTGTAAGGTGTAAGTACCGGTCAACCCTGTCGTAAGGTGTAAGTACCGGTCAACCCTGTCGTAAGGTGTAAGTACCGGTCAACCCTGTCGTAAGGTGTAAGTACCGGTCAAACCTGTCGTAAGGTGTAAGTACCGGTCAAACCTGTCGTAAGGTGTAAGTACCGGTCAAACCTGTTGTAAGGTGTAAGTACCGGTCAAACCTGTTGTAAGGTGTAAGTACCGGTCAAACCCATAAGTACCGGTCAAACCTGTCGTAAGGTGTAAGTACCGGTCAACCCTGTCGTAAGGTGTAAGTACCGGTCAAACCTGTCGTAAGGTGTAAGTACCGGTCAAACCTGTCGTAGGGTGTAAGTACCGGTCAACCCTGTCGTAAGCAATCAGTCCGGGGAACTACAGGAAGAGGCTGCATATCAGAGGACAAATCTGTAATAAAAGGCCAGTTACTGTAGCCCGGAAGCTGGTTGGTTAATAGAGGTTTACACCGACTTCAGTAGTATACTATGATGGCTTTATGTTATTCCTAAAACAGTTGCATGAACAGTCCATGAATAATTACATGACATTTGTATGAACAGTCCATGAATAATTACATGACATTTGTATGAACAGTTTATGAATAATTACATGACATTTGTATGAACAGTCCATGAATAATTACATGACATTTGTATGAACAGTCCATGAATAATTACATGACATTTGTATGAACAGTTCATGAATAATTACATGACATTTGTATGAACAGTTCATGAATAATTACATGACATTTGTATGAACAGTCCATGAATAATTACATGACATTTGTATGAACAGTTCATGAATAATTACATGACATTTGTATGAACAGTTCATGAATAATTACATGACATTTGTATGAACAGTCCATGAATAATTACATGACATTTGTATGAACAGTTCATGAATAATTACAGGACATTTGTATGAACAGTTCATGAATAATTACATGACATTTGTATGAACAGTCCATTAATAATTACATGACATTTGTATGAACAGTCCATGAATAATTACATGACATTTGTATGAACAGTTCATGAATAATTGCATGACATTTGTATGAACAGTCCATTAATAATTACATGACATTTGTATGAACAGTTCATGAATAATTACATGACATTTGTATGAACAGTCCATTAATAATTACATGACATTTGTATGAACAGTTCATGAATAATTGCATGACATTTGTATGAACAGTTCATGAATAATTGCATGACATTTGTATGAACAGTCCATTAATAATTACATGACATCTGTATGAACAGTTCATGAATAATTGCATGACATTTGTATGAACAGTTCATGAATAATTGCATGACATTTGTATGAACAGTTCATGAATAATTACATGACATTTGTATGAACAGTTCATGAATAATTACATGACATTTGTATGAACAGTTCATGAATAATTACATGACATTTGTATGAACAGTTCATGAATAATTACATGACATTTCAAAATTCTTGGGACAGTTATAGAATTAATCTGCTATGTCTTGAAATAGTACCAGTGAACAACATTAAATATGAATTTTTCACAACTTGTGTTTCCCCACAGGAGCATGCAGATTTTGAAACAAGAAGTACACTAGTAAAGGCATTATTACAAGAACACGGGCAGTCATTGGTGCATTCCCTCATACATTCTATCGTGTTCTGTCTACCTACTTACATGTCGGCGGACATCAGTGATGTGCTGTATGAGATCATGCAGGTTGATAGACCAGTAAGTATAAAGTGTATCTCATCCCACCACTCAGCACAATTATTGCAGCGTTAATAAGGCGGTGGCATCTTCCATTCTACATCGCCATCTTCCTATTCACATGGCTCATCTTACTTTCCACATGGCTCATCTTCCTTTCCACATGGTCTATATTCCTTTCCACATGGCTCATCTTCCTTTCCACATGACTCATCTTCCTTTCCACATGGCACAACTTCCATTCCACATGGCCCATCTTCCATTCCACAATGCCCATCTTCCATTCCACATGGCCCATCTTCCTTTCCACATGACCCACCTTCCTTTCCACATGGCCCATCTTCCATTCCACATGGCCCATCTTCCTTTCCACATGACCCATCTTCCTTTCCACATGACCCACCTTCCATTCCACATGACCCACCTTCCATTCCACATGGTCTATCTTCCATTCCACATGACCCACCTTCCTTTCCACATAACCCACCTTCCTTTCCACATGACCCACCTTCCATTCCACATGACCCACCTTCCATTCCACATGGTCTATCTTCCTTTCTACATGGCCCATCTTCCTATCCGCATCATGCAGTTGTTGTTTTGTCAGTGTTGTAAAGAGATCTTCATGAATATTGGGCAGTTTAGTTGTTTTTTTCTCTACTGGTGTATAATTATATACATTGACTTGTGCTGCACATACCGAGTTATATATGATTGCATATAGCGCAAGTTTATAAACCAAAATATATGTTTGTATGTACAACTTTACTTTGCAGACATTCTGTGTATGGTTGGAGCATGTATTGAAGGCCTTGCCGACAGAGAGTACCGGAGGAGCAATAACAGTTACACACAAACAATTAACAGACTTCCATAAAGCAGTCACTAGCGCAGAAAAAGTTACTCCCATTTCAGACGCTTTACGAGAATTTGCTCGATTATATAGATAAAACTGATCCACAGCGTAGAGTTTTTAACAAAATGGTTGTTTTATTTATGTGAGAATGAAGAACAGCGTACTAGGTGTGTTTATCCCTCAATTGTGGACATATTTAACAACCAGATAGTGGTAGTATGTGTGAGAGGGGCCTCCGTGGCTGAGTGGTGAAATATTTCAAATCACTTGCCCCTCACCGCTGCAGGTTTGAATCCCACTGTGGGTGTCAAATTATCTCATGTGAGAAGCTATCCAGCTGGCTTGTAGATGGTCGGTGGTTCTACCCTGGTGCCCGTCCTTGCCTGAAATAATGCTCGGAGAGACACCCAGGGTCTTCCCCCACCAATAATAGCTGGAATGTCGCCATATGACCTAAGCTGTTGGTGCGACTTTAAACTCTAAAAACAAACAAATGTATTATGTTGTCATAATTCTCTAGTTTGGCATAATAGGCGTACTGTTTTTAACCTGATAACATCTTATCGTTGTGGAGTGCATGTGTTTATAGCTATTCATATAAGAGTACTTGATTCATCGACTAGTAGTTATACTAGTTAATTCAGAGACTAGTAGTTATACTAGTTAATTCAGAGACTCGTTTGTTATCCTCACATGTTAGATCTATGGCTGTCCGATTAGCGCAGTGGTTAGCGCGCTTGCTTCTCACCAATGCAACCCTGGTTCGATTCTCAGACCGGGAAGTATGTGAGATGGTACGGTGGTCGCCAGATCGGACAGGTGGGTTTTCTCCGCGTACTCCGGTTTCCTCCCACACGAATGACCACAAATACGCTGTCATCCTCGCCAACGAGAGTGATTAATAAAAGTTGCTACAGCTTGTTTCGCAATCGTTGTAAAATAAATAAAGTTTATACTTTTGATCTATATGTACTCTTGAGATGCATCGCAATGAACCATTTAGGAAACAGGTTTTATATGATAAAATCTTTCAGTATTGGGACTGCATCCATGTACAATCCATTGTCTACCTCTTAGCCATTGATTTTCGGGTCGTCTTGCTACTTGATTTTTGTACGAAATGAGAAATTGATCTGACAGCCAGCATGCCATTTTGGTAAATGTTCATGGTTTGATGAGAAATTGTTCTCACAGCCAGCATGCCATCTTGGTAAATGTTCATGGTTTGATGAGAAATTGATCTCACAGCCAGCATGCCATCTTGGTAAATGTTCATGGTTTGATGAGAAATTGATCTCACAGCCAGCATGCCATCTTGGTAAATGTTCATGGTTTGATGAGAAATTGATCTCACAGACAGCATGCCATCTTGGTAAATGTTCATGGTTTGATGAGAAATTGATCTCACAGACAGCATGCCATCTTGGTAAATGTTCATGGTTTGATGAGAAATTGATCTCACAGACAGCATGCCATCTTGGTCAAAGTTCATGGTTTGATGAGAAATTTTAATTAATTTGTTGGTTGACAATTTCATCAAACTTCAAATGGATATCACAGATGTTCCTAAAAATACAGTGAAACCTGTCTTAAGCAGGCGGCCAAGAAAATCACAGAAAGTGGCTGCTTAGCACAGGTGGCAGCTTAATAGAGGTAAAATGTATAATAAAACAACATATTTGTAAAGTGGCTGCTTAATACAGGTTGGCTGCTTAAGGGAGGTACCCACTAACACAGATTTGACTGTATTTCTATTTTTGTTTATATGAGCTTTGAAGCTATGAGATGTTTGGCTGTCATCAATTGATTAATAACAGCCAGTCTATTACTTTATCATCCAGCACTATGAAATGTGAGAAACGATTTTGGGAACCCTTCAAACAAGAGTATTTGGGAACCATTCAAATGAATGCAGCAGGTGGGAGACATTTGGTTTGATTAAAGACACTATAAAGTATAGTTGTTTGTAAAACTACAATGTTCTAATTCTCTATAATACCGGAGTGTTCAAATAGGCTATCTAGTCCGATTTTAAATGCTTCCAATTTTTTATAAACTTTTACTGTCGGTGGCTTTGTTTTGGAGTGAAACACGGGAATTACCATTTTTAAGTGTCAGATGTTTGGACATGTTTTTTTAACATTTCCTTTAACATCATGTCACGGGTATGTTCTGTGTATTTCTATTTATTAGAATTTCATTCCCGTTATGCATTATATTTTTGAGGGTGGTTATCGGGATTATAAGTTTAATGCCTACTACACTTGTAGCCTACTATATGCGTAGCCTACTATATGCGTAGCCTACTATATGCGTAGCCTACTATACTTGTATATCTCAATCAAAACGTTTGTCAACAAGAATATCGTTATACTAAATATACAGAGTAAACATAAATATTTCGCGATGATGCAGTAAAGTTGTAGATCGACTCAAATCATGATTTATATTACTGCTAGATATGGTAGTAGATTTCGAACCTGTGACCTCAATTTCACTGATAATCATTAGCAACTTCAATTTACTTAGATATCCTGCAGTTCCATGGCCCTGTTATGTATGCTGCTTGCACTGGACGTTTATTTTGTTTAGTACGCTATCGTTCAAACGGTTTCAGGGACCGATAGGACCTGGCGTCGAGGTTATAGAATTCTGTTTCTCCAATCTCGAGCTTTCTGATTGACTGGGTCAAGGGCAAATCTCAGACACAACCAATCAGATATCACTTGAGATTTGAGAAAACGGTTTACAACCTCCGATTCAGGTCAATAGATTGACGGTCAAGGTCACACTTTGAGGTCATATGAATATAGTGGCACAAACAAACCGATTGGCTGTCCGATTAGCACAATAGATTGAAGGTCAAGGTCACACTTTGAGGTCATATGAATATAGTGGCACAAACAAACCGATTGGCTGTCCGATTAGCACAGTGGTTAGCATGCATCGGACCGGGAAGTATGTGGTCGTCAGATCGGATTTCTCCGAGTACTCCTGTTTCCTCCCACACTGTCCGATTAGCGCAGTGGTTAGCGCGCTCGCTTCTCACCAATGCGACCCGGGTTCGATCCTCGGACCGGTAAGTATGTGAGATGGTACGATGGTCACCAGATCGGACAGGTGGGTTTTCTCCGGGTACTCCGGTTTCCTCCCACACGCGTGACCACATTTACGCCGCGCCAACGAGAATGATTAATATAAGTTGTTACAACTTGCTTCGTAATCGTTGTAAAATAAATAAATTTTAAACAAACCGATCAACCTGACGACATGTAAGGTAACCTGGTAATGGTGGCATACTCTTTTAGTACATGTTGATAACCCAAACAAGGTAGGGGGTATAAATTAGAGAATACCTGATGTATGGTATGCAAAGCTTTATGCACGACGTTTACCTGCAGCAATTAAGCACAACGTTTACCTGCAGCAACCAAAAACGTCCCAAGTTTCTGCGTGCATCACTTGTTGTTATAGTAACTGTTTTCTGTACATTGTAAACAAATTTTCCAGCTTCCAATTTGAACACCATCTAAAATTGCAGCTGTAAATAGTAGTATA
Organism: Archivesica marissinica; assembly: GCA_014843695.1. Taxonomy (NCBI): domain Eukaryota; kingdom Metazoa; phylum Mollusca; class Bivalvia; order Venerida; family Vesicomyidae; genus Archivesica; species Archivesica marissinica. The sequence goes on along the minus strand of CM026387.1, from coordinate 75,712,518 downwards.
TTAATTCGCAAGGAACACCAAATACCAGCATTGTATACACAATGCAATCTTTGTTGTACTGTGGTCATGTTATCTTGTGTGTATTATACCAGCAAATCATGTAACCAAAGACATGTCTGTGTACACAACTTCCAACAACACAGAATAACCCTTTCCTTCATAGAGATTTAGGTTAATATACTATTATATCTCCATGCAAACGATAGCCATTTAACCCTTTCCTTCATAGAGATTTAGGTTAATATAATATTATATCTCCATGCAAACGACAGCCATTTAGCCATCATGCAGTGAATAAGTAGTCGCCAGAGATTTGGTTAATATACTATTATATCTCCATGCAAACGACAGCCATTTAGCCATCATGCAGTGGATAAGTAGTTGCCATATCTATCCCACCTCCATAGATATTACTGGGACTTCATAGAGATTTAGATTAATATACTATTATATCTCCATGCAAACGACAGCCATTTAGCCATCATGCAGTGAATAAGTAGTCGCCAGAGATTTAGGTTAATATACTATTATATCTCCATGCAAACGACAGCCATTTAGCCATCATGCAGTGGATAAGTAGTTGCCATATCTATCCCACCTCCATAGATATTACTGGGACTTCATAGAGATTTAGATTAATATACTATTATATCTCCATGCAAACGACAGCCATTTAGCCATCATGCAGTGAATAAGTAGTCGCCAGAGATTTAGATTAATATACTATTATACCTCCATGCAAACGACAGCCATTTAGCTATCATGCAGTGGATAAGTAGTTGCCATATCTATCCCACCTCCATAGATATTACTGGGACTTCATAGAGATTTAGGTTAATATACTATTATATCTCCATGCAAACGACAGCCATTATCTATCATGCAGTGGATAAGTAGTCGCCATATCTATCCCACCTCCATAGATATTACTGGGACTTCATAGAGATTTAGGTTAATATACTATTATATCTCCATGCAAACGACAGCCATTAGCTATCATGCAGTGGATAAGTAGTCGCCATATCTATCCCACCTCCATAGATATTACTGGGACTACATAGAGATTTAGGTTAATATACTATTATATCTCCATGCAAACGACAGCCATTTAGCCATCATGCAGTGGATAAGTAGTTGCCATATCTATCCCACCTCCATAGATATTACTGGGACTTCATAGAGATTTAGATTAATATACTATTATATCTCCATGCAAACGACAGCCATTTAGCCATCATGCAGTGAATAAGTAGTCGCCAGAGATTTAGGTTAATATACTATTATATCTCCATGCAAACGACAGCCATTTAGCCATCATGCAGTGGATAAGTAGTTGCCATATCTATCCCACCTCCATAGATATTACTGGGACTTCATAGAGATTTAGGTTAATATACTATTATATCTCCATGCAAACGACAGCCATTTAGCCATCATGCAGTGGATAAGTAGTTGCCATATCTATCCCACCGCCATAGATATTACTGGGACTTCATAGAGATTTAGATTAATATACTATTATATCTCCATGCAAACGACAGCCATTTAGCCATCATGCAGTGAATAAGTAGTCGCCAGAGATTTAGATTAATATACTATTATACCTCCATGCAAACGACAGCCATTTAGCTATCATGCAGTGGATAAGTAGTTGCCATATCTATCCCACCTCCATAGATATTACTGGGACTTCATAGAGATTTAGATTAATATACTATTATATCTCCATGCAAACGACAGCCATTTAGCCATCATGCAGTGAATAAGTAGTCGCCAGAGATTTAGATTAATATACTATTATACCTCCATGCAAACGACAGCCATTTAGCTATCATGCAGTGGATAAGTAGTTGCCATATCTATCCCACCTCCATAGATATTACTGGGACTTCATAGAGATTTAGATTAATATACTATTATATCTCCATGCAAATGACAGCCATTTAGCTATCATGCAGTGGATAAGTAGTCGCCATATCTATCCCACCTCCATAGATATTACTGGCACTTCATAGAGATTTAGATTAATATAATATTATATCTCCATACAAACGACAGCCATTTAGCCATCATGCAGTGAATAAGTAGTCGCCAGAGATTTAGATTAATATACTATTATACCTCCATGCAAACGACAGCCATTTAGCTATCATGCAGTGGATAAGTAGTCACCATATCTATCCCACCTCCATAGATATTACTGGGACTTCATAGAGATTTAGGTTAATATACTATTATATCTCCATGCAAATGACAGCCATTTAGCTATCATGCAGTGGATAAGTAGTCGCCATATCTATCCCACCTCCATAGATATTACTGGGACTACATAGAGATTTAGATTAATATACTATTATATCTCCATGCAAACGACAGCCATTTAGCTATCATGCAGTGGATAAGTAGTCGCCATATCTATCCCACCTCCATAGATATTACTGGGACTCATAGAGATTTAGGTTAATATACTATTATATCTCCATACAAACGACAGCCATTTAGCTATCATGCAGTGGATAAGTAGTCACCATATATATCCCACCTCCATAGATATTACTGGGACTTCATAGAGATTTAGGTTAATATACTATTATATCTCCATACAAACGACAGCCATTTAGCTATCATGCAGTGGATAAGTAGTCGCCATATCTATCCCACCTCCATAGATATTACTGGGACTTCATAGATATTTAGGTTAATATACTATTATATCTCCATACAAACGACAGCCATTTAGCCATCATGCAGTGAATAAGTAGTCGCCAGAGATTTAGGTTAATATACTATTATATCTCCATGCAAACGACAGCCATTTAGCCATCATGCAGTGGATAAGTAGTTGCCATATCTATCCCACCTCCATAGATATTACTGGGACTTCATAGAGATTTAGATTAATATACTATTATATCTCCATGCAAACGACAGCCATTTAGCCATCATGCAGTGAATAAGTAGTCGCCAGAGATTTAGATTAATATACTATTATATCTCCATGCAAACGACAGCCATTTAGCTATCATGCAGTGGATAAGTAGTTGCCATATCTATCCCACCTCCATAGATATTACTGGGACTTCATAGAGATTTAGGTTAATATACTATTATATCTCCATGCAAACGACAGCCATTTAGCCATCATGCAGTGGATAAGTAGTTGCCATATCTATCCCACCTCCATAGATATTACTGGGACTTCATAGAGATTTAGGTTAATATACTATTATATCTCCATGCAAACGACAGCCATTTAGCCATCATGCAGTGGATAAGTAGTTGCCAGAGATTTAGATTAATATACTATTATATCTCCATGCAAACAACAGCCATTTAGCCATCATGCAGTGGATAAGTAGTTGCCACTATCCCACTCATAATACTGGGACTTCATAGAGATTTAGATTAATATACTATTATACCTCCATGCAAACGACAGCCATTTAGCTATCATGCAGTGGATAAGTAGTTGCCATATCTATCCCACCTCCATAGATATTACTGGGACTTCATAGAGATTTAGATTAATATACTATTATATCTCCATGCAAACGACAGCCATTTAGCCATCATGCAGTGAATAAGTAGTCGCCAGAGATTTAGATTAATATACTATTATACCTCCATGCAAACGACAGCCATTTAGCTATCATGCAGTGGATAAGTAGTTGCCATATCTATCCCACCTCCATAGATATTACTGGGACTTCATAGAGATTTAGATTAATATACTATTATATCTCCATGCAAATGACAGCCATTTAGCTATCATGCAGTGGATAAGTAGTCGCCATATCTATCCCACCTCCATAGATATTACTGGCACTTCATAGAGATTTAGATTAATATAATATTATATCTCCATACAAACGACAGCCATTTAGCCATCATGCAGTGAATAAGTAGTCGCCAGAGATTTAGATTAATATACTATTATACCTCCATGCAAACGACAGCCATTTAGCTATCATGCAGTGGATAACTAGTCACCATATCTATCCCACCTCCATAGATATTACTGGGACTTCATAGAGATTTAGGTTAATATACTATTATATCTCCATGCAAATGGCAGCCATTTAGCTATCATGCAGTGGATAAGTAGTCGCCATATCTATCCCACCTCCATAGATATTACTGGGACTACATAGAGATTTAGATTAATATACTATTATATCTCCATGCAAACGTCAGCCATTTAGCTATCATGCAGTGGATAAGTAGTCGCCATATCTATCCCACCTCCATAGATATTACTGGGACTTCATAGAGATTTAGGTTAATATACTATTTTATCTCGATACAAACGACAGCCATTTAGCTATCATGCAGTGGATAAGTAGTCACCATATATATCCCACCTTCATAGATATTACTGGGACTTCATAGAGATTTAGGTTAATATACTATTATATCTCCATACAAACGACAGCCATTTAGCCATCATGCAGTGGATAAGTAGTCGCCATATCTATCCCACCTCCATAGATATTACTGGGACTTCATAGATATTTAGGTTAATATACTATTATATCTCCATACAAACGACAGCCATTAGCTATCATGCAGTGGATAAGTAGTCGCCATATCTATCCTACCTCCATAGATATTACTGGGACTTCATAGAGATTTAGATTAATATACTATTATATCTCCATGCAAACGACAGCCATTTAGCTATCATGCAGTGGATAAGTAGTCGCCATATCTATCCCACCTCCATAGATATTACTGGGACTACATAGAGATTTAGGTTAATATACTATTATATCTCCATGCAAACGACAACCATTTAGCTATCATGCAGTGGATAAGTAGTCTCCATATCTATCCCACCTCCATAGATATTACTGGGACTACATGAGATTCTGGCCTTTATTATGAACATTGGTTTGGCTACTACATTGTGAATATATGTCATATTGGTAATGGCGTCAAGAGTTCTTCTATGAGGGAAAGGGTTAATATACGTACTATGATCAATTGTTTTTTTTATCACAATCATGTATCGTAGCTCAAAGAATTTTGAAAGTACAATTTTCTTGTAGTAAATAATCTGTGTGCCCTTTTGATGCCATATTATTTCTGTACATTAGAAACTTTTAGTTTGTTTTATATGCCTTGTTTTTTTAAAAAACAAAATAATGTTAAAAATACAACAGTATGACTTTGTGATAATGTCATATTTTTAGTATAAAGTGCAAAAAATCTTGACTGGCTTTATTCTTGTATAAAAACAGGCACAACGAAGCTACAGATAAATGCTCCGTTGCTGTGGACTCGTTACCCAAACAGTATCGTTGGTGTAAGCACAGATGGTAATCTATGTATCAGTTATCCACAACCGATGCAAAGCAAAATGGAACCAACCAAATTTGCAACATCGATTCTAAGCGGAAGTCTGCCTAGATTCCACTTTACCATGACGATCCGCATTGTACACACACTTTGATTGGTTACGCCAGAATGTTTTGCTAACATAATTATCACAATAAAATGTTGATCTACATTCAGTGGGATATTCAAGTTAATTTATGGATGTTTAAGCATGCCAAGTATAATCGATATACAGTCACACACAACCCAGGAATTGAACCTGCTGAACCATGCCAACCATACAGCTTCCATGCCATTGCACGTGGTGCTGGGCAGGAGCCATACCACCATACAGCTTCCATTCCACTGCACGTGGTGCTGGGCAGGAGCCATACCACCATACAGCTTCCATGCCATTGCACGTGGTGCTGGGCAGGAGCCATACCACCATACAGCTTCCATTCCACTGCATGTAGTGCCATTGCATGTGGTGCTGGGCAGGAACCATACCACCATACAGCTTCCATTCCACTGCATGTAGTGCCATTGCATGTGGTGCTGGGCAGGAACCATACCACCATACAGCTTCCATTCCACTGCACATAGTGCCACTGCACGTGGTGCTGGGCAGGAGCCATAACCACCCATACAGCTTCACCCATACAGCTTCCATTCCACTGCATGTGGTGCTGGGCAGGAATCATACCACCATACAGCTTCCATTCCACTGCACATAGTGCCACTGCACGTGGTGTGCGGGCAGGAGCCATACCACCATACAGCTTCCATTCCACTGCACGTGGTGCTGGGCAGGAGCCATACCACCATACAGCTTCCATTCCACTGCACGTGGTGCTGGGCAGGAATCATACCACCATACAGCTTCCATTCCACTGCATGTGGTGCTGGGCAGGAACCATACCACCATACAGCTTCCATGCCACTGCACGTGGTGCTGGGCAGGAGCCATACCACCCATACAGCTTCCATTCCACTGCATGTGGTGCTAGGCAGGAGCCATACCACCATACAGTTCTTTTGTTGAAATTTTCAAAGCACTACAATACTCGCACAATTCCAGGACCATGAGGAAGTATGCACAAATATCCTTCACATTAGATCATTTTCTTGGAGGATTTTTTTTTAATTCGGCAGGACCGTTTGCAGAACTTGTTTGCCTTCAAGCAAGCGGAATGGGAAGACAACAGTACAACTACACTGACTTGCTTCTGATCATTTCCTCAGTATTCTTGAAATCCAATCAAACTGTGACATCCAGAAAGCACAAAATTAATCCGGAGACAAACATCCAGAAACCACAGATGGAATAGACAAACATCCAGAAACCACAGACGGGAGAGACGAACATCAAGAAACCACAGACGGAATAGACAAACATCCAGAAACCACAGACGGGAGAGACGAACATCAAGAAACCACAGACGGAATAGACAAACATCCAGAAACCACAGACGGAAGAGACAAACATCCAGAAACCACAGACGGAAGAGACAAACATCCAGAAACCACAGACGGGAGAGACGAACATCAAGAAACCACAGACGGAAGAGACGAACATCAAGAAACCACAGACGGAATAGACAAACATCCAGAAACCACAGACGGGAGAGACGAACATCAAGAAACCACAGACGGAATAGACAAACATCCAGAAACCACAGACGGAAGAGACAAACATCCAGAAACCACAGACGGAAGAGACAAACATCCAGAAACCAGACGGGAGAGACAAACATCAAGAAACCACAGACGGAAGAGACAAACATCCAGAAACCACAGACGGAAGAGACAAACATCCAGAAACCACAGACGGAAGAAACAAACATCCAGAAAATAGTGAATATGTCCCCCAACCACCTTTGTGCTAGACACACCATCAAAACCGATGGACTATGTTACGACTTCACTTACTATCGTCAATTGCATACTTTTGAAGATTCAGGTGTACGACTTTTCTTACAGTTCAGATAAGCAATACATTGGTTGAGATATACAGTGTAAACTGTCGACGGGTTTTGAAGAGTTACAAAATGAAGTCAATAGTTCTTTACAAGAAACAACATAATTCTCAATATATACAACTAAACAAAATATTTTGTTAATCAATTTTATTAATAAAACTTAAATATTAAAGTAACCATATAAATTGTGAAATACAATCTCATTTTGTATGAACACATGTAATAGCACCATTCCAATACGTTCCTCTCACAAACCAAAATCGGTACTGTAAAATATAATGAACTTTTTTAGTAGAGTTGATGAATCTATTATCGACCCTGAAAATTAACAGCATTCATGGAAATCTTGTTTTCAAATGAAACAAAGCTGATAAGCTTGCTCTGATGATGTTGGGAGCCTATTTACCCTCAGCCAGCAAATCGTACGGACAAGCAAATATTTGTTTACACAGGGGTGTGGAAATTCTATGCCCGATTTGTACATTTTGTCAATCGGACAAGTGGAATTGGCTTAACAGGCTTAACTGAAACATTATGTCGCCTCCTGCTATGCACCAGGGAATAATTAACTGCAGGCTTAACTGAAACATTATGTCGCCTCCTGCTATGCACCAGGGAATAATTAACTGCAGGCGTAACTGAAATATTAGGGCAGTTGGCACTTTTTCAACCAGTAATGGAGTCAAAAACATTTTAAACCATATGATCTATAATGTACAATAAATAAGGTGACTTAAGAGAGAGGCTGGGGGGAATCTATCATTGCATTTTACAGTAAAGTTGACTAGTAACTTAATAATCACAATTCACCAATCAAATCATTCAATATACAACAGCTACTGAACACAAATGCGGACTTGTACATACCGGTACACTTTCTATCAAAACAAACGTAATCATCATTTCGGACTAAATATGGCAGAAACCTAGAAATAGCTTATCCCTGCGCACTGTTGCTTCAGTGGAGTAATACAAGCATGGGAATATATGAGGTCATTGCAATAACGTCGTATGTAGATAATAATTATGTAATAGAACCATATCAATGTTCTCCATCTGAAATGCCAAACCTGCATTTTTACAACTTTTCAGGAGAGATAAAACACAGAAATATATTTATTTTTAAAAACCGACAAAGGTTACAAGATGAAGCACAGACAAGACAAATGTGGACAAAAATGTTCAATGGGCCATAAAACCCCACTTAA
>CM026387.1:75670662-75700662 GCA_014843695.1 Archivesica marissinica | reverse complement strand
TCTCTCCCTCTTCTCCCTCTTCTCTGCTCTCCCTCTCATCTCCTCTCCCTTTATCTCTCTCTCTCTCTTCTCTCTCTAATAAAAATGGGGAAATGGAGAAGAGAATAAGTAAATGTAAATTTATAATTATATACATTTACTTATTCTCTTCTCCATTTCCCCATTTTTATTAGTAATCATATAATTTAGTAAAGTATTTGCACAGCTCTGGTATTCAGCCACTTTGTTAGTTACAATCCAGTCTTTTGGGGAGGGCCGTAACTAATATGGTGTGTCGAAGTTAGAGCTGACTTGCGGTAGATCTGTGGTTCTAATAGTGTGCCCTTTCCGTGTCTGACATACTGCTCGGAGTGGCATCCGCGGTATATCTGTGGTTCTAATAGTGTGCCCTTTCCGTGTCTGACATACTGGTCGGAGTGGCATCCGCGGTATATCTGTGGTTCTAATAGTGCCCTTTCCGTGTCTGACATACTGCTCGGAGTGGCATCCGCGGTAGATCTGTGGTTCTAATAGTGCCCATTCCGTGTCTGACATACTGCTCGGAGTGGCATCCGCGGTAGATCTGTGGTTCTAATAGTGCCCTTTCCGTGTCTGACATACTGCTCGGAGGGGCATCCGCGGTCTTCCTCCACCATTGCATTAATAGCTGGATATTCGCTATGTGAACTAAGCTGTCCGTGCTATGTCAAATCCATACACAATAAACAAGAACGATATAACACTTACTTTGAATACACGTGTAGCCAGACGACACTGCAGCTCACATATGGGCATTATAGCACCTATTGGTTGGAAACACCCTATAATTGCCAGGGTGTGCTTTTCCAAATCGGGCGGGAACATATTTTTAAAGAGTTTCACTCTGTTCCCTTGTACTTCTGTTACATCGTTTCCGAGGAAAGGAAAACCAAATATAAACCCTGTTGCTAGTACGACAGCATCCACATCATCAACTTTTGTACCGTCTTCAAAGATGGCGCCCGTCTCGGTAAACTCGACAACGTTTGCCTTGATAATCACACCCCCTGTAATTATACGATTGGGTAGCTCGTCGTTGATGGTAGGGTGGGCCGAATGTGGGTTATGTTTTGGTAACAGGCTGTATTTCTCGTGATCGAACTTAGCGTTTAGTTTTCTTTTGGTCACATAATTAACCAGAGCAGGGCACCTCGTAATAATAGCCAATTTCACACGGCTTAAGGAAACCATGTCTATAGGGTTTCCATTGTCGGCTATGCGATTATAAATCCAGGTTCCAGAACGTGTACTTAAATACACCTGCAATGTATAAAACATGCGATGTAGAACACATTTGGTTCAGTATTTCCGTATAAGCACACTGTATTTATATATTCATTGGTAGTAGTTATTGTAACTTATTTACTTTACACCGATTGCGAAACAAGCGTAACAATTTAGTACCCGGAGAAAACCCACATGTCTGATCTGCCGACCACCGTACCATCTCACATACTTCCATGTTCGAGGATCGAACCCGGGTTGTATTGGTGAGAAGCGAGCGTGATAACCACTAGTGCACTGCGCTAATCGGACAGCCATGGTATTCTTAGATCCTTCGAAGAATTCGGTTGAATTTACTGAACAGCGCTCCAAGAGTAATAAGCATTTGTTTAATGGCTAACTATGTCTTGGTAGTAATTTAATTTAAAGTTTATTTATTTTACAACGATTGCGAAGCAAGTTTTACCAACTTATATTAATCACTCTCGTTGGCGCGGATGAAAGCGTATATGTGGTCATTCGTGTGGGAGGAAACCGGAGTACCCGGAGAAAATCCACATGTCCGATCTGCCGACCACCGTACCATCTCACATACTTCCCGGTCCGAGGATCGAACCCAGGTTGCATTGGTGACTGCGCTAATCGGACAACCTTCTTGGTAGCATTCGAATCTTATAAAAATTGCATAAAACTGAAATAGCGTTCTATCACAAATTGAGTTTACCTTTTCACCTTGCCTCTCCCATGCGGACATTTACTATAGTACACTATTGGGCGAGCAGTATAATGTAGTACTGTTCCTACGTGCCTCTCTTGGCCAACTATTTGGTAAAGTAAGTATTTGTGTGTGTGTGTGGGGGGGGGGTTCATGACCCTACTATAGACAGATTGGACAAATCCTTGGAAAAACATAGCATGAACATAATTCGGACATATGCATAATCACATGCATATATTCACTTAGATTGGCAAGGCATGACAGTGAAGCATATAACACTGAATGATACAGGAATAAACTATAATACCACTCTACATGTCGTTTGATCATTAAAAACGTGAGGCCTAAAAGTGTCATACTAGAATCACTTGAGAAAATGGCCCGCACGAAAGTCGCATATTACGGCCATCATGCAGGGACACAGTCAAGCATCATGAATTGACGGGGTACCGGTGATACAACACTAATACACCAATACATGTCCACCGCAAGACAGGTATTCTTCGTACACGTGTTTAAAATATAAAACATTTCAGAGTTATCAAAGCACGTGTCCACTACTGGCATTATACAAGTTGGTTTAAAGCGGCATTCTATCCCAAACAGGACATAAAAAGCATGTGTTCACGTATAAATGCATTGCTACTACGAATTCTTCTGAATACATTCGAACACTAACATTGAATCAATAAACAGTGTTTTTGTGGTATACAAACTTTCAAAATTGAAAGTTGGATTTCATATAACGGACATCCACGCTCCTGACTTGACGTGTGTTTGTCATTGGCGTCAATACTAAACACGCGATACGTTCGTATATAGAGATAATTTAACTAAGATTAGTCTACAAAGAAATTTGCATAGGCACACATGTGAGATATCACGGTAAATATGTACCATACCTCGTGTTATTCAGGATAAACGCGTTGTATTACCCATGAATGTCGACCCTATTTACATTATTTTGTAATGTGAACAAACCGCGTATACGACGTTTGTTTATTTGTTGAAATACTCAGTTTTTGAGGCAAATAATTGGAAAACAATTATACCATATAATAGGAAATTACATTCTGCAGACATTTGCGTTTTCATCGATGTAGTGTCGCTTTAACTAAGAATAGTCTACAAATAAATAGGCACAAAATGAGATATAAAGGTAAATCTGTACCATAAATCGTGTTATTCAGGATACACTAGTTGTATTACGCATGGATGTTTACATTATTTTGATATGTCAACAAACCGCGTATACGACGTTTGTTTATTAGTTGAAATACTCAGTATTTGAGGCAAATATTTGGAAAAAATTATACCATATAATAGGAGAATACATTCTATAGAAATTTGCGTTTTCACTGATGTAGTGTCGCTTTAAGCATATATTATTCAAGTTACATACACATTCATTATCTATACATGATCATTTAGTTGAATAATACTTGTATATATATTGTAAACATAGTTCAGAGATATCAAGTATATATGTCACCTCCACTCCTCGCATGACAAGTCACATGTACACGTTATAATATACATGATCAGGGTTAATTAATAAACTTGTATAAATAAACAGCTCAGAGATAATATCACACCTATGTGAGGTCCCCCTGTCGATCAATCCCTAATCTAGACTGATATGAAGAAAACATATCCCTACATTATTGACAGAAATTATGGAAACCTACCCATATATGATGGAAAAACTACACCTATTCTAGAATGAAATTATAGAAAATCTGCACTGCTCTATACGGAAATGATGGAAAACCTACACTACTCTATACTGAAATGATGGAAAACCTACACTACTCTATACTGAAATGATGGAAAACCTACACTACTCTATACTGAAATGATGGAAAACCTACACTACTCTATACTGAAATGATGGAAAACCTACACTACTCTATACTGAAATGATGGAAAACCTGCACTACTCTATACGGAAATGATGGAAAACCTACACTACTCTATACTGAAATGATGGAAAACCTACACTACTCTATACTGAAATGATGGAAAACCTACACTACTCTATACTGAAATGATGGAAAACCTACACTACTCTATACTGAAATGATGGAAAACCTGCACTACTCTATACTGAAATGATGGAAAACCTACACTACTCTATACGGAAATGATGGAAAACCTTCACTACTCTATATTGAAATGATGGAAAACCTACAATACTCTATTTACCATCCGTGGTGTGCAGCTTAAATACTTACCTGTGAAGATATCCTGCTGAGTTCCGTAGCCACGTCACCGCCAGAATTCCCAATCCCAATAATCAGAACCCTCTTATCCTCGTAACCATGGAAATCCTTGTAGTCGTGGGTATGTATGACCTTGCCCTTGAACTTCTCTAATCCTGGGAATGTAGGTATGTTCTTCTCCGCATGGTGTCCAGTACAAACAAGAACACTATCAAATATCTGCGTTTCCTTCTTCCCGGATGATTTGTCTGTTGTAACAATTTCCCATTGACCAGTGGTCCTAAAGTCGCATGTCTGTCTAACAGACAGTACCTAAAACAAATTCATTTGTCGTGTAAATTCAATATAATTTGAGTTCGAAACATGGTTTATACCTCAGACTATCAGTTATACACACCATTACCAAACTGTGCAGTATTTCGCAATACATTTGCATTTTCCGGATCATCTATACTAGTAGAGGACATAGAAAGCGCACACTTCGGATAAGTGTGTTTTTACATGAAAAACAATAACTATATAAATACATAGTTTTAAACATTTTGGAATATTTTTAGTTGTTCAGTGTGTGTAATAAAGATATATCATTGATGGAATCCTTCCGGTATTTCGTTTTCATGTAATAATCATATAATTTAGGTGTGCGTTTTCTATGACCTCTAGCATATTTGGAATTCATTTCCTCACTCAGTTCGAAAATGCTCCAAATATCCAAAAGTTCAAAATTATATACTTATGGTGGAACAATAACAATACAAACTAATCACATATTTCTACTATTATTACTTCAGATGATACTGTGTACAGTCTTTAGCACATATTTCTACTATTATTACTTCAGATGATACCGTGAACAGTCTTTAGCACATACTTCTACTATTATTACTTCAGATGATACTGTGTACAGTCTTTAGCACATATTTCTACTATTATTACTTCAGATGATACCGTGAACAGTCTTTAGCACATATTTCTACTATTATTACTTCAGATGATACTGTGTACAGTCTTTAGCACATATTTCTACTATTATTACTTCAGATGATACTGTGTACAGTCTTTAGCACATATTTCTACTATTATTACTTCAGATGATACTGTGTACAGTCTTTAGCACATATTTCTACTATTATTACTTCAGATGATAGTGTGTACAGTCTTTAGCACATATTTCTACTATTATTACTTCAGATGATACTGTGTACAGTCTTTAGCACATATTTCTACTATTATTACTTCAGATGATACTGTGTACAGTCTTTAGCACATATTTCTACTATTATTACTTCAGATGATACTGTGTACAGTCTTTAGCACATATTTCTACTATTATTACTTCAGATGATACTGTGTACAGTCTTTAGCACATATTTCTACTATTATTACTTCAGATGATACTGTGTACAGTCTTTAGCACAGTTGTACATTGTCATTGCTATATTTACTAGAGTCTGTGAATGGCTGTCTTTAAACTGATTTAATACATATATTGAAGATACCCCTATAAGTCATATCTGCACATTGTTATATAGATGTATTGTCATTAATTGTCTCATTCCCCTTTTCTACTCTACTATGCCAATTCCTGATCAGTGTTGTTGTCGTTGTCATTATCAATATCATTGTAAGGTGGTCAAGTTGTGATAGCGCAGTATGTAAGGTGGTCAAGTTGTGATAGCGCAGTATGTAAGGTGGTCAAGTTGTGATAGCGCAGTAGGTAAGGTGGTCAAGTTGTGATAGCGCAGTAGGTAAGGTGGTCAAGTTGTGATAGCGCAGTAGGTAAGGTGGTCAAGTTGTGATAGCGCAGTAGGTAAGGTGGTGTCAAGTTGTGATAGCGCAGTAGGTAAGGTGGTCAAGTTGTGATAGCGCAGTATGTAAGGTGGTCAAGTTGTGATAGCGCAGTATGTAAGGTGGTCAAGTTGTGATAGCGCAGTAGTAAGGTGGTCAAGTTGTGATAGCGCAGTAGGTAAGGTGGTCAAGTTGTGATAGCGCAGTATGTAAGGTGGTCAAGTTGTGATAGCGCAGTATGTAGGTGGTCAAGTTGTGATAGCGCAGTAGGTAGATGGTCAAGTTGTGATAGCGCAGTAGGTAAGGTGGTCAAGTTGTGATAGCGCAGTAGGTAAGGTGGTCAAGGTGTGATAGCGCACTAGGTAAGATGGTCAAGGTGTGATAGCGCACTAGGTAAGGTGGTCAAGTTGTGATAGCGCAGTAGGTAAGGTGGTCAGGTTGTGATAACGCAGTAGGTAAGGTGGTCACGTTGTGATAGCGCAGTAGGTAAGGTGGTCAAGTTGTGATAGCGCGGTAGGTAGGTGGTCAAGTTGTGATAGCGCAGTAGGTAAGGTGGTCAAGTTATGATAGCACAGTAGGTAAGATGGTCAAGGTGTGATAGCGCACTAGGTAAGGTGGTCAAGTTGTGACAGCGCAGTAGGTAAGATGGTCAAGTTGTGATAGCGCAGTAGGTAAGGTGGTCAAGTTGTGATAGC
This sequence comes from Archivesica marissinica, assembly GCA_014843695.1. Lineage (NCBI taxonomy): Eukaryota > Metazoa > Mollusca > Bivalvia > Venerida > Vesicomyidae > Archivesica > Archivesica marissinica. The sequence goes on along the minus strand of CM026387.1, from coordinate 75,693,997 downwards.
GCAGTAGGTAAGGTGGTCAAGTTGAGATCGCGCAGTAGGTAAGGTGGTCAAGTTGTGATAGCGCAGTATGCAAGGTGGTCAAGTTGTGATAGCGCAGTAGGTAAGGTGGTCAAGTTGTGAAAGCGCAGTAGGTAAGGTGGTCAAGTTGTGATAGTGCAGTAGGTAAGGTGGTCAAGTTGTGATAGTGCAGTAGGTTAGATGGTCAAGTTGTGATAGCGCACTAGGTAAGGTGGTCAAGTTGTGAAAGCGCAGTAGGTAAGGTGGTCAAGTTGTGATAGCGCAGTAGGTAAGGTGGTCAAGTTGTGAAAGCGCAGTAGGTAAGGTGGTCAAGTTGTGATAGCGCAGTAGGTAAGGTGGTCCGGTTGTGATAACGCAGTAGGTAAGGTGGTCAAGTTGTGATAGCGCGGTAGGTCAAGTTTGGTATTGCTAGTCGATGTTAACGTATTGGGGAAAGTTCAAAGCCTGGCTATTTTCGGATTACCCAAGGTCCGTTGTCCGCCCGTCCGTCAACTACTACTTCGAACAATATCACCCTCTAAGCTATCCCGATGTTGCAATAATTCCACACAGATGTTCCCTGTGTGACTGGCCCTCTTAGTTGTGTTATGTCCTATTCGTGTCGTTACGACGTGCCAATGCACACAACACACTATTAATTACATGCATACACACGCATTATAAATATATAAATAATACATATAAATATTTAATATAAAAGTGTTTGTTTATTTTAGTGTCACCCCTATTTAAAGAGCCAGCCATTTCTGACTTATGAGACACCTCATTTATGAACATCAGTACTTCCCGAATTCTATACATGTATGCCAGGCGACAGGCTGTTAATCGGTAACCATTATTTAACTACCTGGCGGTTCACCAACCGGCCATATCAGAACGAACCCATAACGAGATTCGAACCTTCGACCTCCCGCTCCGCATGCGGACGCCTTAACCATTAGGCCACGGAGACGGTTGTAATATATATGCAATGTGTATATGTAAATACGCTTTTACAACACCTAATTATGCAACTATATACACGTACACGTACATATATCAGCTTACCTCGGTGTTGAATTTAATATGTTTCTTCAGTCCAAACTTGTCGGCATACAGATGAAAGTATCTGTCCACATATTTATTGTGCATGAATATAGCAAACTCTGCTGGTATCGGGAAATCGCTGTAGCACATCATCTCCTTCGATGTGTTGATCACCGTGGACTTCATCACACATCCCTGTCCTTCTTGTGCTGCATCCCCCGTGTAGTGCCATAATCCACCAATATATGTACCCCTCTCGTAACACACGGGTTCGAGTCCCTCGTCAAGGCAGCATTTTATCGCCGTTAATCCACTTGCACCGGCTCCAATTACAGCCACTCGTTTTGAGGTCATAGTGAACCTAGCGGGTGTAAGAAGTTATGAATGTCGAATAGGACGACTACATATAGCCTACAATCTATATTTGAAATAAACTCTTATCTGATATGCTCGGCATCGAGCATTGAGACGTGACGAAAGGTTACGGTATATTTCATTGCGTAAAATAGGGTAGATGGATAAAGGATAACTTCGGTATATCATATGATACAGATAGTAGGCAATAGCCGTAACCGGTTAGACCCAAGATTCCTCTTATTTCTATTATTTCTTTTTAATATGAAACAACACGTTTTTCACGTATTTGTCTTGCAATCGACAGACATGTGCATTATAATTGATTTATTTATGAATGAAATGAAAATGAATACATTCCTAAGTATGCACCCGTCGAAAGAATCACGATCGCAATATAGTGAAGATGCCAAGGAAATTGTAAAAAATGTACATGATTTTTGTAAAAAGGAGAAGGAGGCTGGGTATGTTTGCATTGATTTAAAAAAAGGAATGGAGAGAACAACGGCCCTTACCGGAGTCAGCAAGAGCACGATTGCTAGAATTTTCAAAGGAATGGACGGTAGCGTTGGAAAAGACAAATCAGCACTCCCGATGGTCGATAGTGACAGATTTTGGACGATTTTGACAGAGGGGTCGTCCGAAGGACGATAAATACTATGTATATCCACCTGAAGATGCTACCAACATTAACGAATATTCGTACAGCTTTGCATGAGAATATTGGATATACAGGAAGTAGGGAGCATCTGAGGAAGGAGCTGCTGAAACTCGGCTACATGTATAGGAGATGTAAGACCAACAGGAGAGTTCTCATGGAGAGATGGGATATTGTTTTCCACCGAATTCAGTATCTTCGCAAGATTAAACAGCTACGGGAGGAAGGTTGCAACATCGTTTATACTGATGAGACGTACGTCCACAGCAGTCACTCGGTCGCCAAGTGCTGGTAACATGCGGATACGGGTCTGGACATTCCATTCTCTAAAGGTAAGCATATGAGGAGAAACCATTAATTAAGTACATGTATGCTTATTCATATATGCAACCATATTGCAAATGTAACATGTATTTTTATTTTACAGGAGACAGGATGATTGCACGCAGGTTACGAAGGTGGTTTCATACCGGGGGCGGAACTTATTTTAGGGGGACATGCCCCTGGACCCTCCTCAGTTGAAAATTGCCTCTGGCTACGGTACTGCATCTGACCCACTATTATCACGCTTCTTATTGTTAAGCATATTAATTGTGATTCTTAGAAACAATCAACCTCCAACGTGTATTATTGTGTCCGATTAGCGCATGGGTTAGCGCGATCGCTTCTCACCAATGCAACCCAGGTTCGATCCTCGGACCGGAAGTATGTGAGATGGTACGGTGGTCGCCAGATCGGACATGTGGGTTTTCTCTGGGTACTCCGGTTTCCTCCCACACGAATGACCACATTTACTCTTTCATTCGCGCCAACGAGAGTGAGTAATATAAGTTGTTAAAACGTGTTGCGCAATCGTTGTAAAATAAATAAAGCTTAAACTACTATATATTCGTGACTGTACATATCGACCATAATTAAATAACAGAATATGTAAATATACTACACGGTGATTGTGTCAATATCCGGCGCCATATTGGATGATTGTAAACACACTCTGTATATAAGTGATGATTACACGGGTAGGCCTATTTTTACTAAAACTAAAACTTAAAAACTAAAACTGATGTTCAACCAACCATATGCGTTCGAAGCGGTACACTCATTAAACTTAAAACACTGTCGTGACGTCATACCTTTGTACTTGCAGTCCATTATTATTAATATATTATTTAAATCAGGGTTACGTGTAGCATACATGTACGAAATAGTACGATCTTGTTATATAACAGGGCGAGTTCATTTGACTCACTATGGTAAACTCTAGTGATGTAAATGTCTAAAAATAGACCTACTCTAGATAACTTTCACCAAAACGACCAGAGTTCGTCACTAGAGTAAACAAACGGCAGATTTGTCTAACATGTTGCTGTTATTTCTATTAATACTATAACAGCTCTATTTTCTATATAATAATTTTACATTCCCTAAAATAACAGCATGTGGTAGCAAATTTCTGACTTTAGTTGTAAATTATGCAAAATAAAAAAAGATTAAAACTTAAATAACGTAGATCTATCTGAATATTTTGTTATCCGACCGAATACCATGTATTACCATGAAAGTCGACCAGCTAAATGGAATATCGAATATAAACTGCATAACTTCCATAACCAACAAGCATTACAAGAAGCTGCGATAAGTTATATACAATGTACATGCATAAGACCAACGTATCGACAATTGCCAAACTAGATATAAGTTTCTTATAAACTCATCAGCAGACGCCATTTTAGTTACTCGACCATCCCAGCGAATGCGGTGGGTAGAACGCGAGTAAATGATGGTGGTCACAATTTCACAAATGACGTCATAAGAGATAAAACTCTTGGTGTGTTCTTGATGTTTCTTCTTACCATAGTTAATCGAGTTTACTCGGGTATTTCAACTGAACTCGCTCAGTGTTTTAAGTAAACTATTTATATTCCAATATTGGGTCATTTTCTACGGAAGCCCTGGAGGGACATTTTCCTTACTTGTTATTACTTATTTGTTATTACTTATTTGTTATTACTTATTTGATAAGAGTTACTCATTTGCTCGGCCATTTTGAATGTCGACAGTCAAGACGGATAACTTATGGTCGGACGCAATTAACTAAAGTCATGTCAACTAGCATGCTCATTGTGTTGATGCTACAAACATTCTTGTATGTAGAGAGTGTAGTGCCGTCGGATAGTCCGCGTATCAGAAATGGTTTCACCAGAAATGAATTAATTAAAATATATTTTATGGAAGGATTGAAGTATGCTGAAATTGTTCTTTTTTTGTTTTGCAGCCATAATATTAGAATAAGCATTCGTCATTTAAAGCGTATCTTACAAAAGTTAAATCTACAGAGACGTCCTCATCAATACTCACATGTACACGATGTAATAAATATAGTTCAACAGGAGATAAAGATAAGTGGGGAGTGTGTAGGTTATAGGACAATGTGGTAAAGACTAGTGAGGGATCATGGGCTAGCAGTAAAAAGAAACGAAGTCATGCGAATAATGAAACACATATGCCCCTTTGCAACAGATGAACGAAAATCACATAGGTTAAAGCGAAGGGTGTATACGCTCAAAGGGCCTAATTACGTATGGCATGTGGACGGTTATGATAAATTAAAACCGTTTGGATTCTCTATTCATGGGTGCATTGACGGTTATAGTCGTAGAATCATGTGGCTTGAAGTAGCATCTAGCAACAACGATCCCGCTATTGTCGCGAAATACTATTTGGACTGTTTAAAACACTTTCAAAATGCTCCACGAATTTTAAGAGCAGATACTGGAACAGAAAACAGCAGTGTGAGTTTTCTGCAGCCGTTTTTCATATACACTTCATCTGACCGTATGGCCGGCATGGGAAGTTTCATATATGGAAAGAGCACAGCAAACCAGAGGATAGAATCGTGGTGGGGGATACTCCGTAAGCTTGGTGTGCATTGGTGGATTAATCTTTTCAAAGATATTAGGGATTCAGGAATGTATGATTTTGAAAACCTAGTGACAAAAGAATGTTTAAGATTTTGTTTCATGGGTTATTTGCAAACAGATCTGGATAGAATTGCAAAAGAATGGAATTCTCACAATATTCGACGACAGAAACGTTATACTGAACCCCTCGGGAAAACCGGATGTTATGTATTTTGTCCCTGACCTGACGGATGGGTATAACTATAAGACAGCTGTGAATCCCGAAGATGTCGATATCTGTATACATCTTTATGGTAACGAAAAAGAAGTTTGCAGTACATAATTTAAAGAAATTGTAAACATTATAAAACCTAATGTTCGAATTCCAGTCCACCCATACGAAGCATTAATACTATTCAATGAGCTTTATAATAATTTGGAGATATACGTATCATAAATGTCCTATACATGTATGGTGAATTGTCTCAACGGCTTGGCCAAGATAAAGGAGTTGCAGAATGGTCAACATTTCAAACACTCTAAATCTTAACAAATTTATGTTTTTATCAAGAACAGTGCAAGTGTAAACATTTCTGTATTGGTATATGAGCAATTAAAATGTCACAACATTGTTTGAAGGTCTGCGTCAGTTTCAATGAGATAGGCAATTCCTGTCCTATGGACTGTACAATTTGATTGTCGTGTTTTTATTGGCTATAATTGATATATTATGAAAAGGTAATGAGTAACCATGATAAAAGCATATATTAGTAACTAAGTTAATGAAAGTATACAGAAAAAATAAATATTTTCTAAGACAAAAAGGGATATTTGACAATTAGTTATTTCTCATTAGTTATCTCTTAATAGTTATTACTTATCAGTAATTTCTTATTAGTTATCTCTTAATAGTTATTACTTATCAGTAATTTCTTATTAGTTATCTCTTAATAGTTATTACTTATTACTTATCAGTAATTTCTCATTAGTTATCTCTTAATAGTTATTACTTATTACTTATCAGTAATTTCTCATTAGTTATCTCTTAATAGTTATTACTTATTACTTATCAGTAATTTCTCATTAGTTATCTCTTAATAGTTATTACTTATTACTTATCAGTAATTTCTCATTAGTTATCTCTTAATAGTTATTACTTATTACTTATCAGTAATTTCTCATTAGTTATCTCTTAATAGTTATTACTTATCAGTAATTTCTCATTAGTTATCTCTTAATAGTTATTACTTATTACTTATCAGTAATTTCTCATTAGTTATCGCTTAATAGTTATTACTTATCAGTAATTTCTCATTAGTTATCTCTTAATAGTTATTACTTATTACTTATCAGTAATTTCTCATTAGTTATCGCTTAATAGTTATTACTTATCAGTAATTTCTCATTAGTTATCTCTTAATAGTTATTACTTATTACTTATCAGTAATTTCTCATTAGTTATCGCTTAATAGTTATTACTTATCAGTAATTTCTCATTAGTTATCTCTTAATAGTTATTACTTATTACTTATCAGTAATTTCTCATTAGTTATCGCTTAATAGTTATTACTTATCAGTAATTTCTCATTAGTTATCTCTTAATAGTTATTACTTATCAGCAATTTCTCATTAGTTATCGCTTAATAGTTATTACTTATCAGTAATTTCTCATTAGTTATCTCTTAATAGTTATTACTTATTTATTATTAGTTATTACTTATCCTCTGGTAAAAAGGCATATAAATAAGTGTTGTCTTGTGGTTCATAATCCATTTACAACAGCGTATGTCATGTTGCTAGCCTCATCTTTTCTTTATAACCTTTATTTATTTTACAACGATTACGAAGCAAGCTTTAACGACTAATTAATCTCTCTTGTTGGCGCATAATTTCTTTTATGTGGTCATCCGTGTGGGAGAAACCCACCTGTCCGATCTGGCGAACCCGGGTTGCATTAGTGAGAAGCGAGCATGCTAACGACTGCGCTAAGTCATCTCTTGTATAATTATGCTCTACCAGAGTTACTTAACACAGCCGACTTCAGTTCACCGACATTCCTCCATGGCGCAGTGGTTACAGGCGTAGTACTTTGATCAACTGTAGCCTCACACCGAGGGTTATGTATATTGAATGTAATCAGACACGGCTGAATGCTACCCGAGTGCTGAGTGGGTGCCAAATGAATGCCATAAAGTTTTAAAGTATGCTTATTATAAATTAAGAATACTATAATATGCTTGGATTAATTAAGATAAGCTTACTATCATTATAAACTTAACAAGTAAATTTTGATTTTGCCTGATTTTTGCACCCGAGTTACATTCAGCAAACCTGGGTAACATTAATTTGCGTAGGATATGATTAAATATACATAACCTTACCTCGGGTAACAATCAGTATACTGAATGTTTTAAGAGTTGGGTACGATTCAGGCTTAGTATGGACAACAACCGTTACTGTGTTGCTCATCCGGTTTGAATATCTACAGTCATCAAGGCGGCGGGGGGATCTTGACGGTGTGACATATCATCTGATAACAGCAGCCAAATCTAACAAACAGTGCAAAATTACCTTCCAATATAAAGTTAAACCTTTGAGCATGAGGTATCACCTTGACCGTCTAAGCAAAGGTTTGGGTTGTGTGCAAAACATATCGTCTCATTGTGGTGAAAATGTTTGCCAAGTTCTTTCACAATCCCTTGATGCTCATGAAGCTAAAACACGGATGGGGACCCTTGAGTACTAATAATAACATCTAAGTTGATATAACCTTGACTTTTAGGCCTGGGTCTTGGCGCAACAAATCGCACCACTGTGTTGAATGTACGAGTATGTGAGATTCATTTCAAAATGTCTTTAATAAGTAGAACAATTATATGCGAAAATAAATGAACAGACAGACATACAAACGGAATCTAGTAAACCTAGTGTCCTAATAATGGTAGGGGACCAATAAAGGCAATTTTAGTGGTAAACTATATTATTATCAATAACTATTGGTAATAACACTGTAAACAAGGATATATGAAACAGTTTTAAAGACATCCACTGAGACTTTATGCCAAATTGTGATGATTCAGAAGGAAGATTCTTCACAAGTTACCAAATGAACTAATTTTCATAATTTACATAATCGGTTTCACTTGCTTTTATTTTCTAACCACAAAAACGTTATCATTCCGTACTACCATAGTACCCATTGTCACAAATATGGTGTAAAATGTTAAAATGCACATTTATGAGGAATTGTTTTCAACATTAAAGTATCAGGATGACACTGAATAACACAACTACTATGAATTTATTTCCACAATCCATTTTCAGGCTGACCACTTTTCTTTCTCCTCACGTTTATAGTAAACTATTAAAATAGTCAACTGTTTCAAGTGCCCCAGGCCGAACACCATCACTGTAGTCGAGTGCCTTACACAATATACGGTAGATTTTACTCTCACAGTTGTCATAGTCGGTTTCAAACAAAGCAGTCAGTATTTCTAAACCATCCGGTTTTGCCTTCTGCTTCATTTTACTAATTATATAATGAACTGGTTCATCTGCACTGTTCCAGGCAGCTCAACCATGACTTCCACTAATGTACATGCAAGACTCCAAACGTCTGTCATTCTGTTTGCACTTCGTCTATCAAGCAGTACCTCCGGTGCCTGGTATGGGGGTGCATCAAGCTGTAAAGAACTCCCAGCCATAGTCGTCGTTACAGTGTTCATGGTCTTCAGTTTACTTACACCCATATCACATAATTTCACTACATTAAAATTGTTTGCGACAAGAATGAGTTCAGGCTGTATGTCCCTATGAATGATCAATAGGTTTTGTGCATGCAGGTAAGCAACAGCTTGATATATCTTCAAAGAAACATTCAACTTCAAGGACATGTTCATTGTTGCCTCATCGACACCAACTAGAGAGTTGTCCAAAGTAACACCATCAATAAGTTCTGAAACCAAATACAATCGATCACTTTCCATGGCATATGCCATCAACAACACACTATTTGGATGTCTCAGCCTACTATCTCTTTTATTGCAACTTGTGTGCCTATCCAGCATCCTTAATACACAATACCAAATCCTCCCTTTCCAATTTCTTTACCTAGGTTTACATCAGCCAAGTTTATCCTTGGAACTGAATAAGAAGAGCTGGCAAGATTTGTTGACTTTAAATATTTAGGTTTCGTTGGATCAAAGTCAGTTTGTGAATTTCTTGGAAGGCTGTCCAGAGTGTTGATGTTTTGTGTCTGAGTTCTGAGTTACTGTGGCTGTGTACTGAATATCAGTGGTTGAGTGCTAAAGTTCTGTTGTGGATGAGTGCTTAATGTCTCTGACTGAGTACTTATGCCCTGTGGATGGGTGTTTAATGCCTGTGACTGAGTGCTGAATGCATGTGGCTGAGTGATGATATTCTGTGGCTGAGTGATGATGTTCTGTGGCTGAGTGATGATGTTCTGTGGCTGAGTGATGATGTTATGTGGCTGAGTGATGATGTTTTCTGGCTGAGTGATGATGTTCTGTGGCTGAGTGATGATGTTCTGTGGCTGAGTGCTGCTGTTCTGTGGCTGAGTGCTGCTGTTCTGTGGCTGAGTGCTGATGTTCTGTGGCTGAGTGCTGATGTTCTATGGCTGAGTAATAATGTATTGTGGCTGAGTGCTGATGTCCTGTGGATGAGTGTTGACGTTCTGCGACTGTGTACTGAATGTATGTGGCTGGATGCGCCTTGGTAGATCTTTCGATGGTGTGTCGAGTGTATTCAGCTGTTCTGGTTGGTATGTCAGGGACTGTTCTGTTACACTGCACTGGGCAGCATATGTATACACTTGTTTATCTATGCATATCCCTGCAGAATATTCTCCAGGAAATATTACTTTCAACACTGACGCATTTAGCCCTTCAAAAACAATATTTCCATCCATAAACCACTGAAACAAGACAGTTTTGTTATGCAACGGTGTTATCAATCCCAATATTAAATCACCATCGTTCAAACCATTTATTTTGTCCGGACCATGTATGACTATTTTTGGATTCTGAGATGAAGTGAAGTCATCTGTCTGAAATGAACCGTCATCAAATTCAGTTAGATACACGTTATCACAAAACCATCAGTGATACAGTTATAGTCTTCATATGCGATTTCCTGTGCTGACGAATCATAACATTGTCTCATGGAGTGAAATGAAATGGAACTTTCACTGTTGTCATATCTAGACATTGATGTTCTTTTGTACTTTACTTCAATATTTCCTGGGATTCTATTGTTGACTAGAATTACCTTTTCATCCGTGTCCAAAGCTGGATTGCATGTGATATCTGTTATTGCCAGTGTTTCTTTGGTTCTAATGTTCACCTGATACTGCGAAGAAATGTGATTTCAAGTACTGCTGAAAATAGCAGTCGTTACCTGCCATGTCAGTGAATCCATCAAGATTTTCACTTGCAAAACTTGCTAGTGACACATTCATATTTTGTAAGTCTCCAAACTGACTTTTTCCTTGAGGAAAAGAATACTGAGTGCCCCTGTCTCCACAGATAAGTCTTCATCAGCTTTGTACTCTATCAATCGTGTACATCCCCTTTTTGACAGTCACAACTCTGTACCTTCTATTTGTGAAGTGCTGCCACCCAATATAAAGTTTGTAGACAGTGTGTTTACCCCTACCACATCCAGCTTGACTGGTGTCCACTTCCTTCTGAAACTACAGAAACAGGAGTTAACTTATGAATAGAAACCAATAAATCAAGTCAAGAAGACTTAGAGGCACCATATATATATATATATATATATATAACTCCACTGAATGTGTGGATTGTAGTCAAGGCTAAACTTAACATATGCTTTAAAATTTATCAGGCCTGTTCCCATAAGTATACCAATATACTGCAATACACTGGTTATCTAGGTTCTACGGACAGTGCGCCTGTAATAGAGGCGGACGTTAGAAAGATACATACATGTACATGTATACCGGACACAACTTCTATACTGAGATGAGGGCAGAAGGAGAGGGGGGATGACGGGCGCAAACATAATTATACCAGACAACTCAGTCAAATAATAAATGAATAAATACCGGTTCACTTTCACTTGAGCTGCTCTCCATCATCGTGCTGCTGATAATTCCCGCGTTTAAACACATATATATATCTTAACTATTAAGAAGTAACAAATAAGTAATAACAAATAAGTAATAACAAGTAAGTAAAATGTCCCTCCAGGGCTTCCGTAGTTTTCGGTTGTTATCCCAGGGGCGTACCCAGCCAATTTTAATGTGGACTCCAAACTAGCGCCGATGGTGCGATTGGTGTAGGGGGGTCTGGGTGCCTCCCCCCTTAGACATTTTTAAAACCTGGACGTCATGTGGTGCACTCTGGCGACTCTGAGAACTAATTATATTCCGATAAATACACTTGGAAAACGTATGTTTTTATGCAGCAATTTGTAAAAATGTCTGAACAATACTGTACATCAGTGCATCGTCTGAGTTTCATATGTTTAGCTGGGTATGTGTATTAAAAGGGAGTGCATCTACATGTACGTAGATCTACCTGCTTGTGCCTATACTTGTGCTTTTACTTGCAAAGAATTGCTTAGTACTGGAGCTTACCAGGAACACTGGTGTTAAACTCAATCAAACTGCACATGCATATATATCTACGCTGTAATTATTAATGTACTGGTAAATGAGGGTTGAGATTTTAATAGTCCGTAGACCTACATATATACAGACAGTTGAACGCCATAAAGGTCTTTAAAGAAAGTCAAGTGTTCTCTCCTTCCTGGAGGCAAATGTTGTCATTACAGTGTTAATGTCAATTTGTTCGTGCCTATAGCTATGTAGCATGGCTAGGCCAGAGAGACGCTCAGTTGTCATAGTAGATCGTAAATAGTTCTTAACTCTAGGAAGGGATAGCATAGGGCCCGTTTCCGACTCCTTTGATATACTAAGAAGAAAGACTAGGGTAGAAGAATTAGAAATGAAAGTAGACAATACACCAATAAAATCAGATAAAGATAAATATAGAACATATACTAAGAATAAGGCAGAAGAGACCAACACCTGTCAACCCTTACAAAAGGTAGATGAGAATAAGACAATGGTGGATCAGCTACTGAAGAAAATGGAAGGATTAAAAAAAGAGATTAGAGAAGTAAAAAGAAATCAGCAAACTGAAAAGCTTGATAGAGGAAGAGAAAGCTACCAACATGCTACAGAATATCGACCATATGGAGGAGGATATAACCAGAGAGGTTTTAGAAATTATCATTACGGAGGAGGATCTAGAAGCAATAGTAGATATGAAGATACTAAAAACCGGACTCCAGAGGACAGGCCGAGGCAAGAACGCTTATCATTTCGACAAAGGTGGACAGTAGCGAACCACAAGGAGAAATCAAGAGACGGTTAAACTAAAAGAAGTCTCCGTTGAAGGGCAAACTGGAGACACATTTAAAAGCCCTATAGGGAAAAGTACAATATATAACATAATTGTTGGAAATAGTAATGAAAGTGAAATAATGGTCGAAAATACCATAACCAAAGGCTTAATAGACACTGGATCCATGGTAACAACAATTTCTGCAAAATTCCACCAAGTACCTTCATTATATCCACTGGAAGATTTTGAATTGGACATTAGATGTGCCAGTGGAGAACAATTGCCTTACATTGGTTACACGGAAATAAATATCAGAGTTCCATTGTTATCTGATAAAGCTTTTCCGATACTTGCTCTTGTGTTGGAAGACACTGACTATCATGATCAGGTTCCTCTTGTCATAGGAACGAATTTGATTCGGGAAATTAGGCAACACATAGAGACACCGGACACGCATACACTACCGGAGCCCTGGACTATGGCTTTTAATACAATATCAGGTCGCTCAATAGGAGTAGTAAAATCAACAAGACAAGTAGCTCTGCAACCAATGGAAACAAAAACGATAATCGGATTTGTTCGGAAACAGAAAAACACGGATGCAGCTGTTGCGGAACCATTGGAAAATGCTCCTGAACATCGAGCTACAGTGTGCCCTAGAGTAGTTACTTTAGGCAATTCTGGTAAAAATGCAAGTGTCCCAGTTCGATTATGCAATGTGTCTGCAAAGGTTATAGGAATACCAGCAAAATCAAATATTTGTCCGCTAGAAGAAGTGAAAGTTGTCCGTGAAGCAAATATCATTGAAAACAATTCTGCATCGATCAACCTCGATCCTCGTACATCTGAAATGGAAACAAAGCAGCACATGAATGGCATTCCATCATCAGTCAGTCATCATCAGCATCAAGCAGTACCTGAAAAAGAAAATAGATTGATTAAACAAATAAATCAAGATGAGCTAAATATGGATACAACGTTGAATACATACGGGGTGGATCTTGAGGACTCAAGTTTAACTGAAGAACAGAAACTAAAGGTATACACTCTATTTGATAAATGGTATACCATGAATCTGATCTTGGTCACACATCTGCAGTGAAGCATAAAATAGACTTGAATGATAATAAACCGTTCAAAGAGCCATATCGTCATGTACCACCAGCTATTTTAACGAGGTCAAGGAACATCTACAAGAGATGTTGGATAGTGGTGCAATTAAAGAATCTAGTAGTCCTTGGTCTTCAAATGTTGTAATCGTGCGCAAGAAAGACGGATAAATCCGTTTCTGTATTGATTTCCGAAAACTTAACCAACGCACAATAAAGGACGCATATGCAATACCACGAATTGAAGATACACTAAACCTGTTAGCTGGAGCTAAGTACTTCTCCAAACTCTATATCAAATCGGGATATTGGCAGGTGGAACTCCGAGAGGAGGATAAAGAGAAAACTGCATTACAGATTGGAAGTGGTCTGGGATTCTATGAGTGCAATAGAATGCCTTTTGGGCTATGCAACGCGCCGGCCACTTTTCAGCGCCTGATGGAGCGGTGCATGGGTCACCTTAATCTCCGTGACTGCCTTATATATTTGGATGGCATCATTATCTTCAGTTCAGATGCAGAAAGCCATATTGATAGACTGGATGCAGTATTCGAAAGACTTGCAGAAAATAATCTGAAAGTCAATCCATCCAAATGTGAGTTTTTTAAGACCAAAACCACATACTTAGGTCATGTTGTCTCTGCGGAGGGAATACAAGCTGACCCAGACAAAATTGAGGCCGTGAAATATTGGCCAGAACCATTTACAGTTAAAGAGGTATGCCAGTTTTGGGGCTTTGCTGGATACTATAGACGTTTCATCAAAGGCTTTGCCTCAATTGCAAGACCTCTCAACAATCTTTTAATCGGTCACCCAACTGGGAAGCAAAAGCAGAAACAAAAGAAACCAGTCAAGAAAGCAGTATTCAAATGGGAAAATGAACATCAGCAAGCATTCGACAAAATAAAAGATCTACTTACCAACCCTCCTGTGCTAGCTTACGCAGATTACACAAAGCCTTTCAAAGTTCACATAGATGCCTCATGTACCTGGCTTGGAGCTGTCTTATACCAAAGACAGGGAGATAAAGATATGGTAATTGCCTACGCCAGTCGCAGTTTAAAGCAAGCCGAGAGGAACTATCCAGCGCACAAGCTTGAATTTCTTGCTCTCAAGTGGTCTGTGACTGAGAAATTTCACGACTACCTGTATGGCGTTATATTTGATGCTATGACGGACAATAACCCTCTAACATATGTGAAGACTACTGCGAAACTTGATGCCACCAGCCAAAGGTGGTTAGCAGCTCTATCTAATTACGATTACAGCCCAACATACAGAAGTGGATTACAAAACGCGGATGCCGATGGACTTTCACGTCGAAAATATGTGTCTCGCATGGATCCCGAGGTCATAAAGGCATTGAGTATGGCTGCAACAATAGAAACTGGCCCTTTTATTGACAATATAAGGCTACCAGATGATAAAGCAATACATGAAACGGAACCTGAAATTCCTACGAACATCCTCCTTGCTAGTAGTCTATCTGCTAAAGACTGGATGAAGGCTCAAGCACAGGACAACATACTATCGCATGTCATTGATCACGTCAGGAAGGGATCGATGCTGTCTAAGCCAGCAGACCCAATAGTTTCCAGTATCAATGCCTACATTCGGGATTGGGCACACCTTGTCCTAATACAAGGAGTATTGTACAGGCGACATCAACTCTTTGGTGAAGAAAGACTTCAGTTAGTACTACCGGAGAACATCAGGATATATATTTGTAAGGCATTACATGATGATCTCGGACATCAATGTCGTGACCGTACAACCTCATTGGTTAAAGAGCGGTTTTATTGGCCTGGGATGGACGCAGATATAGCCACGATGGTACGTAACTGTGGACGATGTATTAGGAGAAAGCATTTACCATCCAGAGCAAGACTCGTCCCCATCCAGTCGTCCTATCCCATGGAGATCATCTGTGTAGATTTTCTCTCACTAGAAAGTCAAAGGGAGGCTATGAAGACGTGCTGGTTATTACAGACCACTTTAGTCGTTATGCTCAAGCCTACGCTACCAGAAACCAGACTGACATTCCTTTCAAACGATCCCCAGTTCTCGTTAGCCCGTCTACAATGGTCACATCCTCCACAAGGCAATTCACTCAACTTTTTGTTGGCCTCATATGCTAGACACTTCCCCCCTTCTTCGGGTATTCGGGACAATGCATCTGCATTTTCATGCTTCCGGCCTGCCCGGTGTTTCAGGATCATGTTGTACTGGGACAACTCCTCCATCCACCTGGCTAGCTGACCTTGTGGCTCTTTAAACCGTAATAACCATGTTATACTAGAATGGTATGTTCGTATGGTAAATGGCCTACCAAGTAGGTAATACCTATATTGCCTGGTAAACCGAACAACTGCTAAAAGTTCCCTGCGGGTGGTGCAGTATATCCGTTGTTCTTTAGATAGAGAAAAGCTTCCATATGCTATCACCTTCTCTTCACCATTTTGAATTTGTAGCAATTCGGCTCCAATGGTATCCAATGAAGCGTCAACATCTAGGATGTAGTCGTCCGTTTGGTTTGGGAGGGCCAGCACGGGTGGTGTGGACAATGCATGTTTTAAAGCTCTAAATGCCCTTTCCTGTTCATCCTCCCACTGGAAGTTATTCTTTCCCACCACTTTGTACAGTGGTGCTGCTAATTTAGAGAAGTCTTTGACAAATACTCTATGATAATTAGCTAAATCCAACCAACGCTCTACATTTTTTGAACATGATGGAGTTGGCCAATCACGTATCACGTTGATGTTTCTTCGGACATAGCCAACCTATTGCTACTAACCCGTCTACCTAAGAATTCAGTTTCACGCTGGAAAAACAGACATTTCTTAGGTTTTAGTTTCAAGCCAAATTCGCGAAACCTTGATAATGCTTCAGCTAGGCTCATCAAGTGTTCTTTGAAACTTGACCCCAGCACGAGCAAATCGTCTAAAAAGGCTAGGACTGTTTTCCGATTTAGACCTCTTAGCACCAAATTCATCACACGAGCAAACGTTGCTGGAGCATTGCACAAACCAAACCCCATCTTTACATGCTCAAACAACCCATATTTTGTGATAAAAGCCGTCTTTTTCCGGTCCTCCTCCTTTACTAATACTTGCCAGTATGCTGCATTGGCATCTAATTTAGAAAACCAAACGCTACCAGCGAGAGTGTCTAAACAGTCATCAACCAAGGGTAATGGAAACACGTCTTTGACGGTCACATTATTTAATGCCCTATAGTCAATGCACCATCTAACTGTCCCATCTCGTTTGCGTATCAGCACTGGAGCGGACGCCCAATCAGAGACCGACTCTTGTATCACACCTGATTCCAACATCTTTTTCAGGTGTGCTTCCTCTTCCCCCACAAAACATGCTGGTGTTCTGCGCATGCGTTGTTTGACAGGATTGGCGCCTCCTGTATCAATGCTATGCTCAATCTCGGTGAAATGCCCTAGGTCGAATTCGTTTTTTGCAAATACATCTTGAAATTCAATCAAAATGCTTGTTAACTGAATGCTTTGCTCTTCAGTTAAATGTGTCTTAGAGGATTCCAGCATTTCCTTTAAATGTTCTGGAATCTTTAGTTCATTCTTAGAACTCCCCTGTTGACCTGTTTGCACACTCAATACTTGTGTTGCAATTTGTTCCTGTTTCTCGGGCTCAAGACACTCGTCTATCGGATAAGCTCTTCCCAACTGCTGTCCCCGTTTGAGAAGTCGATAACGGTCCGTGGGGTTCACAAGACACATTATTGGGTCCGCTTTATCACTACATACCACGCGCGGTGCTAACATCTTCAAACCCTCTATGGGTTCCATTACAATATTTCCTGGGATGGGGTCGCTCAATTTGCATTTAACCTGTACAACTGAATTAGGCGGAATAACTTGCCTATTAGCTATAAATACTCTGGCCACCAGTGGAGTGCCACCCTCCTTCCCCACATCGAGACTAATGTCTTGGCCATCAAATATCAAAACTGCTCGCCCCATGTCCAGTGTCGCAGCTCCTCGGTGATACAAAAGGTCAAACCCAAACAACATGTCTTGTTCTATTGGCGCTACATGTATCTGCTCGCTATACCATTTTCCCTCAACTTTTAACCTAACTGGACCAACCACAAATCCATTCATGGAAAGCTGTCGTCCGGCCGTGCAGAGCTTTACATCGCGAATTTTATTTGGTTTGAATTTCAGCGAATTGTAAAGTATGTCCGAAATGATGGTCACTTCTGCAGCCGTGTCCACTACCGCTTTAACTATCTTGTCACCGACATTGACCATCATGCTGAATTGCGACAATGTCCTCAATTGACAAATAGATACATGTGATTCATCATTCGCTTTAGTTTTACCAGACTCGGATAACGAGGGCTTTTTGACTACCCCCTTTTTGCCAATGCCTGGACTTGGGTTCAAGGTTATCGGGCCATTCTCCATGTTACACAATCTTCTTTCATGATCCGCAGGGAAATCCCCAGCAGATGGCTGTAACCCAGGAACTTTGCAAGGGTATTTTGATAGTTTAGACCCCCTAGCTACTTTGCAGCGAGATGGGCATGGTATTTTAGAACTATCCTCCTTTTCCCGTATTGGCGGTGTCCTTCTTAGGTCTACTTTAGTCCTTTGGGACGAGGTTTGACCTACTGCCTCGGCCCTCTCCGGTTGAACCTAAGTTTGGAGGAGCTAATCTAGGACACTCCCTTTTAAAATGTCCCATTTGATTACAATTGAAACAGGAGCCCCTCCTACCATATTGAGCTCCCGCCCGCGACCAATCATTTCGCTGCATACCCCTTTGATTTTGCGATATTCCTATCGACTCTGTCTTTGACATCTTAGCCGACATTAAATCTAAAGTGGTCTGTAGTTTCTCTATTACTATCTCCAGCGAATCCCTTTCCGAAGGGCTTAGAGGTTTACGACCCTGCACATTCTCATAAACTGCATATGCACTTGTAGTTTCTTGTTCGGTATCACGGGCCCTAGTCCTCCGTGGTTTCCCCAATACCGATTGGTGCATATGCTGATACCAGCGTACACTGTTTATGGCCGCCTCCATGTTTGCAGGCTTTTCAATCCCCACTTGGAGTGCAGCTTCTTTGTCGAGTAGCCCTTCACAGAAACGAGCTACCGCTTGTCTGCAAGAAAAATACTCTGGCAAATCATTGTATGCTCTTGTAGCTAGGGTCAGTACTCGGTCGGCCCAGTCTTCCAGTAATTCACCATTACTCTGTACAGCTTGATGAAACCTTACCTGGGCTGTCTCGGTTAGTTCCTTTGCACCAAACCGATTCTCTAGTCGTCTCATGATCTGTCGACAACTTAAATCTTCGTCACACTCTACCAGTAGTGTGTAGAAGTCTGCGGCTTTGCCACTCAAATTCCAACACAAACCGTTCGCGCACTCCTCCTCCGTCCACCCGCATGCATTTGCATAACGGTCAAATTTCTGTCTATATGACTGCCAGTTACCGGTGCCATTATAGTACAGAGCCTTTGGAATATTCCGCAGAAACTCGGCTGTTCTAGATTTCTGCCTTCTCGGGACTCGGTCCTCCTCCCCCGATGAATATTCTCTTGATGGGCGGGACTGTCTATATCCTGGTCTTGGTTTACTTGTGACCTTGTCGTCCTCATCTGACGAGTATTCCCTAGTTGGTCGTCTCTGCTTGTAGCATGTCCTTGTTTTAGAGTTCTGCCTTTTAGGGACTTTTTCTTCCTCCCCCGATGAATATTGACCTGTGGGTTGAAACGGCTTACAAGACGTCCTTGCATCTTTGGGCCGCGATTGTAGGCCTCGATGCCGTGATGAAGCATGGTATGGCTTCTCATCCGAATCGTCCTCATACCTGTCATCACGGGTCTTGTACTGTCTCGGACGTGCACCCCCAAATGATTGCTTTGCCATCATTTGGTCGCCCCTACTTGAGGATTCGCTGTGTACTCCCACCCATTTCTCGGCTGATTCCAAGACCTTTTCTATTTCTTGCCCTTCATCCCTTTTCGGCTCATGGTCTCTGGTATATTGCTCATCATGTCCCCGATGATGCAAAATTCACCTCAATAAGCTTTGCTTGATTGAATGAGGCCATTTTTGTTACAGTAGGTTTTTTAACGTAATGATATATGTACAAGGATTTGCTACAACTACTGTATATGGACTCTCGAAGATCACAACAAAATATTCTTTGTCTTTGACAGTCAAACATGTGAAAAAACACTATACTGTACTTAATATAGCCAACCAGGGACGTTGCATATGTTGAACTATATTAATGCTGCCCAACTCAATACGCCCTTGCTTGTATCAATGTTGACGATATCAACAAATGTCTAGCAAAACAAATGCCAATAACGCAACACAAATGAACCATCCACAGTCTTTGACTGGATACTGGTCTTCCAACTATCAAACCGGGTAGATAGATACAAATCTTTCGAAAAAATTCTCGAGAATGAAATGTTTTTGAACCACGTGCTTTCAAAAAAATAATGTTTCACTCTCAGGTGATTTCCTTCGCTAGACGTAAGTCGTAAAACACCGCTGCCACCATATAAAGCGTCTTACCTAATAGTCTTGCTTTGTCCGTATCTGTTTTAACCGGTTATCAACTGTTCTGTTCAAGTTCTAGCTTTGTTATGAGCGTTGAGTTGGCAGCCACCTTCCTAAGTCCTCTCGCCTCTCGCCAAGTCTCCCGGAAATTCGTCTCGTGCTGACGTGGTGATATTTCCCCGGCCTCCAGCCGTACCGTACCGTAATTATCACCACAATTTAAACTTTATTTATTTAACAACGATTGCGAAGCAAGTTCTAACAACTTCTATTAATCACTCTCGTTGGCGCGGATGAAAGCGAAAATGTGGTCACTCGTGTGGGAGGAAACCGGAGTACCCGGAGAAAACCCACCTGTCCGATCTGGCGCCCACAGTACCATCTCACATACTTCCCGGTCCGAGGATCGAACCCGGGTTGCATTGGTGAGCAGCGAGCGCGCTAACCACTGCGTTAATCGGGCAGTCTCAAAGTTTATTAGTGGAAACCTTAATATCAATATTGATTGATATTCAAAATCGATACTGTTCATACAGTGTCATTTATTGAGATATCTATTGTACGTACGCATTTACTTGAGACATTATCATAAATTACACGCTTCAATTACAGCGGTAAAATAATTAAATAACTTCATGAATGTATTTAATCTATGCAATGAACGCAAGCGCCGGTAGCCGAACGGTCTAAAGGGTTGATACTAAACTCAAATGAAATGAGCTAGTTCTCGTGGGTTTGAATCTTCACTGCTTAAAAATTGCGAAGTTACAAAAATAGAAAGAAAGATTTTTTATTACGATGATATAGATATTTATTTATAAATTATTTCAGTTATATTCTTTATATTTTAAATCAATGTTTCCCGATTCCCATTTTAATGCTAGTATGTGTTTTATTTCTTATTTTTTATTTCTTAGTTTTATGATATTTTATTTTATTTTTCTACAACACAACTTATACAATTTTACGAGCATCATGCAATTTCAAAATTACGATCCATCTTCGGTCGCTGTGTCAGTCGAGCTGCCACACTCATATGCCGAGTCAGTATCCTCTGTATCCGAGCCATGTATGGTAATCACTACCTCAGTCGGCTTTTCTCCGGAGTAGTGATCTGATGCTTGCATCTTGCCAATCAATAAATGTGTGCCAATCGTGCAAAGCGAGAGTTCGTGCTATAGCATTTTTATAAAATCAAGAAATAATAAAAATAAAATTTTACCTTTTCGGGGATCGAACCCGGGACATATACCGTCATAATTAGTGGCATTACCGCTGCGCCATCAATTGGATTTGATTAAAACATCAAGTTAGAACGGCCTTATACTGATTGTAACTTCGTATATGACCTAAGGTCAGCCGAATATGCAGATGTCTCAAGTAAATGCGTACGTACAATATATAGTGCTATGTTTATTATACACATTTATAAGTTTTTACAACTTATATTAATCACTCTCGAGACCTCATTCCTGATGGAATACATCGCCACGAGGGAGAGAGAAGAGTCAACGTGTAATTTAAATGTATTGCTGCCTAAGGGCACAATCGTAACGGCTCCAGCGGGGCTCGAACTCCGGACCTTTCGCACCTGAAGCGAACGCACATCCACTGCGCTATCACGACTTCCACAAGTGCTATGTTTATACATGGATACTGAGAAAAAAATTGTATAAGTCTGTTTTAGACATTAATTCCCTGTGCACCCAGAACCCAGTACCTCTATCATAGGACACCACACATATAGTGGGCAGTGGTTAAGACGTACGCCTACATAAGTGATCTGATAGTGACGGGGTGTCATTTGTTTAAGCAAGCATGGATATGGCCTAAACAAAGTGTATGTATAGTGTCAAGCCTATGGTTTATGTGTGTATGTATAGTGTCAAGCCTATGGTTTATGTGTGTATGCATAGTGTCAAGCCTATGGTTTATGTGTGTATGTATAGTGTCAAGCCTTATTGGTTTATGTGTGTATGCATAGTGTCAAGCCCTATGGTTTATGTGTGTATGTATAGTGTCAAGCCTATGGTTTATGTGTGTATGTATAGTGTCCAGCCTATGGTTTATGTGTGTATGTATAGTGTCAAGCCTATGGTTTATGTGTGTATGTATAGTGTCAAGCCTATGGTTTATGTGTGTATGTATAGTGTCAAGCCTATGGTTTATGTGTGTATGTATAGTGTCAAGCCTATGGTTTATGTGTGTATGTATAGTGCCAAGCCTATGGTGTATGTGTGTATGTATAGTGTCAAGCCTATGGTTTATGTGTGTATGTATAGTGTCAAGCCTATGGTTTATGTGTGTATGCATAGTGTCAAGCCTATGGTTTATGTGTGTATGTATAGTGTCAAGCCTATGGTTTATGTGTGTAGTATAGTGTCAGCCTATGGGTTAGGTGGTATGTATAGTCGCAACGCATGAGTGTTTGTGTTTATGCTGTTGTGTACGGTGTATAGTGTCAACGCCTAGGGTTATGTGTGTATTATAGTGCCAAGCTATGGTGTATGTGTGTATGTTAGTGTCAAGCATATGGTTTATGGTGTAGTAGAGGGTAAAGCCTATGGTTGATGGTGTGTTGCATAGTGTCAAGCCTATGGTTTATGTGTGTATGTATAGTGTCAAGCCTATGGTTTATGTGTGTATGCATAGTGTCAAGCCTATGGTTTATGTGTGTATGTATAGTGTCAAGCCTATGGTTTATGTGTGTATGTATAGTGTCAAGCCTATGGTTTATCAAAATGTTCTTCAAACAAATATAAAAAAATATGTTTTGAACCAGAAACCTCATGTCTTAATTTATTGTCCTGGAACCTCAACTAAAAACACCCAATTAACATTTGGGTTAACCGTTTAGGCCGGCAAAGCCTGCCTAGGCCGCCGCAAGTGGTTTGAAATACAATTGTTGAAGCATAATCAAATCTTGACATATTTCGAAAGAATCGCGAATATGCTTTCTATTTTATTTCGTGCATTTATGTTGCCTGGTACATACAGGTACATTACATGTTTCTATTTATCTGTTGCAGTTTATTCTCCATTTCGTTTATTTTCAAATTCATTCAGTAGCTGATAACATTGCCATTTTGGTGCATTGAATCTGGCTCTTCTATATTTCTCTAATCTCTCTCTTTCACTGTTGCAAACTGTAGGCTGTCCGATTAGCGCAGTGGTATGCGCGCTCGCTTCTCACCAATGCAACCCTAGTTCGATCCTCGGACCGGGAAGTATGTGAGATGGTATGATGGTCGCCAGATCGGACAGGTGGGTTTCCTCCCACACGAATGACCACCATTTTTGTCAATAAATCATTGACTTGTACGGA
>CM026387.1:75575172-75669662 GCA_014843695.1 Archivesica marissinica | reverse complement strand
GCCGCTACGAATTAAATAAATGGATGCGTTCTGATTTACAAATAAGACCACATGTAAAATTTAAATTTATAATATTTAACATTTAGCAATGAATATGGTTACGAAGGGTTTACTACTCGGCCATGTTATACAACTTTGCAACAACTTCAATTTTGTATGTTTGGTTTTGTGTTTTGTTGCGTCTTTTGACCTTCTCCTTGTTAGAAATAAAGAACTATTTTGCTTTAATTATAAGACACATATCAGATAAATATTACATGTATTTACACATAGATATAAATATAAATGGCTGTGGGAGCTCATTTGTATAAAATGTATGCTTTATGTTTGCACTGTTCGCTAACTGTATATAATATGTATATATGTCCTCATGGGCTTGACAGCCTATTGGAATTTAATAAAATAAATTGTCAAACTGTAACATTGTGACAAGAACCTTGGTGTGAACAACTCAAACTTTAGCTTCAGAACGCACACCGTAAATATAGCATATTGTAAATGATATGATATGTTTACCGATGTTAATTCCCGTCACAATGGCATACAAACTATGCTGTTACACGCAAGATGGTAGTAGGTATAGGATATAAGCCGAAAACGATCCAATACCTAACATATTGGACTAAGGGAGGCCCCTAGCGCCCAACACAGCAGTGACAATACCTAACATATTGGACTAAGGGAGGCCTCTAGCGCCCAACACAGCAGTGACAATACCTAACATATTGGACTAAGGGAGGCCTCTAGCGCCCAACACAGCAGTGACAATACCTAACATATTGGACTAAGGGAGGCCCCTAGCGCCCAACACAGCAGTGACAATACCTAACATATTGGACTAAGGGAGGCCCCTAGCGCCCAACACAGCAGTGACAATACCTAACATATTGGACTAAGGGAGGCCCCTAGCGCCCAACACAGCAGTGACAATACCTAACATATTGGACTAAGGGAGGCCTCTAGTGCCCAACACAGCAGTGACAATACCTAACATATTGGACTAAGGGAGGCCCCTAGCGCCCAACACAGCAGTGACAATACCTAACATATTGGACTAAGGGAGGCCCCTAGCGCCCAACACAGAAGTGACAATACCTAACATATTGGACTAAGGGAGGCCCCTAGCGCCCAACACAGCAGTGACAATACCTAACATATTGGACTAAGGGAGGCCCCTAGCGCCCAACACAATGACAATATTTTACATATTGGATCCTTATGCGGATTATATCTTACTTAAAACACAGATTTATAAATGTGCTTTACACCGTGCACGTAAAAGAACCAGAGGAAACTTTGGAATTGGTCTCTATCTGTATCGTTGGAGGATAGTGCAATGATGAAACATAACATTGGTATTTAAGAACATGTAATCAACACGAACAAGACCGGAGCAGTGGTTATCACACTATGCTTGACATATATGGGCTGCAGGTTCAAATCTAAAATCTCTTCAGGATGCGTCGCTCATATGGGTAACCGATAGCGACGATAAATAAGCGTAAAAAACACAAAAGTATCGGATGAATTTTACAAGGTGAATAGATTTTCAAAGTAAAGTAATTCAAAGTTGTATATGTCCTTGCAATACTGACAAGTTACTCTCTATATATCGTCGAAGTGTTTTTCTATAAAGTTGTTTTTATACATTATGATTGTACACAAACATTGTATGCAATATGTTCACAGCAACAATTTCGGTACTATGATGTGTTCCTTTTTTCCATTCTGCATTGTCGAATATAGCATCCCACTTTAGTTCATCTGTCTTCTATCCGAATACCAGTCCTTGTCCGAAATACTGCTCGGAGGGGAACCATACTGCTCGGAGGGGAACCATACTGCTCGGAGGGGAACCATGTGTCGTCCTTCACATATAATAGATGGAGAGTCCCCACATGGCACGCGCTGTTGCAGCCACTTTAAGCACAAACCAAACAAACTGTCTGGGGTTATCGTACTTGTCAGGAGAGTTGTTGAACAAAGTATGTGTTTGTCAGTTAATTTCTCACTATTGTCTCTAAATCGATTGTTAAATTATTTTTTAAGTTGATGTTACTGGTTCATATTTACGTTCACCATTCATAAGAGATTCGTGATAGTGAAAAGCATGATCGTGTGCTTACGTTTATTTATCGTCGCTACCGGTTGCCCATATGAGCGACGACATGATGGAGATGGAGGGAGCGTTATGCACTATTGTTATAGAAATACCAAGCATTTCATTGTCGGTCAACATTACAGTTCCTATACAAAGCAGTAACACTTGTTGTTGTTTTTTTTAACACTATATGAAGTGTCACATTATATAGGCCCATTGGGCCGGGTGAGGAATGTTAAAATGCTTTTGTTAATATACACATGTCACAATAATAAATCATTTACTTACTTACGTACTTATATATTTGAAAGTAGATCGGGTATGTATTCAAGAAGGTTTGCAAATGTATAAAATGTTTATGTCACGAAATGAGACAATTAAATCTTAAACATGCCTAGTACATTTCTCAAACAATGATCCTGTGAAATTCGTAATAGCGCAGTGGTAGTGCATTCGTTTCAGGCGCAAAAGGCCCGGAGTTCGAGCCCCGCTGGAGCCGTTACGAGTGTACCCTAAGGCATGGAATTTACATTCCATAGTGCCACTTAGGAATGAGGTCTCGAGAGTGATTAATATAAGGTGTTAGAACTTTCTTGGAAATATTAACTATTTATTGTGGTTGGTATAAAGTTACGATTAATTATATTAAATTTACGCCAAAATAATCATGAGACGTGTACCTTAAATATGTTAAATTGCTTATTTTGACAGATAATTCATCTCCAGCCTTAAGTTGTACAAGAGATGATATATAACTGCTATATAAATTGAAGTGTTTGTTGCTGGATATGGTGTGTGGCTGAACGCTGGAGATCACTTCCATTTCTGCCTCGTCCACAATATTAAACTTATAGATTCCGTGCTTGATTGGTTTGCTGGTATCCTTCACATTGGGTACACCGGTTTCATGGATGCATGGTTCAAACAAATCGACAGACGAATAAATGAAATATGCACCGGAAACGGGGACTACTAATCGGCCGTTTATGTAGCGGATACCGTATCGCGCAAAGCCGCTTGTGTCATAGAGTTCCCTCCCGTGGCGCCACAGTCTTATCGGTGTCATGTCTGATCCTAGATCACCTGGTGAAACATAACATTGGTATTTAAGGGCATGCAATCCACCCGAACAAGAGCGGATCAGTGGTTATCACACTAGACTTGAAATATATTCAAATTTAAAATGACGAATATCTTCAGGAGGCGTCGCTCATGTTGGCAACCGGTAGCGACGATAAATAAACGCAAACCACGCCTAATTTGCACTTCGTAGGTTAAGGCACTGTGATATGATTAGTCACCTTTAACAATAACGATACCGGACATTTAATAGTTTATATTAATAATACAACTACTATGTGTACATTTTACTACTATTTTACTGTCAATAGTAGTAGTATATATCCAGTTGGCTTGCGGAAGGTCGGTGGTTCTACCAGGGTGTCGGTATGTGACTTAAATACTGCTTTGAGGGCCACCATGGGTCTTCCTCCACCAATCACAGCTGGAGAGTCGCCATATGCCATAAGCTGTATGTGCGACTTCTAAAACTCCAAATCAACACATCAATATTATTAATGTTATGGTTATAGCATGCATGTGTTATATTATAACGGGAGGTTGTTCATTTGGTAATTGACCGTAACATGTTTAAAATTTGACTAACTTGAAATCACATGTATATGACAGCAATCACAATCTCTAATCACCCTCTAACTTGAATATCTCAGTGTACAGCAGATTCTAGAAAACAGTATGTCCGATTAGCGCAGTAGTTAGCGCGCTCCATCTCACCAATGTAACCCGTGTTCGATCCTCGGATCGGGAAGTATGTGAGATGGTACGGTGGTCGCCAGATCGGACATGTGGGCTTTCTCCGGTTACACCGGTTTCCTGTCACACGAATGACCACATAATACGCTTTCATCCGCGCAAACGAGAGTGATTAATATAAGCTTCGCAGTCGTTGTAAAATAAATAAAGTTTAAACTTTAGTTTATACAAATTTATTTTAGCTCAATTGCGAAACAAGTTCTTATAACTTATGTTAATCACTCTCGAGACCTTATTCCTGGTGGAATCCATCGCCACGATGGAGAGAGAAGAGGCAACGTCGACTTTAAATGCCTTGCCTAAGGGCACAATCGTAACGGCTCCAGCGAGGCTCGAACTCCGGACCTTTCGCACCTGAAGCGAAGTTTAAACTTTAGGAGCCCGTATCAAGAGATTTTAACGTATAATTAAGTTATAAATTAGCGCCATACTTGCTCTAGGTTCAGGCTGTCGTTTTCCTGTAAGCTTGGCAGCAGGTTTCATTTCCCAGAACGATTTATCGTAGATGGCCATTAATTGTACTTTGTTCGTTTCCAGGTAATCCTGTTGTAGTTTTATGTCCTCTGTCTGCATGCGTTCATATGTATGTGTAATGGTCTGTGTAGATTGTAAAACATATCAATAAACCAATCTGTCCGCTTCTCATCAATGCGACCCGGGTTTGATCCTCGGACCGGGAAGTATGTGAAATGGTACGATGGACGCCAGATCGGACATGTGGGGTTTCTCCAGGTACTCGGTTTCCTCCCACGTGAATGATGAATATAAGTTGTTAAAACTTGCTTAGCAATCGTTGTAAATTAAATCAAGCTTAAGCCCCAACCCCCCAACCCCAATAAACTTAATTTGAATTTGAAATCACGAAACTAGTGGAACACGAGACGCTTTGTAAGACGCTAGATAAACTTGAGCGGGAAATGTTATCATGATGCGTTCAAGGTTAGTTTATATTTAAATGTGACCTGTAATACTGTTAGGGCGATACACATTTTAATTGTTATGTCATGTTTATCACTAAGAGGCGCATTGTAACATAGCATTACAGACACGACCTAATGAACGACATTGCTGGTTTCTCACATTACCCCCCTTGGCAGAAAAAGTCCGATTTATCCCGAAATGTATATTGGTCATTTTAGTCGGAATCCTTTGTTTTTATTGTTGTTCTCTCTAACCATAGCTTGAGGATAGAACGGTCCTTACATATATATGTGGATAGAACGGTCCTTACAGATATATGTGGATAGAACGGTCCTTACATATATATATATGGATAGAACGGTCCTTACATATATATATGTGTGGATAGAACTGTCCTTACATATATATATATATATATATATATATATATATATATATATATATATATATATATGTGTGTGGATAGAACGGTCCTTACAGATATATGTGGATAGAACGGTCCTTACAGATATATGTGGATAGAACGGTCCTTACATATATATATATATATATATGTGTGTGGATAGAACGGTCCTTACAGATATATGTGGATAGAACGGTCCTTTCATATATATGTGGATAGAACGGTCCTTACATATATATGTGGATAGAACGGTCCTTACAGATATATGTGGATAGAACGGTTCTTACATATATATGTGGATAGAACGGTCCTTACATATATATATGTAGATAGAACGGTCCGTACATATATATGTGGATAGAACGGTTCTTACATATATATGTGGATAGAACGGTCCGTACATATATGTGTGGATAGAACGGTTCTTACATATATATGTGGATAGAACGGTCCTTACATATATATGTGGATAGAACGGTCCTTACAGATATATGTGGATAGAACGGTCCTTACATATATATATATGGATAGAACGGTCCTTACATATATATATGTGTGGATAGAACTGTCCTTACATATATATGTGGATAGAACGGTCCTTACAGATATATGTGGATAGAACGGTCCGTACATATATATGTGGATAGAACGGTCCGTACAGATATATGTGGATAGAACGGTCCGTACATATATATGTGGATAGAACGGTCCGTACATATATATGTGGATAGAACGGTCCGTACATATATATGTGGATAGAACGGTCCGTACAGATATATGTGGATAGAAAACCAGAATAAATCTTAACATAATAATAATAATAACAATAATAATAATAGAACATTCGAATATAATTTACGTACATTTATAATACTATCAGTTGACAGTTAGAATGAAAATATATACAAAATAAAACCAGCTTACTCTCTCTAGATATGCATGCAGTAGATCCGTGCTTTTACCGCATCCTAGTGTTCCAAATTCGTTGGGAAGGCATATTTGATTAGTTATTACTGTTGTAGGTAGATCCGGCATGGACCACACCAGGCCCAACACCACCGATAAACCTACCGTCACACACAACAAGACAGCGAGAACAATATGTTTAACCACATAATCCATTTCGGACATAAGTTGGCGACAGTTGTTAACTGATATTTAATAATAAATGTTGTGACGGTAGACACGTATTGGTTTGGCTTGTATAGTGTGTGCAAGTTTCTACCGCTGGATTGTATAGAGACCTGGATCAATACACACGCCACTATATTTTAACTATCTTGTTCCCTTATGTATGTCTAAATATAGCCATCTTGTTATTTTCCAAAATATTCCTTAACGTTTAAAGCATGTTTTAAAATAAATAGATCTGATAGACGTATATATAAACGACACGTTGTTAAGCAGTGTACAAGTAGTATGTACTATACTTTAATGTGACACACTTGGTGTAAGTACGCTCGTTGTAAAACACTATGATGTAAGCACGCTCATTGTAACACACTATGGTGTAAGCATGCTCGTTGTAACACACTATGGTGTAAGCCTATAACACACTATGGTGTAAGCACGCTCGTTGTAACACACTATGGTGTAAGTCCGCTCGTTGTAACACACTATGGTGTAAGCACGCTCGTTGTAGCACACTATGGTGTAAGCACGCTCGTTGTAACACACTATGGTGTAAGCCTATAACACACTATGGTGTAAGCACGCTCGTTGTAACACACTATGGTGTAAGCCTATAACACACTATGGTGTAAGCACGCTCGTTATAACACACTATGGTGTAAGCACGCTCGTTGTAGCACACTATGGTGTAAGCACGCTCGTTGTAACACATTATGGTGTAAGCCTATAACACACTATGGTGTAAGCACGCTCGTTATAACACACTATGGTGTAAGCACCCTCGTTGTAACACAATATGGTGTAAGCACGCTCGTTGTAACACACTATGGTGTAAGCATACTCGTTGTAACACACTATGGAGTAAGCACGCTCGTTGTAACACACTATGGTGTAAGCACGCTCGTTGTAACACACTATGGTGTAAGCCTATAACACACTATGGTGTAAGCACGCTCATTGTAACACACTATGGTGTAAGTAAGCTCGTTGTAACACACTATGGTGTAAGCACGCTCGTTGTAACACACTATGGTGTACGCACGCTCGTTGTAACACACTATGGTGTAAGTACGCTCGTTGTAACACACTATGGTGTAAGCACGCTCGTTGTAACACATATGGTGTAAGCATGTTGTAACACACTTGGTGTGTGTTGTAACACACTATGGTGTAAGCACGCTCGTTGTAACACACTATGGTGTAAGCACGCTCGTTGTAACACACTATGGTGTAAGCACGCTCGTTGTAACACACTATGGTGTAAGCACGCTCGTTGTAACACACTATGGTGTAAGCACGCTCGTTGTAACACACTTTGGTGTAAGCACGCTCGTTGTAACACACTATGGTGTAAGCACGCTCGTTGTAACACACTATGGTGTAAGCACCCTCGTTGTAACACACTATGGTGTAAGCACGCTCGTTGTAACACACTGTGGTGTAAGCACGCTCGTTGTAACACACTATGGTGTAAGCACCCTCGTTGTAACACACTATGGTGTAAGCACGCTCGTTGTAACACACCATGGTGTAAGCACGCTCGTTGTAACACAATGTGGTGTAAGCCTGTAACACACTATGGTGTAAGCACACTCGTTGTAACACACTATGGTGTAAGCACGCTCGTTGTAACACACTATGGTGTAAGCACGCTCGTTGTAACACACTATGGTGTAAGCACGCTCGTTGTAACACACTATGGTGTAAGCACGCTCGTTGTAACACACTATGGTGTAAGCACGCTCGTTGTAACACACTATGGTGTAAGCACGCTCGTTGTAACACACTATGGTGTAAGCCTGTAACACACTATGGTGTAAGCACGCTCGTTGTAACACACTATGGTGTAAGCACGCTCGTTGTAACACACTATGGTGTAAGCACGCTCGTTGTAACACACTATGGTGTAAGCACGCTCGTTGTAACACACTATGGTGTAAGCACGCTCGTTGTAACACACTATGGTGTAAGCCTATAACACACTATGGTGTAAGCACGCTCGTTGTAACACACTATGGTGTAAGCACGCTCGTTGTAACACACTATGGTGTAAGCACGCTCGTTGTAACACACTATGGTGTAAGCACGCTCGTTGTAACACTATGGTGTAAGCACGCTCGTTGTAACACACTTGGTGTAAGCCTATAACACACTATGGTGTAAGAACGCTCGTTGTAACACACTATGGTGTAAGCCTTAACACAATATGGTGTAAGCACGCTCGTTGTAACACACTATGGTGTAAGCACCCTCGTTGTAACACACTATGGTGTAAGCACGCTCGTTGTAACACACTATGGTGTAAGCACGCTCGTTGTAACACACTATGGTGTAAGCACGCTCGTTGTAACACAATATGGTGTAAGCCGTGTTGTAACACACTATGGTGTAAGCACGCTCGTTGTAACAACACTATGATGTAAGCACGCTAGTAGTAACATACTATGGTGTAAGCACCCTCGTTGTAACACTGGGAGCTTTGATACATTTAATATTTATTTCAGCAGTTTAACACACAATGTCAACATTATGCATTATCGTGGATAATGTACCTGTTTGATTTACATGTAGTTGTTATTGTATGATAATAAACTATCTAAGTAGAACATGTTCCTCTGATATTTACAGTGAGGTTACCAAAATACAACGTAATAACGGACATTTCCTCAGTGAGGCACCGGGCCAAAAAGCATGACAAACACATTTACGCATATACATTACACTGCTATTATGATTTGAAAAGGGGCAATGGAGAGAGACGAACGGGCACATACTAATCTATTTGTAGAATAAGGTTATGTAGTTTTCAAGTACATTAAGAATGGTGAAATGGCTGTATTTCCTTACTGATACTCTTGGGTAATACTGTTTGTTTGGGTGGGGGTTAAACTTTATTTATTTTACAACGATTGCGAGTATGAAAGCGCATATGTACAAAGGGACAGGGCAAAGTCTTTCACAATAGGGTCCGGGGGAGCATGCCTCTTGACGCCATAGAAATAGTCAGTTGGCGCCCCATCATCTGCCACTACCCGCAAATCCTGGAGCCGCTGTATTAGTCATAACAACAGGATCATATGACGTAATGCGATATTCAAGTTTAACAGTTTCACAATAAACGGAAATATATCAGTGAACACATGCAGTTTATAATGTGTATGGGTGTTTAATGGAGTTGTTCCCACGATGAGATGATTCACTGTAGTTAAATATAGAATAATATCCACTAAAATATATACTTTCTGTTTCATGTCCGTGACGCAATATTCATTTGAATAGCACGATATGAATTTATTATCGGTTTCTGGGAACCTTACGGTGAACAAACAGATTTGTGTAAAACAAGTTTATGCTTCCATATATCCTTTGCTTTACTGACTATAAATAGAAAACCGGTATACTGATACCGGTTTATCGAAGTTCGACAGCAGATAGAGCGCGACTAAGACCCCCGCCCACCCACAATTCGGAAAATTATTAAATTTGAATCATTATGTCCTACAAAAGTATTTTGCGGAGATTTTATATACATAAATACACATGTACATAATTTATATCGTGTAGGAACACTGGATATACGGAGTGAAGCAGTAGAAATAGAAGAAACTGTTTTAATAACTTATTATATTGTTTAGTCATGTTTCAGATTGGACAAATTTGCTGCATATGACAGTTATGATATTATGCTATATGAGCATAAACATTTAAAGTACATTTACTATATTGATAGTTCTGATTGGTGTTTAACATGTTCTATCTATATTTGTAGACAAACGATTTTTTGTTCGTTTGAAAGAGCAGTATGCGGACGGATGTACGAGTTGTGTGGAAGGAACGGTTTCTGGACTATATATAATACAAGAATCTATCTTGTAAGTGCGTATATTCATAGCGTTTAATTATTAAGTGAAGGACACAAACAACCACATTCAGTGGTGTTAAATTGCATCAGGAACCGTTGAGTTTGAGTGTATGATTATATTGAATAAATGCTTTGTCTGGTTAGGTAAAGGCTAGATAATAAATGCTTTGTCTGGTTAGGTAAAGGCTAGATAATAAATGCTTTGTCTGGTTAGGTAAAGGCTAGATAATAAATGCTTTGTCTGGTTAGGTAAAGGCTAGATAATAAATGCTTTATGTTCGTCTGAAGGTACTGAAAGATAACATAAGGTAGATTATATTATCGACGAATAACTAAACGTCCTTTGTGTTAGAAATTATTTTTGGTCCAATGAGATGGCAGCATTTTTCAAACATTGAATGAATATAATGCATCGTACCTGACCAATTTAATTTTGTAAATACGTAATAATAAACTTTAACCTATATATAATAGTATAGTCATTTCAATTGAATTCATTATTCATAATGATATAATAGATTCAATCATACCTAGAATAAATATAATATAATATCATATTACATGAATAGTCAAATAATCACAATGTTCATTGTACATAACAGCAATCTATGTTTGACTTAGTCATGGTTAATATCATATGACATTGTATAGATATGCACTTGACGTGCATTGTATAATTGTCAAGTATAATTGTAATTTGTATTAGATTGTGTTCTTTGAAAATTAGATGTTTATGTTTATATTGTATGTGGCTCTCCCTGCAGTGGAGGAAATAAAGTTATCTATCTATATCATAGTTTGACAATTAACATAAAAACCAGATGGCATAAACTTAAAGGTCGTAGTCGTCTTATTACAAACGAACACGAATCAATTACTGCTTCCATTTGTTTGTGATTATGGCTAGAAGATGTGAGTTTGTGTGTGTGCTAAAATTACGTTTATTTATCGTCGCTACCGGTTGCCAATATGAGCGACGCCTCCTGAAGAGATTAGTTATTTTAGATTTTGGAGGATAGTGCATGATACAGACAGAGACCAATTCCAGAATATCCGCTGGTTCTTTTACGTGCACGGTGTAAAGCACCGACACGAGACCTAGGTTTAACGTGCCATCTGAAAGACTGTTAGTTTTATTAGGGTCAGACGGGGGATCAAACCTGCGATCCCTGGATTACCAGTCCAGCGTGTTACCACTGGACTCCAGATCCGTCTGTAGAAGGTGTGGTGTCTGGGAACAGTTATTAATAACAATTATGTTTTAAAGCGACATTACATCGCACAAAGCAAATAAAATGCATATTTCATGTATAAATGCATTGCTACTACACATTCTTCCGAATACAGTCGAACACTAACATTGAATCAATAAACAGTGTTTTAGTGGTCTACAAATTTCAAAATTGAAAGTAGTATTTCAAATAAAACGACCAATCTCTACCATGTATCGTGTTATTCAGGATACATGCGTTGTATTACGCATGTATGTCGACCCTATTTATAGTATGTTGTTATGTAAACAAACTGCGTATACGACGTTTGTTTATTTGTTGAACTACTCAGTTTTGGAGGTAAATATTTGGAAAAGAATATACCATATAATAGGAAATTACATTCTGCAGAAATTTTCATTTTCAGTGATGTAGTGTCGCTTTAAGTTAAAATAGAAAATGTCTATAGTAGTGTCGCTTTAAGTTAAGATAGATAATGTCTATCATTCAACAGTGTGTACTTTCCGTCTTCTATCTCTAGGCTATATCCTTTCCCTACTTTGGGGCGTATTGTGAACATGATCTTCTAGTGAGCCAGATGTGCAGACGAATGCATCCATTGTTACACAAGCAATTTTCAAATTGTCTCATATTACATTATATATCAGTGCTTACTTTATCTCGAAATTTCTCGTATTTTTTACCAAACCCAGGACAAGCTTCATACAGATTCTGGAGACGTCCACCCAAACCCTAGACAAGCTTCATACAGAATCTGGAGACGTCCACCCACACCCTGGACCAGCTTCATACATAATATGGAGACCTCAACCTAATCACTGGACCAGCTTCATACATATTCTGGAGACGTCCACCAAAACCCTGGACCAGCTTCATACAGAATCTGGAGACGTCCACCCAAGCCTTGGACAGGCTTCATACATAATCTGGAGACGTCCACCCAAACCCTGGACCAGCTTCATACATAATCTGGAGACGTCCACCTAAACCATGGACCAGCTTCATACATAATCTGGAGACGTCCACACAAACCTTGGACCAGCTTCATACATAATCTGGAGACGTCCACCTAAACCCTGGACCAACTTCATGCATAATCTGGAGACGACCACCCAAACCCTGGACCAGCTTCATACAGATTCTGGAGACGTCCACCCAAACCTTGGACCAGCTTCATGCATAATCTGGAGACGTCCACCCAAACCATGGATTAGCTTCATACAGAATCTGGAGACGTCCACCCAAACCCTGGACATGCTTCATACAGAATCTGGAGACATACACCAAACCCATGGACCAGCTTCATACAGAATCTGTAGACATACACCAAACCCATGGACCAGCATCATACAGAATCTGGAGACGTCCACACAAACCCTGGACCAGCATCATACAGAATCTGGAGACGTCCACCCAAACCCTGGACTAGCATCATACAGAATCTTGAGACGTCCACCCAAACCCTGGATCAGCTTCATACAGAATCTGGAGACGTCCACCCACACCCTGTACCAGCTTCATGCAAAATCTGGAGACATCCACCCAAACCCTGGACCAGCTTCATACAGAATCTGGAGACGTCCACCCAAACCCTGGACCAGCTTCATACAGAATCTGGAGAGTCACGTCCACCCAAACCTTGGACCATCTTCATACAGACTCTGGAGACGTCCAACCAAACCCAGGACAAGCTTCATACAGAATATGGAGACGTCAACCCAAACCCTGGACCAGCTTCATACAGATCCTGGAGACGTCAACCCAAACCCGGGACAAGCTTCATACAAAATCTGGAGACGTCCACCCAAACCCTGGACCAACTTCATGCATAATCTGGAGACGTCCACCCAAACCCTGGACCAGCTTAATACAGAATCTGGAGACGTCCACCTAAACCTAGGACCAGCTTCATACATAATCTGGAGAGGTCCACCCACACCCTGGACCAGCTTCATACAGAATATGGAGACGTCCACCTAAACCCTGGACCAGCTTCATACAGAATCTGGAGAGTCACGTCCACCCAAACCTTGGACCATCTTCATACAGAATCTGGAAACGTCCACCCAAACCCAGGACAAGCTTCATACAGAATACGGAGACGTCCACCCAAACCCTGGATCAGCTTCATACAGAATCTGGAGACGTCCACCCACACCCTGGACCAGCTTCATACAGAATCTGGAGACGTCCACCAAAACCCTGGACCAGCTTCATACAGAATCTGGAGACGTCCACCCACACCTTGGACAAGCTTCATACAGAATCTGAGAGTCACGTCCACCCAAACCTTGGACCATCTTCATACAGAATCAGGAGACGTCCACCCAAACCCAGGACAAGCTTCATACAGAATATGGAGACGTCCACGTAAACCTTGGACCAGCTTCATGCAGAATCTGGAGACGTCCACGTAAACCTTGGACCAGCTTCATACATAATCTGGAGACGTCCACCTAAACCCTGGACCAGCTTCATACAGAATCTGGAGACGTCCACCCAAACCCTGGACCAACTTCATACAGAATCTGGAGACGTCCACCCAAACCCTGTACCAGCTTCATACACAATATGGAGACATCCACCCAAACCCTGGACCAGCTTCATACAGAATCTGGACACGTCCACCCAAACCCTGGACCAGCTTCATACAGAATCTGGAGAGTCACGTCCACCCAAACCTTGGACCATCTTCATACAGACTCTGGAGACGTTCAACCAAACCCAGGACAAGCTTCATACAGAATATGGAGACGTCAACCCAAACCCTGGACCAGCTTCATACAGATCCTGGAGACGTCAACCCAAACCCGGGACAAGCTTCATACAGAATCTGGAGACGTCCACCCAAACCCTGGACCAACTTCATACATAATCTGGAGACGTCCACCCAAACCCTGGACCAGCTTAATACAGAATCTGGAGACGTCCACCAAACCCATGGACCAGCTTCATACAGAATCTGTAGACATACACCAAACCCATGGACCAGCATCATACAGAATCTGGAGACGTCCACACACACCCTGGACCAGCATCATGCATAATCTGGAGACGTCCACCCAAACCCTGGACAAGCATCATACAGAATCTTGAGACGTCCACCCAAACCCTGGATCAGCTTAATACAGAATCTGGAGACGTCCACCCACACCCTGTAGTCTAGGGTGGCCCTTTAATCTTCTTTTTTTAATATGTCTTGCTGCCACCCCACCAATCCATTCGTTTAGTAAATAAAACACACCATAAAAAATATTTTTACAATCAGATCATATTTATGGTGGCCCTCTGCAATTGAAATTCAAGCAAAACCCAAGCTTGCATCGTCCCGTTCCGTTAATATACGTTGTATATGTATATCATTGTCATGGTTCTTAAATCATGTAAAGGGTTAAATGAAAAATTTCACAGTAAAGAGTAAGTTGTTGTGTATTTAATGTATACAACTGGTGTGTTGTGAATGTGTCACAATGGTTACCATGGGTACTATTGTGACAGATTACGTAATACATGCATACATGCCACATACATGGCACATGCCACCACTATAAATGATGATTTAAGCCATTCACCATATTGCAGTGGCACATTAATCCTGTGTCAATCTATCATATGTAGATTGTTTCTGTAAATCCTTCTGAACAGTGAACAGTGAACATGGATACCAGAGGCAGGGATAACGTCTATCTCATTGGGGCATATGAAACTGAAATATTGGGAGCAAAGCTCCCATCATATCGACAAACATTTGGTTATTTCCTGCACCTTCACAAGGTCGAGAAGTTGACAGTTCGGGATTCGAGTAGGAGGACTATTGATGCTGCATCTGATTTGTGGACGAAGGCCGGCATACCAGTCCGTGCTCCAAAGCATACCATTGATAAACTGGAAGCTGTGTTTGTTGAATGGAAAGGGCTGTTGAAGCATAAGGACAGAACGACTCCAGGACACAAGCTGAAGGAAAATAAATTCTTGGAAAAACTTGACGACCTGTTTGATTTCGCCCATGCTGATGCCCTCACGATGATCACCATCCCAGAAGACAGGGAATTCCTTCTCTCTCAGAGACAGAAGGGCCGTCCCGGTTCCATTGGTGCTCTGGACCAGGTCGAAACATGTCGGAGACAACGTACCCAATCTAGGAAAGCAGCTGAATTGATGCGCCAGGAGCGAGCACGAGAACAGATGAAAACTGCTCAACAACAAGCAGTTCTGTCAAGCGATGAGTCTGCTGCTGACGATGAAGCAGTTGAAGCTGATGCTGATGCTTCTACCCAAACCAATCGTACTGGTCCTCGTCGTGACGGAAATGACACAACACCCTCAGCACCCAAAATAGCCAGAATTAATGTCTTGTCTCCTGGACTTGTTGCCGCTTTGGATCGGACAAGGATGTCGTCGAGAAATGCCACATTTGTCCTCAGCGAAATGGCATCCAGTCTTGGGCATGATGTCAGTGATGTGAACATCAACCGGAACTCAATACATCGAGCCAGAGCAGCCTTTCGAGCCACCAAGTCTGCTGATCTCCGATCCGAGTTTCAAGCGTCACTTCCCCTAACAGTTCACTGGGACGGCAAGCTGATGGAAGATCTGACGTCTCACAAACATGTTGACCGTCTGCCTGTGCTCATCTCAGGTGCTGGAATTGAGCAGTTGTTGGGAGTTCCCAAACTTTCCTCAGGAATAGGAGACGCACAAGCTTCTGCAGTCCTACGTTGTTTGGAAGACTGGGGCATTGGAGATCAGGTTTGCGCATTGTGCTTTGATACGACAGCATCAAGCACTGGCCGTCATGCAGGGGCGTGTGCCTTGATCGAACAGCGTCTTGATAAAGACCTCCTCTTCCTTGCTTGTCGCCATCACATGATGGAACTAGTTGTTGGGGCGGCATTTGAAAAGACCGCAGTTGGGACGTCCACAGGACCCGAAATCCTCATCTTCAAGAGGTTCAAAGAGCAGTGGTTATTTGTTGATCAGGACAGGTTTCAAGTTGCGTCTACTGATCATTCAGTTGAAACCATGGTGGCCCCATTTCGCACTGATATCATTGAATTTGCTAAGACACACTTGCAATCAAAACAACCAAGGGATGATTATAGAGAATTTCTTGAGTTGTCTATCCTGTTTCTTGGCGATGTTCCTGTTCGGGGAGTTCGATTTCAAGTCCCAGGTGCCATGCATCGGGCACGGTGGATGGCAAAGGTAATATATGCCATCAAGATGTGGTTGTTTCGGGGCCAGTTTAAGATGACCCCATCAGAAGAGCGAGGAATTCGTGAAGTGGCAACGTTCTCTGTTCTGGTCCACCTCCGAGCCTGGATGAC
The DNA here is from genome assembly GCA_014843695.1 of Archivesica marissinica. Classification (NCBI taxonomy): domain Eukaryota; kingdom Metazoa; phylum Mollusca; class Bivalvia; order Venerida; family Vesicomyidae; genus Archivesica; species Archivesica marissinica. Next base: position 75,652,852 of record CM026387.1, on the reverse strand, counting down.
AGCACCGCTTACCGCAGAGGCACCTCTGAACGACTTCCGGCTTATGGGTCAACTACTTGGCTATCCACACAAAGCTATCTCGGCTGCTACGAGCAAGAAACTTGTTCTCCATCTATGGTATTTGTCGGAGGAATTAGTTGGCTTAGCTCTGTTTGACTCGAGGCTTTCCGCTGAATCCAAGAAACTGATGCTAGCTGCCATGGAAGAAGAAGCCCCGGATCAACCACCGAAAAGATCAAGCGTGAAGTCTGATGAATTTCTTGGCAGTCGCGGTCTTGAGCAGTTCTGTACAGCAAATTCCAAAAGGTTGTTCGGTCTGCTAGGTATCCAGGAACTTCCATCGGATCCTACGGAGTGGGATGAGCATGACTCGTTCCGACATGCTACGAAAGTCATCAAGGGGCTGGCAGTCGTTAACGATCGGGCTGAATGCGGAGTCGCACTGATACAGGACTACAACAAAAAGTTGACTAAGGACGAAGACCAACTACAGTTCCTACTCCAGGTTGTAAGCGAGCACCGGCGACAGTTCCCCGACTGTGGCTCTGTGCAGTGAATTGTGGAATATGCCACTGCTATGCCAAAATCGGATTTAAGTTTCCAAATTCCCATGGATATTCTTATTACACTGTTGCTTTTTGATAATTCTTGCAATGAGACCTACACTGAGCAGATTATGTAAATGGTTCTAAATATAACACTATTATAAACAATGTTTAACCTTGTTTGATGCCAAGAGTTGTACTTGTACCTACCTACCTGTCATTTCTAATAAAAACTATGTTGACCGATATTGTCTATTTTATTGTAAAAATACATTACAATTTCAAAGCTCGAGGGCCACCTCTAAATATAGTTCAATTTTAACAAAACCTTTACACACATTTACACAAATGCAATTGTCATAGAATAGAAGGGTGGCACAGTTAAATTTGACAATTTTTTTTTTTAGCATGCACCTTAGGGCCACCCTACCCTGTACCAGCTTCATACAAAATCTGGAGACATCCAACCAAACCCTGGACCAGCTTCATACAGAATCTGGAGACGTCCACCCAAACCCTGGACCAGCTTCAAACAGAATCTGGAGAGTCACGTCCACCCAAACCTTGGACCATCTTCATACAGACTCTGGAGACGTCCAACCAAACCCAGGACAAGCTTCATACAGAATATGGAGACGTCAACCCAAACCCTGGACCAGCTTCATACAGATCCTGGAGACGTCAACCCAAACCCGGGACAAGCTTCATACAGAATCTGGAGACGTCCACCCAAACCCTGGACCAACTTCATACATAATCTGGAGACGTCCACACAAACCCTGGACCAGCTTAATACAGAATCTGGAGACGTCCACCTAAACCTAGGACCAGCTTCATACATAATCTGGAGACGTCCACCCACACCCTGGACCAGCTTCATACAGAATATGGAAACGTCCACCTAAACCCTGGACCAGCTTCATACAGAATCTGGAGAGGCACGTCCACCCAAAAATTGGACCATCTTCATACAGAATCTGGAAACGTCCACCCAAACCCAGGACAAGCTTCATACAGAATACGGAGACGTCCACCCAAACCCTGGATAAGCTTCATACATAATCTGGAGACGTCCACCCACACCCTGGACCAGCTTCATACAGAATCTGGAGACGTCCACCCAAACCCTGGACCAGCTTCATACAGAATCTGAGAGTCACGTCCACCCAAACCTTGGACCATCTTCATACAGAATCAGGAGACGTCCACCCAAACCCAGGACAAGCTTCATACATAATATGGAAAGTCCACGTAAACCTTGGACCAGCTTCGTACAGAATATGGAGACGTCCACGTAAACCTTGGACCAGCTTCATACATAATCTGGAGACGTCCACCTAAACCTTGGACCAGCTTCATACATAATCTGGAGACGTCCACCTAAACCCTGGACCAGCTTCATACAGAATCTGGAGACGTCCACCCAAACCTTGGACCAGCTTCATACATAATCTGGAGACGTCCACCTAAACCTTGGACCAGCTTCATACAGAATCTGGAGACGTCCACCCAAACCCTGGACCAGCTTCATACAGAATCTGGAGAGTCACGTCCACCCAAACCTTGGACCATCTTCATACAGACTCTGGAGACGTCCAACCAAACCCAGGACAAGCTTCATACAGAATATGGAGACGTCAACCCAACCCTGGACCAGCTTCATACAGATCCTGGAACGTCAACCCAAACCGGACAAGCTTCATACAGATCTGGAGACGTCCACCCAAACCCTGGACCAACTTCATACATAATCTGGAGACGTCCACAAAACCCTGGACCAGCTTAATACAGAATCTGGAGACGTCCACCTAAACCTAGGACCAGCTTCATACATAATCTGGAGACGTCCACCCACACCCTGGACCAGCTTCATACAGAATATGGAAACGTCCACCTAAACCCTGGACCAGCTTCATACAGAATCTGGAGAGGCACGTCCACCCAAAAATTGGACCATCTTCATACAGAATCTGGAAACGTCCACCCAAACCCAGGACAAGCTTCATACAGAATACGGAGACGTCCACCCAAACCCTGGATAAGCTTCATACATAATCTGGAGACGTCCACCCACACCCTGGACCAGCTTCATACAGAATCTGGAGACGTCCACCCAAACCCTGGACCAGCTTCATACAGAATCTGAGAGTCACGTCCACCCAAACCTTGGACCATCTTCATACAGAATCAGGAGACGTCCACCCAAACCCAGGACAAGCTTCATACATACTATGGAAAGTCCACGTAAACCTTGGACCAGCTTCGTACAGAATATGGAGACGTCCACGTAAACCTTGGACCAGCTTCATACATAATCTGGAGACGTCCACCTAAACCTTGGACCAGCTTCATACATAATCTGGAGACGTCCACCTAAACCCTGGACCAGCTTCATACAGAATCTGGAGACGTCCACCCAAACCTTGGACCAGCTTCATACATAATCTGGAGACGTCCACCTAAACCTTGGACCAGCTTCATACATAATCTGGAGACGTCCACCTAAACCTTGGACCAGCTTCATACAGAATCTGGAGACGTCCACCCAAACCCTGGACCAGCTTCATACAGAATCTGGAGACGTCACCACAAACCTTGAACCAGCTTCATACAGAATATGGAGACGTCCACCCACACCCTGGACTAGCTTCATACATAATATGGAGACGTCAACCTAAACACTGGACAAGCTTCATACATATTCTGGAGACGTCCACCAAAACCCTGGACCAGCGTCATACAGAATCTGGAGACGTCCACCCAAGCCTTGAACAGGCTTCATACATAATCTGGAGACGTCCACCCAAACCTTGGAACAGCTTCACACATAATCTGGAGACGTCCACCTAAACCCTGGACCAACTTCATGCATAATCTGGAGATGTCCACCCAAACCCTGGACCAGCTTCATACAGATTCTGGAGACGTCCACCCAAACCCTGGATTAGCTTCATACAGAATCTGGAGACGTCCACCCACACCCTGGACCAGCTTCATACGTAATCTGGAGACGTCCACCCAAACCCTGGACCAGCTTCATACAGAATCTGGAGACATACACCAAACCCATGGACCAGCTTCATACATAATCTGTAGACATACACCAAACCCATGGACCAGCATCATACAGAATCTGGAGACGTCCACACAAACCCTGGACCAGCATCATACAGAATCTGGAGACGTCCACCCACACCCTGTACCAGCTTCATACAAAATCTGGAGACATCCACCCAAACCCTGGACCAGCTTCATACAGAATCTGGAGACGTCCACCCAAACCCTGGACCAGATTCATACAGAATCTGGAGAGTCAAGTCCACCCAAACTTTGGACCATCTTCATACAGACTCTGGAGACGTCCAACCAAACCCAGGACAAGCTTCATACAGAATATGGAGACGTCAACCCAAACCCTGGACCAGCTTCATACAGATCCTGGAGACGTCAACCCAAACCCGGGACAAGGTTCATACAGAATCTGGAGACGTCCACCCAAACCCTGGACCAACTTCATACATAATCTGGAGACGTCCACCCAAACCCTGGACCAGCTTCATACAGAATCTGGAGACATACATCATACCCTGGATCAGCATCATACATAATCTGGAGACGTCCACCCAAACCCTGGACCAGCTTCATACAGAATCTGGAGACATACACCCAAACCCTGGACCAATTTCATACAGAATCTGGAGACGTCCACCCAAACCCTGGACCAGCATCATACATAATCTGGAGACGTCCACCCAAACCTTCGAACAGCTTCATACAGAATCTGGAGACGTCCACCCACACCCTGGACCAGCTTCATACAGAATATGGAGACGTCCACCTAAACCCTGGACCAGCTTCATACAGAATCTGGAGAGTCATGTCCACCCAAACCTTGGACCATCTTCATACAGAATCTGAAAACGTCCATCCAAACCCAGGACAAGCTTCATACCGAATACGGAGACGTCCACCCAAACCCTGGATCAGCTTCATACAGAATATGGAGACGTCCACCCACACCCTGTAGCAGCCTCATACCTACTCTGGAGACATCCACCCAAACCCTGGACCAGCTTCATACAGAATCTGGAGACGTCCACCCAAACCCTGGACCAGCTTCATACAGAATCAGGAGACGTCCACCCAAACCCAGGACAAGCTTCATACAGAATATGGAGACGTCCACGTAAACCTTGGACCAGCTTCATACAGATTCTGGAGACGTCCACCCAAACCTTGGACCAGCTTCATATAGAATCTGGTGACGTCCACGTAAACCTTGGACCAGCTTCATACATAATCTGGAGACGTCCACCTAAACCTTGGACCAGCTTCATACATAATCTGGAGACGTCCACCTAAACCTTGGACCAGCTTCATACATAATCTGGAGACGTCCACCTAAACCTTGGACCAGCTTCATACAGAATCTGGAGACGTCCACCCAAACCCTGGACCAGCTTCATACAGAATCTGGAGACGTCACCACAAACCTTGAACCAGCTTCATACAGAATATGGAGACGTCCACCCACACCCTGGACCAGCTTCATACATAATATGGAGACGTCAACCTAAACACTGGACCAGCTTCATACATATTCTGGAGACGTCCACCAAAACCCTGGACCAGCGTCATACAGAATCTGGAGACGTCCACCCAAGCCTTGAACAGGCTTCATACATAATCTGGAGACGTCCACCCAAACCTTGGACCAGCTTCACACATAATCTGGAGACGTCCACCTAAACCCTGGACCAACTTCATGCATAATCTGGAGATGTCCACCCAAACCCTGGACCAGCTTCATACAGATTCTGGAAACGTCCACCCAAACCCTGGATTAGCTTCATACAGAATCTGGAGACGTCCACCCACACCCTGGACCAGCTTCATACAGAATCTGTAGACATACACCAAACCCATGGACCAGCATCATACAGAATCTGGAGACGTCCACACAAACCCTGGACCAGCATCATACAGAATCTGGAGACGTCCACCCACACCCTGTACCAGCTTCATACAAAATCTGGAGACATCCACCCAAACCCTGGACCAGCTTCATACAGAATCTGGAGACGTCCACCCAAACCCTGGACCAGATTCATACAGAATCTGGAGAGTCAAGTCCACCCAAACTTTGGACCATCTTCATACAGACTCTGGAGACGTCCAACCAAACCCAGGACAAGCTTCATACAGAATATGGAGACGTCAACCCAAACCCTGGACCAGCTTCATACAGATCCTGGAGACGTCAACCCAAACCCGGGACAAGGTTCATACAGAATCTGGAGACGTCCACCCAAACCCTGGACCAACTTCATACATAATCTGGAGACGTCCACCCAAACCCTGGACCAGCTTCATACAGAATCTGGAGACATACATCATACCCTGGATCAGCATCATACATAATCTGGAGACGTCCACCCAAACCCTGGACCAGCTTCATACAGAATCTGGAGACATACACCCAAACCCTGGACCAATTTCATACAGAATCTGGAGACGTCCACCCAAACCCTGGACCAGCATCATACATAATCTGGAGACGTCCACCCAAACCTTGGACCAGCTTCATACATAATCTGGAGACGTCCACCCACACCCTGGACCAGCTTCATACAGAATATGGAGACGTCCACCTAAACCCTGGACCAGCTTCATACAGAATCTGGAGAGTCACGTCCACCCAAACCTTGGACCATCTTCATACAGAATCTGGAAACGTCCACCCAAACCCAGGACAAGCTTCATACAGAATACGGAGACGTCCACCCAAACCCTGGATCAGCTTCATACAGAATCTGGAGACGTCCACCCACACCCTGGACCAGCTTCATACAGAATCTGGAGACGTCCACCCAAACCCTGGACCAGCTTCATACAGAATCTGGAGACGTCCACCCAAACCCTGGACCAGCTTCATACAGAATCAGGAGACGTCCACCCAAACCCAGGACAAGCTTCATACAATATGGAAGTCCACAAACCTGGACCAGCTTCTACAGAATATGGAGACGTCCACGTAAACCTTGGACCAGCTTCATACAGAATCTGGAGACGTCCACCTAAACCTTGGACCAGCTTCATACATAATCTGGAGACGTCCACCTAAACCCTGGACCAGCTTCATACAGAATCTGGAGACGTCCACCCAAACCTTGGACCAGCTTCATACATAATCTGGAGACGTCCACCTAAACCTTGGACCAGCTTCATACATAATCTGGAGACGTCCACCTAAACCTTGGACCAGCTTCATACAGAATCTGGAGACGTCCACCCAAACCCTGGACCAGCTTCATACAGAATCTGGAGACGTCACCACAAACCTTGAACCAGCTTCATACAGAATATGGAGACGTCCACCCACACCCTGGACCAGCTTCATACATAATATGGAGACGTCAACCTAAACACTGGACCAGCTTCATACATATTCTGGAGACGTCCACCAAAACCCTGGACCAGCGTCATACAGAATCTGGAGACGTCCACCCAAGCCTTGAACAGGCTTCATACATAATCTGGAGACGTCCACCCAAACCTTGGACCAGCTTCACACATAATCTGGAGACGTCCACCTAAACCCTGGACCAACTTCATACATAATCTGGAGATGTCCACCCAAACCCTGGACCAGCTTCATACAGATTCTGGAGACGTCCACCCAAACCCTGGACTAGCTTCATACAGAATCTGGAGACGTCCACCCACACCCTGGACCAGCTTCATACATAATCTGGAGACGTCCACCCAAACCCTGGACCAGCTTCATACAGAATCTGGAGACTACACCATGGACCAGCTTCATACAGAATCTGTAGACATACACCAAACCCATGGACCAGCATCATACAGAATCTGGAGACGTCCACACAAACCCTGGACCAGCATCATACAGAATCTGGAGACGTCCACCCAAACCCTGTACCAGCTTCATACAAAATCTGGAGACATCCACCCAAACCCTGGACCAGCTTCATACAGAATCTGGAGACGTCCACCCAAACCCTGGACCAGATTCATACAGAATCTGGAGACGTCCACCCAAACCTTGGACCATCTTCATACAGACTCTGGAGACGTCCAACCAAACCCAGGACAAGCTTCATACAGAATATGGAGACGTCAACCCAACCCTGGACCAGCTTCATACAGATCCTGGAGACGTCAACCCAAACCCGGACAAGCTTCATACAGAATCTGGAGACGTCCACCCAAACCCTGGACCAACTTCATACATAATCTGGAGACGTCCACCCAAACCCTGGACCAGCTTCATACAGAATCTGGAGACATACATCATACCCTGGATCAGCATCATACATAATCTGGAGACGTCCACCCAAACCCTGGACCAGCTTCATACAGAATCTGGAGACATACACCCAAACCCTGGACCAATTTCATACAGAATCTGGAGACGTCCACCCAAACCCTGGACCAGCATCATACATAATCTGGAGACGTCCATCCAAACCTTGGAACAGCTTCATACAGAATCTGGAGACGTCCACCTAAACCCTGGACAAGCTTCATACAGAATCTGGAGACGTCCACCCAAACCTTGGACCATCTTCATACAGAATCTGAAAACGTCCATCCAAACCCAGGAAAAGCTTCATACCGAATACGGAGACGTCCACCCAAACCCTGGATCAGCTTCATACAGAATATGGAGACGTCCACCCACACCCTGGAGCAGCCTCATACCTACTCTGGAGACATCCACCCAAACCCTGGACCAGCTTCATACAGAATCTGGAGACGTCCACCCAAACCCTGGACCAGCTTCATACAGAATCTGGAGACGTCCACCCAAACCCTGGACCAGCTTCATACAGAATCAGGAGACGTCCACCCAAACCCTGGACAAGCTTCATACAGAATATGGAGACGTCCACGTAAACCTTGGACCAGCTTCAAAACAGATTCTGGAGACGTCCACCCAAACCTTGGACCAGCTTCATATAGAATCTGGTGACGTCCACGTAAACCTTGGACCAGCTTCATACATAATCTGGAGACGTCCACCTAAACCTTGGACCAGCTTCATACATAATCTGGAGACGTCCACCTAAACCCTGGACCAGTTTCATACACAATCTGGAGACGTCCACCCAAACCCTAGACCAACTTCATACAGAATCTGGAGACGTCAACCCAAACACTGGACCAACTTCATACATAATCTGGAGACGTCTACCCAAACCTTGGACCATCTTCATACAGAATCTGGAGACATCCACCCAAACCCAGATCAATCTTCATACATAATATGGAGACGTCAACCCAAACCCTGGACAAGCTTCATACAGATTCTGGAGACGTCCACACAAACCCTGGACCAGCTTTATACAGATTCTGGAGACGTTCACCCAAACCCTGGACCAGCTTCATACAGATTCTGGAGACGTCCACCCATACCCTGAACCAGCATCATACAGAATCTCGAGACGTCCACCCAAACCCTGGACCAGCTTCATAAATAATCTGGAGACGTCCACCCAAACCATGGACCAGCTTCAAACAGATTACGGAGACGTCCACCCAACCTTGGACCAGCTTCATACATAATCTGGAGAAGTCCACCCAAACCCTGGATCAGCTTCATACAGAATCTGGAGACATACATCATACCCTGGATCAGCATCATACATAATCTGGAGACGTCCACCCAAACCCTGGACCAGCTTCATACAGAATCTGGAGACATACACCCAAACCCTGGACCAATTTCATACAGAATCTGGAGACGTCCACCCAAACCCTGGACCAGCATCATACATAATCTGGAGACGTCCACCCAAACCTTGGACCAGCTTCATACAGAATCTGTAGACGTCCACCCAAACCATGGACCAACTTCATTCATAATCTGGAGACCTCCACCCAAACCTTGGACAAGCTTCATACAGAATCTGGAGACGTCCACGTAAACCTTGGACCAGCTTCATACATAATCTGGAGACGTCCACCTAAACCTTGGACCAGCTTCATACATAATCTGGAGACGTCCACCTAAACCCTGGACCAGCTTCATACGGAATCTGGAGACGTCCACCCAAACCCTGGACCAACTTCATACAGAATCTGGAGACGTCCACCCAAACCCAGGACAAGCTTCATACAGAATCTGGAGACGTCCACCCAAACCCTGGACCAGCTCCATACAGAATCTGGAGACGTCATCCCAAACCTTGAACCAGCTTCATACAGATTCTGGAGACGTCCACACAAACCCTGGACAAGCTTCATACAGAATCTGGAGACGTCAACCCAAACCATGGACCAGCTTCATACAGATTATGGAGACGTCCACCAAAACCCTGGACCAACTTCATACATAATCTGGAGACGTCCACCCAAACCTTGGACCATCTTCATACAGAATATGGAGACATCCACTCAAACCCAGATCAAGCTTCATACAGAATATGGAGACGTCAACCAAACACTGGACAAACTTCATACATATTCTGGAGACGTCCACACAAACCCTGGACCAGCTTCATACAGATTCTGGAGACGTCCACCCAAACCCTGGACCAGCTTCTTACAGATTCTGAAGACGTCCACCCATACCCTGAACCAGCCTCATACAGAATCTGGAGACGTCCACCCAAACCCTGGACCAGCTTCATAAATAATCTGGAGACGTCCACCCAAACCCTGGACCAGCTTCAAACATATTATGGAGACGACCACCCAACCTTGGACAAGCTTCATACATAATCTGGAGAAGTCCACCCAAATCCTGGATCAGCTTCTTACAGAATCTGGAGACATACATCATACCCTGGATCAGCATCATACATAATCTGGAGACGTCCACCCAAACCCTGGACCAGCTTCATTACAGAATCCGGAGACATACACCCAAACCCTGGACCAATTTCATACAGAATCTGGAGATGTCCACCCAAACCCTGGACCAGCATCATACATAATCTGGAGACGTCCACCCAAACCTTGGACCAGCTTCATACAGAATCTGGAGACGTCCACCCAAACCATGGACCAACTTCATTCATAATCTGGAGACCTCCACCCAAACCTTGGACAAGCTTCATACAGAATCTGGAGACGTACACCTAAACCTTGGACCAGCTTCATACAGAATCTGGAGACGTCCACCTAAACCTTGGACCAACTTCATACATAATCTGGAGAGGTCCAACTAAACATTGGACCAGCTTCATACATAATCTGGAGACGTCCACCCAAACCCAGGATAAGCTTCATACAGAATCTGGAGATGTCCACCCACACCCTGGACCAGCTTCATACAGACTCTGGAGACATCAACCCAAACCCTGGACCAGCTTCATACAGAATCTGGAGACGTCCACCCAAACCCTGCACCAGCTTCATACAGAATCTGGAGAGTCACGTCCACCCAAACCTTGGACCATCTTCATACAGAATCAGGAGACGTCCACCCAAACCCAGGACAAGCTTCATACAGAATATGGAGACGTGAACCCAAAGCCTGGACAAGCTTCATACAGATTCTGGAGACGTCCACCCAAACCCTGGACCAGCTTCATACAGAATCTGGAGACGTCCACGTAAACCTTGTACCAGCTTCATACATAATCTGGAGACGTCCAACTAAACCTTGGCCCAGCTTCATACATAATCTGAAGACGTCCACCTAAACCCTGGACCAGCTTCATACAGAATCTGGAGACGTCCACCCAAACCCTGGACCAACTTCATACAGAATCTGGAGACGTCCACCCAAACCCAGGACAAGCTTCATACATAATCTGGAGACGTCCACCCAAACCCTGGACCAGCTTCATACAGAATCTGGAGACGTCAACCCAAACCTTGAACCAGCTTCATACCGAATCTGGAGACGTCCACCCAAACCATGGACCAACTTCATTCATAATCTGGAGACGTCCACCCAAACCTTGGACAAGCTTCATACAGAATCTGGAGACGTACCCCTAAACCTTGGACCAGCTTCATACAGAATCTGGAGACGTCCACCTAAACCTTGGACCAACTTCATACATAATCTGGAGACGTCCACCTAAACCTTGGACCAGCTTCATACATAATCTGGAGACGTCCACCCAAACCCAGGATAAGCTTCATACATAATATGGAGACGTCAACCCAAACCCTGGACCAGCTTCATACAGATTCTGGAGACGTCCACCCAAAACCTGGACAAACTTCACACAGAATTTGGAGACGTCAACCCAAACCATGGACCAGCTTCTTATAGATTCTTGAGACGTCCACCAAAATCCTGGACCAGCTTCATACAGATTCTGGAGACGTCCACCCAAACCATGGACCAACTTCATACATAATCTGGAGACATCCACCCAAACCCTGGACCAGCTTCATACAGAATCTGGAGACGTCCACCCAAACCCTGGACCAGCTTCATACAGAATCTGGAGACGTCCACCAAACCCTGGACCAGCTTCATACAGATCGGAGACGTCCACCCAAACCCGGACAAGCTTCATACAGAATATGGAGACGTCCACCCAAACCTTGGACCAGCTTCATACAGATTCTGGAGACGTCCACCCAAACCCTGGACCAGCTTCATACAGAATCTGGAGACGTCCACCCAAACCCTGGACCAGCTTCATACATAATCTGGAGACGTCCACCTAAACCTTGGACCAGCTTCATACAGAATCTGGAGACGTCCACCCAAACCTTGGACCAGCTTCATACAGAATCTGGAGACGTCCACCTAAACCTTGGACCAGCTTCATACATAATCTGGAGACGTCCACCTAAACCATGGACCAGCTTCATACATAATCTGGAGACGTCCACCAAACCCTGGACCAGCTTCATACATAATCTGGAGACGTCCACCAAACCCTGGACCAACTTCATACAGAATCTGGAGACGTCCACCCAAACCCAGAACAAGCTTCATACATAATCTGGAGACGTCACCCAAACCCTGACCAGCTTCATACAGATGGAGACTCCACCAACCTGGACCGCTAAGAATGGAGACGTCCACCCAAACCCTGGACCAGCTTCATACAGAATCTGGAGACGTCCACCCAAACCCTGGACCAGCTTCATACAGAATCTGGAGACGTCCACCCAAACCCTGGACCAGCTTCATACATAATCTGGAGACGTCCACCCAAACCCTGGACCAGCTTCAAACAAATATGGAGACGTCCACCCAACCTTGGACCAGCTTCATACATAATCTGGAGAGTCCACCCAAACCCTGGATCAGCTTCATACATAATCTGGAGACATCATCCAAACCCTGGACAGCTTCATACATAATCTGGAGACGTCCACCCAAACCCTGGACCAGCTTCATACAGAATCTGGAGACATCCACCCAAACCCTGGACCAGCTTCATACAGAATCTGGAGACGTCCACCCAAACCCTGGACCAGCTTCATACAGAATCTGGAGACGTCCACACAAACCCTGGACCAGCTTCATACAGAATCAGGAGACGTCCACCCAAACCCAGGACAAGCTTCATACAGAATATGGAGACGTCCACGTATACCTTGGACCAGCTTCATACAGATTCTGAAGACGTCCACCCAAACCTTGGACCAGCTTCATATAGAATCTGGTGACGTCCACGTAAACCTTGGACCAGCTTCATACATAATCTGGAGACGTCCACCTAAACCTTGGACCAGCTTCATACATAATCTGGAGACGTCCACCTAAACCCTGGACCAGCTTCATACAGAATCTGGAGACGTCCACCCAAACCCTGGACCAACTTCATACAGAATCTGGAGACGTCAACCCAAACCATGGACCAGCTTCATACATATTCTGGAGACGTCCACCAAAACCCTGGACCAACTTCATACATAATCTGGAGACGTCTACCCAAACCTTGGACCATCTTCATACAGAATCTGGAGACATCCACCCAAACCCAGATCAAGCTTCATACATAATATGGAGACGTCAACCCAAACCCTGTACAAGCTTCATACAGATTCTGGAGACGTCCACACAAAACCTGGACCAGCTTTATACAGATTATGGAGACGTCCACCCAAACCCTGGACCAGCTTCATAAATAATCTGGAGACGTCCACCCAAACCCTGGACCAGCTTCAAACAGATTATGGAGACGTCCACCCAACCTTGGACCAGCTTCATACATAATCTGGAGAAGTCCACCCAAACCCTGGATCAGCTTCATACAGAATCTGGAGACATACATCATACCCTGGATCAGCATCATACATAATCTGGAGACGTCCACCCAAACCCTGGACCAGCTTCATACAGAATCTGGAGACATACACCCAAACCCTGGACCAATTTCATACAGAATCTGGAGACGTCCACCCAAACCCTGGACCAGCATCATACATAATCTGGAGACGTCCACCCAAACCTTGGACCAGCTTCATACAGAATCTGTAGACGTCCACCCAAACCATGGACCAACTTCATTCATAATCTGGAGACCTCCACCCAAACCTTGGACAAGCTTCATACAGAATCTGGAGACGTCCACGTAAACCTTGGACCAGCTTCATACATAATCTGGAGACGTCCACCTAAACCTTGGACCAGCTTCATACATAATCTGGAGACGTCCACCTAAACCCTGGACCAGCTTCATACGGAATCTGGAGACGTCCACCCAAACCCTGGACCAACTTCATACAGAATCTGGAGACGTCCACCCAAACCCAGGACAAGCTTCATACAGAATCTGGAGACGTCCACCCAAACCCTGGACCAGCTCCATACAGAATCTGGAGACGTCATCCCAAACCTTGAACCAGCTTCATACAGATTCTGGAGACGTCCACACAAACCCTGGACAAGCTTCATACAGAATCTGGAGACGTCAACCCAAACCATGGACCAGCTTCATACAGATTATGGAGACGTCCACCAAAACCCTGGACCAACTTCATACATAATCTGGAGACGTCCACCCAAACCTTGGACCATCTTCATACAGAATATGGAGACATCCACTCAAACCCAGATCAAGCTTCATACAGAATATGGAGACGTCAACCCAAACACTGGACAAACTTCATACATATTCTGGAGACGTCCACACAAACCCTGGACCAGCTTCATACAGATTCTGGAGACGTCCACCCAAACCCTGGACCAGCTTCTTACAGATTCTGAAGACGTCCACCCATACCCTGAACCAGCCTCATACAGAATCTGGAGACGTCCACCCAAACCCTGGACCAGCTTCATAAATAATCTGGAGACGTCCACCCAAACCCTGGACCAGCTTCAAACATATTATGGAGACGACCACCCAACCTTGGACAAGCTTCATACATAATCTGGAGAAGTCCACCCAAATCCTGGATCAGCTTCTTACAGAATCTGGAGACATACATCATACCCTGGATCAGCATCATACATAATCTGGAGACGTCCACCCAAACCCTGGACCAGCTTCATACAGAATCCGGAGACATACACCCAAACCCTGGACCAATTTCATACAGAATCTGGAGACGTCCACCCAAACCCTGGACCAGCATCATACATAATCTGGAGACGTCCACCCAAACCTTGGACCAGCTTCATACAGAATCTGGAGACGTCCACCCAAACCATGGACCAACTTCATTCATAATCTGGAGACGTCCACCCTCACCCTGGACCAGCTTCATACATAATCTGGAGACGTCCACCCAAACCCTGGACCAGTTTCATACAGAATCTGGAGACATACACCAAACCCATGGACCAGCTTCATACAGAATCTGTAGACATACACCAAACCCATGGACCAGCATCATACAGAATCTGGAGACGTCCACACAAACCCTGGACCAGCTTCATACAGAATCTGGAGACGTCCACCCAAACCCTGGACCAGATTCATACAGAATTTGGAGAGTCACGTCCACCCAAACCTTGGACCATCTTCATACAGACTCTGGAGACGTCCAACCAAACCCAGGACAAGCTTCATACAGAATATGGAGACGTCAACCCAAACCCTGGACCAGCTTCATACAGATCCTGGAGACGTCAACCCAAACCCGGGACAAGGTTCATACAGAATCTGGAGACGTCCACCCAAACCCTGGACCAACTTCATACATAATCTGGAGACGTCCAACCAAACCCTGGACCAGCTTCATACAGAATCTGGAGACATACATCATACCCTGGATCAACATCATACATAATCTGGAGACGTCCACCCAAACCCTGGACCAGCTTCATACAGAATCTGGAGACATACACCCAAACCCTGGACCAATTTCATACAGAATCTGGAGACGTCCACCCAAACCCTGGACCAGCATCATACATAATTTCTGGAATGGGTCTCTGATTGTATCATTACACTCTCCTCCAAACATCTAAAATTATTAATATCTTCAGGCGGCGTCGCTCATATGGGCAACCGGTAGCGACGATAAATAAACGTAAAACACGCAACACCTGGCTTCATCCATATACACATTGTTATAAACAACTTACTCGTCCATCAGTTTGTTCCATCTATGCTAAGAATAATAGCGATAGCTTAATAATATTTTATTGCATTATATACACATATATACAACAATACAAAGATTGACACACAAATGCAAGCAAATGGGTTGGGCCACAAGTTCTATCAACATTAGTAATCGAGGTGGTTCAGCACTGTACAATAACGTGGGTAAAAGTGTGTGGATCTGTCTATATTAGAGAGGATGCATATTTCGAGTAAAACTGGTAGTTGTCTGGCCATACCTTTCGCTGGTGTTCCACATACAATGGTAAGATGTTATATCATTAATTCTCGCGGCTTATTGAAAAGCATTTTGGGCAGAACTACATACATGACTGACAGTATTGCGCATACTGTTTGTCAGAATAATTTCTATTAAATTATACAACGAATAATAAAGATTATAATTTTATAATGTATATACATGTATAGGATTTTACATGAATGGTGATTTCATAGCATATTTTATGAAACATATTTTGGAAATATCCCAAAACGAGTCTACGCGTTCCAAATCGAGTATACGCATTCCAAAACGAGTAACATCCCTTTTATCACATTACCACAGTAGACCTTACAATAACCATAAATTTGAAGAAAACTTGCGTTTTTGTTTGCCAGTATACGTTTGAGCCTTATTACATTAAGGTGCATTCTGGAATGTGTATCTGTCTGTATCATTGCACTCTCCTCCAAAATCAATAATTGCTAATCTTTTCATGGGGCATATGGGCAACCCGTAGCGACAATAAATAAACATAAAACATGCACGCACGCACGTACGCACGCACGCACGCACGCACGCACGCACGCACACACACAATGGAAGTATTACGTCATATAAAACAAACAAACAAACACAAATCAATAGTTAATGTTATGCACAGAACGATACAATACATCTATCTATCTTCCTTTAATGTCGAACCCCTCGCGGGGACGTAGACATGTTGCTCGTCAAAAACCGCTAAGAAGTTAAAAGTATGAGTAGTTAAAAGTATAATTTAAAAAGGTATGAAAATAAGTTGTGGTAAAAGTTTAAAAGCAGCTACGCAGAACAACTAGGGACTGGCATGTTCAATATGGCAAACTGCCGTATTGAATTGCTCTATGGTAGGGAGATGGAGAATGTCAGGAGGGAAGTGGTTCCAATGATAGATTGTTCTTGGAAAGAAGGAGAACTTGTAGTAGTCTGTAGTTGCTGTAATTAACCTATAGCTTAAGGAATGGCAATGGCGAGTAGGACGGGAGAGGGGAACTAGGTAATTTTCAATGGGAATAGCAACAAGATCATTATGAATTTTATACATAAGGGATAACCTATTGTCAATACGCCGTTGATCTAGTCTGCGTAGATTTAGGGAATGTAGCATGTCTGTAACACTAGTATGAAAATGCAAATGGTTTGGGCCACACGTTTGGACAACATTAGATAACGGCTCGCACCAGAAAGTCTAGCTAACGTTTGATTAAACTAAATGACAGAGTTTCTTTCCAGAAAAGATTCTACAAAAATAGGATGAAAATAAAACTGAACCAAAGGATCATAGAGAGAGAAAAGATGACAACCCTATAACAATAAAACATCGATATACATGTAGATTGATGTAAATGACTCATGATTCCAACTGATGCCCCCCCCCCATATCACGCCCAGCCCGAACCCATGACCCCTTCTCACATGCAAATAACGTATAATTACAGACGGATCTGTAGTCCAGTGGTAACACGCTGGACTGGTAATCCAGGGATCGCGGGTTCGATCCCCCGTCTGACCCTAATAAAATTAACAGTCTTTCAGATGGGACGTTAAACCGAGGTTTTGTATTGGTGCTGTACACCGTGCACGTAAAAGAACCAGAGGAGACTCTGGAATGGGTCTCTGTCTGTATCATTGCACTATCCTCCAACATCTAAAATGACTAATCTATTCAGGAGGCGTCGCTCATATGGGCAACCGGTAGCGACGATAAATAAACGTAAAACACACAAATAACGTATAATTAATTCAAGAGAGCAGTGCCGAAAAACGATGAGAATGTTTTATGTAAGTTTGCACTTCCATAAATAAACATTTGTTCTCCTCATATGTATACGACTCGGTACCATGAAGTCATTCAATGGAGCTTAATGGGTGGAATCTACGAGTATTGAAGAAAAGTGAATGACGTTCATTTCTATATCTATTACATTTAAAGAAGAAATGAAGATTTGATATGAAACTATAAGATTAGATGAACGTAATTTAATTGTTCATTTAATTTCATAATGTCTCGGAAAATGTTAGCCATGTGATGTTGGGTTGTACAATATACAGTGACTTTAGAGTCGGTCTTCTTAACAAAGCCTCATTGTTTGTTAGCGTGTCTACAAACATGTGTACAACCGATCAACTAAATAGTTTGTTTTCCAGCCATAGCGTAATCAGGTTATGTGCCAAAACCTGTTTTAGCATAATTTATTATAAAGACGTGCTTTTTATCTGTGTAAATGATGATATATGCATGTACTGATGTGCCTATAGAAGTCATTGTATTTTACCATGCATCCTTAGAAGTAGTTTGCTAATAAGTTCACCCGCGATCTGATCGAGGTTGATAACTGATCTCTTAAGGACGTTTTAGTTGCGCCCTAGTGCTGGTATTGAATTTCACAATTAATTTGAATTCTGCTTTAAGTTTGTTTAGTATGACAATTACTACTCCTCAGTTTTACTCTTTTCTTATTGTAATAATACCAATATGATCATGTTTGAATAACTGTGATAATCTGGAGTATGTCTCTTGTAATTCTATTTTAATGAAAGTATATAATTATATTATTGCATAGTGCTCATGTTTTGTTTATTAGTTGTGTATGTACATAGATGAGACAATAATAAAGATTAAAACTACCGTATATGTGTTATTTCCACAGTTTTATAGGAGGTTGTGAGCATGTTGATCTGGATTGTTTCTACCATATGAAAAAAGGCTCTTCTGTTACACTACTGAGTGTTGACGATACCTATGACATTTGCGAGTATTTCTCTGACAAAGAAATGAGTATATGCTCCACAAGGGGGACATAAACACGAGTGGTGAAAACATATATGTTTAAACTAATTTACAAACAATATTAGACATACATGACATACATATCCATGATCACAGGAATGTCTAAGATGTGGTTAAACAAACTATGTTACCATAACTGTTTGACAATGCTAACAGTTTTTTTTTGTTTAAACATAATTTATTGCCAACTATATACAGCAAAAGGTTTGGGCCACACGTGCTATACACATTATAAAACATTTTATTAGTTCAAATAGACGTTCTAATCTTTCCATTGATACCAACAACATTTTAGAGCCCTTTTGAATTTGAGATCTCAGTGACAAATACTCAATACAGGTTAAGCCCATATTGTGATGTACTCATGCAGGGTAAACTCGTACAGTGCCTTCTATTATTTTGCGACATATCGCACATTTTCTAAGGGCATGTGCACATTCGACACATGCAAGCACAGGGAAGAAACACAATGTTGGCATCTTTATCCATGCAAATTTTGCAAATCATCTGTTCCTTTAGTTGTTCATTTTCCTCTTTTAATAGCTTGCTTTCTGTAATATATAAAACAAGTGCGTCATAAAAACGAATGTAGGTTAAATCTATGAAAGTAAAACTGAAAGTAAATTTTAGAAACACGTGCACATCTGGACATTTGGAATATTGGCAGTACCGTAGCCAGAGGAACATTTCAACCGAGGCAATCTACAATGAATCTAGAGGTCCGGGGGCATGTTCCCCCTTACAATTGTTGGGGTATAGAAGTGATTTCCTGCGTTTTCTGATTTAATGAGTTTAGAGTCGTTAGACGTATAATTATGTACTGACCTATCAGCTCTCTAGCAACATGTTATACAGCAAAGGAATAGTTGCATTTTATTTATTTAATTTTTCATTTATTTATTTTTTGCTTTGGGCATTTTAACCGAGGCAGCTGTCTCGGTGTGCCTCAGTGTGGCTACAGGCCTGATTGGATCAATCATTTTAACTAATACGTTTTTCCAGGTACAGTAATATAAATTCTTTCTGGTAGCATATTATGTCTATATTTAATTCTAAACTTTGTGGAAGTCGTGATAGCGCAAAGGGTCAGAGCTGTTACTATAGACGAGAAATTTGAGGGAAAAAACGGAATCAGCGAGGCGTAACGCTTCATATAGGTATACAGCGTACCCATTGGTACCATTCCGTATTGTCGAACGTCTTCTCATTTCATTATTTCCTTGAGCAATGTATTTTAACCGCTAATACACCTCGTTGACCTCATGAATACTGTGTATATAACAGTTTACAGTTCCGTTGAGTTTCAAATCCAGTTTAAACTTACCGCCGGTCAGATAATGATTCTGTTATCAAAGTCACGGTAGAGTAACAACGAGGTATTCTGCTTACTATGTTTACGATGTACTTTTAGCAGACGATACATTATTCTAGAACACATGTGCACTTACGAACCATCAACCAATCAAATCAAGCGTATTATGTATAGTGAGCCGGGTATCATTCTGGATTAATATAGCCGTTGTGCAATATGTACAGTGTATTGTAATACTTGATTCATATATCTCAATATCTTATATTGTAAGCAAGACATTTTATATAACGTTGAGGTCACTATCTGTTTTCATTCCTGAGTAAGGTTGAATTAAAGCGACACATCGAGCTAAGATGCCATATATGAGTATATGGGTCCACGGGTGATCTATGTAATGTAACTCATCTCGTATACAGTGTTATAGTAACAACAACCACACATACGATCCAAGTGCTTTATTCACAATTACATTTTACAAAATGACATATAAAAGTATGCAATTTGCTAAATACATGCTATATAACAATAGTATTACATACATTCGTGTACATGTAGTAGAACATCAATACTACAAGTGTATGATTGTTTGTTTTGTATGTATACAATACATTGTGGTTACTCAATATACATAACTCTGTCTACATTCCATAAGGCAGTGTGTTGAAGTCGCTCGAAATCACACGCTTGTCAAAGACGATTTTGTAATCTTTGGTTTCAGTTTTTGTAATGATAGTGCATGTGCCAGGATTCCTCGTGATTTTATGCTCATCCACGACTTTGACAGGCTTCACCTTGTCTTTACTTGTGACCATTTGGTGTAATGTATGAAAGTTAATGTCCAAAGCGTGTTTTGAAATTTAATGTAATCCCTCGTACTTTGCATATGGAAGTTTGACCTTTTTTATTGGGTTTCGATAAATTGTACACATAATTCTTAGGCCCTCTGTCACAAAGTGTGTGATGGTGTTATCTGGAGCTTTACTGTCAGGAACCTCGTCCGTGAGGTCTCCCAAGTAGTCCCCCAGTGGGGGTTTCCACTGACCTGGAGCTGTTGAAAACACCAGAGAATCGGTGTCAGCGTATATGACCCTTCTGCCTAATGGCTGTAAGTAGCTATATAGCTTGAGGCGTGCTTGTGCTGTTGTGTATGCAGCAATCACTACATTGGTGCGAGATGATGCTTGAATGAAGTCATCGTGGTAGGCCCAGTCAATTTGAACCGATTCATTATTGATGAACCGTACATTCTTAATATCTTGCTGATCACTAGTCATCATGTCAAAATACTCATCTGGCTCTGTGACGTACGTTGTTTGGGTCAAGTTAGTGCGTTGTCCAAACTTTCCCCAAAATGAGTTTAACATCAGTTTGGCCAGAGAACGCAAGCCAGGGTTTTCCATGATATTACTGTATTCCAACATGATCCCCTCTGTTTTGTAATAGTCTTGAATGTACTGTTGTTTAGCTGCCTCAGTTGTACACCATTCTGGCCAGCCACTAGCCTCTTGTTTGACCTTTAAGAATGTATTGACATACGCGGTAAATAAACCGCCTTATTTAGTGACTGGATCATATTGTGATATGTCATTGAAATGCCAGACTTCGTAAATCTTTTGTATTATGTAACCTTGCGATACTGCCATTTTGACTTCGTCAGTGACCCATGTACCAATAAATTCCCTTTCTTGTGACGTATGCTGACATATTTTCTGTTGATAAGTTTCACTGCATGTGCGACATAGGCTAAATAAGAGCTTGTCATTGCATTTCACTGGTAAAACTGGTGTATATAGTCCTCTTGGTGCTAGTACTTTGCATTTGATCAACCCTTCATAATGGTATATGTCTTTGAAATTGTCTGTGATGATGTCGGGGTGACCCATTGGTATCTTGCCCGTTTTGTTGACCCATGGATATAGCGACGAGACGTCATCGTAATGGATAGCCGTGTTGTCAGAGGCTTCTTCATATAATTTAAACCCTTCAGTTCGACCCCCATAGAATGCCTCCCTAGGTTCCAATGGCGGTACAATTTCGAGCGAGTCAACATACTCTCTCATGGCCTGATTATTTGACAACTGCTGTTTAAAGTCGCATTCCCACATATCAACGTATGTAAACCCCTCAAACTCTATATATTGCCTTTTCTCCATGGTCCTGGTATAGAGATCAGCCATGGACATTTCAACCACCGGATTAATGGTGGTCTTTGAGTAGCACTTCGGACAGCCATGCCAGAAACACCCGTGGAATTCAAGCACAGTTTCTTGACCGTTATGATCGTAACATCCATCCACTTTGTACTGACCAATTTGTTTTTCACCCTTATTGCGACCATGTTGAATGTTTATGTTATCTCTGTGCGCCAAATAGGACATCCATTGGTAGGCTAAGATAGACTGTTTCTCCTCAGGTCGATATCCGTGAGGCGTTATAATTCCTATACTTTCATGTTCAAGAAATAAAGTGCGGAACACTGATGCGATGGTGATACATTTTGCAAAAGGGTCGATACCGACATTGCCCTCTTTCTGAGTTAAATCCATAAACAATGACCTGAACTTTAAGCAACATTTTCGCAGTACGTCGACGTCAGATCTGCAGTATCGCACAAGCTCTGATTCAAAATCAAAATGATCCTTCTGATGGTGTTCATACCAAGCTAAAAACTTGGATCTATACTCAGGCTTCATGCCATCGGGGTTGTAATACTTTACGTCGGGAAGATGTTCCAGTACAAATGTTTGGTTTTCGTCCCTATTGTACAAATGAGGGAAGAACCCTTTGGCGATCTCGGTTTCCCCGAAAGCCTTGGGCATATCTGCTAACGCCATAGGAATAAAATTCAATGAATCAATGAAACGTATCTTGCATTGAGGCACTTTGATCGACATGTACTTGGAACCTGTGGTAATTACCTCCGATAAAATGGCATTGTCATGAAGATATTTCAGAACTGGGTAGCTGTCGTGACCTTTGAAATTGTGACAGATAACAGTGGCACCATTGTTCTCGCCAGAAAAGAGCCACATGCAGAACAAGGTCATGGTATTGGATCCAGAAAATACTCTTTCATTCAGTCCACAATTAATGCATTCAGAGGATGAAGTTACGTCCTTGTTGATACACTTAGTACACACTTTGTGTACCACACACAAGATTGGTTTATGTGCCATAGATCCACACCATTCCTTCTTGCAATTCACACATTTATTACGCACACCAGGTAGATGGCCTTCTTCACATTCAAGTTGCGACGTTTGGATGCACTCCAGGTCGAAGAATAGGTATGTTGTTTTCTGGTCAGTCTTGGACGCTTCAGTCGTCTTGCATTCTTCGTCATCAACCGGTTGCATGTAGCACTGGTGTCCGTCAGGAAAGTACTCCTTACACGTCTGGCAGTAAGACTCTCCGCATACATGCGGCGACTTGTGTTTGGAACGATTTATCAACTGGTTACACAGACGGCATCTATAGTATGTAGCGCAAGTTGATTTCCCATGCTCTGATTTCTTTTCATGTAGATCGAAACAAGTCTGGTTAACAAACTTGCAGTTGCATGTAGCACAATGCTTCCATTCCTCTTCATGGGCAGTATGTAGATGCCTACAGTGATGACAGGGGCTGTTGCAGATATGTCGTTCCTTATGCTGATAGTCCGTCTTGCACTTGACACAAAAATAACTTCTGTTAAGAAATCCTGTCATGGTTGTGACGTCATAATGGTTATTGTGGCAGTATAGATATATGGGTCTGCCTCCTTCTGGACCGCTGTACACGATGGCATTGAAGTGTTCTTTTGACCGTACATGGATCTGATATTCAGGTAGCACATCTTGAAATTGTTTGATTTCATCAATGCTACACTCGCCAGCAGGTACATTGGCTCGTTCATGAAGTTTCATAGCAAGTTCCTTTTGTATTTTACAACCACTACGAATGCTGTGCCAATAATGGTGCTTTTCAATACGGGCTATGGCTGTCACCAAAGCTCGTGCACAACACAAAGCATCACTGTTTTTTATTTGTATGACACTTCTCTTACTTTCCATCATTTTGGTAACATCCACAAAGTTCTTTTTGTAGCCAGAGCCCGATGCAGATTGAACATGCACCAACTCAATGCCAAACGTCTCGTCTATAACAAATTGTTCATATGATTGCAATACTCTTTCAATTTCAGCCAGTAGCCGCTCTACTGTCAGCACTGATCTCCGCATAAAGGGCAATACTATCGGATACTCCAGCTCTGGGTTGTCCATAGACACTCGGACTAAGTCGTTAGACGGAATCACTTCAGTAATTCTGTCAAGAATGGACTGAAACAGTATCTTCAATGACTTCAAAATGTTTGGCAGATCTCTGACTTCCATGTCTTTCACACTTATTTTGTAGTATACAGCTGTTGTTTTGAATTTTTCAATCTTCTTTTCACTAACTTTCTCTATGTTGTAGAACTCCTGGGCATCGTCAGTTTTCTGCAACTTTTGTCTTTTTTCAGGATTTGGTGGAGGTGAACTATCACGTGGACGCTTTTGTGCACCCCCTTCTTGTACATGGTTTTGTTGCATATGCCTCTTCACTCATAAACGTCTTTAAACAGTCAGGACAGTGATGATTATTCTCATCGTCATGCTTTTTCTGGTGCCTATCAAGGTTGTCCTTTCTGTTAAACACCTTCTTACACTGGGTACACATATACTTCCTCCAGTGATGTTCAGTTCTCCTGTGTTGAAGACGCTGACTCATTTTAGGGAAACTAGCCCCACACTGCTCGCACTGATAAGCCATGTTGATTGTATCAAATCTGAAACGAGAATAAACACTAGATTAATATCGTGTTTATATAGGTGCTCTCTGATCACACTCGAGATGTGTATTTAAATTTACTATTTTCTGTTATAACTACATTTGTTTGAAATCGCTGAAATTAACCCCCCATAAATAACATGAAACAAACAAAAAATCTAACCAAACTTGTTTTGTTTTTTTATAAATATATACATACATGTAATAAAACACCCCACCAGGCTATACTACTAAAAGCCAGGCGAGACTACAAAAAGCCAGGCGAGACTACAAAATATGTATGTATCCATACATTTAAATGTGTTACTATTAATGCTAATAAGTTTAAGTTTACCTTATCCTGTATATTGGGGTCTGTATTCCGTTATATTGCTATAGAAAGATGTTGACTATCTGTGGGTCAATCTGAAAATGATAATTTGGGTATGAGTTCATACACTTATAAACTTACTGAATTACGCATGCGCACTATGATTCGATTGAAGGGATTTGATTGGCTAAAGACAGCAGAAGCGTCTTTTCTAAATAACTTAACAGCCGGAGTAAGGTCTATGCCATCAATCTGAAGTTAATCATCCGGGGAGCAACATGTATTCTGTAAGCTGTCCTGAATGTAAGCAAGACTTTTCGAGGAGAGATGTTATGTTAAGACATCAGAGACACGGACATAATTTTGATGAACTAGATCATAGGACGGTGGTCAATGAAGCGCACCCACCGCCGCCGCCGCAGAGCAGTCAAGCGTATCCACCGCCGCCGCCACCGCCGCCGCCGCAGAGCAGTCAAGCGTATCCACCGCCGCCGCCACCGCCGCCGCCGCAAAGCAGTCAAGCGTATCCACCGCCGCCGCAGCAGAGCAGTCAATCGTATCCACCGCCGCCGCCGCAGCAGAGCAGTCAAGCGTATCCACCGCCGCCGCCTCACATTCAAACGGAACGGCAGCAGATAGTGGACATTGCTGTGTTACAGCATCCATTTACCATGATGATATCGGGCCCAACGGGTAAGCCTATTACATCTATATCTTTATTAAAATAATATTATGCATTGTATGGTCTTAATTGTATTAAAAACAAGCACATATAGCTTACAAGTGTTTACTAATAAAAGTGTTTGTATTTCAGCATGTGGGAAGACTACGTTTGTCAAAGATTTGCTGCAGAATCATAGCATAAGGATCCATCCGGACATACAGAGAATAGTGTGGCTTTACAAGAGGTGGCAGCCATTGTACACTGTGATTCAAAGGCCAGTGTCGCCCATAGTGGAATTTATCCGAGGCATACCCTCAGATTTGGAGGATGATGACTACTTTAATCCCTACATAAACAACTTGCTCGTATTGGACGACCTATTTAGTGAAGCTGGCAAAGATAAACGCATCACTGATTTGTTTACAGAAGGTTCAAGTCACAGATCGTTATCAGTGATTTCCATCCGTCAGAACATGTTTGGAAACAAAGACCCAACGCAGCGGAGGAATTGTCATTATATAGTACTGTTTAACAATCCAGTAGACAGGCAATCTGTCATGACATTGGCTAGACAAATGTATCCTGGGCATACAGACAAATTCATGAAAACGTTTGAGAAAGCTACCAAGTACCCATATGGGTATCTACTAATTGACTTAAAGCCATTTACTACCGAGGACCAAAGATTAAAATGTGTCATGGTAAATGAATCCAAATATGAATAAACTCCTAATCACGTGACTGGCCAAAATACTATAAAAGACGACTTTGTTAGAGATATTCATCATTCGTCAGTTGGAACTCAAACAGTGCACATCGGAACTAAAGAGGAAAATATTGAATCAGATCAATCGTTATCTGGAAACATGGCTGATAAAGGACAAGCTTGCGACGATTGCGGGCTATTGTTCGACACAACGCACGATGTGCAACGACACATTAAACGCGGGCAATGTCCTGAGAATGAAGAACCAGTGCCTAAACCGATGAAGTTAGAAGTTAATGATGAACCTATGAGAAACCTAGAACGTATGGACAGCTACGACGATATTGAAGAGAATGAGGCATACACTGCGCTGTGGAAACTAGCCCGGGAAAGAGGCGAAGACAAGTACAGAACGTTTTATGACCAATACGTAGCCAATGGTGAACCCGACAAAGAGGCCACACGGTTAGCAGAAGAAAGAATGGAGAATTACGATCAAAGTAAATTCATCGAGCTATACAGTCAGCTCATTGAAAGCTACATTATTCCTCTCAGAACAAGTGGCATACATCGCAAGATTATGTCAGAGATCGACACATCAAAGGGTATCAACCTAACATCTGCTGTGACACGTGTCCTGCGCAAGAATAAGGCAACATTCCAGGATTTATTTGATGAATCGGATGATGAAAACAGCGGCGATGAAAGCGGCGATGCCGATGAACAATAAATGTGTGGTGCAGAGACATATAACTTCATTTGTGCTTATGCTATAGACGCGTTCAGACATGGCTCCGTGGGAGGATTATTTAAAGACTATCTACTATATTCTTACAAAACCAAGAGTCATATAGCCTGCATAAACCCGTGAGGCGACGCTTTCGACGAAACCACGTGATCAGTGCAGGAACGAACGATTTATGGATGGCAGACCTAATGGACATGGTGAAATATGCGAAATGGAATCGAGGCTATAAATATGTGCTATTAATCATAGACACATTCAGCAAAACAGTTTGGCTGCGACCATTGAAATCTAAAACAGGGGGAGATGTAGCAACCGCCTTTCAAGATGTCTTCACCAAATCTGGAAGGTCACCATCCAGGCTCATTACCGATAAGGGTAAGGTATATGCTTAATGATCCATTATCTATTAGGTAAAGCTGTTCCTACATGTATATAAACTATTCTCTATGTATTACTGGTGCTTTATGATATGTATTACATATGCATTTTCTATCATTTCAGGTCAAGAGTTCCGTGCTAAAAAGGTACAGATAGTCATGAAAGAATACGGAATCAAGTACTTCCCTACGCAGAACGAAACTAAGGCCTCAACTTCTGAGAGGGCAATCTTGACCATCAAGACGAAACTGAATAGTTAGTTCACACACAAGGAGGATTACGAGTACCTACCGGTGTTACAGAGCATGGTTGATAGTTATAACCAAACCTATCACCGGACCATAGATATGGCTCCAGCCGACGTCAACGAAGACAATCAAGAAACAGTCAGGCTGACCACATATTTCGCACAGAGCAAGAACAATGGCAAACTCAAAACATTCAAATATAAAATTGGTGATTATGTGCGCATCAGTCACTTAAAACATGTATTTTCCAGAGCGTACAATGAAACATATAAGGGAGAAACGTTTTTAATATACAAACGCTATCATAGAGGAACAATACCAATTTACCAATTGAAAGTCATGAACAATGAGGAGATTAAAGGAACATTTTATCAAAGTGAACTGCAGAAAGTGGACATTAAGCCAGACCAGATTTGGAAAATTGAACGTGTTCTTAAGACAGCTGGCCGGGGGCGGAACAAGCGCATTTACGTTAAGTGGAAGAATTGTTCATCACAATTTAACAGCTTTATCAAAGCCAGTGACATCCAGTGATTGAACACTGAAGCTATACTAGTTATGTGCTCGCTATAATTATGTATATATTAAATATCTACTTTCGATGTTGTAAATATACCTGTTTGTATTATAATTAGTGTCAATAAAGTTTAAAATGTATACCCAGACTTATTATATTGTTAACGCGTTATAAGGGGGAGAGTACTATGACAGTCCTATCTCATCATAGAGTGACCCCATTAAACCCTCTATGTTTACATTCCAACTATTATGCGTTAACGTTTAACAAACATAATACATAATAAAGCGAGCTGTACATATCGCTATCCGCCCGCATAATGGAGATAAAAACCAAGCTGTCATTTGATTGGCTAATGGTTTAAGAAAAGTACTTTACGGTCTTACCTGTGAAATACAGAGGTGTAAACCACGCGACAATGTTTACATCTCGACACCTGGTTTAAAAGTGGGTTGAATACATGGGAAGATATATTATCAAAGGTGTATTATAATATGATTGGTTAATTGACAAGTAAAAGCGCTTTCAGAGAAGTATCTGCTTTATCTAGTCCGAGTTTAATCTATTGCGCAAGCTTTGTAAATAACCAAACTGGTTTGATTTGGTACGGGACAGATTAGTTGTATGATTATATATTTATAACGGAAATCTCTATACCGAGAGCTTATTAAACATATTATAGTATACATTTACTTGTATCGTCTACTATTTTGCTCGAAGGCTATAAATAACTCATCCGGTTGGATCCGGAATGGTACCAATGGGTACGCTGTATACATATAGGTAGCGTTACGCCTCGCTGATTCCGTTTTCCCCCTCAAATTTACTACTACGAGCGCAATGGTAGCGCGTTCGCTTCAGGTGCTAAAGGCCCGGAGTTCGAGCCTCACTGAAGCCGTTACTATTGTGCCTTTAGGCAATGCAATTAAATTCCACGTTGCCTCTTCTCTCTCTCTCTTTCTCTCTCTCCCTCGTGGCGATGGATTCCATCAGGAATTAGGTCTCGAGAGTGATTAATATAGGTTGTAAGAACTTGTTTCGCAATCGAGCTAAAATAAATTTGTATAAACTAAAAGAACTTGTTCGCAATCGAGATATTTTTATAAACTAATTCTAATCCTAGTCTAAGCATGTGTACACCAACTTAAGCCACCTCTTACAGTATACATGTATAGTACCTAATTGTACATACCATCTTGGTTTGACCCAGTAGAACTTCTAACCACAACATCCGCTAATAACCCATCAGACGTGAGAGTGATTTCATCAGATTGACACGATTTACTGTCTGTTATAGGAAAGCAACCCAGATACTTATTGTATTGGAAAACAACCCATATAAAGATAGACTTAATGTATTTCACAACGAACGATGTAATTTTCTTTATAGTCGCCACCGCATAAATGCATTTGGGCGACTGTATTTTCTAAGTTGTTTAGATCCTAAGGTGATTCGTTCTTCTGTGCTGGTTATTCAATGATGATTGTGTTCTACGATGATTATGTCCATCTTCTATGATGATTATTCCTATTCTACGGTGATTATTTCGGTATTCGCTGACGATTCTTCTTCTATGAAGCTTATGGAGACGTCCTCTGGTGGTTACTTCTTTCCGTGCCAGGGTGACAAGGCCTGGTCTGTACGTGGTCCTTTGGAGGGCCACACTCCTCACTGTTGGTCACCCCGCAGCAGCATTTATACGGATCTGACAGTTAGACATCTGGTCGTCGATTGTCGCAAGCAAGTCTAGATTCAGTATAGAGCGTGGATCCACGACCGTTGCCGCTCCCTCAGGTCCGCCATCTCTTCTAAACGAAAAGCTCGAAAATCCAGTGCGAAGGTATAACACCACCTAGAAGAGATGGCAGATCTGTCCTGATGTGCCATAGCCATGGATCCACATACTTGGGGAGATTCCCCCTTCGCAGGATCGACAACGCCAGGGAAGAGTGTGGAAACCTGGGAGTAAAAACACTCTAGAAGAGGCGGTGGATCTGTCCTGATGTGCCTTATCCACTCGTTAGATCTTATTCGCAAGATCGACGACCAGAAGATCCCAGAATCCTACGCTGCTGCTGCGGAATGTGCACCGGTCACGACGTGCACTTCGTGAGGAGATCGACCGGCTGTATTTCACAATATTTTAAAATGTCTATATATACTCGTGTGTGTTAGATGCGTAATATTGGTGTCATACCAACAGGCAGGCCTCGACAAATTTTTTATTTCTTACTCGTCCTACTGGGCGAGTGATACCACTGTTCCACTCGTCCAGATTGGACTATCACTCGTCCCATGTATTTTAGGAAAATTAAAAATCGTCAGAATTGCACTTTAATTTATTAATAAATGCAACTATGTGGCAGCATAAACACATTAAAATATCCTCGGTGATTTCCCATTATCAGGCCTGGTAATCATTCCGAAGAAAGTAAAACGGATATTATTTTATTTTGTTCCTTCGATTTATATTGGATATTTAGCTGACATTTTCACTCGTCCGACTGGGCAAGCGACTAGGAATTTCTACTCGTCGGTTAGTCAGTATTTATATATAAGTTAGTTAAACAGACCTACGTAATATATATATAAATAGATTATTACAAATGGTATTAAACTTCCGGCGATAATTCTAATTTATAATGTTTTTCGTACATTGCTTACGTGACTACCCGAATCGAGGAGTTCCGAATGACATCTGAGTGAATTAGAATGCACACGTTAGTGTGCTTTATATACATACACATTTTGACAACTTTAATAATATTGTGCACGTAAAGGATTCTATTTTGGCTTAATCTTTAATGCATGATAGTGTGGCTTTTATATGGGAATATATCAAACAAAACAATACCATCGTGCGAGTAGAATCCGCGTACAACAGTGTTATATATATATATATATATATATATATATATTGATCTAATAGCAGAAACTAGAACAATGACAACGCAGCTGATTGAGTTTTTCTTTGTTGCAATCTTTGTTTTAGTTTGGAGGAACCAGAATGCGTGTATCAACAATTATACAAACCACGAAGAATTCGGTTTAAACCATTGTCAGAATAAAGTATGTGTCTCGCAAGAATCCCATATGAAGTGGATTAGGCAGCAGAATCTCTCCTTAGATGGATAAGTGTATGTTCGTATGTTATAGGATGCATTTTCGCATTGTCTATGTATTACAAACAGGAAACTACAATAAAACTGCTCGACGAAAATATAAAATGCAATTTTATTGTCCGTTTGAGTTCGGTAAATAACTTACATGTGTTCTGTTTGGATGATTATATTAGAGACCGTTTAAGTAATACTCTATCACCGGAAGAGTTAATGAAGTACGAATGGGCACGATACGAAACATATAAGTCGTATCCAGAATCTGCACCATGTTTCCCATCAAAGCTTGCACAAGCTGGATTTTACTACACTGGTCATGGAGATTGCATACAATGCTTCTGTTGTGGAGCCAGATTAAATAAATGGCCTGAAAATGAAATCAGTGAAGCACATAGTAGAATATCTCCCAGTTGCAGGTTTGTAAGAGGGGAAGATGACAATAATGTTCCGATATGCCGTGAGTCAGAAACCAGCAGGCCACAACCAAACACAGGAACACATAACCAAGAGGTAAACCACAGTAACAGCTAAGACAGATTGATAGATAGTTTTATTCTGGTGAAAGTAGAATATATGTCATAAAACAAATACAAAACCAATGTCAACATAGTACATGTGAGCATTAACATGCAGAGTAGATGACATATAATCAATTCAAAGGATAACACAAAATGAGAGCAACAAAGCTCTCTTATTTCCATTGTGGTCCTTAGAATTAATCATATGACACCGGAATGGCAAATTAGTCAATCAAATTATTGCACATAGTGAATTACAGTAACATAGCACATTATTGCATGAATATTTATATAATATCACAGGGAATTGCTTGACATTGAACAGGTATTTACTAAAGCCTTAGTCACAACTGCCCGTACGGGCTGGTACGGGCAGTGTACGGTGGAAAAAAATCGGCACATTTTAAAGCACATACGTGTTCCGTACTTGTTTTCAAGGTCGCAGGCAGCTCGCAAAGTCAGCAGACAAGTTTTGGTCTGACCAAAACTTTTCTGCGTCTAATCCACGATCGACAGCCCGTGAACAGCACGCAGGAAGCACGTACTGCCTCCGCAAGGGGAGAGCACGACAGGCGTGGGTTGGTGGCACGGCTCAAACCTTCCCGGTTGGGAAAAAAGCGCGCGAACTACGTAGGCAGGACGCACGAAGCACGCACGTGTGACTTACTCACCCCGTACATGCCTCTTGCGTGACACGTGCGGTACGCACGGATGTCCAATCGCAGGGGGAAACGTGGCATCCACGCTGCACGCACTTCACGTGCAACTTGCAAAGCCCATGCGTTCCACGTGCGTACAAACCGCGGCAGGTATATGAAGGCCCCGGAAAACTCACTTTCGATCAGTCGCTCACAGTTTCGACGAAGGCATCACTGCAGCACTTTGGAGAATTTTCACTATTTCCTGGATTTAATTCCCAATGCCTGGCCCAAGGATGAAAGCCAGTTCCAAGGGACAGGACATGGGAAGAAGACCCACAGAAAGGAGACACGGCGTGCAGCTTCACCTGAATATGCTGACACTGACGTGCAGGACACTCAGGCAACATCATCTCGCGAGAGGGAAGAGGCAGTGTCCCCTCCAGCAGAGGAGGAAGCAGGAGATAGCGACGCTGGTAGCCCGAGCACCGTTGCCAGCCTTAACGGAAAGCGGCACACCACCTCCAGCTACAACGTCCCGGCTGATCTGGAGCAGAGATTTGTAGATTTTTTTGAAGCAAATGACTGCTTTTATAATAAGGAATCGGAGTTATTCGCAAACAGTGTTCACTAGAGCAGACTCCTCCGAGATCTGGCGAATGAGGCAAACACAGACCGTGAGTACAAATACTTTATTAATTTCCTAAATTCAGGGACTCCAGTTTTATATGTACTAGTAGTGGCAATTCAAGTGCCAGTAGTGAGTGGCCCGTTTATCATGCGCTAAAATATGGTGGACCACCTACACTTTCATATGGTGTTTTACATTTAAAAACATGCTATATACATATGTGAGGAAATGTGATGTGAAATCGTGACTTACAATGTCACTTTATGTCATACTGACATAATATTGTACTTTTTGTCTGCTTTCAGCTAAAAAGATAATGGGGTGGTTCAAAAACCAACGAACCGCCGTTGGAAAACTCTATAAGAAGAAGTCTGGCCAGGCAGCTGAGCGTGTTACAACCAGAAAGAAGTGGCAGCTCGCAAACTTCAGCTTCCTCAAAGACCACATCGTGGCACGCTCCTACAGCGAGGACACTGCAACGGTACGTAATAATACAGTTTATACCATTTCCCTCTTGTTGTAATTAGCACTTCATATGAACATTTCCATAAAAATAAATGTTCAGTCTACTTCTTGTTTGTGACCATTACATTGCATTGAAAATGTAATGTTTTCTCTGTTTTACAGCTGCCTGCTGGAGAGGAGGAGGAAGCGGTGGGAGCAGACATAGAAGAGGCAGAGATTGGCAGCAGTGTGTCGGCCCGGGGGGCAGTGGCTGAGACCCCCACCACCAGTTCCAGACCCAAGAGGTCCAAGCTTTCCAAGCTGGATGATGCCCTCATTACCTTCCTGTCCAAGCCCCGCGAGTCGGAGGTTGCTAAGAAGGTATGTGAAGCAGATACTGAAGTGATAGTACTTGAGGCCTGAATGACAAGAATCCAGCATCCAGACATTTAATCTACAATTACATTGTGTAATTTATTAATATGTGTTTTTAACTCCTAAAATTAAAGTTTGTACTTATATTGTGTATTATACATGTGTTTATGTGGACATGTCACATTTCAGTACACTGTGTTTTGCTTCTTTCCTTCTTGTTGACTACAGATCCAGAGCACGGAGGGACCCGGAGACGAGCGGGAGGCCTTTGGCAACTGGCTCTGCACCCAGCTGCCCAAGGTCCAGCAAGACCAGTGGGCCCATTTCACGGTGGACGCATTTGACCTCCTCGCTCGGTACACCAGTGGGCGTCTAGTCGCCACATCAGCTCACACTGCAGGCTCCAGCGCACCCACCACATCAGCCTCCACCTCCGCCACCGACTCCGCCTCCGTGCCGCACCAGCAACAGCCACAGCAGCAGCAGTGGCCTCAGCAGCAGCAGTGGGGCATGCAGCAGTCTTGGCCGCAGCAACAGCAGCAGTGGTCGCTGCCACCGCCCCAGCAGCAATGGCCACAGCAGCAGCAACAGACGACCCAGCCCCCCTTCTCCGTCCAGTCTCGCCCCTCAGTCGTGCGCCCCGGTGACCTACTCCCCCAGACGCAGACCAGCGAGATACCCACATGCCCCAGTACACCAATATTGCTGTCAGCCAGTGACCGTTTGGTAAATGTTATTTTTACTTGTTTACCCTTAAACTATTATGCACCTCATAAAACACAAAGTAGAGTGTAGTTATTGAGTAATTTGTAAAAGTCATAAAATCTGGTATATACAATAGGTATATCTCTAACTACTTTGTTCCTTTGTATGTTTCAGAGTGACCAACCCCTGGCACCGCTGAGTGGTGCATGTCACCTGACCCTACCCTCCGGCATATCATGCAGCGTTCTCTCTGCATTGCAGGGGAAGAAACCCCTAGAGCCACAGCCCTCAACAGACAGCAGGACCTCCTCACCCACCCACCCCCAATACACAGACTCTGATTACTGACTATTTTATTAAAGACACTCAAGACACACCACTGATCTTAGTATTACTATTATTTCATGTGATACTCAGTACACTAGGACAGGTTCCTAGAACTGGACTCAGACTTTCAGACATACTTGTGGTATACAAGGTGCTTGTTGTGGGTAAATAAAACTAGATACAGAACACCCCAAACCCCAACACAAACCAAAACCCCCCCCAACCCACCAAAACCACAACCCCCCACCCAACCACTTCCCTGTGCATCTTCCCGGTCCACTTCATTGGCCTGTAGTCCTGGGTGGCGGGTCCGTATAAGGTTGTGGAGTGTTATAGTCCCTTTCACTACCGTGGTGGCATTCACAGGCTGGGGTTGCAGGCAAGTCAGTAGACATCGCCAACGAGTGGCCAGGATCCCGAATGCGTTCTCGACCACTCTCCGAGCACGAGACAGCCTGTAATTAAACACTCTGTCCTTATAGGTGAGACCTCTCTGAGCATATGGCTTCATAATCCACGTGCGGAGAGGGAATGCGTCATCCCCTACCAGGAAATAGGGGATGTCACGGTCGTCCCCTGCTAGGGGATCTGGAACTGGCAATGGGAGGCGTCCTTCTTCCAGAGATGGCCGGAGGCGAGTTCCATTGAACACGCCTGCGTCAGAGGCTGAACCAGGCGCACCGGTGTTACACCACAAGAACTTGTAGTCCGCGTCTACGACGGCAAGCAGGATGATGGAGAAATAGCCCTTGTAATTATAATACAAGGACCACTCTTGTTGGGCTTCTTGATCTCAATGTGCTTGCCGTCTATCGCACCGCAGCAGTGGTGAAAGTTCCATTTGGACACCTCACGCCATTCCTCCTGGTCTTGGGGAAGAGCAAACAGCTCGTCCTTGTACTCTTCATGGAGTGCTGTGCAGACTTCTGGCACGAACAGGGATATCGTGTGTTGGCCCACTCTGACACTGAACTCGAGTTTTACGACAATTATGGTATCCAGTCAAGGTTAAAGTGAGATAAACAAGGAAGTGTGAACAAATAATTGGTTTTGATTGATTTTAATCTTTTGTATATTGTCAGGAGTACAAACTGTTGCAAACAGAACACAGGGTATGTGTTGCTAGTATCAGTGGATAATTACCTCCTTTGTTTCCTAATCTTGCATATAATTGATTGAGCTACTTGAGTGTTTGACAATTAAAAAGATTTCTTGAAAATACATGTACTATGTCGAATATAAAAGGATTAGCTGATTTAATATTGTATTTTTAATTTGACACTCACTTTGGACCCTTCGTTATGCGCAGAGCAACAGGTTGAAGTACTTCTGCCAAGAGGTTGCGGTCCATGCGGAGATACGCCATGTAGTCTCCCTGCGACTCGCGATCCAGCTCCTGGAACAGGGTCTCGTACTGGCCGAAGAGTTGCCGCCTTTGCAACCAGGGCCTTCTTCTCCCTCTCTCTTCCGCTACCCGGTTGTGACCTAGGAGAGCCAATATGGCATCCCGATCACCCCACTGTTGTTCTTCCTCCTCCAGCGCAAGGAGGTGTAGAAGACAACGTCTCATTCTACGTGGCAGTGCCATGGTGTGTGATGTGAACTGTATGTGTACGCTGTGTATGATCTGGACGATATGGATGACTTGGTCGACGAGGGACACTTTATGTAGAGAGGTGGAAATGGACCGCGGGCCGTACTATCGCCGCATGGAGAAAGTACGCAATAAGTACGTTCATCTTGCGTCCGTCATGCGTGTGTTGAAAGGGGCCCGTACGTTTCATGAAAACGTGCGACAAACGAGCGTTTGACTCACGTTTGCCTTGCGTCATTTGCAAGGAGCACGTACAAGTCGCACTTACAACGCCCGGCGCACGCTTGAAAGATATTTCCACTGACCCCGTGCGTGCCGCACGTGGGTGGCAAGACATTATTGCTCCCCCCGTACGGGGCCGTACGGGGCCCTTGCAAATGCCACGAGACTTCCACGGCCTCTGCGAACCTGCCACGGTCATGAAAACCCGAAAAAAACGCAGATAACGTGCGTCCCCCAAAAAACGTACGGCAGTTGTGACAGACGCTTAAACTAAAACTCAATACTTTGGGAATGAAGCATTAAATTTTGAGGGCCTCATGGTAGATTAACTTTTGCTAAATGAGTACTCTCGTTAAATAAAGTCTTTATTATTATTATTATTAAATGAAATAAAAATAATGACCAAATAAAAGGACTAGATTGATACTGATTGCATAAAATGTTCCTTCACAGATTTTTTAAAACTGACTGTGATTACTAATATATCTAAACTGTTACGGCAACCCATTCCACACCTGACAGCCATTATAAACGAATGATTTCCCCCCAAAACCCTTAACCTTGGGAATGGAATAACTGTTACTGTCTCTGAAACGAGTTGAATAAGAGTGTTACCATTTGCTAATTTAAAATGCTCATTCAAATAGCTGAGTGCACTATTACAGTGTATCTTATGTACATGACCAAGGATAATGGAGTCAACCCTCAGTTGGACAGGCAACCAGCCAACTTCAGTGAATTGGGACCTGCCAATATTAGTATGAGGACTGAGATTAAGTATATATCTCACCATCTTATTCTGGGTGGCCTGAAGTCTATTTTTCAGGTTTTGGCTTAACCCCAAATACCAGGAGACACAAGCATAGTCAACGTGTCATTGTATTAATGAAGAAACCAATGGCTGTTTAGTATACCTATTTAAAAACTTTTTCTAAATAAAAACTTTAGTTTTGCATTGGCCTTCTTAATAACTTGATTGGCTATGTACTCACCGGATAAACTTTGGTCGAGATAACCACCTAAGTAGTTGACAGACACAATATAACGATTATATGCCTCTGTATCTCGATGGGGTTCGGTTTACTGAAGACGCGACGCATTAATTTATATGTGAATAGTGACGATGATATAATTATTCACTACTGGCTATATATCCAATATAGTCACATATTGTTTTTATTATCAAGTAAGCTCTAAATTGCGATTTATCGTTGGTTTACAATACAATGAATTGGCCTGGAAGTGACTTACTATAGTGATTGGTTAAACATTTAGAATATGTCACGTGCAACTTGTTAACTAGTATGACCTATAAATACATACGATATACCTAAATATGGAACGCCAGAACGGACATAATATACGGCGGTAAACGGAATAAAACAACTGAATATTTCCCCTGTAGCGTTTATTGATGATATATTGACGATTACGATTTAATTCCACCATATGACACATATGCCTACATACATCATACACATACATGCACGTTTTAAAACATTTCAGTTAGTAATTTAGAATAATGTGTCATGAAAGGTCCCAAAAGAATAAGATGTTTTTTACAGATAGAAGTGAAAATACGATTTTTTTAGATGCTGAAAAAAATGAGGGGAAAAAATTAGGATTTGTAGAAGACAGTCCTTTTGAAAGAAGAAATTGACTCAAATAAACCGCTAAAAAATGGAAAAAAATTCTATATAAAGGATAGTTGTGGTTATTTTATTAGTGTAAAATAGAATTTTATTTATTGAGTGATCACCGAAATACGAGTTGAAATAAAATCTTATCTTACACCAATAAACACAAATCTTATTTTTCTTTTATGATATCCAATGATCTATTTGGTTGACAATCTATGTAGATGTTTTGGCTAATATAATATTTGTTATCAAATTTTATTCATTTTAACTGCCCCTTTCGGGAGCCTCATTGCGCTACAATACGCAACCGCACAACTACATAATTATGTCAGTGTGAACGTCCATAATACTAGCAAGAAAATAGTTTGCTGGCAACATTAAAAACTACAGGCAAAATAAATTAATTAGAATTATTAATTTATCATTAACTGTTCATGGGATATGGATATCGTAGAGAATAGCGAGGCTAGGGAGCCTCCGAGTGAGGGGATCGTACTATTCCATGTGAGGAAGTTATCCAGTTGGATAGCGGAAGATGGGTGGTTCTATCCGGTTGTGTTGACTTGTTGACATGGCTTTGACACAACATGTAGTACCGTGGTTTTCATCTTTATTCAAGTCTCATTTATGTACATACATATAATGCACCGACAAAGTTAAACAATCATATTAACAGTGCATTGCCATTCTGAATAGAATTATAAGACACACATTGCAACAAAACATATCACATTATAAAATCACATGTTTATTATACATTTGTATTAATTATCAACAATTGTTTTACAGTCTAAAGCCAAGAAACAGTTACTAATTTCAATTTAAATACTATTGAAAATAAAAATGGTATAAAGCGCTCAATTGAAATACAAGCACTAATGCGCTATTAAGAAATATCTTACAAAATCAGCTATCACCCTGAATCTGTTCGACAATTACCTCATTAGCAGCTGCTTCTTGTAGTATGTAAAATCATAGATATAAAATAATAAAAAATATG
Organism: Archivesica marissinica; assembly: GCA_014843695.1. Taxonomy (NCBI): domain Eukaryota; kingdom Metazoa; phylum Mollusca; class Bivalvia; order Venerida; family Vesicomyidae; genus Archivesica; species Archivesica marissinica. The sequence continues at coordinate 75,612,848 of CM026387.1, read as the reverse complement.
GACATTATTTATAAAGGTAAACGTATCGACGCTGTATTATCATTAACTGGTTACTGGAGAGAACTATAAATTAATCACGTTTTGTCATGTCACAGAAATTATCGTCAACTAATATTGCTATCTTCAGAGTACTGTTCTAAGATCATTATATGTTGCGCTTTCTAATATAGCATGATGTTCATCTTATAACACATTACAAAAAGGACATTTACGATCGTCTATGCTTAAATCCTCATACCCTGGTTGTGAAAGTGCAATTTTTTTTTATTTCCACCAAGTGTTGAGAAAAAGATTTTATTGTATCATATTACACAGGCTTTTTCAAACTTGAAATAGCCCACGTTCTGCTTTTTCAAACTTAAAATAGCCCACGTTCTGCTTTTTCAAACAGTACTGTACTATGCGCAATGCGCAGATTAATCGATAACGTATGTATGTAAACCCCGGAAACATTTCAAACTGTATATGTACAGGACTATAGATACATGTACTAGTAAAGCCGTAAAAATGTATTTGTTCTAAACTAGTAAACTATAAACTATCATTATTCTATATAAGTGTGTGTGTGTGTGTGTGTGTGTGTGTGTGGTGTGTGTGTGTGTGTTGTGTGTGTGTGTGTGGGTGTGTGTGTGTGTGTGTGTGTTGTGTGTGTGTGTGTGTGTGTGTGTGTGTGTTGTGTGTGTGGTGTGTGTGGTTGTGTGTGTGTGTGTGTGTGTGTGTGGTGTGTGTGTGTGTGTGGTGTGTGTGTGTGTGGTGTGTGTGTGTGTGTGTGTGTGTGTGTGTGTGTGTGTGTGTGTGTGTTTGGTGTGTGTGTTGTGTGTGTGGTGTGTGTGTGGTGTGTGTGTGTGTGTGTGTGTGTGTGTGGTGTGTTGGGTGTGTGTGTGTGGTTGTGTGTTGTGTGTGTGTGTGGTGTGTGTGTGTGTGTGTGTGTTGTGTGTGATGTGTGTATGTGTGTGTGGTGCAGTGTGTGTGTGGTATGTGTATGTGATGTGTGTGTGGTTTGTGTGTGAGCCTGTGGTGTGTGCGTGTGGTGTGTGTGTGTGGTATGTGCGTGTGGTATGTGCGTGTGGTATGTGCGTGTGTGGTGTGTGTGTGATGTGTGTTGTGTGGTGTGTGTGTGATGTGTGTGTGGTGTTTGTGTATGTGTGGTGTGTGTATGTGTGTGTGTGTGGTATTGTGTGTTGTGTGTGTGTGTGTGGTGTGTGTGTGGTATGTGCGTGTGGTATGTGCATGTGGTATGTGAGTGTGTGTATGGTGTGTGTTGTATGGTGTGTATGTGGTGTGTGCGTGTGGTTTGTGCGTGTGGTATGTGCGTGTGATATGTGCGTGTGGTATGTGCGTGTGTGGTGTGTGTGTGGTATGTGTGCGTGTGGTATGTGCGTGTGTGGTGTGTGTGTGTGGTGTGTGTGGTGTGTTTGTGGTATATGTGTATTCTGTGTGCGTGTGGTGTGTTTGTGTGGTGTAGTGTGTGTGTGTGTGTGTGGTTTGTGTGATGTATGTGTGTGTATGTGTGATGTGTGTATGTGTGTGTGGTGCAGTGTGTGTGTGGTATGTGTATGTGATGTGTGTGTGGTTTGTGTGTGAGCCTGTGGTGTGTGCGTGTGATGTGTGCGCATGGTGTGTACGCGTGGTGTGTGCGTGTGGTGTGTCCGTGTGGTGTATGCATGTGATATGTGCGTTTGGTGTGTGCGTGTGTGGTGTGTGTGTGTTGTGTGGTGTGTGTGGTGTGTGTGTGTGGTATGTGTGCGCGTGGTGTGTGCGCGTGGTGTGTGCGTGTGGTGTGTGTGTGTGGTATGTGCGTGTAGTATATGCGTGTGTGGTGTGTGTGGGTTGTGTGTGTGTGGTGTGTGTGTATGTGTGATGTGTGTATGTGTGTGTGGTGCAGTGTGTGTGTAGTATGTGTATGTGATGTGTGTGTGGTTTGTGTGTGAGCCTGTGGTGTGTGCGTGTGATGTGTGCGCGTGGTGTGTACGCGTGGTGTGTGCGTGTGGTGTGTGCGTGTGGTGTATGTGTGTGATATGTGCGTTTGGTGTGTGCGTGTGTGGTGTGTGTGTTGTGTGGTGTGTGTGGTGTGTGTGTGGTATGTGTGCGCATGGTGTGTGCGCGTGGTGTGTGCGTGTGGTGTGTGCGTGTGGTATGTGCGTGTGGTAGATGCGTGTGTGGTGTGTGTGGGTTGTGTGTGTGGTGTGTGTGTGTGTGGTGTGTGGGTGTGGTGTGTGTGATGTATGTGTGTGTGGGATGTGTGTGTGATGTGTGTGTGGTATGTGTGTGGTGTGTATGTGGTGTGTGTATGTGGTGTGTGTGAGCGTGTGCGTGGGTTTGTGCGTGTACGTGTGGTGTGTGCGTGTAATGTGTGCGCGTGGTGTGTGCGTGTAGTGTGTGCGTGTGGTGTGTCCGTGTGATATGTGCGTGTGGTATGTACGTGTGGTATGTGCTTGTGGTGTGTGCGTGTGGTGTGTGCGTGTGGTGTGTGGGTGTGGTGTGTTCGTGTGGTGTGTGCGTGTGGTGTGTACGTGTGGTATGTGCGTGTGGTATGTGCGTGTGGTATGTGGTGTGTGTGTGTGTGTGTGTGTGTGTGTGTGTGTGTGTGTGTGTGTGTGTGTGTGTGGTGGTGTGTGGTGTGTGTGGTGTGTGTGTGTGTGTGTGTGTGTGTGTGTGCGCGTGATAGTGCAATGATACAGACCCATATGGGGGATCGAACCTACGATTCCTGGATTACCAGTCCAGAAGTGCATCATTTCAATTAGCGCTGGATGGATCTGCACATGCGCAGTTCGAACGCACACCTACCCAGATTGGGCAGCCGATGGGTGAATTTTGAATCTTCATGGACCAAGAACGCCCACGCAATTACCTCTGTGACAGTTACTTGCCAACACTTCTATGATGCACACACATATGTAACATTTCCCCAAAATGTAGTTATATTCTACATTTGACCCTAGTAAGCAGCTACCTAGACTAAGCTGTCACTTTCTGTTATTCCCTTGGCTAGCTGCTTAAGAAAATGTTTGATTGTACATTAATATCGGTCATAAATGTGGTTCTGTTTTATTTCTTTTTGTCTTATCTTCATTTTATTTCTCAGGAAGTAAGCAGCTATCAGCGAACGATATAATGACTTATATCCTTGATACCAAACCTAATCTAGTCGACATGTCAAATGCTCAATATGCCCTACCGGCCGCTACAGCTAACCTAGCAAGCAACCAAGCTCGCCACAACGAGCATACAGGTGCAACAATCAGAACACCTGTTACACACGAAGGTTAGTTGAAATAATAGTACATTAATTAAAATTCTAACACGACCCAGCTAATAACATACATACCTATAGAGTAAATCTACCCCGGGTTATTCTGCGATATACATACCTTGAACTATTCTGCGCGCGAACCGTGTTTTGGCTATTCCATTTATACAATGCGTGTAAAGTTTTATGAATGACGGTCACGTGATGTTTGTAAAAAATACCGTGGGAATTCACGGAAGTGAGCTCTTTTTAGAATCAGATAATCTCTTGTCTGTCTTGTTATTCTGTTAAGTAACGTTTCAGCTACTATTCTGTACATTTTTATTTGACAAAATAAATAAAATTATTGATCAGTTACAACTTTTGTTCATTTATGCACTAGATTGATATTTTCCATAAAAAATAACGTCATCACCCCTTACGCGGGAGGATATTTCGAAAGCCAAATGCAGCGGCGTTTGAAGAAAATACTCCTTTAAAATTATTAGAAGTAAGTCGTGTTAGAATCGAAATAATAAGTATCAACCGTGGTATATCGCAGAATAATCCTCGTTTGTCGTTCGTTCTTATGCGTTGAAATATATCACGAAGGCCATCGTGATATATTTCTACGCATAAGAACTTCAAACTCGGGTTATTCTGCGATATACCACGGTTGATACTTATTATTTCTTAAATATCTCATATCGTAATTATATAACGTCAAGCTCCATAATGACGTCTAGATCTATGCTTAAATTGAAGCATATCGCAATTTGATTACTCTATAATTATAGCTTATCACAATTTGTTATATAACTAAGACTATGCACATATGTGTATGTCAGAAATAAATATATTTTCTGTTCGTTAATCTCTGGGCCCATACAATAATTTCCAGCTAACATGATTGTCAGTTTCAGTAAATACCTGCTTACATGAGCATCATTAAATATATACAAATGTAGCATGTCACACTATGCTGCATTCATAAACATATAAATATATAACACGCCACACTATAATTCTGCATCCATAAACATATAAATATATGACATGTCACACTATACTGCACTACAGACTGATCTGTAGTCCAGTGGTAGCACGCTGGACTGGTAATCCAGGGATCGCAGGTTCGATCCCCCGTCTGACCCTAATAAAATTAACAGTCTTTCAGATGGGACTTTAAACCGGGTCTCGTGACGGTGCTTTACACCGAGGTCTCGTGACGGTGCTTTACGCCGTGCACGGTAAAGAACCAGAGGAGACTCTGGAATGGGTCTCTGTCTGTATCATTGCACTATCCTTCAAACATTTAATATGACTAATCTCTTCAGGAGGCGTCGCTCATATGGGAAACCGGTAGCGACGATAAATAACGTAAAACACACACTATGCTGCATTGATAAAACAAAACATATAATAAAAACATAAAATACATTACATGTGACACTATACTACATTCATAAACATAGAGAATATTAGGTTACTGTCTTATCAATTTACCGTATTGAGTTTCTGATCATATGCTAGAAGTTAAAAAGTGAAAAATCGACAGACTGGAACCCAGGCTAAGACGGATCTGTAGTCCAGTGGTAACAAACTGGACTGGAAATCCAGGGATCGCAGGTTCGACCCACCATCTGACCCTAATCAAATTAACAGTCTTTCAGATGGGACAATAAACCGAGGTCTCGTGTCGGTGCTGTACATCGTGCACGTAAAAGAACCAGAGGAGACTCTGAAATGGGTCTCTCTCTGTATCATTGCACTATCCTCCAAAAATCTAAAATGACTAATCTCTTCAGGAGGCGTCGCTCATATGGGAAACCAGTAGCGACGATAAATAACGTAAAACACACACTATGCTGCATTGATAAAACAAAACATATAATAAAAACATAAAATACATTACACGTGACACTATACTACATTCATAAACATAGAGAATATTAGGTTACTGTCTTATAAATTTACCGTATGAAACCAGAAAACCCGTATCATAAGTCTCGTGACCATATCAAACCAGAAACACCGTATCATAACTAGTTCCTGAGAAAATAACGCATTCGCACTCGGTGATGTTTACTTCCTGTAGCGTAAAATTATACCGTGTTTTTATTATATAATCAGTCTATGTCAATGTTGTTTACTATTACATATCAAGGCAATGGAGACGTATATAGTATGTGGCTAGTTTACTTAATTCGTATCTATGTAATAAAGACGTTATTACATTGTAATATGTGGCTAGTTTACTTAATTCTGATCTATGTAATAAAGACGTTATTACATTGTAATATGTGGCTAGTTTACTTAATTCGTATCTATGTAATAAAGACGTTATTACATTGTAATATGTGGCTAGTTTACTTAATTCTTATCTATGTAATAAAGACGTTAGTACATTGTAATATGCGGCTAGTTTACTTAATTCTTATCTAGGTAATACAGACGTTAGTACATTGTAGTATGCGGCTAGTTTACTTAATTCTTATCTAGGTAATACAGACTTTATTACATTGTACGTGGCAAGAGTCATATCAGCCTACATATTGACCTTCGGTCTCAGGCTGATATCTAGTTTCATCAGGTCGATACCTAGGCTGATGTGAAACTAGACATTTAATAACATCTAAATATCACATGTTATTTATATTATGTGTATCTTCAGAAAGTATGCTAGAAGAGATACGTCAGCTGAGAAACCAAAATACGTGCACAATATGTATGCAAAACGAAGTGTGCACTGTATTTCTTACATGCGGTCATTTAATTACGTGTGCTGAGTGTGCCCAAATGATAGATGATTGCCCCATTTGCAGAGCTCAAGAGTAAAAGAAAAAGTTAGGACTTATCAGTGTTGAAGTTGTTTTGACTTTGGATCCAGCGCAACATATAACGTGCTTAGTCAATGTAATATCTGTATTTAAATAAGGCTAAAATAAAATCTGTGTTTGGGGTATCCTTCCGAAATAATTAGGGTAGGTAGGTCGGATATCACTCATTGATTTTGTTTATTTTTGGCATCATATAAACATTTCGCGATGATATCAATATTGCTCACCATTCACCTTCCGGTGGTTGAAAGCAGTGGAATAATACAGTTTATTGCTCACTGCTTTGTACGTTGGTATATTTTATTCTTTATTTCAGTCTCTCTCATCAATGTACAGCATATAACAAACACAGAATATAGTTTACATATTAAAAAGTAAATTGCCACTCAATTCAGAGTTACAAGAGACTATGGTATGTAGCCACTGCATGTTGAAATGTCAACACAACGTTTCCAGGCTCAATCATTCATCGACGTCATTGAATAAATATTTTATGACATCGTTTATGGTCGTCTAAACACGACTTATGAACATAGAAAGCTATTATTATCACGAGTGATGCTAGCCATGAATGATAATAATGCTTTCAATATTCATTCGGTGAAATATAATACGATCATTCACTGAAACAAACAAACATCCTATTAATAGTCCAGCATTTGCGATGAGAGATGAAATTAAGTAACAATTAGATTAGATTGTACTAGATCTAGCAATTAGATGGTGTGCTTACAGCATTGGAAGAGCTAAATAGCTACGTTCATTAAAATAGATTCGTTCATCCGTCTCAATTAACCTAGATTATTATAACTTGTGACAAAATTGAAATAAAATCCAAAGAATTGACTTGCTATTGTGGGCCAAAGTTGACAGATGGCAGACATAGGAATACTATTGGCTTTGAATCTAGCTCTTTATCGTAATTGAAATATTCATGTCATGGCCAATAGAAATGCTTTATGAATTAAATTGTACATATAAATAACAACTGCTCTTGGCGTCACTATATCATGCTATTTTTGAAAATGTGTCTATCTCGTGTGAAAATGTCTAATGATATGAACTTTTCAAATGTCTTTTATTGTTGTTTTTTTAAACAAGGTGAACCATACTCATTTCGCCAGGAATCTACTCCGGTAACAAATATTTCGTTTACATATGGAGCTGTCGAGCTACAAATAGTTGATAGATATTTATATCTTGGTATTGTGTTGCATGAACATCTAGATTATAATATAACTGCTAAAATGGTTGCTCAGAGTGCTAGTCGCGCGCTCGATCTTCTTACATGATGTCTGCACTGTTACATGATGTCTACACTGTTACATGATGTCTGCACTGTTACACGATGTCTGCACTGTTACATGATGTCTGCATTGTTACATGTGTGCGTGTTACGTTTATTTATCGTCGCTACCGGTTGCCCATATGAGAGACGCCTCCTGAAGAGATTAGTCATTTTAGATTTTGGAGGATAGTGCAATGATACAGACAGAGACCCATTCCAGAATCTCCTCTGGTTCTTTTACGTGCATGGTGTACAACACCGACACGAGACCTCGGTTTAACGTCCCATCTGAAAGACTGTTAATTTTATTATGGTCAGACGGGGGATCGAACCTGCGATCCCTGGATTACCAGTCCAACATGTTACCACTGGACTACATATCCGTTTGTAACTGTTACATGATGTCTGGAACTCTCTTTTAATACACTCTGTCTGTTTTTCGTAATTAATCTCAATTATTGCATTTTTAATCATTTTGCATCTTTAAAACCTTTGCAAGCCTATTATTTGATAGTGTTTGTGTTGGACTTTCGATATATTCCTTACTTTTGAAGTCATATTCCTATTGTAAACAATGAAATTGCACTGTACATATCTTTAACATTTCAAAACCAACCTGGAGTTATTTTTCTGCACATATTAATGTAAACAATGAAATTGCACTGTACGTTGTACGTTAAACATTTCAAAACAAACCTGGAGTTATATCTCTGCACACATTAATGTAAACAATGAAATTGCACTGTACATATTTTAAACATTTCAAAACCAACCTGGAGTTATATCTCTGCACACATTAATGTAAACAATGACATTGCACTGTACATATTTTAAACATTTCAAAACCAACCTGGAGTTATATCTCTGCACACATTAATGTAAACAATGAAATTGCACTGTACATATTTTAAACATTTCAAAACAAACCTGGAGTTATATCTCTGCACACATTAATGTAAACAATGAAATTGCACTGTACATATTTTAAACATTTCAAAACCAACCTGGAGTTATATCTCTGCACACATTAATGTAAACGTCTGTAGCCACTTCTGATGACACAAGGTATGCGCCCATCTTTTTAGCAAGGGGAGATAAATCATATATTGTGCCAACCTCATCGTACATATAACATTGCACTTCCTTCACAGGTTTCCTATTTTTGCATAAAAGGTTGGTCTCCCAATTGAAATAGCTGACACATGCTTGGAAGTCAAGAAATACAGGAGATCCCTGAAATTACACATAAACTGCCTAAGCATTCACCTGTATTAATCAGCCACCCTGGTTAATGATCACCTGTATTAATCAGCTACCCTGGTTACTGGTCACCTATATTAAACTGGGAGTTGTGATAGCGCAGTGGTAGCATGTTCGCTTGATGTGAAAGGCCCAAAGTTGTCACCCAGCTGTAGCCATTACGATTGTGCCCTTAGGCAAGGCACTTAAATTCTACATTGCCTCTTCTCTCCATCATGATGATGGATTCCATCAGGTATGAGGTCTCGAGAAAGATTAAACTAATGTTGTAAGAACTTGTTTCGCAATCGACCTAAAGTAATATTGCATAAACTAGTTCGAAGTTGACCGGAAATAAAAGAGTAAAAGTAGCCAAATCCTACAATACCTCTGACCACAGGGATTCGGCACGTTTGGGGGTACTAGTATATATCAGGGTTCATTCTAGGTCAGAATTTTTGGGAGAAGTGAGAAAGCGCGTGATCGCTTCCTTAAATGGTGTTCTTTAATATACTTCTGCAAAATAGGGTTAAAATGCACAGAACAACCATTAAATACAACATTTTGAATAGAAGGAGTGCTTTATAATGGGCCAGTGTATCTTACTAGTCAAAAGTTTGTTTGAAAATCGTAAAAACCAATTTTTATTTTTTATTTTTTATGGAGAAGTGGGGCCCCCAGAGGGCGAAGTCAGGGTCCCTAGGGCGACAATTTCGCCCACATCGCCCTCTAAACTGATCCCTGATATATACTTAGAATCTCTGTGCCTCTGACTGGCCGCTTGGACAGGTTTCACTGTTATATTGCTTTGAACTTCTACTGACATCTAAAATACTCACATTATGTCATTTTCAGCACATCTTTTGAAAATGAGCCTACGAGACAAATTGTGACTCTACAGTCAATGTAACATTGTGTGAGGGCATTTCATTCCTATGACGGAACCCTTAATGAAAGAGTCGGCCTTTTCTTTCATGTCAGACGCCTCTAATGAACATCAGTACATCCCGAATCATATCCTCGCTGGCCACTCGCAAGACTCACGAGACAATCATTAACCATTACTTAACTAGCAAGTATGTTATGTTATATTTCGGGTTTTACGCCTGCATCAGCACCATTTCGGGCTATATCGCCGGCGGGCAGTTTACTTAACAACACCTTTCCTGGGCAGGCTCCAGCAGTTAACCAGTACTTGGGTGCACCAACCTCCGTAAGAAACTGCCAACTTTTTCATATAAATAAGATACGGCTTGAGTGGGGCTCGAACCCGTGACCATCAGTGATGATAGGTTACAGTGGTATACAAGTCAACGACCTTAACCACTCGACCACGGTGGCGGACTAACTAGCAAGTAGCCATAGCGGAATGAACCCATGTTAAGTTAATGTGTGTACATTGTATGTGGTAACACGGTTAAGCCAGGCCCGTAGCCACACTGAGGGTGTGACTCAGCTGCCTCCGTTATAATTTCAAAAGCCAAAAAAAAAATGAAAAAAATATCTATTTGCTGTATAAAATGTTGACTGCTAGGTCAATAAATAATTATACGTATTAAACTCATTAAATCAGAAAATGCAGGAAAATCGCCTCTATACCCCAATTATATTAAGGGGGAATTTGCCCCCGGACATCCTCGATTGCATTGATTGAAATTTGCCTCTAGCTACGGTACTGTACGCGCACCCGAACTTACAATGGTGGGGCCACATTTAAAGTTGATTAATGCAGTGAGATTGTAAAGCGGATCAGCAGAACACATATCCCCTGTCATGACGATAGACAGCTCTCCACGTTGTTTATTTTCATCACCAGCCAGGTTTACAGCACTAGCATTGAAGTTTCCTGCTGAGTGTGTGGTTCCATTGCTATATATCATGCATATGGAGGTTCCTGGATGGCATGCATGGTCTCCGGACTTGCTAGGCACCAGTGCCGAACAGAGGCCCATGTTGTAGGAGATGTTCTCATCCACTGTATCATCGGTCCATGACATCCAGGTCTTGCAGTTGGAGAGAAAAACAAACAAATGTATGTGACTGATCAGGTAATTATGGTTTACAACGACTATACAGTCAAACCTGTGTTAGTGGTCACCTCCATTAGGCAGCCAACCTGTATTAAGCAGCCAGTTTCAAGATTCCAAATATGTTGTTTTACTATACATTTGACCTGTATTAAGCAGCCACCTGTGCTAAGCAGCCACTTTCTCTGACTCCCTTGGCTGGCTGCTTAAGACAGGTTTGACTGTATTAGAATGACTTCTTAGCGAGATGGGCTAGTGGAGTTTGCATGATGGATATGGTTTCCACATAAGTGGCCCAAACTTGTGTGGCCCAAACCATTTGCATGTTCATGCTATGTATTGTATCTTTTTTGTGTATGACATATTTACTATTGATTTGCAATAAACTATCATTAAACTACAGGTTTATTCTAATGTAGTGATTATGATCTACAAAAGGATTTGGATATAAAAACACCTCTGAAAAAGAAGTGATTTGGTAAGAAGCAGGGTTTGGTTTTTGCCAAGAAAGAAATTGTTTAAAATTTTCCATTTATCTTGAGCTAGTGACCTAGTAATTGACCTTTCTGCAAACGCTACTTAGGCACGCCCTCCATAGTTACATGTGCTCGCTGTAGCCACGCGAGACAAGCTATCTAATAAAATGGCGTCTAACACAGACCTGCATCGAGTTAATCTAGATAAAATTCCGTCGAATTTCTCGGTTTTATTTCACCCAGATAAGAATATCTCGTTGAAAGCAAGAAGGCAAGGGTTTTAGGTGAATTCAGGTGATTTCGTATAATCCCTTGTTCGTCTAATGGTAGTTTCGTATACTAGTGCATTCGTATAATCACAGGTTCGTATTATATATATATATAGTACTGCACTATACAGGCCCATTATAATAATGCTATTATTAGCTATTTAGGTAATTAGACACAATTATGAATGGGACTATGTAGCCGTGTGTTTGCCATACCAGGAGTGATTATCTATCTAGGTTTCAGGCCACTAATCAAGATTAATTAAAGTGAATGGGGGAGAATAAATAAATCATTCCGCATTTTCGATGATTCCAACGGTGGCACTTATCGCAGCTAAGAGTGCGTGCGTGCGTGCGTGCTGCGTGCGTGCGTGCGTGCGTGCGTGCGTGCGTGCGTGCGTGCGTGCGTGCGTGCGTGCGTGCGTGCGTGCGTGCGTGCGTGCGTGCGTGCGTGCGTGCGTGCGTGCGTGCGTGCGTGCGTGCGTGCGTGCGTGCGTGCGTGCGTGCTTGCGTGCGTGCGTGCGTGCGTGCGTGCGTGCGGCGTGCGTGCGTGCGTGCGTGCGTGCGTGCGTGCGTGCGTGCGTGCGTGCGTGCGTGCGTGCGTGCGTGCGTGCGTGCGTGCGTGCGTGCGTGCGTGCGTGCGTGCGTGCGTGCGTGCGTGCGTGCGTGCGTGCGTGCGTGCGTGCGTGCGTGCGTGCGTGCGTGCGTGCGTGCGTGCGTGCGTGCGTGCGTGCGTGCGTGCGTGCGTGCGTGCGTGCGTGCGTGCGTGCGTGCGTGCGTGCGTGCGTGCGTGCGTGCGTGCGTGCGTGCGTGCGTGCGTGCGTGCGTGCGTGCGTGCGTGCGTGCGTGCGTGCGTGCGTGCGTGCGTGCGTGCGTGCGTGCGTGCGTGCGTGCGTGCGTGCGTGCGTGCGTGCGTGCGTGCGTGCGTGCGTGCGTGCGTGCGTGCGTGCGTGCGTGCGTGCGTGCGTGCGTGCGTGCGTGCGTGCGTGCGTGCGTGCGTGCGTGCGTGCGTGCGTGCGTGCGTGCGTGCGTGCGTGCGTGCGTGCGTGCGTGCGTGCGTGCGTGCGTGCGTGCGTGCGTGCGTGCGTGCGTGCGTGCGTGCGTGCGTGCGTGCGTGCGTGCGTGCGTGCGTGTGGATGAGACAATAATAAAGATTAAAACTACCGTATATGTGTTATTTCCACAGTTTTATAGGAGGTTGTGAGCATGTTGATCTGGATTGTTTCTACCATATGAAAAAAGGCTCTTCTGTTACACTACTGAGTGTTGACGATACCTATGACATTTGCGAGTATTTCTCTGACAAAGAAATGAGTATATGCTCCACAAGGGGGACATAAACACGAGTGGTGAAAACATATATGTTTAAACTAATTTACAAACAATATTAGACATACATGACATACATATCCATGATCACAGGAATGTCTAAGATGTGGTTAAACAAACTATGTTACCATAACTGTTTGACAATGCTAACATTTTATGAGTTCAGGTAGACGTTCTAATCTTTCCATTGATACCAAAAACATTTTAGAGCCCTTTTGAATTTGAGATATCAGTGACAAATACTCAATACAGGTTAAGCCCATAATATGATGTACTCATGCAGGGTAAACTCGTACAGTGCCTTCTATTATTTTGCGACATATCGCACATTTTCTAAGGGCATGTGCACATTCGACACATGCAAGCATGTGGCCACAGGGAAGAAACACAATGTTGGCATCTTTATCCATGCAAATTTTGCAAATCATCTGTTCCTTTAGTTGTTCATTTTCCTCTTTTAATAGCTTGCTTTCTGTAATATATAAAACAAGTGCGTCATAAAAACGAATGTAGGTTAAATCTATGAAAGTAAAACTGAAAGTCAATTTTAGAAACAAGTGCACATCTGGACATTTGGAATATTGCTAGAGGAACATTTCAACCGAGGCAATCTACAATGAATCTAGAGGTCCGGGGGCATGTTCCCCCTTACAATTGTTGGGGTATAGAAGTGATTTCCTGCGTTTTCTGATTTAATGAGTTTAGAGTCTTTAGACGTATACTTATGTACTGACCTATCAGCTCTCTAGCAACATTTTATACAGCAAAGGAATAGTTGCATTTTATTTATTTAATTTTTCATTTATTTATTTTTTGCTTTGGGCATTTTAACCGAGGCAGCTGTCTCGGTGTGCCTCAGTGTGGCTACAGGCCTGATTGGATCAATCATTTTAACTAATACGTTTTTCCAGGTACAGTAATATAACTTCTTTCTGGTAGCATATTATGTCTATATTTAATTCTAAACTTTGTGGAAGTCGTGATAGCGCAGAGGGCATTTAACTTCCACATGCCTCTTCTCTCCATCAGGAATTAGGTATCGAGAATGATTATTATAAGTTGTAAGAACATTGCAAGTGGAGGTCGTGATAGCGCAATGGTAGCGCGTTCGCTTCAGGTGCTAATGGCCCGGAGTTCGAGCCTCACTGAAGCCGTTACTATTGTGCCATTAGGCAATGCAGTTAAATTCCATGTTGCCTCTTCTCTCTCTCTCTCTCCCTCGTGGCGATGGATTCCATCAGGAATTAGGTCTCGAGAGTGATTAATATAGGTTGTAAGAACTTGTTTCGCAATCGAGCTAAAAATAAAGTTGTATAAATTAAAAGAACTTGTTCTCAATCGAGATATTTTTATAAACTAATTCTAATCCTAGTCTAAGCATGTGTACACCAACTTAAGCCACCTCTTACAGTATACATGTATAGTACCTAATTGTACATACCATCTTGGTTTGACCCAGTAGAACTTCTAACCACAACATCCGCTAATAACCCATCAGACGTGAGAGTGATTTCATCAGATTGACACGATCTACTGCTACTTTCTAAAGATGTCTTACTTCTGCTGTTTCCCCGACTCCTATGCTCTGATTGCTGCGGACATTTTGATATGCTGGTCGATTGGCTAGTATGTGATGCAAGTGATTGTCGGCCACTATATTCGTGTCTGTTCTCTGACTGTTGTCGACACGGTATAGTTCTAGTAACACTGTTGTCAAGAAGGTATTCTAGCAGATGCTGAGCTTTCAGTTTTGTCGTATCTATGGACGATGTTTGAAGTTAGTAATGATTTAACAAACGAAAAAAGACCAAGAAGTTATTCAGTAATATAAATTATTCACACGGTATGTAACATGATATAAACTAGTACACGTGATTGCCAAAACGCAGATAAATTACATACACCAATTTAAATAATACAATGTATACATAGGATATAAGCCGAAAACGATCCAATATGTAGCCTAAAATATTGGAATGTGTGAGGCGCGTTGCGCCGAAGACAGTACCAATAGTTTACATATTGGATCAGTTTGAGGCTTATATCTTACTTAAAACACACACTTATATAACAAGATCCGGGATTTAACATAATACTCTGGCCTTTTGACAGCAGTCCAATATTAATAATAATGGACTGCAAGTACACAGGTATGACGTCACGACAATGTTTTAAAACGACATACATGTACACTCAACAAAATTCCTAATCGGTCATTTAGTGTTTTACAATATTTGGAGCACACTAATAACCATATAATATCAATATTCATATCATCTTATTTAATACATTTTACTACAGATATGTATGCAATGAATTGCTGTATAATCAACTGGTATAACATGCAATACGAAAATATGCAAATTGTATGATTATTAGTTGACTCCAAATGTTATAAAACACAGGTGACCGAATAGGAATTTGGTTGAGTGTATATTACAATGCAGGGCATAAATCAAATTATATTTGAGAATAACTTACTAAATTGACGCCTTGTATGTGTGATAGCATCGACTACGTGTGCCTGTGTATAGCCCATTTCAAGTACACGTTTAGCAGCAACGCTGTTCAAATCTTCAACCTGTTGATCTTCTGCAATAGTCTCTTGTTGAAATTCCTGAAATTGAATTGGAATTTTTCTCCGCACATTCTTCTGATTTTAAATTGTTTGAAAGTTTATCAATAATAGTTACATGTTAGTGAGTTTATGTAAAGAGTACGCTGCAAGCAATGAAAGACAACGACCACATATACAAGCAATTGTTTGTGTGGGTTCTTTAGTTTATATAATTAGATGCATTTTCTTATTATTATCAGATTCTATATGCCACATGACCACGATAAAATTGTTGTATATATTTACATCATATATATTTGTATATATGTATTTGACGATGTACCATGTACAAGTCTTAATAACATTTCTGTTCTGTTCTGTTCTGTATTGAATTGTTACAATCAAACAATAGAACTATATTATTGAACTTAGCATTATACTACAAACAAGCTATTGCTATAAGAACTTCGATATTAAATATCATAGTGCACTAACCTCTATAATAGGTTTTTAAATACAGCATAATATTATTGTTGATCATGTTGTATATAGTTGCACATAGAATAAGCGGTAAGCAACATTCAATATACTTACCTTGTTTCCCAGAATAAACAAGTATACATGCACATGTATATTTGCATACATACTAAATAAGTAATTTGTAATATTAAAGTTTATCCTCTCTAAAAACAAATATATATCTATTCTATTCTAAAATTTCTACTCAATACATGTATAATTTGCTTGTATGACATTGATCACGTGTAAATAGTATGTATAATATGTATATAATTATGACTATGTACTATATGTATACGTCTAAATAAATAAACCTATAAACCATGTCTTGCCTAAGGGCACAATCGTAACGGCTCCAGCGGGGCTCGAACTCCAGACCTTTCGCACCTGAAGTGAACGCGCATCCACAGCGCTATCACGACTTCCACGGGAGTCATTTACACTTGGTATGGGTGTAAATTGTTTCTTCTGTTTCGGTTTTTATGTTCTTAATATAGTGAGCACATTTGATCTCTTTTCCTTCTGACTTAATTGGTTTAGCAGTGAATTCATATTAATAATGCAACGTACCTGTAATAAATGGTATACATGTATATGCTAATTAATAATGCAACGTACCTGTAATAAATGGTATACATGTATATGCTAATTAATAATGCAACGTACCTGTAATAAATGGTATACATGTATATGCATATTAATAATGCAACGTACCTGTAATAAATGGTATACATGTATATGCATATTAATAATGCAACGTACCCACAATAAATGGTATACATGTATATGCATATTAATAATGCAACGTACCTGTAATAAATGGTATACATGTATATGCTAATTAATAATGCAACGTACCTGTAATAAATGGTATACATGTATATGCTAATTAATAATGCAACGTACCTGTAATAAATGGTATACATGTATATGCATATTAATAATGCAACGTACCCACAATAAATGGTATACATATATATGCTAATTAAATTACCTGACTGCTCGTTGTAGGAAGATTTTCAATATTTGCCATGCGACACATGTCAATAAAATCTCCTCCTTTGCATTGTTTTAGATATGCACAGTTCGGGAAGCACCTTGCATGCTGGACCCACGGACTGTCATCATATTCCCAGTATATCACCCCGCCACCACAGAAGAAGCACCTCACACAATCACGGATACCTGTAAAGACGGTTAAGATTGGGATTGCGCCAGATTAATTATGTGCACCTATGTTTCTAATGGATAACATACTGTAATGTGTATATATCATTTCTTATGTTTATTATAATATTTAAGAATAAAAACTAACATTAATACATTCCTAGGAATCTAGCATCATCGATTCGTAGTGCTATTTTAATAATATTGTATTGCATTTTCCCATACATTACATTACAATTACACATACAATGAAATACATGGACAACTAGTTGAAATTAAATTATGAATAATTTGTATTGCTGTATGCGATTTTACATGAAAAAATACAAATGGGCTGGGCTACAAGTTATGACAACATTATTTACAGTCCTCCGCATTAGTAGTTCTGTTACTATGAGAGGACCATCTGTGAAGTGTCTGTTTTACGTTTATTTGTCGTCGCTACCGGTTGCCCATATGAGCGACGCCTCCTGAAGAGATTAGTGATTTTAGATTTTTGGAGGATAGTGCAATGTACAGACAGAGACCCATTCCAGAATCTTTTACGTGCACGGTGTACAGCACCGACACGAGACCTCGGTATAATGTCCCATCTGAAAGACTGTTAATTTTATTAGGGTCAGGCGAGGGATCGAACCTGCGATCCCTGGATTACCAGTCCAGCGTGTTACCACTGGACTACATACCCGTTTGTAACGAGGAAGTGCTAGTTCTAGTTTCCTTTTATATTTTACGTAATTACTGTCATTGATGATTTATAAGTATACGATTATAATTAGCCGGTATACTATAGCATGTCGTGTGTTATAATCTCCTATTATAATTAACACCATCTCCCACTACACCAAGGGCAGATATTTATAGTTTCCGCATTGATAATTCGTCCGTCCCAATCTGGCTATCCGGTTTTAGCAACCGGGTAGCTATACTTACATTGCTATCCCAGTTGGTTCATAGTTGCCAGGACGTTTCTGTTGACCAGGTCTCGGAGCAGATATTGGACTTTAATTATTTCCAATTTTATGTTTCCGATTATCTTCGACTACTGTTTTGCTCTAGTATTACTTTTACATTTGGTAGGAACAATATCTAGGTTCTTCCTGGTGACTAACCATAGGATCAGTTACGTGACATGTTCTGTGTGTCCATATAACTGTTCTTATTGGTCATACCTTTGTAGGCCTACTTGCAGTCTATTATTATTAATATTGGACTGCTTTCAAAAGGCCAGTGTAGTTGATCAAATCCTATACGTAAATGTACGAAATTAACAATCTTAATTAGTCAGACCTTGTTATATAACTGTGTGTTTTAAGTAAGATATAAGCTGTGGAAGTCGTGACAGCTCAGTGGTAGCGCGTTCGCCTCACGTGCGAAAGGCCCGGAGTTCGAGCCCCGCTGGAGCCGTTACGATTATGTCCTTAGGCAAGGCATTTAAATTCCACATGCCTCTTCTCTCTCCCTCGTGGCGATGGATTCCATCAGGAATGAGGTCTCGAGAGTGATTATTATAAGTTATAAGAACTTGTTTCGCAATCTAGCTAAAATAAATTTGTATAAATTAAGATATAAGCCTTAATCGGATCCAATATGTAAAATATTGGCACTGTCTTCGGCGCTACGCGCCTCACACAATCAAATATTTTATATACTGGATCGTTGTCGATAGAGGCCGGCATAATAGTAATTTAGAGATAATCACAATAAGCTTTAAGCTTCAGATTAAATCCATTTTCGTTTGTATAGCTATACAATAGATATGTACTGTACATAATGAACGTTTGTATAGCTATACAATAGATATGTACTGTACATAATGAACGTTTGTATAGCTATACAATAGATATGTACTGTACATAATGAACGTTTGTATAGCTATACAATTGATATGTACTGTACATAATGAACGTTTGTATAGCTATACAATAGATATGTACTGTACATAATGAACGTTTGTATAGCTATACAATAGATATGTACTGTACATAATGAACGTTTGTATAGCTATACAATAGATATGTACTGTACATAATGAACGAATAAATATGTTTAAACCAATAGTAATTTAATTGAAAACGTGCTATATATATGATCTCATTTCGCTGCTATAAAGGCGCATTGAATGACTCGTAAAACATTCTATATGTAAGATCACTGTATCACTGTAAAACCGTTCCATCATATGAAGATTGTCGCGTGAAAGTACCTAGTAGTTATTTTTAAAGCAATGTCATTTTTTTAAGATTGTTTACAACAACAACAACTTTTTATTTAGCGTCAGGTTACAGGTTATGTAACAACATGACTTGAATATGTTGTACACAATATAAACATTGGGTATACATGCATGGGGGGACAGCAATTGTACTATATGTCCTATAGACAATTACAAAAATGTAATATAAGTTACACAAACAAACATCAAAATATACATCCAGGTGAATGTATGGACATATTTATGTGGATTATTTCTAAATACGTATACATGCTCATATGAATATCGGTGTCTGTGAAAGATATATAAACATTGACCAAATCAATTAATCACTAATATGCTACTACATACGGCAATAAGACTGTTTAGAAAAATACCGTGAGAACATTGTCACACGGTCATATTCGTTGCGCACGGGATTTAGTTGATATGAATCAAACCTATATAATTATAGTAGTTTTACATGGGTTTATATTTGTATGGAAAACATTTACGTCACATACACAAGTCGGAAAGTGGTGGGCAGTGAATTAATCGCGCCTTTGTAATTCACAATTATGCAAGTTAGAATGTTCTGTCTATAGATACGGGTTCGTACATATGCGCAATATGCGGGTTGCTTTAACTTGAAACTGGTCGATTAATAATTTCAAGTTGTGCTAAGTTATTTTCGTTATATAATTATGTATGTACTGGAGTGGTAGGATAATTGATATTCGCCGCAAAATATAGCTATATGTATATTTGGTACGAATTATTAAGAATTCCAAACTGACTAATACTGTTGTTTCCGTGGGTGACTCTTCTAGATGTATTGTCATCCCCAGGACCACCACATGCACCTGTAGCTTGGTCCGATTCATCTATGCACACTTCTTTATACTGCTCATTAGTTCCATGTATTGGCACATTGCTGGTGTCCTCTCCATTTATTAGCTTACAGTTTGTCGAAAGTCGCTTGTGTAATTCGATAGCTGTTTCTTTCTCGGTCCATGCTTTATTCTTTAATCCACAACAAAAGCACACAACTTCTTCTCCTCTCCCCGAGTAGTAAAATCCAGCGTGTGCTAAATGCAATGGTGACATCACTGAGTATCCTGGAAATGTCTTGAATGACTCATATCTGGCCCATTCGTATTTCATCAATTCATTTTTTTGACTAGTACCACTGTCGATATCATTGAAATATGTTTTGATCGAACACGGATAAATGTTAAACTCGAAAATGGGTTTGTTTTCAAATTGGAATAAAACGTCCAAAGATCTAGTCGATTTGTTGTGTTTCCTATATATGTATTACCACTGCCAAAATAACGTTCTTTACAGTGGCAAATAATGAGGCAAAAACATACAACTGTCAGTAACAAATTCCGTATGTTCCATGATGTATAATTTTTAAGAAATATACCTGTAGTTTTAAAGCAGCTCAAAGGTCTCGTTACTTCTTTTTCCTGTCCATTTAATTTACGTGAGAGCTGTATATGAGAACAATGATGTGTGTATAAACTGTAGAGTTGTTGAAATCTTCGAGACGGCCGTTCAAAGCTCTCGTATTCTTTGACAGAGGGGTGTACCGAGATGACTACAAACAAGTCATGGTGTACATGTTTGACACAATTCAAACACCACGAAAACAGTAATTGGACATCATTTGTATATCGCGTTATAAACTTCGAACTTTGCTCTTCACACTGCTCGAATGCTGTTTTGTTTCTGTCTTGAATACATTTAGGAATGGTCCAGATTGTTTCCTTATCTGTTCTACATCCGTAATTAATCGTCCAGAGCACTATAGCCCAAACTATAATTCGTATCGAAACACAAGCCATAATTATATTGGTTTTCAAGTGACGCGACTGGTGTCTATATAAAAAGCAATGTAATGATTCTTATTATAATATAATCTGCATGGTAAATGTGCGGTATTTCTAAACGTTATCATGAAACTATAACCGCCTTACCGATTGTAAAAATGCTTATACATGTATTATATAAAGATAGACTTAATGTATTTCACAATATTTTAAAATGTCTATATACTCGTGTGTGTTAGATGCGTAATGTTGGTGTCATGCCAACAGGTATGGTATATCTAATACATATTAAGTCAGTATTTATATATAAGTTAGTTAAACAGACCTACGTAATATATATATATAAATTGATCAATACAAATGGTAGTATACATGTATGTGGGGATTCCGCTAACAATTTATTGTTAATACATCGTCGCTGTTCTGTGCAAACCACGTAAGTCGAAAACGGCGCGAAAATTGTAAGTCGAAAACGGCGCGAAAATTGTATTTGAAAGGCGATAATTTTTTTCTGTCTACAAAAATCCTGGACTTATTAACCAATCAGAAATTGAATTAAATGTCACGTGAGTAAATCCTGAAAAACTATTGGATGAAATATTACATCTTCGAAAATCGCATATACATCTTACATCTTCGAAAATCGCGAATGCATGTATGATGGCGTGTTCGTTTACCATTACTGTCCTATTTTATCAATATTTACGGATTAACATAAGAATGGTGAGTACAATTCTAATTTGTATTGAATATAAAGTGTTTAAGTATGTTTTTTATTTATGGAAATGATTTATTTCTTCTGTTTATATCGTGGTTTTGGATAAACTTAATATGTCAGTTTTCTGGACCCCATTTTGTTTGGATTATTTCAGATATTCAGTAGGTAGTCAGATAATTTTGTCTTCCACTTTGCCCATATGAATAATATAAGCTGCATTTGCATTTAAACCGTGTGCTTATTGTAAAATATTAGCGGTATTATTTATACGCGATTATTGAATACATCAATATGACGCTGCAAATGACGACACTGAATGTTATACGCAGTTTTCACATACATGTATAATGCATTGATAGAGGAAGCTAAGACAGTATGTTTACGTTATCCGGTGAGCTCAGCGGAAGGGACTATCATAACTGTAACAAACATAACTGAAGCAGAGACAATAGTAGATCATGAAGAAGAAGTGCCACTTGAAGCAGACAAGCGAAAACCGCAGAAGGCAAAGAAAGGAATGGCCAACCCGGATACTTGGACCAGAAATGTCAACCAGAAACTGAGAATGCAAGGAAAGACCTACAGAGGTGTTAAAGTTGTAGATACAAAGGCCAGCTTTTGTGCTGATAGACCAGAGCGAATTATGTGTGAACGCAGCTGTAGCAAACGCTGCGACATAATAAGAACATGTGGTCTGATACGTGAAGAGTTACGGCAAGAAATGTTCAAAGCATTTTGGAATAAAATGGAATGGAATGAGTAGTAGCAAGTTTGTAAGTAGCAATGTAAACAGGATAGAATCAAATACAGTGTCGACGAACAGCAGAAGAAAATTCACGTACAAGTACCATTTTAGGGATGGAGATAACAAAGTTCAAGTTTGCAAACAAATGTTCCCGTCGACGCTTGGAATTAGTGCACACACTGTATATGAGTGGTTGAGAAATATAGACGATAATGGGTTACCAGAAGAAAATGAGACCCAGAAAGCTTTAAGAAGCAAAACAAGACAAAGTGCTTACAATGGAAACCAAAGTGTAAAGGACTTTCTGGAATCACTTCCGAAACTACCATAGCATAGATTATATATAGAGCCACATCACAAAATGAATATTTGGAGCCAATATACTTGTCACTTTCCCATTTATACAAGATATATATGGATCATTGCATTAATAAAGAATACAAAGCAGCTGGAGTGAAATTGTTCACGAAAGTATTCAATGAAATGAACTTGGCCCTGTTTCGCCCGAAAAAGGATCAATGTGAAGTTTGTGTAGGATACGAAACACAACAGGTGTCCGAAGAAGTTTACAGAGAACACGTTAAGAGAAAGACTGAGGCAAGACAAGAGGAGAATGATAAACTAAGAGCATTAGACAATGGTAAATTGAAAGTGTTGACTATGGATGTACAGGCTGTGTTACTCTGCCCAAAGGTCGAAGCAAACGCAATGTACTACAAAACAAAACTGGCCTGTCACAACTTCACCATTTACAACTTAGCAAGTAAGCAGGTTGCAATATATTTCTGGCATGAAGGCGAAGGAGGATTGTCGGCGAACTTCGCTTCGTGCATCAACGACCATCTTCAAACCATAGTGGACGACACTACAGAGGAAGTTATCATCTATAGTGATGGGTGCGGGTACCAGAACAGGAACGCCACAATGGCAAATACACTTTTGCGCTTCACTCTTAAACACAATATTACAGTCACTCAAAAGTTTTTGGAAAAGGGCCATACGCAGATGGATGTGGATTCTGTGCACAGCTCAATAGAACGTAGCCTCCGAAGACGACCCATTTACTCACCTAGTAATTACGTGGAAGTGTTTAAAAGTGCTCGCCAAACCGGATACAATGTGGTGTATCTTGACCATACTTTCTTCCATGATTTCAATACTTTAAAGTACTACGAGTCTATCAGACCTGGATACAGAGTTGGCGACTCGGTGGTGACTGACATAAAGTGTCTACGGTACACCATTAAAGGTACCATTGAGTATAAACTGTCATACTCAGATGAGTTTAGAGAGATTCATAAGCGAAGGAACGCTGGCAATCCAACAGGAGAGGAAGTCAAAAAACGGAATCAGCCAGGCGTAACGTTTCCTATAGGTATACACTCCGGATTAAACCAGATGAGTTATGTATAGCCTTTCAGCAATATAGCAGACGATACAAGTAAATGTATACTATAATATGTTTAATAAGCTCTCGGTGTAGAGAGCTAATCTGTCCCATACCAAATCAAACCAGTGTGGTTATTTACAACGGTTGCGCAATAGATTAAACTCGGACTAGATAAAGCAGAATATTTTGTAAATGTATTTCCCAATTCTAAAAATAGCTAACAAATAGAATCACACTATGCGTCTGGTTTCCTAACCGTTATGTGTTTCTATATATATATATATATACAAATTGCGGATGGTTATAAAAAGCTGACCATATTTTGAAAACAAACATACAATTAGCACTATTAGAGCTTCTTTTATGAAATTTAGCATGGAAGTGATAATTGCCTTGATGCGACAGGTATGTTTTATGTTGTTTGTTTTTTATACAATTGAAATGCGTAATTTATCAGATGTTTTGACTTTGATGTATTGAAAACATAAATCGTTAAATGTACACAATTGTCTAGATTTGCATAATCTGAGGGATTTTAACACATTGTGTCCTCAGCTGGACCTCATTAATTTTATGTTGAGCAAATGCAATTAAGTCGTGAAGACATAAATTGTTACAAAATGAAAACATAAAATCTGTGTTTAGTTTCAGACTGATGTATACTGTATAGTTATATGTATTAAAAAGAAGTTGAATTTTCAATGCTTTGAGTCAGTTTTAGAATTTTAGATATTTTTTTAATATTTACCAAAAGTACAATTGTACATAGGACCCCATTCTGTATACTCTATATTCAAATCAGTATGAGCCACCGACTATAAACTGACTATTCGCGCATATCCAGACTTCAAAACGTTGAACCTCCCTAGAACAACAACCTCTCTACACCAACCAATCTCGATGTATCCGGATGGTGTTTGCTCTAGAGAGGTTGGACTGTAGATACTTTTCAATGGGAATAGCAACAAGATCATTATGAATTTTATACAGACGGGATAACCTATTGTCAATACGCCGTTGATCTAGTCTGCGTAGATTTAGGGACTGTAGCATGTATGTAACACTAGAGGTACAATAGAAGTCAGCCTTTATCCAAGGCGGTGTTGTCTCATATACCGCTGGACACATTCATATGGTGTATCAATAGTTGGGTATGTGGCAACCAGATCTCGGAGCCATATTCAAGCTGGGGTCTCACTAGTGTCTTGTAAGCCATGGACTTAAGGGGTTCGGATTTGACCTGGATGTTTCTACGTAGGAATCCTAATGTTTGGTTTGCTTTCTTAGTTGACCTTTTTATGTGAGTGTCCCACGACAGGTTATTTGAGATATCCACGCCAATGTATTTGGCTGAGGTGACCTACTCAAGTAGGACTCCATGGAGTTTATATTGACTGGGAATAGGATGCTTCCTTCTGGTGACGTGGATAACATGACATTTGGAGGGGTTAAAGTCCATGTCCAACTCCCACTCTTCTAATCTCTTAAGATCGTTTTGGAGTGTGACCGATTCATTTGCAGATGATAGATAGACTGCAGTGTCATCTGCAAAGATACGGACTTTGGAACTGATGTTTTGTGGGAGGTCGTTTAGATAGGCTAGGAAAAGCAGGGGTCCAAGTATGGATCCATGTAGGACTCCAGAGGAATGGCATCTGAACTAATACCATTAAGGACAACTGACTGGAGTCTATTATCTAGAAAACTCTTAATACACCTTAATGTTTGACCTCTGACTCCATAGTCATACATTTTTAGTAGTACTTTCTCGTGATTGACCTTATCGAAAGCCTTACTGAAGTCTAATAGGATGAGATCTACCTGATGCTTATTGTAGACATAGGTAACCAAGTCATTGATTAGCATTACTAATTGGGTCACGCATGACCGTTTTTCTCTAAAACCATGCTGCAAATGGTACAGAATACTGTGGTTAGTGAAGTGTTTTACTATCGAAGAGGAAACTATATGTTCTAGTACCTTGCATAGAACACATGTCAGTGAGATAGGCCTATAGTTGGCGGGGTGTGACTTGTCCCCTTTTTTGGTAAATGGGAGCAACATTTGCTGACTTCCACTGGGCCGGCAGTGATCCTTCGTTAAGGGGAGGGAGGCCATTCCAATGTCGTGGGTTAATATAGTTAATATGGTGCGTGTGACCTAAATGTTAAGTACTAATGCATTCAATAACTTATGTACATTGTATGTTTTATTGATGCCAAGCACCTTGTGGGGACCTCGACATGTTTTTTGGACAGGCTTAGCAGACTTAAGTCACTAACCAGTACTGAGATGCCTCACTCAATGACACTATCTGTGCCCCAAACTAGTGTCAAACCCGGGACCCTTTGAATCCAAATAAGACACTGTTCCACTGTACCACTGGACAATGGACGACACACAAAGTAATTATCTGAACCATATAACTCATTTACATTCGTAGGAACAGATATTGCGTCTAACTACTGGTAAATTTCAAGATTATGTGACACTCGGGTGTGTCATTCCTATACGAGTAATGCATATTTACGTTTGTTTACCTGTTAGTCTCGTTTTGGCGAAAGTAGGTCAAAACGGTGGGCACTATATAATAAGCCAAACCGTGTTTCCGTGTATACACGGAAACACGGTTTGGACACCGGCTTGACCCAGATTCTTATAAACAGGTAAACAAACATTAAAACCGTTCGTTATAAAATCACCGGTTTAGCGTATTTTGGCAATATACTACCTTCGACATACTCTGTTTACTTTGGTAGGTTGCTTTGTAACTGTATTATATCCGTATTTATATAACTACTGATAACAGAAGTGAATATTAGAGAGTAAACACGAATTCACGTACTAGTTTCGTCTAAAAAACCCTTTAGTCTAACGATGATTTCGGGTAGTAACTTACTCATCCACATATACTGGGTACTCCAAGCACACACTACTGAGTACGACAGGGTGACGCTTGTCGGGGATTGTTGATAAACATCTCATTTGAGACACATAATGTTGAAAATAACCACATACTAAGGTCAAAAACAGTCCCGAGTAGTACAGTGGCCAGCCGCTCAGCAAAAATGGTAAAGGCTGGGGCTGGACGGTACATAGTATATATCGATCTATCTGTCTGTCTGCCGCCTGCCCTGCCTGCCTGCCTTACCTATCTTCCTTTAATGTCGAACCCCTTGCGGGGATGTAGACATGTTGCGCATCAAAAATTGCAAAGAAGTTAAAAGTATGAATAGTTAAAAGCATAATTTAAGAAAGTAATGAAAATAAGTTGTGGTAAAAGTTTAATAGCAGCTGCGCAGAACAACTAGGGACTGGCATGGTCAATATTGCAAACTGTCGTATTGAATTGCTTTGTGGTAGGGAGATGGACAATGTCAGGAGGGAGATGGTTCCAATGGTAGATTGTTCTTGGGAAAAGGGAAAACTTGTAGTAGTCTGTAGTTGCTGTAATTAACCTATAGCTTATGGAATGACAATGGCGAGCAGGACGGGAGAGGGGAACTAGGTAATTTTCAATGGGAATAGCAACAAGATCATTATGAATGTTATACAGAAGGGATAGCCTATTGTCAATACGCCGTTGATCTAGTCTGCGTAGATTTAGGGAATGTAGCATGTCTGTAACACTAGAGGTACGATAGAAGTCAGCGTTTATCCAACGCGGTGTTGTCTCATATACCGCTGGACACATTCATATGGTCTATCAATGTTTGGGTATGGGGCAACAAGATCTAGGAGCCATATTCAAGCTGGGGTCTCACTAGTGTCTGGTAAGCCATGGACTTAAGGGGTTCGGATTTGACCTGGAGGTTTCTACGTAGGAATCCTAATGTTTGGTTTGCTTTCTTAGTTGACCTTTTTATGTGAGTGTCCCACGACAGGTTATTTGAGATATCCACGCCAATGTATTTGGCTGAGGTGACCTACTCAAGTAGGACTCCATGGAGTTTATATTGACTGGGAATAGGATGCTTCCTTCTGGTGACGTGGATAACATGACATTTGGAGGGGTTAAAGTCCATGTCCCACTCCAACTCCCACTCTTCTAATCTCTTAATATCGTTTTGGAGTGTGACCGATTCATTTTCAGATGCTAGATAGACTGCAGTATCATCTGCAAAGATACGGACGTTGGAACTGATGTTTTGTGGGAGGTCGTTTAGATAGGCTAGGAAAAGCAGGGTTCCAAGTATGGATCCCTGTGGGACTCCAGAGGAATGGCATCTGAACTAATACTATTAAGGACAACTGACTGGAGTCTATTATCTAGAAAACTCTTAATCCACCTTAATGTTTGACCTCTGACTCCATAGTCATGCATATTTAGTAGTACTTTCTCGTGATTGACCTTATCGAAAGCCTTACTGAAGTCTAATAGGATGAGATCTACCTGATGCTTATTGTGGACAGAGGTAACCAAGTCATTGATTAGCATTACTAATTGGGTCACGCATGACCGTTTTTCTCTAAAACCATGCTGCAAATGGTACAGAATACTGTGGTTAGTGAAGTGTTTTACTATCGAGGAGGAAACTAAGTATATGTTCTAACACCTTGCATAGAACACATGTCAGTGAGATAGGCCTATAGTTGGCGGGGTGTGACTTGTCCCCTTTTTTGTAAATGGGAGCAACAGTTGCTGACTTCCACTGGGCCGGCAGTGATCCTTCGTTGAGGGAAGGGAGGCCATTCCAATGTCATGGGTTAAAATAGTTAATATGGTGCGTGTGACCTAAATGTTACTAATGCATTCAATTACTTATGTACATTGTATGTTTTATTGATGCCAAGCACCTTGTGGGGACCTTGACATGTTTTTTTGGACAGGCTTAGCAGACTTAAGTCACTAACCAGTACTGAGATGCCTCACTCAATGACACTATATGTGCCCCAAACTAGTATCAAACCCGGGACCCTTTGAATCCAAATAAGACACTCTACCACTGTACCACTGGACAATGGACGACACACTAAGTAATTATCTGAACCATATAACCCATATACATTCGTAGGAACAGATATTGCGTCTAACTACTGGTAAATTTCAAGATTATGTGACACTCGGGTGTGTCATTCCTATACGAGTAATGCATATTTACGTTTGTTTACCTGTTAGTCTCGTTTTGGCGAAAGTAGGTCAAAACGGTGCGCACTACACTGAACCAAATTTCTAAACGGCCACCTGTTTTTTTACAGTATTTGGGAAAAACCTACAATCATACAATATCAATAATCATATCATCATTTAATACATTTTATTCCATACAACAATTCACTAAAATTAAAAAAGCGGCTAAAACGTAACAATGAAAACAATAAGGTCACCCTCATAACAAAAAGTCACAAATCTGAAAACATCGCTATTATAGTATTTCAATACCTCGTATATCCCCCTTCTGCGGCAATAACGGCATGCCACCTCGCCCTCATTGATACAATGTATCTTTGGAGATAGCGTTGCGGAATTGTTGCCCATGCCTGCATTATGTCACGCTCTAATTCACGCATGTTAAGTTGCTGTGGTTGGGCGCTGACCTTCCTTTTCAACAGGTCCCATACATGTTCTATGTGGTTCAAATCGGGGCTTTTCGCCGGCCATGGAAGAGTTTGCACGTTGTTAGCAGCCAACATAGCCCGAGTGTTCCTGGTACCTTTAGATGGATGCGTAGTCGTGTGCTAAAATCATACCACGATTGTCATTAAAATGCCGTAAAAGGACCGGTTGTAGGATATCGTTTTGATATTTTCTGGCATTTAAGTTACCTCGAATTGGTACAAAGTGTGTCCTAGTATGCATTGACACGCCAGCCCAGACCATCAATGAGCCGCCTCCGTACTTATCGACCTGTACTACACAGTTTGCGTTGTTTCGCTCGCCTCGACGGCGGTATGCATGGACTCGTCCGTCGGCCCCACGGAGTGTAAACCTTGACTCATCCACAAATATAACAATAGACCAGTCCGCTCTCGTAAACCTGATATGCCAACAGCTCGCCCAAATTCTTCAATGCTCATTCTCGCCATGTTGTGTGTGTTTTATATTCTGTACTAGACAGGGATTATACTACATATAAAATGGACACTCACCATGCTATGCACGTGGCCCTCGTGCCGATTTATACAAATCGGTCTCTCCTTTCCGCTTGATCAAATCTGGCACCAGAAACGTGTTTTCCTTTTAGATATCGATTTATTATAGCGTATAGAACTCCGTTGCAAATTTTAGAATTTATACATATAACCATTCTCTTGAAATCGCATTTTATATATTGGCCGTTTAGAAATTTGGTTCAGTGTATATCATAAGCCAAACCGTGTTTCCGTGTATTGTGGTATCGAGACATAAACAACGTCACCGAGCTTTACAGACATCTATATATATATATATATATATCATCTTTATTTCCTCCATTTCTGAAGAGTATATAACATTCAAAAAGAAACACATAGGATATTACAAACATACAAAGGACATAAAATGATGTAAACATAAAGACATTTCATAGTGAGAACATACAAAGGACATCAAACGTATTGCAAAGATTGGAGTTTCGGAAGACATCCATTATTTTAAGCATACAAACAATATCAAACGTTATGAAACAAACAAGAACATCAAACAATATACATACAAGAGAACATCGCATTGTGCAAACATTAAGCACTAAGCTAGCAGTAATGTTTACATACTGCACGTTTGGTTATGCATATTTAGTCTTATACTAGGAAGCCTCTTAGAAACAAAGAGAAATCCAATTAGCAGCATATTTAAATGTTTACAAAGGTTGGCAGAAATTTAAGAACATACTATTTCACCGAAACGAAAAGTGAATATAAGAAAGTGTTTCTAAAAACGCTGCATTCTGTAGATCATGTTTAGGAGCCAGATTTATGCTTTAGATGATCACAGCTCTCAGAAATGTTCCGTTTAAATTCATAAATTCAACATTTCTGTTTAGTTCAATAAAGTGTGATATATTCAAGTCAATAAAGCCTAACATAAACAATAGTTGTTCCTCTAAGCTCACACTTTTCATGTATATAAACAAGTCAGCACAGAATTGTTCTCTGACCGAGTGCCAGTACTGTGACCTAGGTGTTGCCAAAGTAGTGCAATCGAAAACATTATGAAACAAAGGGTCATTTATAGGGGTTAAGCAGTTCTGACATTCAACGGTGGTTATAAGATTGGTTTTACAGCACAATTTTGCCATGAACATCATGTTTTCTATATCACGCGGTTGTTGCATAGCAACTCGCCAAATGTTGGCTACTGTCAGGGAACTGTGCAGACGTTTAAACCTGTCGAAGTCGGAACAAACAGACATGCGTTGTAGCCAGGCAGACTGTTCATGGTTAAATATGGTCGTTTTACAGATGCTTTTCCATTGATATTTTCCCGGGAAAGTCCCTGACTCGATAAAGCTTTCGATATATCGTACTAAATTATATTTCTGTGCTATTTTAACGATATCAACAACAAAACCACGATTTCTTACAGTACAGTTACTTTTATATTGGAAAAGTCTTTGAACGAATAACTGAAGCGACAACTCACTTGTATTTAATCGGCATAATACACCTAAAAAGTTTAACTTTTGCAAATCGAAGTACGCTTGTAGTGTAGTAAATCATAGCAGGCCAAGTACCATATCGGACCTAGTGCGAAGCGGCAGGCATTGTATTTTCTTCCGGCAGAAGTGGTGGATTGTTTCAAGTCGTATTTGGTCGGTTTTGCTAATGTTGTTCCACAGTTCACAACCGAAAAATGCTTTAGGTAGTACTGTTGAAATGTATAGTTTTGACACTGTTATCGGGTTTATTCCGGTACTATGGAGACCACTGGTAGCTATGGAAAACAGAGTACCACGTGCAGTCTGACGCACGTCGTCGACATTTTCCGGTTTCCTGCTCGATTTGTCCTGCATAATTCCAAGATGTTTGTATTTGTTTGTTTGGCGTAATTCAATATTTGAGTAATACAAGACACATTTTTCTTTTTTAAATCTCTGGTCTTCGTTGTGTATTAGCACGGCGCATTTAGAAGGGTTGTACGTATAGCGCAATTTGTTGGCGTATTTACGACATATATCAATTAGTTCGGAGAGACCAGACTTGCTTAACGATAGCAACACAATATCGTCTGCTTGAGTCGGGGCACAAAGCGAGATGTCGTTAATTTTCAGCCCGTATCCGGAGTTATCTAGAGTCTTGAGCAGTTCATCCAGAAGGACGGTGTATAGGAACGGAGCACAACTACTACCTTGTCTTGTTCCCTGTTGTAATGGAAAGCTCTCTGACAGGTGACCATAAGAGAGTACGCGGCTGGAACCCTCCCTCAGCATACTATCGAATATTCGTAGAGTTTTGCCATTTAGACCAAGTTCATATAACTCTCCGATGTATTAGTTTCAGTATGCGGGCGGATAGCGATATGTACAGCTCGCTTTATTATGTATTATGTTTGTTAAACGTTAAAGCATAATAGTTGGAATGTAAACATAGCGAGTTTAATGGGGTCACTCTATGATGAGATAGGACTGTCATAGTACTCTCCCCTTATAACGCGTTAAAATATAACAAGTCTGGGTATACATTTTAACCTTTATTGACACTAATTATAATACAAACAGATATATTTACAACATCGAAAGTAGATATTTAATATATACATACTAGCCAGCACATAACTAGTATAGCTTCAGTGTTCAATCACTGGATGTCACTGGCTTTGATAAAGCTGTTAAATGTTGATGGAAAATTCTTCCACTTCACGTAAAGGCGTTTGTTCCGCCCCCGGCCAACTGTCTTAAGAACACGTTCAATTTTCCAAATCTGGTATGGCTTGATGTCCACTTTCTGCAGTTCACTTTGATAAAATGATCCTCATTGTCCATGTCTTTCAATCGGTAAATTGGTATTATTCCTCTATGATAACGTCTGGCAACAATAAACACCTCGCCTGTGAAGGTGTCGTCGTAAGCTCTAGTAAACACATGTTTCAGATGTTTAAGTGACTAATGCGCACATAATCACCAATTTTATATTTGAATGGTTTGAGTTTGCCATCGTTCTTGCTCTGTGCAAAGTATGTGGACAGTCTGACTGTTTCTTGATTGTCATCGTTGACGTCGGCTGGAGCCATATCTATGGTCCGGTGATAGGTTTGGTTATAACTATCAGCCATGCTCTGTAGTATCGGTAGGTACTCGTAATCCTCCTGGTGTGTGAAATAACGATTTAATTTCGTCTTGATGGTCAAAACTGCTCTCTCAGAAGTTGAGGCCTTAGTTTCGTTCTGCGTAGGGAAGTATTTGATTACGTATTCTTTCATGACCACCTGTACCTTTTTAGCACGGAACTCTTGACCTGAAGTGATAGAAAATGATATGTAACACATATCAAAAAGCATCAGTAATACATGGAGAATAGTTTTACATACATGTACGAAAGCTTTACTAAATAGATGATGGATAATTAAGCATATACCTTACCTTTATCGGTAATGAGCTTGGATGGTGTGCGTCCAGATTTGGTGAAGACATCTTGAAAGGCGGTTGCTACATCTCCCCCTGTTTTAGATTTCAATGGTCGCAGCCAAACTGTTTTGCTGAATGTGTCTATGATTAATAGCACATATTTATAGCCTCGATTCCATTTCGCATATTTCACCATGTCCATTAGGTCTGCCATCCATAAATCGTCCGTTCCTGCACTGATCACGTGGTTTCGTTGAAAGCGTCGTCTCACGGGTTTATGCAGGCTATATGACTCTTGGTTTTGTAAGAATCTTCGTATCCTATACATTCCTAGTTTGTATTTTCCCTCTCGCTGTACCACTTTGTACACTTTCTGAGGACCAGCATAACTGGCGGGATGTGAAGGATCATAGTAGATAGTCTTTAAATAATCCTCCAACGGAGCCATGTCTGAACGCGTCTATAGCATAAGCACAAATGAAGTTATATGTCTCTGCACCACACATTTATTGTTCATCGGCATCGCCGCTTTCATCGCCGCTGTTTTCATCATCCGACATTTCAAATAAATCCTGGAACTGATGCTTATGTTTGCGCAGGATACGTTTCACAGCAGATGTTAGGTTGATACCCTTTGAAGTGTCGATCTCTGACATAATCTTGCGATGTATGCCACTTGTTCTGAGAGGAACAATGTAGGTTGCAATTAGCTGGTGGTATATCTCGATGAATTTACTTTGATCGTAGCGCTCCATTCTTTCTTCTGCTAAGTGTGCGGCCTCTTTGTCGGATTCACCATTGGCTACGTATTGGTCATGAAACTTTCTGTACTTGTCTTCTCCTCTTTCCCTAGCTAGTTTCCACAGCGCAGTGTATGCCTCATTCTCTTCAATATCGTCGTAGTTGTCCATACGTTCTAGTTTTCTCATAGGTTCATCATTATCCTCTAGCTTCATCTTTTTGGGCACTGGTTCTTCAATATCAGGACATTGCCCGCGTTTTATGTATCGTTGCATATCGTGCGTTGTATCGAACAATAGTCCACAATCGTCGCAAGCGTGTCCTTCATCAGCCATGTTTCCAGATAACGGTTGATTTGATTCACTAATTTCCGCTGAAGGGTTAGTTCCGATGTGTACTGTTTGAGTTTCAACTGACGAATGAGAGTCTGGGCATACGCTATCTTGTTTTATAGGTGCAGTGTCTTGCCCTACCCACGTGACGTCATGTCTTAACCTGTCCGTTTCTGGCGTAAACGGCTTTAAGTCAATTAGCATATATCCGTACGGGTACTTGGTAGCTTTCTCAAACGTTTTCATAAATTTGTCTGTATGCCCAGGATACATTTGTCTAGCCAATGTCATGACGGATTGCCTGTCTACTGGATTGTTAAACAGTACTATATAATGACAATTCCTCCGCTGCGTTGGATTCTTGTTTCCAAACAAACTCTGGGTGATTGTTATTACAGACAATGACCTATGATGACTCCCCTCAGTGAACAAATCAGTGATCCTCTTATCCTTTCCGGATTCACTGAACAGATCGTCCAAAATGAGCAAGTTGTTTACGTTAGAGTCAAAGAAATCATCATCATCCAAATCTGAGGGTATGCCTCGGATAAATTCTACTCCTGGTAACACTGTCATTTGAATCGCAGTGTATAATGGTTGCCACCTCTTGTAAAGCCATACTATTCTTTGAATACCGGGCTGTATCCTACCGCTATGTTTCTGAAGCATATCTTTGACAAACGTGGTCTTCCCACATGCTGAAATACAAACACTATTATTAGTAAACACCTGTAAGCTATGCGTGTTTGTTTTTAATACAATTGAGACAATGCATAATATTATTATAATAAAGATATAGATGTAATAGGCTTACCAGTTGGGCCCGATGTCATCATGGTTCACGCCTCCACTAGTCTTATCTACCATCTCATACAAACTGCCATTCGCAACAGGGTAGCTTTA
The DNA here is from genome assembly GCA_014843695.1 of Archivesica marissinica. NCBI lineage: Eukaryota > Metazoa > Mollusca > Bivalvia > Venerida > Vesicomyidae > Archivesica > Archivesica marissinica. The sequence continues at coordinate 75,577,565 of CM026387.1, read as the reverse complement.
ATGTGTACACATTCATTGCCAGCGGATGCTCGTTAGATGCTAAACCAGTTCCATCCGCAATTTGGGATTGAGAAAATTGCGAAGGCGAAAACAGCCTGCAACAACGGGATCGAACATGCAACCCTATGTAGTATGGCGTTCTACCACTCGAATCCACTTCTCTTCCATGAGAAGGTTATGCAATCTACAATTCAGGGCCCAGTTTCTCGAAGCGTCTCTACTTGAGATTGTGTTCAACTCATAAGTATCAACTTCTATAAAACCTTAACGGTAAGGTTATTCTTCAGAATAAATACTAAAGTGTATTAAAATATTGTTTCTTAGGTATTCAAAGTCATTACATTTACTAAATTGTACCAATTTTAGTGCTTTAATTGGATTGAGCACATTCTCAAGTTGAGACGATTCGAGAAACAGATAGGATAACACTGCTAATCGAGATAGTTTTATTGGAACAGTCTGCTCCGAACATAAAATGTCTTTGACATACGCAATTGCTCCTATATCAAAACGCTTTTGAATTACTGTGCAAAATTCCGGAATAACTTGTATAATATATAATGGATACAGTAATACGTACGGAAATAGCGTATGTCGATTTATGAAATCTATTGTTTAAGCAAGGCTGTTTCATTTAAAGTAGAGGAAGTTTAAAAGGGCAAATATAAATCTACAGTTTATTTGAATATCACTTTGGAAAAATATAAAATAGTTTTTACTCCCTCCTGAAAAGTGGACGTTTTCCACATACGCGGTTTGCACAGAAATGCGACGACATGTAGATTGCTTACGTGACTAATTATTTGCTACCCGAATCGAGGAGTTCCGAATGACATCTGACTGAATTAGAATACACACGTTTCGTAATCTGCTTAATATACATACAAATTGTGACGAATTTAATAATATTGTGCACGTAAAGGATTCTATTTTGGCTTAATCTTTAATGCATGATAGTGTGGTCTTTATATGGGAAAATATCAAACAAAACAATACCATCGTGCGAGTAGAATCCGCGTACAACACGCACGCACGCACACACGAGCACACGCGCACACGCACACACGCACACACGCACACAGTCACGCCCACACACACAAACACACACCACCCACACCACACACACAAACCACAACCACACAAACCACAAACACCACACACACACACCACCCACACACAAACACACACACACACCACACACACACACACCACACACACCACACACACACACCACACACACACACCACACACACACACCACACACATACACCACACACAACACACAACCACACACCACACACACACCACACACACCACACACCACCACACGACATACACACACCATACACCAACACCACCACACACCACACCACACACCACACCACACACACACCACACACACATACACACACCACACACACCACACCACACCAAACACCACACACACACACCACACACACACACCACACACAGCACCACCACACACACACACCCACACACACAACCCACACCCCACACACCACACACACCACACCAAACACCACACACACCACCACACACAACACACCACACACACACACACACACACCACCACCACCACAACCACATACACACACACACACACAAACACACACACACACAACACACACACAAACACACACACCACCACAACCACCACCACACACACAAATCACACCACCACCACCACATATATACCCTCACCACACACACCACAAACACACACGCCACCACACACACACCACCATCACACACACTCACATCACACACACCACCAACACACACACACCACCACCAAACACACACCACACCACACACACCACACACACACCACCACACACAAACCACCACCACACACACCACCACCACACAAACACACCACCACCACACACACCACACACACACCCACACACTACTACCACACAAACCCACACCCACACCACACACACACCAACACACACACACACACACATCACATACACACACATCACACACACACACACACACACACCACACACACCACACATACACCACACACACACACCACACACACACCACATACGCACATACCACACGCAAATACCACACGCACATACCACACGCACACAGCACACGCACACATCACACGCACATACACCACACCCAAACACCACACATCACACAAACACCACAAACAAACACACCACACACACCACACACACCACACACACCACACACACAACAAACACATACCACACACACATACCACACACACCACACATACACACACACCACACACACTTCACACACACACCACACAACACACACCACAAACACACCACACACGCACATACCACACGCACATACCACACGCACATACCACACACACACACCAC
>CM026387.1:75543143-75574172 GCA_014843695.1 Archivesica marissinica | reverse complement strand
CGCACGCACGCACGCACGCACGCACGCACGCACGCACGCACGCACGCACGCACGCACGCACGCACGCACGCACGCACGCACGCACGCACGCACGCACGCACGCACGCACGCACGCACGCACGCACGCACGCACGCACGCACGCACGCACGCACGCACGCACGCACGCACGCACGCACGCACGCACGCACGCACGCACGCACGCACGCACGCACGCACGCACGCACGCACGCACGCACGCACGCACGCACGCACGCACGCACGCACGCACGCACGCACGCACGCACGTTATTTATCGTCGCTACCGGTTGCCCATATGAGCGACGCCTCCTGAAGAGATTAGTCATATTAAAATTTTGGAGGATAGTGCAATGATACAGACCCATTCCAGAGTCTCCTCTGGTTCTTTAACGTGCACGGCGTAAAAAACCGTCACGAGACCTCGGTGTAAAGCACCGTCATGAGACCTCGGTTTAAAGTCCCATCTGAAAGGATATTAGGATCAGACGGGAGATCGAGCCTGCGATCCCTGGATTACCAGTCCAGCGTGTTACCACTGGACTACAGATCAGTCTGTAGTGCAGTATAGTGTGACATGTCATATATTTATATATTTATGGATGCAGAATAGTGTGGCGTGTTATATATTTATATGTTTATGAATGCAGCATAGTGTGACATGCTACATTTGTATATATTTAATGATGCTCATGTAAGCAGGTATTTACTGAAACTGACAATCATGTTAGCTGGAAATTATTGTATGGGCCCAGAGATTAACGAACAGAAAATATATTTATTTCTGACATACACATATGTGCATAGTCTTAGTTATATAACAAATTGTGATAAGCTATAATTATAGAGTAATCAAATTGCGATATGCTTCAATTTAAGCATAGATCTAGACGTCATTATGGAGCTTGACGTTATATAATTACGATATGAGATATTTAAGAAATAATAAGTATCAACCGTGGTATATCGCGGAATAACCCGAGTTTGAAGTTCGTATGCGTAGAAATATATCACGAAGGCCTTCGTGATATATTTCAACGCATAAGAACGAACGACAAACGAGGATTATTCTGCGATATACCACGGTTGATACTTATTATTTCGATTCTAACACGACTTACTTCTAATAATTTTAAAGGAGTATTTTCTTCAAACTGCATTTGGCTTTCGAAATATCCTCCCGCGTAAGGGTTGATGACGTTATTTTTTATGGAAAATATCAATCTAGTGCATAAATGAACAAAAGTTGTAACTGATCAATAGTTTTATTTATGTTGTCAAATAAAAATGTACAGAATAGTAACTGAAACGTTACTTAACAGAAAAACAAGACGGACAAGAGCTTATCTGATTCTAAAAATAGCTCACTTCCGTGAATTCCCACGGTATTTTTTACAAACATCACGTGAATTTCATTCATAAAACATTACACGCATTGTATAAATGGAATAGCCAAAACACGGTGCGCGCGCAGCATAGTTCAAGGTATGTATATCGCAGAATAACCCGAGGTAGATTTACTCTACAGGTATGTATGTTATTAGCTGGGTCGTGTTAGAATTTTAATTAATGTGCTATTATTTCAACTAACCTTCGTGTGTAGCAGGTGTTCTGATTGTTGCACCTGTATGCTCGTTGTGGCGAGCTTGGTTGCTTGCTAGGTTAGCTGTAGCGGCCGATAGGGCATATTGAGCATTTGACTTGTCGACTAGATTAGGTTTGGTATCAAGGATATAAGTAATTATATTACTTCCTGAGAAATAAAATGAAGATAAGACAAAAAGAAATAAAACAGAACCACATTTATGACCGATATTAATGTACAGTCAAACATTTTCTTAAGCAGCCAGACAAGGGAATAACAGAAAGTGGAAGCTTAGTCTAGGTAGCTGCTTACTAGGGTCAAATGTATAATATAACTACATTTTGGGGAAATGTTACATATGTGTGTGCATCATAGAAGTGTTGGAAAGTAACTGTCACAAAGGTAATTGCGTGGGCGTTCTTGGTCCATGAAGATTCAAAATTCACCCATCGGCTGCCCAATCTGGGTAGGTGTGCGTTCGAACTGCGCATGTGCAGATCCATCCAGCGCTAGTTGAAATAACCCAATATTATGGATGCACTTCTGGACTGGTAAGCCATGGATCGTAGGTTCGATCCCCCATATGGGTCTGTATCATTGCACTATCCTCCAAAATCTAAAATGACTAATCTCTTCAGAAGGCGTCGCTCATATGGGCAACCGGTAACAACGATAAATAAACGTAACACGCACGCACGCACGCACGCACGCACGCACGCACGCACGCACGCACGCACGCACGCACGCACGCACGCACGCACGCACGCACGCACGCACGCACGCACGCACGCACGCACGCACGCACGCACGCACCACGCACGCACGCACGCACGCACGCACGCACCGCACGCCGCTGACAGTTATGAAATGCTAAACTGTCTAATCTTATCAGTGATTAGTATGACATTGCAATTACTTTAGTTGGTGTCAGTTCTTCAGACTGCCCAGTTAACTGGTTAATCCAGTTGGAAGTGTGGATGGCTTGCAAGACGACAGCCATGTGTTCAAGCCCCCAGTACACAGGTTTTCAGAGAGTTAAACATGTTTGCTACATGTCCTTGTCGTTAGTCAAAGGCATATATTATGTGGATTTGCTAAATAAACATTGGTGTTGTTGTTGTATAATTAGAAGTCATTGCAGATATAGCGTGTGACTGACATGTTCTGCTTAAAACCATAGGAAAGAAACTTTTAAACCCCACCCACCACAGGCTTTAACAGACTTACAAGACTTTGATCAATAATACGCATTAATGCCGTTATGTAACAGTACATATATCGTACCTGGTAGAAACTAATATAGTCGCACTTGTTGCAATATTTATATGTTGCGACCTTCAAGATAAATGGGTTTATCTCTGATAAATGACAAATATATATCAGGATCTGAATGACTGGTCGAGAAAACGATTTTACGTACAACGAATGCTATGATTTTTGGAAAGTAGGTCAACACTGTTCTAATAATTACGCCAAATAGACTACATGTCTACCAGTACCATATAAAGAAATATTTCCTAAATCAAAACGATATTACTTACTTGTTATTATTATTAGACATATAACTTTGGTAACATTATATCACAGACTGCAAAACACCACGTCCAGGTCCAAATTTATTCTGTTCGCCGTAAAATGGTGCTATTTTAATTGTACATGTATGCAATTATTGTGTAGTGATTTTTTGGCCACCAACGCCCAACACCAAACATATTTTCCCAATAACAACTCACTAACATTTCACCTCATGGATTGATGTTCCTAAACTTAACGGACTATTATAAATTAACAAATATATGAAAAGTATATGGAACTATTTTGATTTTAGTGATTTCGTATGTGAGGTCGGTCGATTCTATTACTCAGCCCAGGCGTTGTCTTTCACTACAGTTATTATATCGGAAGAGTCTATTGGTAACAAGAAAAGCTATGACAACAAGTGTTGCCATAGCAATACTCATCTGCTATAAATAATGATGTAGGGGTTAGAGAATGGAGGTATATATTAGCAAAACATCTCAACCCCCCATATTTAAAAGTCGCCATCGCATAAATGCATTTGGGCGACTAAGTTTTCTAAAACGTTTAAAATAAATACCATCTAACAGTGATGAGCCTGACCCTCTCAATATCAACTCTTTCAGACGGGACTATAAACGAGAGACTCGCCTCGTTGCTATACAACAGACATATAAAACATCCAACGTGTGGACGCTATTTAGGTGGATCTGTAGTCCAGTGGTAACACGCTGGACTGGTAATCCAGGTATCACAGGTTCGATCCCCCGTCTGACCCTAATAAAATGAACAGTCTTTCAGATGGGACGTTAAATCGAGGTCTCGTGTCGGTGCTTTACACTGTGCACGTAAAAGAACCAGAGGAGACTCTGGAATGGGTCTCTGTCTGTATCATTGCACTATCCTCCAAACTCTAAAATGACTAATCTCTTCAGGAGGCGTCGCTCATATGGGCAACCGGTAACGACGATAAATAAACGTAAAACACACACTATTTATACTAAGAATAACTATGCATGGTTTACTGTTAAACACGAGAAACGACAATATAGCAAACATGTCGACAGTGTTTTAGGAAAGGGTTGTTGCACTGACTTATTTAGCTAAAGAATGCCTTTAAATCTTAATGCTAGGTCACTTGCATAAGTGGTGAAGGGTGGTAGAGGAAACCTACATTTGTATATTCGACCTGTAAATAGGGATGAAAAGGTTAGACAAGAAAGTAGCAGTTAATGGAAATTAAAAATTGGGAAGCAGTGGTTAGGTAAAATACATTAAGACATAAAAAATATATATATTGACAAAATGTCGCTACCAAGTCATTTTGTCCTTGTTTATAAATACATGTAGGCCTACAATCTGGTGGGAAAAAACAAGGAATTTCTGTGACCTGGGTTGGGGATTTGCGTCAGGGAATCACTTAATAACAAGATTAAGAAATAAACATGTTTAATTCAAGTAAAATACTACACATATCATCATAGTACAATGACAGCAATGTTTGTACACAGATATTCAAAATGATGCAAATCATAAAACATTGATGAACATAATTTATATACATGCAGTCTAAATACATATATACATGCAATTGCATAAGAAATTATACATTTCTAGCATCTTGAGCAAATATTTATGATGTTTTATTTACAATAAAGTGGACCACGATGGCCCTATAGCTCACCTGACTGACTCCATTGTTCAGACAAGGGTGTCATGCAACAACTATGAATATCATTGTATTGTACATTGATCAATCTTACTAAATGTCGGCGATAGCTTTTCCGAAGAATTTGTAATATTTTGAGATGGAAGAATTTGTACCATAATGACAAGTACATACTAAATCATAAATGGTGACTCTAGACCATATGGTTGCTGAGGAGAAGACACTTGAACATGTTCATTGTGACGACGTCGGACGGGTGGTAACCATATATGTAGTTTCTTCAACACTTGCTAAAATAATTCAGGATTTACGCATCTATACTTGAACTACATAAGGGGATGCTATATTGTGATATCCGCTTTAAATATCGAAAAAGGTTATTAACGGAAATAAACTGATGATCGAAAATGGATTTTGAACATTGTGCGTAATTTCCACTTGTTTTCCATAGAAACTACTGCCAATCTGTAGGAGTAAACAGGTCAAGTGGTTGGGAAATATTTCTCCATAATTTAAATATGTAATTAATTGATGGTTGTTTGGATCAGGCAGTCAGTGATTAAGCTTGGCTGAAATCTTGGGAAGAATGATGAGACCTATTCCTAACTTCTTCTCACTATTCATACAGTTAGAAATTCGAAAATTTACAGAGAAGTATAACTTCAACTACTGTGTTCAAGAATGTATGTTTAAATGTTAAACCAAATTGACCTGCATAGCCTACAGTAAATAAATATGTTATTGCTCTCTATCGTGACATGTATTTCACTAATATTCCAACATATTCAAGACACTGTATTGAGTATTTTCCATAAATCACAATAAATGGTACCATGATCATCTTATTATTTTGCTATGTCTCATCACAGACAACCACTATGACACATTTGACTGTTCACATACGGAACGATACAGTACAACCGAACATCTGTGACCATCTGCAGCAAATATGTATTCCTGTAAAACACAATATATAAATTCTTGTTATTGTATATACAGGCCCAACAGCTGTAGATTACTGTAATTGACATTGGCTTGCTGGTATTAGTGTCAAAATCACTGGAATTATAAAAAATATAAGTTTTGGTATTATAATTTTAGTGGCTTTACTGCGAGTACATGTGTGCACTACAATAACATGGGTTCTTGAAAACATGATCTGATCGGACACATCTATACTGTGGACCAATCTCCGAGTTTGTTGAATGCTAGACTTCATGTGTATTTCCAGGATCCTATTTTCTACATGTTCCTGGTACTTGCAAAAATAATCCACCATATTGGAAATCTTAAAATCATCAAAAATTATGGGAATTATAATAGAAATAGTAAATGAATTTAAAATGGTAGACATATTGAATGGCAATTGGCAGTTTCGTGGAATCAAGTATAAGTTTTGAGAAGCGATTAAGAAAAAACGGCAGACAAGACAGGCAAAGAACATGGTATCAATTGTGAGAACAAGTTGTCAATAAATCACAAAGTTGTGATAAACTTCAGCCAAACCTGTAGACGACCATTTCGTAATTGCTACAATCAACATGACCTATCCCACATCATGGCATAGTGTGGGGCCGTTACCTTTCAGAATGATAATTACCTTGTGAACTTTACCACATCACTGATCAGTCAATTGTAACCCCCCAACTCTCCTCCCCATCATATACAATTGTAAATGCTACGACATGTTCCAAAATGATAAAACATTGTCAAATCTCAAGATGAATATCAAGCATTTTTGATTGGCTGATTCTGGGTATCAACCTAACACTATGGTAGCACTTACCGATTAGTGCAGTGGTTAGCGCGCTCGCTTCTCACCAATGCGACCCGGGTTCGATCCTCGGACAGGGAAGTATGTGAGATGGTACGATGGTCGCCAGATCGGACAGGTGGGTTTTCTCCGGGTACTCCGGTTTCCTCCCACATGAATGACCACACATACGCTTTCATCCGAGCCAACGAGAGTGATTAATATAAGTTGTTAAAACTTGCTTCACAATCGTTGTAAAATAAAACATTGGCACAATTCAATTATGGCAGGCTTGTATATACAAGGACTGAAACTAAATATTATGTCGATCCGTTGCATATTAATGACAATTTCTTCATATTATCATCAACATATGTAATCTGAGTTTCACCATAAACTGTTTTGTCACCCTAGAAACCATAGGCACCGATTACAGGCCATGATATTGTGATATTAATAGTTTGACACTGGTCAGACAAATGATTAAAATGCATACAAAATCTGATGTGTCTGACATGAGGAGTATTTCTCACTAGGGTTTCAACGGTTACACGTGTAAACAGAGCCGTGTCGTGTAATGGTAATACAAGTGTACTAATTGAGTAACCGTGTACACTATCTTAATTGATGACGTTGTATAATGAAGCTTAGTGACGTAATAAAATCATAACATCGACCGTTTCACTGAATTTTGTGAGACCTAGTACATGTAAATAATCATGGAGAATAAACGGAGTGTAAACGACGTCATGCCGTGTACAAAGGATCGTGTACACGTTTACAAAATTCTGTACATGTGGCAGCCCTATTTCTCACACATACATGTATCAACATTACCCGACATGCCTGAAACATATGCTCTGCACATCATCTCGAGGAACATACATGTCAAGTGATTATAGGATTCCTCCAGCGGTTCAAGAGATTTGAGAGGACACAAATTTGTGACGGGTAGACGGAGACCATTCCGCTATGCGTGTTAAATATACAGAGATGCTACTAACAAAGGGTATTAAATAATGAAAATAAAATTACAGAGAATGTAGAAGTGGAATTCGCAGTTACAAATGTGCCATTAGGCAAGACACTTAAATTTCACATACTTATTGTCTTATCTGCCTTGTGGCGATGGATTAACCCTTTCCTTCATAGAGATTTAGGTTAGTATACTATTATATCTCCATACAAACAACAGCCATTTAGTTATAGTGCAGTGGATAAGTAGTCACCATATCTATCCCAACTCCATAGATATTACTGGGAAAACATGAGATTCTGGCCTGCATTATGAACATTGGTTTGGCTACTACATTGTCAATATATGTCGTATTGGTAATGGCATCAAGAGGTGCTTCTATGACGGAAAGGGTTAATATAAGTTGTAGGAACTTGTTTCGCAATCAAGTTAAATTGCTAAATTTGTATAAACTAAAAGTGGATTGTTTTGGCAAATACTTACACCATGATGAAATCCAAGGAATGCCATTGAGCTTGAATCTGTCACTTAACATCCTAGGTTCGAATGATCTAAAAATAATAAAACATGTACACCAGTGAGTTGTTTTAACAGGAGCAGGGTAATACATATGTCCACCAAAACCACACCCAGTTGAAAGTGCTGTCACCCTTTTTGAATATTTACTCATTGAAAAACAAATTAATATTAGTTTGTCTTACTGAGAAATTGAATTTTCCATTTGAAAACTGATAGCATGTTGAGCAAAGAAAACACAGATAAAACAGAGGAAACAACTTAAGATGTATATACTTTTTGGGAGTATTCAGGGATAGTAACACTGGGATGTGAAGTGTTTGGAGGTACTAGTATATAAATGGTAGTTCAGGGATTCTATTCAGTAGGACGTCAGATTTCGCACTGATCAATAAAATGGTTCTATATGCAACAATTGTAAACAAATCTGTTCCAATTATAGCGCCTATCCAGAGTCTTTATATATATAATAAGTGTTCTTCAAATAAAACACAATTTTTAAAAAAACATGCATGTATATATGTATGTTATATAGTAATTTCACAAAACGTTTGCCGCATCCAGCCAGATTTCACTCAAAAGACGAGGGTTTGTTCATCAAAAAATATAATTTTCGACGAGGTGCTTCAGTAGTGTAGATTATTGAGCTACTTATACATGTAGTCTTTACTTTAGCCAGTGTGCAGAGTTAACCCATTCAACACCAAGTAACTGATATGGACTGGTCCATGATACTTTTAGACTAATACATTAATAAGAAAATTGCATTTGGACAAGTTCATTTATCAAAATGGGTAATTTTGTGTAAAAATAGTAATATTACTGGTAAAAAGTGCAGACCCTGATGAGACGGCTCATCACGAGCAGGTTCATCAGAATCTACACATTTTGTAGACCTATTTAGAGGTCTGTGGTGTTGAAAGGGTTAAATGTAGATATAATTATTACTAGTCTACACAGTTATTTACCCTTTTTTGATAATGATGGGTTTTCAGTCATCACATCTATACAGTCTGGTGGACAGTTCCGGCTTGACAGGTTCCCAGCCACTCTCTCGTCTAAGTCAACACAACCAAGGTGGAACCCATCCATTACAAATTGTACTGCATCATCATCTTTGTATCATAATTTTGTTAGCGACAGAGGCAATGTAACATTTTGTCTGGAACCGAGTCTACCACGCTGTGTTTCCACTTCATCGACATTGTGATGTCAACCTAGTAGAATAAAAGGTGTGTTTTGCATATAAACCGACAGTTATGAAATGCTAAACTGTCTAATCTTATCAGTGATTATTATGACATTGCAATTACTTTAGTTGGTGTCAGTTCTTCAGACTGCCCAGTTAATTGTTTAATCCAGTTGGAAGTGTGGATGGCTTGCAAGACGACAGCCATGTGTTCAAGCCCCCAGTACACAGGTTTTCAGGGAGTTAAACATGTTTGCTCCACTCCTTGTCGTTAGTCAAAGGCATATATTATGTGGATTTGCTAAATAAACATTGGTGTTGTTGTTGTATAATTAGAAGTCATTGCAGATATAGCGTGTGACTGACATGTTCTGCTTAAAACCATAGGAAAGAAACTTTTAAACCCCACCCACCACAGGCTTTAACAGACTTACAAGTCTTTGATAAATAATACACATTAATGCCGTTATGTAACAGTACATATATCGTACCTGGTAGAAATTAATATAGTCGCACTTGTTGCAATATTTATATGTTGCGACCTTCAAGATAAATGGGTTTATCTCTGATAAATGACAAATAGATATCGGGATCTGAATGACTGGTCGAGAAAACGATTTTACGTACAACGAATGCTATGATTTTTGGAAAGTAGGTCAACACTGTTCTAATAATTACGCCAAATAGACTACATGTCTACCAGTACCATATAAAGAAATATTTCCTAAATCAAAACGATATTACTTACTTGTTATTATTATTAGACATATAACGTTGGTAACATTATATCACAGACTGCAAAACACCACGTCCAGGTCCAGATTTATTCTGTTCGCCGTAAAATGGTGTTATTTTAATTGTACATGTATGCAATTATTGTGTAGTGATTATTTGGCCAACAACGCCCAACACCAAACATATTTTCCCAATAACAACTCACTAACATTTCACCTCATGGATTGATGTTCCTAAACTTAACGGACTATTATAAATAAACAAATATAAGAAAAGTATATGGAACTATTTTGATTTTAGTGATTTCGTATGTGAGGTCGGTCGATTCTATTACATCATGGGGGAGATGGGTTTTTATCTGCATTTACAGACACTGATATTATACATAAATAAAGTGATATCATTTTAATAACATATTAATATTAGAGGAACGACTTACTGAGTTAATAATATGACAAGAAATGACATAAATAGAACATGTTTGACATATATACAACATTGTTATACTTTATTACATCCCTAATTGCTGGGTAAATCCATTTTTACCCAATACCAATTATACGTATTGAATGGTTATACAGAATTGTTATTCGTATGAAAATCTGGTAAAAATCTGGGGGGGGTCGGTTTACTGAAGACGCGACGCATTAATTTATATGTGAATGGTGACGATGAAATAATTATTCACTACTGGCTATATATCCAATATAGTCACATATTGTTTTTATTATCAAATACGCTCTAAATTGCGATTTATTGTTGGTTTACAATATAATGAAGTGACCTGGAAGTGACTTACTATAGTGATTGGTTAGACATTTAGAACATGTCACGTGCAACTTGTTAACTAGTATGACCTATAAATACATACGATATACCTAAATATGGAACGCCAGAACGGACATAATATACGGCGGTAAACAGAATAAAACAACTGAATATTTCCCCTGTAGCGTTTATTGATGATATATTGACGATTACGATTTAATTCCACCATATGACACATATGCCTACATACATCATACACATGCATGCACGTTTTAAAACATTTCAGTTAGTAATTTAGAATAATGTGTCATGAAAGGTCCCAAAAGAATAAGATGTTTTTTACAGATAGAAGTGAAAATACGATATATTTAGATGCTGAAAAAAATGAGGGGGAAAAAATTGGGATTTGTAGAAGACAGTCCTTTTGAAAGAATAAACCGCTAAAAAATGGAAAAAATAATTGATAGAAAATATATATAGAGGATAGTTGTGGTTATTAGTGTAAAATAGAATTTTATTTATTGAGTGATCACCGAAATACGAGTTGAAATAAAATCTTATCTTTCACCAATAAACACAAATCTTATTTTTCTTTTATGATATCCAATTGTGTTGGCCATGGTCTATTTGGTTGACAATTTAGCTTAAATCTTCATACCCGGGTTGCATTACGCAGTTTAATCGATAACGTACACTCCGGAAACTTTTCAAAATGTATTTGGTCTGGATACTAGTAAACCCGATATATTATAAACTATCACAGCGGTAATCGGCCAGCCGATTTAACATAGATGCGATTATTCTAAGCACTTATAAATTATGTCTTGCTTAATTATGCAGAATGAGAACGGTGAACAAGAAGCTACACCTGTTGACGGTATAGCTCGGGATGCGGCGCAAACACTCATGTACAGGGGGTATAGTGCATTATATGTGATGGAAGCAATTGAACATTTCATAAATACAAATGGTAAGGGTAATACATGTAGTTTATTTCTTGTTATCATATTTCTGGTTCTCTAACAAGAATCATTTTGATCAATGTTCCTGCCTATCAAAACATTTATGATTGATTTTTGTTTATTTAATTACAGTTTCTGGGAACTAGTTTTAAGTGTGTGTGTGTGTGTGTGTGTGTGTGTGTGTGTCGTGCGTGCGTGCGTGCGTGCGTGCGTGCGTGCGTGCGTGCGTGCGTGCGTGCGTGCGTGCGTGGCGTGCGTGCGTGCGTGCGTGCGTGGCGTGCGTGCGTGCGTGCGTGCGTGCGTGCGTGCGTGCGTGCGTGCGTGCGTGCGTGCGTGCGTGCGTGCGTGCGTGCGTGCGTGTGCGTGCGTGCGTGCGTGCGTGCGTGCGTGCGTGCGTGCGTGCGTGCGTGCGTGCTGCGTGCGTGCGTGCGTGCGTGCGTGCGTGCGTGCGTGCGTGCGTGCGTGCGTGCGTGCGTGCGTGCGTGCGTGCGTGCGTGCGTGCGTGCGTGCGTGTGCGTGCGTGCGTGCGTGCGTGCGTGCGTGCGTGCGTGCGTGCGTGCGTGCGTGCGTGCGTGCGTGCGTGCGTGCGTGCGTGTGCGTGCGTGCGTGCGTGCGTGCGTGCGTGCGTGCGTGCGTGCGTGCGTGCGTGCGTGCGTGCGTGCGTGCGTGCGTGCGTGCGTGCGTGCGTGCGTGCGTGCGTGCGTGCGTGCGTGCGTGCGTGCGTGCGTGCGTGCGTGCGTGCGTGCGTGCGTGCGTGCGTGCGTGCGTGCGTGCGTGCGTGCGTGCGTGCGTGCGTGCGTGCGTGCGTGCGTGCGTGCGTGCGTGCGTGCGTGCGTGCGTGCGTGCGTGCGTGCGTGCGTGCGTGCGTGCGTGCGTGCGTGCGTGCGTGCGTGCGTGCGTGCGTGCGTGCGTGCGTGCGTGCGTGCGTGCGTGCGTGCGTGCGTGCGTGCGTGCGTGCGTGCGTGCGTGCGTGCGTGCGTGCGTGCGTGCGTGCGTGCGTGCGTGCGTGCGTGCGTGCGTGCGTGCGTGCGTGCGTGCGTGCGTGCGTGCGTGCGTGCGTGCGTGCGTGCGTGCGTGCGTGCGTGCGTGCGTGCGTGCGTGCGTGCGTGCGTGCGTGTTACGTTTATTTATCGTTGTTACCGGTTGCCCATATGAGCGACGCCTTCTGAAGAGATTAGTCATTTTAGATTTTGGAGGATAGTGCAATGATACAGACCCATATGGGGGATCGAACCTACGATCCATGGCTTACCAGTCCAGAAGTGCATCCATAATATTGGGTTATTTCAACTAGCGCTGGATGGATCTGCACATGCGCAGTTCGAACGCACACCTACCCAGATTGGGCAGCCGATGGGTGAATTTTGAATCTTCATGGACCAAGAACGCCCACGCAATTACCTTTGTGACAGTTACTTTCCAACACTTCTATGATGCACACACATATGTAACATTTCCCCAAAATGTAGTTATATTATACATTTGACCCTAGTAAGCAGCTACCTAGACTAAGCTTCCACTTTCTGTTATTCCCTTGTCTGGCTGCTTAAGAAAATGTTTGACTGTACATTAATATCGGTCATAAATGTGGTTCTGTTTTATTTCTTTTTGTCTTATCTTCATTTTATTTCTCAGGAAGTAATATAATTACTTATATCCTTGATACCAAACCTAATCTAGTCGACAAGTCAAATGCTCAATATGCCCTATCGGCCGCTACAGCTAACCTAGCAAGCAACCAAGCTCGCCACAACGAGCATACAGGTGCAACAATCAGAACACCTGCTACACACGAAGGTTAGTTGAAATAATAGCACATTAATTAAAATTCTAACACGACCCAGCTAATAACATACATACCTGTAGAGTAAATCTACCTCGGGTTATTCTGCGATATACATACCTTGAACTATGCTGCGCGCGCACCGTGTTTTGGCTATTCCATTTATACAATGCGTGTAATGTTTTATGAATGAAATTCACGTGATGTTTGTAAAAAATACCGTGGGAATTCACGGAAGTGAGCTATTTTTAGAATCAGATAAGCTCTTGTCCGTCTTGTTTTTCTGTTAAGTAACGTTTCAGTTACTATTCTGTACATTTTTATTTGACAACATAAATAAAACTATTGATCAGTTACAACTTTTGTTCATTTATGCACTAGATTGATATTTTCCATAAAAAATAACGTCATCACCCCTTACGCGGGAGGATATTTCGAAAGCCAAATGCAGTTTGAAGAAAATACTCCTTTAAAATTATTAGAAGTAAGTCGTGTTAGAATCGAAATAATAAGTATCAACCGTGGTATATCGCAGAATAATCCTCGTTTGTCGTTCGTTCTTATGCGTTGAAATATATCACGAAGGCCTTCGTGATATATTTCTACGCATACGAACTTCAAACTCGGGTTATTCCGCGATATACCACGGTTGATACTTATTATTTCTTAAATATCTCATATCGTAATTATATAACGTCAAGCTCCATAATGACGTCTAGATCTATGCTTAAATTGAAGCATATCGCAATTTGATTACTCTATAATTATAGCTTATCACAATTTGTTATATAACTAAGACTATGCACATATGTGTATGTCAGAAATAAATATATTTTCTGTTCGTTAATCTCTGGGCCCATACAATAATTTCCAGCTAACATGATTGTCAGTTTCAGTAAATACCTGCTTACATGAGCATCATTAAATATATACAAATGTAGCATGTCACACTATGCTGCATTCATAAACATATAAATATATAACACGCCACACTATTCTGCATCCATAAATATATAAATATATGACATGTCACACTATACTGCACTACAGACTGATCTGTAGTCCAGTGGTAACACGCTGGACTGGTAATCCAGGGATCGCAGGCTCGATCTCCCGTCTGATCCTAATATCCTTTCAGATGGGACTTTAAACCGAGGTCTCATGACGGTGCTTTACACCGAGGTCTCGTGACGGTTTTTTACGCCGTGCACGTTAAAGAACCAGAGGAGACTCTGGAATGGGTCTGTATCATTGCACTATCCTCCAAAATTTTAATATGACTAATCTCTTCAGGAGGCGTCGCTCATATGGGCAACCGGTAGCGACGATAAATAACGTAAAACACAAACTATGCTGCATTGATAAAACAAAACATATAATAAAAACATAAAATACATTACATGTGACACTATACTACATTCATAAACATAGAGAATATTAGGTTACTGTCTTATAAATTGACCGTATCAAACCAGACAACCCGTATCATAAGTCTCGTGGCCATATCAAACCAGAAAAACCGTATCATAACTAGTATTATGTGTATCTTCAGAAAGTATGGGGAAGTATATGCTAGAAGAGATACGTCAGCCGAGCAACCAAAAGACGTGCAAAATATGTATGCAAAACGAAGTGTGCACTGTATTTCTTACATGCGGTCATTTAATTACGTGTGCTGAGTGTGCCCACATGATAGATGATTGCCCCATTTGCAGAGCTCAAGAGTAAAAAAAAAGGTAGGACTTATCAGTGTTGAAGTTGTTTTGACTTTGGATCCAGCGCAACATATAACCTGCTTAGTCAATGTAATATCTGTATTTAAATAAGGCTAAAATAAAATCTGTGTTTGGGGTATCCTTCCGAAATAATTAGGGTATGTAGGTCGGATATCACTCATTGATTTTGTTTTATTTTTTGCATCATATAAACATTTCGCGAGGATATCAATATTGCCCACCATTAAGCTCCCGGTGGTTGAAAGCAGTGGAATAATACATTTTATTTCTCACTGCTTTGTACGTTGGTATATTTTATTCTTTATTTCAGTCTCATCAATGTACAGCATATAACAAACATAGAATATAGTTTACATATTAAAAAGTACAGTGCCACTCAATTCAGAGTTACAAGAGACTATGGTACGTAGCCGCTGCATGTTGAAATGTTGTCAACACAACGTTTCCAGGCTCAAGCATTCGTCGACGTCATTGAATAAGTATTTTATGACATCGTTTATGGTCGTCTAAACACGACTTATGAACATAGACAGCTATTATTATCACGAGTGACGCTAGCCACGAATGATAATAATGCTTTCAATATTCATTCGGTGAAATATAATACGATCATTCACTGAAACAAACAAATATCCTCTTAATAGTCCAGCATTTGCGACGAGAGATGAAATTAAGTAACAATTAGATTAGATTGTACTAGATCTAGCAATTAGATGGTGTGCTTACAGCATTGGAAGAGCTAAATAGCTACGTTCAGAAAAAAAGATTCGTCCATCCGTCTCAATTAACCTAGATTATTATAACTTGTGACAAAATTGAAATAAAATCCAAAGAATTGACTTGCTATTGTGGGTCAAAGTTGACAGATGGCAGACATAGGAATACTATTGGCTTTGAATCTAGCTCTTTATCGTAATTGAAATATTCATGTCATGGCCCATACAAATGCTTTATGAATTAAATTGTACATATAAATAACTACTTGGCGTCACTATATCACGCTATTTTTGAAAACGAGTCTATCTCGTGTGAAAATGTCTAATGATATGAACTTTTCAAATGTCTGTTATTGTTGTTTTTTTAAACAAGGTGAACCATACTCATTTTCGCCAGGAATCTACTCCGGTAACAAATATTTCGTTTACATGTGGAGCTGTCGAGCTACAAATAGTTGATAGATATTTATATCTTGGTAATGTGTTGCATGAACATCTAGATTATAATATAACTGCTAAAATGGTTGCCCAGAGTGCTAGTCGCGCGCTCGGTCTTCTTACATGATGTCTGCACTGTTACATGTGTGCGTTTTACGTTTATTTATCGTCGCTACCGGTTGCCCATATGAGCGACGCCTCCTGAAGAGATTAGTCATTTTAGATTTTGGAGGATAGTGCAATGATACAGACAGAGACCCATTCCAGAATCTCCTCTGGTTCTTTTACGTGCATGGTGCATCTGAAAGACTGTTAATTTTATTATGGTCAGACGGGGGATCGAACCTGCGATCCCTGGATTACCAGTCCAACATGTTACCACTGGACTACATATCCGTCTGTAACTGTTACATGATGTCTGGAACTCTCTTTTATAACACTCTGTCTGTTTTTCGTAATTAATCTCAATTATTGCATTTTTAATCATTTTGCATCTGTAAAACCTTTGCAAGCCTATTATTTGATAGGTTTTGTGTTGGACTTTCGATATATTCCTTACTTTTGAAGTCATATTCCTATTGTAAACAATGAAATTGCACTGTACATATCTTTAACATTTCAAAACCAACCTGGAGTTATTTTTCTGCACATATTAATGTAAACAATGAAATTGCACTGCACATTGTACGTTAAACATTTCAAAACAAACCTGGAGTAATATTTCTGCACACATTAATGTAAACAATGAAATTGCACTGTACATATTTTAAACATTTCAAAACAAACCTGGAGTTATATCTCTGCACACATTAATGTAAACAAAAACACACAAAAACACAAAACCAACCTGGAGTTATATCTCTGCACACATTAATGTAAACGTCTGTAGCCACTTCTGATGACACAAGGTA
This sequence comes from Archivesica marissinica, assembly GCA_014843695.1. NCBI lineage: Eukaryota > Metazoa > Mollusca > Bivalvia > Venerida > Vesicomyidae > Archivesica > Archivesica marissinica. The sequence continues at coordinate 75,556,901 of CM026387.1, read as the reverse complement.
TGCGCCCATCTTTTTAGCAAGGGGAGATAAATCATATATTGTGCCAACCTCATCGTACATATAACATTGCACTTCCTTCACAGGTTTCCTATTTTTGCATAAAAGGTTGGTCTCCCAATTGAAATAGCTGACACATGCTTGGAAGTCAAGAAATACAGGAGATCCCTGAAATTACACATAAACTGCCTAAGCATTCACCTGTATTAATCAGCCACCCTGGTTAATGATCACCTGTATTAATCAGCTACCCTGGTTACTGGTCACCTATATTAAACTGGGAGTTGTGATAGCGCAGTGGTAGCATGTTCGCTTGATGTGAAAGGCCCAAAGTTGTCACCCAGCTGTAGCCATTACGATTGTGCCCTTAGGCAAGGCACTTAAATTCTACATTGCCTCTTCTCTCCATCATGATGATGGATTCCATCAGGAATGAGGTCTCGAGAAAGATTAAACTAATGTTGTAAGAACTTGTTTCGCAATCGACCTAAAGTAATATTGCATAAACTAGTTCGAAGTTGACCGGAAATAAAAGAGTAAAAGTAGCCAAATCCTACAATACCTCTGACCACAGGGATTCGGCACATTTGGGGGTACTAGTATATATCAGGGTTCATTCTAGGTCAGAATTTTTGGGAGAAGTGAGAAAGCGCGTGATCGCTTCCTTAAATGGTGTTCTTTAATATACTTCTGCAAAATAGGGTTAAAATGCACAGTACAACCATTAAATACAACATTTTGAATAGAAGTAGTGCTTTATAATGGGCCAGTGTATCTTACTAGTCAAAATTTTGTTTGTTTTTATTTTTTTTTTTAGGGAGAAATGGGGCCATTTCGCCCACATCGCCCTCTAAACTGATCCCTGATATATACTTAGAATCCCTGTGCCTCTGACTGGCCACTTGGACAGGTTTCACTGTTATATTGCTTTGAACTTCTACTGACATCCAGAATACTCACATTATGTCATTTTCAGCACATCTTTTGAAAATGAGCCTACGAGACAAATTCTGACTCTACAATCAATGTAACATTGTGTGAGGGCATTTCATTCCTATGACGGAACCCTTAATGAAAGAGTCGGCCTTTTCTTTCATGTCAGACGCCTCTAATGAACATCAGTACATCCCGAATCATATCCTCGCTGGCCACTCGCAAGACTCTCGAGACAATCATTAACCATTACTTAACTAGCAAGTATGTTATGTTATATTTCGGGTTTTACGCCTGCATCAGCACCATTTCGGGCTATATCGCCGGCGGGTAGTTTACTTAACAACACCTTTCCTGGGCAGGCTCCAGCAGTTAACCAGTACTTGGGTGCACCAACCTCCGTAAGAAACTGCCACCTTTTTCATATAAATGAGACACGGCTTGAGCGGGGCTCGAACCCGTGACCATAGGTGATGATAGGTTACAGTGGTATACATGTCAGCGACCTTAACCACTCGACCACGGAGGCGGACTAACTAACAAGTAGCCATAGCGGAATGAACCCTTATTAAGTTAATGTATGTACATTGTATGAGGTAAAAGGTTAAGCCAGGCCTGTAGCCACACTGAGGCACACTAAGGCAGCTGCCTCAGTTATAATTTCAAAAGCAAAAAAAAAAAATGAAAACAATATCTATTTGCTGTATAAAATGTTGAGAGAGCTGAAAGGTCAATAAATAATTATACGTATTAAACTCATTAAATCAGAAAACGCAGGAAAATCACCTCTATACCCCAATTATATTAAGGGGGAATTTGCCCCCGGACATCCTAGATTGCATTGATTGAAATTTGCCTCTGGCTACGGTACTGTACGCGCACCCGAACTTACAATGGTTAGGTATGTACATTGTATGAGGTAAAAAGGTTAAGCCAGGCCTGTAGCCACACGGAGGCACACCAAGGCAGCTGTCTCAGTACCTAATGGTATGTAAGCTAGCAGCCATTGTGGAATGAACCCTTGTTCAGTTAATGTATGTACATTGTATGTGGTAAAAAGGTTAAGCCAGGATCCGTAGCCACACCAAGGCAGCTGCCTCGGTACCTAATGGTACGTAAGCTAGCATATGTGGTAAAAAGGTTAAGCCATGATCCGTAGCCACACTGAGGCAACTGCCTCGGTACCTAGTGGTACGTAAGCTAGCAGCCGCAGTGGAATGAACCCTTATTAAGTTAATGTATGTACATTGTATGAGGTAAAAAGGTTAAGCCAGGCCGGTAGCCACACTGAGGCAGCTGCATCGGTACCTAGTGTTACGTAGACTTTGCATGTTGAAATATTGTCAACGCTAATGATGTCAGACTCAATCTGTCAGTGACTTCATTTATTGTCGCATAAACACGACGTTCTAGTGCCAGTTAGCACACGTTTGCATGGTTTTCTATCATAAAGTATGTGAGATGATACATGGATGGATATAGGTGGGCTTACCCCGGCTTCCTCCACATGAATGACCATGTACACGCTTACATCCTCGTCAACGAGATTGGTTAAGTAAGTTGTAAAATCTTGTTGTACGTGTATAATTCTATTCATCCTTCCTCATGCTCAGGGGAGTCAGTAGGCGGGGCATCAGTAGGTGGGGCATCAGTAGGTGGGGCATCAGTAGGCGGGGCATCAGTAGGAGGGGCATCAGTAGGAGGGGCACCAGTAGGTGGGGCATCAGTAGGTGGGGCATCAGTAGGTGGGGCATCAGTAGGAGGGGCACCAGTAGGTGGGGCATCAGTAGGCGGGGCATCAGTAGGTGGGGCAACAGTAGACAGGGCATCAGTAGGAGGGCGTCAGTAGGCGGGGCATCAGTAGGAGGGCATCAGTAGGCAGGGCAACAGTAGGCGGGGCATCAGTAGGAGGGCGTCAGTAGGAGGGCGTCAGTAGGAGGGGCATCAGTAGGCAGGGCAACAGTAGGCAGGGCAACAGTAGACGGGGCATCAGTAAGAGGAGCGTCAGTAGGAGGGACATCAGTAGGAGCGGCAGAGGCAGTGACAGGATTGACTATTCTCCTCCTGAAGATCAAGACCCTGCTTCTGATAGTGCAACAGTTAGTGACCATACAAAGACATCCAGTGAGAATAAGGCCATGGTGAAGTCCAGTGCCTGAGATTTTAACACTTTTCTCAGATCTCAAACGGTTTGATTGGTTGATTCTGAGTTTTACTTGCCAGCTGAACCAATCAGAAGCTTAAGACTTGTGTTTGATATATATATGCCTCCTTTTTGAAGAGAGACTTGTACTGTCTACCTATAAAACTAGTATTATGTAGTGTGTGCCCCCAGGTAATGGGGTTTCAAGTGGTCATGGGTATACACCCCAACTTGGGCGTAGTTATTTTAGAATTCTAGTCATACCCTGTTAGTTTAACTGTTTAAACGCAATTAACACAGCCGTTACATTTTTATGAGAATTTAAGACTTAGCCTCTTGTGTCCATTTTTTCAATATTTGTCTGTTACATTCCAGTGAAGGTCTACTCTGGATTTAAAAGTATCGGCCGAGTGTGCAGAAACTACCCTCTCTGTCAGGTCATTCCAGGAATTCATATATAGCAGTATACACTGGTATACTACGGACTAGACATTAGGAAACTCTTTTTCCCTCGAACAATACGTCTCTGGAATGGCCTCCCCTACTACATGTACATTTTTGCTGAGCGTCTGGCCACAGTACCACTCATGTAGCATGATATCTGTTTTTTAACATTAGTATGTAGTTCTTTTTAACACTCTCTATCTCACTAATTGAGATTTTTAACCACTGTCCCACAAGCGCCTCCCTGTCATACTCGCGTCTGAGTGTTGGGAGTATTGTGTAGATGTAGAATTATGATGATGGTATGTTGAAAGGTAACAGATGCACGTTTGTCCTTACCCACTCAATGCTGTTAGGTTATACTCTCCATGCATGCATTTGAAGCCAATAGAAATATGCACGAAGCTGGATAAATATACAATGGAAACAACAAATGAAGAAAACGTATTTCTAAAATATGTATTCATGTTTTCCTGTTACAGGCGGCCATTTGTAGTCGTAATACACACATGACACTCACGTGACATATATTTTCAAGCCAATAAAGTCTAGTATCCGGTAGAAGGTCTGTGATTGTAATAGAGTAATATTGCTAAATGATTAAGAATATACGTCGGTAAGCATGTTAGTGCTAGGGTTTAGGGGTAGAGTTAGGATTACGGTTAATGAACCGGATTTACCATTTAAAAGCAAATAGCAGGCATTCACTACTACTAGCTATACAGATCTCGTGTCGGTGCTTTACACCGTGCATGTAAAAGAACCAGAGGAGACTCTGGAATGGGTCTCTGACTGTATCTTCTTCTTGGTAATTTCGGCGCTCCCTCAATATTGAGGATTATGTGTCGTCGCTGGTGAATTTTGAGATGATATTTACAATGATTAATTAACAAATAAGTGAATGTCCAAAGACAAATATACTACAGTGCTTGTTTAAGATTTTGTACATAGAATGAATGCTTTAGATCATGGTTGGGAGGGCAGAAACAGGGATGAGTGCTTTAAAGCCATCAACTGTTATTGCTTCATGTACGGCACGTGGTAGCAAGTTCCATTGGATGACGGTTCTTGGATAAAAAGAGAATTTGTATGAATCTTTGTTGACAGGGATGTGTTTATAACAATATGGGTTTGTGTGTCTGGTTATGTTGTCTACGGGTATCAAAAGGTTTATGGGAATGTTTACAGCTACTATTTGGTGTATTATTTTATAGAAGAGAATCAATCTGTATCTAACTCTGCGTGTCTCAAGTGTTGGCCAGTTTAGGTTGTCGATCATTTCGGAGACCGAACTAGTATTATGGTATCGGTTGGTAACGAATCTGGCAGCTAGTAGCTGTACCGTCTCAATTTGGTGTTTTTGTGTTTTAGAATGTGGGTCCCAGATAGTACTGGAGAATTCTAGCTTGGGTCTTACTAGTGCTTTGTATGCATGGTCGTTTGCTTTAGATGATGTGAGTTTTAGGTTGCGTTTCAAGAATCCTAGTGATTGGTTTGCTTTATTGGTTATCGAGTTAATATGTTTGTCCCATTTTAGATTGCTTTGCAAGGTTAGGCCTAAATATTTTGCATCAATTACTTTTTGAAGGGGATGGTTATGGAGTTTATATGTAAAGAGAAATGGCTTGCGTTTTTGTGTGATGCTGAGTAGGTTACATTTATTATCATTACACTCTCCTCCAAACATCTAAAATTACTAATCACTTCAGGAGGTGTCGCTCATATATGCAAAATAAAACCGGTAGCGACGATAAATAAACGTAAAACACGCAACACCTGGCTTCATCCATATACACATTGTTATAAACAACTTACTCGTTCATCAGTTTGTTCCATCTATACTAAGAATAATAGTGATAGCTTAATGATATTTTATTGCATTATATACACATATATACAACAATACAAAGATTGACACACACATGCAAGCACATGGGTTGGGCCACAAGTTCTATCAACATTAGTAATCGAGGTGGTTCAGCACTGTACAATAACGTGGGTAAAAGTGTGTGGATTTGTCTATATTAGAGAGGATGCATATTTCGAGTAAAACTGGTAGTTGTCTGGCCATACCTTTCGCTGGTTATATCATTAATTCTCGCGGCTTATTGAAAAGCATTTTGGGCAGAACTACATTCATGATTGACAGTATTGTGCATAATGTTTGACAGAATAATTTCTATTAAATTATACAACGAATAGTAAAGATTATAATTTTATAATGTGTACAATGTATATAGGATTTTACATGAATGGTGATTTCATAGCATATTTTATGAAACAAATTTTGGAATGTTTCCATTAAGCGAGCCTTTTTGTGAGCTTATTGCAAAATCCCAAAACGAGTTTTCGCGTTCCAAAACGAGTAACGTCCCTTTTATCACATTACCACAGTAGGCCTTACAATAACCATAAATTTGAAGCAAACTTGCGTTTCTGTTTGCCAGTATACGTTTGAGCCTTATTACATTAAGGTGCATTCTGGAATGTGTATCTGTCTGTATTATTGCACTATCCTCCAAAATCTATAATTGCTAATCTTTGCAGGGTGCATATGGGCAACCGGTAGCGACGATAAATAAACATAAAACACACACACATTGGAAGTATTGTGTCATATAAAACAAACAAACACGTATTCCTCTGTCGAACTTTGCTATATACCAAGGATTGCATGTCTGGCATATCACGATACTAAGTATTCAACAGCAGATTAACTTAAAAGTTGGTTCCATAAATTGCAGTAATAAGTAACACAATTAACATTCATAGGATACAGTTAGAATTTATTTAGATGATACCTTTCTTGCATTGTTCGCTGATCAAAGCACAACGTTCTCAATATGAGTGTTTGTGATAGCCTTTGAAAAGTGTCCGTCGTCAAAATATTAGTTATATGTTATTTCCTAATCTAATACAGTATTGAACAATGCATACATTGCACATATCAAAATACAGAAAAGGGATTAGAATGAAAGACAGAGTATAATATCATTCTTCTCTTCAAAATGTTGCTGGTCCAATTATAATGAATCTGCATAGCAGCCAATTATTATAATTTCATGTTTGAAACTTGAATGGTTATATATAGAATCTACATCCGTTATGTCGAATTCCGTCGGACCGAACAAAATGCATCGCCATAGCCGAAGTTTGAATTAACGAAATTCGATATAAACAGAGCCAGTTATATATAAAATGAAAGTGTCTGAAACGAGCCTTTGATCCGACTTCGAAATAACCGGATAATTCGACATAACTTACTTTGACATAGCAGATGTAGACTGTAGTCAACACACGACTGTTATTTACACTGTCTCCCAAATTTAGCCAAATCCATATGTGTATTAAACATGTTTAACAGTGTAAGCTCAATTTACTCTGTTATACTCCAAATCGAGTAACAAGCAGATACCAATATTATCACTAAAGCGAAAACAAATAGCTGAAAACAGAATAATCCGTGTGTGTATTGTAATTTATATATATATGTATCGGTCGATTTAGCTTGAAACAGGTCACTAAACCAGATGCCCGTGCTGTCATCTGAAATATGGCGTGTGTGCGTGTGGCGTCCGTGGTCCAGTAGTAGAGCGTCGGATTTGGAATCGAACGGTCCCGGGTTCGATACTCGGTCAGGCCACGTATGTAGTATCATTGAGCAAGGCACCACACACACATTGCTTAGTACTGGTTAATCGCTTAAGTCGGCTAAGCCTGCCCAGGAAAACATGTCTAAGTCCCCGCAAGGGGTTTGACATTAAAGGAACATACAATATATACAGATTGCAATCACGTGACTGGATACCAAAGTACTTTAATCACGACGCCATCGTGTGGACCAAAGTACTTTAATCACGACTCCATCGTGTGGACCAATAAACCAGATGCTCGTGACGGCATCTGCAATCTACATTATCTCTTATGTATAGGATATGAGCCGAACACGATCCAATATGTAAAATATCCAATAGGTAACATATTTTACATATTGGATCTGTTTGAGGATTTTATCTTACTTAAAACACACACTTATATAATTAGATATTACTGTATAAAATTGATAATTTCGTTCATTTATAATAGGATTTGATATACTACCCTGGCCTATTGAGAGCAGTCCATTATTGAAAATAGAGTCTAGCAAGCACATATGGTATGACGTCATGATAGAATTTTAGCCCAAAGTACAAAGCTATAATATATACGTTTTTAATTAGTCTCTGCATTATATATAGACAGTACATGACGCAAACACGAACTTGTGTTGGTAATCCATTGGCTGTATATCTAGCATTGAGCCAAAGTGTGTTTTACGTTTATTTATCGTCGCTACCGGTTGCCCATATGAGCGACGCATCCTGAAGAGATTAGTCATTTTAGATATTTGGAGAATAGTGCACTGGTACAGAGAGAAAGACCCATTTCAGGGTCTCCTCTGGTTCTTTTACGTGCACGATGTACAGCACCGGCACGAGACCTCGGTTTAATGTCCCATCTGAAAGACTGTTAATTTTATTAGGGTCAGCTGGTGGATCGAACCTGCGATCCCTGGATTTCCAGTCCAGCGTGTTACCACTGGACTACAGATCCGTCTTAGCCTGGGTTCCAGACTGTCGATTGTTTACTTTTTAACTTCTAGCATATGATCAGAAACTCAATACGGCCAAACAATTAATAGTCTCGGTTATATATGTAGATTGATGTAAATGACTCATGATTCCAACTGATGCTCCCCCATATCACGCCCAGCCCGAACCCATGACCCCTTCTCACATGCAAATAACGTATAATTAATTCAAGAGAGCAGTGCCGAAAAACGATGAGTATTTTTTATGTAAGTTTGCACTTCCATAAATAAACATTTGTTCTCCTCATCTATTGACGACTCAGTACCATGAAGTCATTCAATGTAGCTTAATGGGTGGAATCTACGAGTATTGAAGACAAGTGAATGACGTTCATTTCTATATATATTACATTTAAAGAAGAAATGAAGATTTGATATGAAACTATAAGATTAGATAAACGTAATTTAATTGTCCATTTAATTTCGTAATGTCTCTGAAAATGAGAGCCATGTGATGTTGGGTTGTACAATATACAGTGACTTTAGAGTCGATCTTCTTAGCAAAGCCTCATTGTTTGTTAGCGAGTCTACAAACATGTGTACAACCGATCGACTAAATAGTTTGTTTTCCAGCCATAGCGTAATCAGGTTATGTGCCAAAACCTGTTTTAGCATAATTTATTATAAAGACGTGCTTTTTATCTGTGTAAATGATGATATATATATGTACTGATGTGCCTATAGAAGTCATTGTATTTTACCATGCATCCTGAGAAGTAGTTTGCTAATAAGTTCACCCGCGATCTGATCGAGGTTGATAACTGATCTCTTAAGGACGTTTTAGTTGCGCGCTAGTGCTGGTATTGAATTTCACAATTAATTTGAATTCTGCTTTAAGTTTGTTTAGTATGACAATTACTACTCCTCAGTTTTACTCTTTTCTTGCTCTCTGGCAACATTTTATACAGCAAAGGAATAGTTGCATTTTATTTATTTAATTTTTCATTTATTTATTTTTTGCTTTGGGCATTTTAACCGAGGCAGCTGTCTCGGTGTGCCTCAGTGTGGCTACGGGCCTGATTGGATCAATCATTTGATCTAATACATTTTTACAGGAAAAGTAATATATTTCTGGTAGCATATTATGTCTATATTTAATTCTAAACTTTGTGGAAGTCGTGATAGTGCAGAGGGCATTTAACTTCCACATGCCTCTTCTCTCCATCAGGAATTAGGTATCGAGAATGATTATTATAAGTTGTAAGAACATTGCAAGTGGAGGTATGTGATAGCGCAATGGTAGCGCGTTCGCTTCAGGTGCTAATGGCCCGGAGTTCGAGCCTCACTGAAGCCGTTATTATTGTGCCCTTAGGCAATGCAATTAAATTCCATGTTGCCTCTTCTCTCTCTCTCTCTCTTTCTCCCTCGTGGCGATGGATTCCATCAGGAATTAGGTCTCGAGAGTGATTAATATAGGTTGTAAGAACTTGTTTCGCAATCGAGCTAAAATAAATTTGTATAAACTAAAAGAACTTGTTCGCAATCGAGATATTTTTTATAAACTAATTCTAATCCTAGTCTAAGCATGTGTACACCAACTTAAGCCACCTCTTACAGTATACATGTATAGTACCTATTCGTACATACCATCTTGGTTTGACCCAGTAGAACTTCTAACCACAACATCCGCTAATAACCCATCAGACGTGAGAGTGATTTCATCAGATTGACACGATCTACTGCTATTTTCTAAAGGTGTCTTACTTCTGCTGTTTCCCCGACTCCTATGCTCTGATTGCTGCGGACATTTTGATATGCTGTTCGATTGGCTAGTATTTGATGCAAGTGATTGTCGGCCACTATATTCGTGTCTGTTCTCTGACTGTTGTCGACTCGGTATAGTTCTAGTAACACTGTTGTCAAGAAGGTATTCTAGCAGATGCTGAGCTTTCAGTTATGTCGTATCTATGGACGATGTTTGAAGTTAGTAATGATTTAACAAACGAAAAAAGACCAAGAAGTTATTCAGTAATATAAAGTATTCACACGGTATGTAAGATGATATAAACTAGTACACGTGATTGCCAAAACGCAGAAAAATTACATATACCAATTTAAATAATACAATGTATACATAGGATATAAGCCGAAAACGATCCAATATGTAAACTATTGGACTGTGTGAGGCGCGTTACACCGAAGACAGTACCAATAGTTTACATATTGGATCAGTTTGAGGCTTATATCTTACTTAAAACACACACTTATATAACAAGATCCTATTAAATAAAATTGTTAATTTCGTACATTTACGCGTAAGATTTAACATAATACTCTGGCCTTTTGACAACAGTCCAATAATAATGGACTGCAAGTACAAAGGTATGACGTCACGACAATGTTTTATAACGACATACACTCAACAAAATTCCTAATCGGTCATTTAGTGCTTTACAATATTTGGAGCACATATAATATCAATATTCATATCATCTTTTTAAATACATTTTACTACAGATCTTTCTTTATGCAATGCATGGCTGTATAACCAACTGGTATAACATGCATTAAATAACAACACGAACATATGCAAATTGTATGATTATTAGTTGACTCCATATGTTATAAAACACAGGTGACCGAATAAGAATTTGGTTGAGTGTATATTACAATGCAGGGCATAAATCAAATTACATTTTAGAATAACTTACTAAATTGACGCCTTGTAAGTCTCTTGTTGAAATTCCTGAAATTGAATTGGAATTTTTCTCCGCATATTCTTCTGATTTTAAATTGTTTGAAAGTTTATCAATAATAGTTACATGTTAGTGTATTTATGTAAAGAGTCCACTGCAAGCAATGAAAGACAACGACCACATATACAAGAAATTGTTTGTGTGGGTGCTTTAGACTTGGTATGGGAGTAAATTGTTTCTTTTGTTTCGGTTTATATTTTCTTAATATAGTGTCCACATTTGATCTCTTTTCCTTCTGACTTAATTGGTTTAGCAGTGAATTCATATTAATAATGCAACGTACCTGTAATAAATGGTATACATGTATATGCTAATTACAACGTACCTGCAATAAATGGTATACATGTATATGCTAATTACAACGTACCTGTAATAAATGGTATACATGTATATGCTAATTACAAAGTACCTGCAATAAATGGTATACATGTATATGCTAATTACAAAGTACCTGCAATAAATGGTATACATGTATATGCTAATTACAAAGTACCTGCAATAAATGGTATACATGTATATGCTAATTACAAAGTACCTGCAATAAATGGTATACATGTATATGCTAATTACAAAGTACCTGCAATAAATGGTATACATGTATATGCTAATTACAAAGTACCTGCAATAAATGGTATACATGTATATGCTAATTACAAAGTACCTGCAATAAATGGTATACATGTATATGCTAATTACAAAGTACCTGCAATAAATGGTATACATGTATATGCTAATTACAAAGTACCTGCAATAAATGGTATACATGTATATGCTAATTACAAAGTACCTGCAATAAATGGTATACATGTATATGCTAATTACAAAGTACCTGCAATAAATGGTATACATGTATATGCTAATTACAAAGTACCTGCAATAAATGGTATACATGTATATGCTAATTACAAAGTACCTGCAATAAATGGTATACATGTATATGCTAATTACAAAGTACCTGCAATAAATGGTATACATGTATATGCTAATTACAAAGTACCTGTAATAAATGGTATACATGTATATGCTAATTACAAAGTACCTGTAATAAATGGTATACATGTATATGCTAATTACAACGTACCTGCAATAAATGGTATACATGTATATGCTAATTACAACGTACCTGTAATAAATGGTATACATGTATATGCTAATTACAACGTACCTGTAATAAATGGTATACATGTATATGCTAATTACAACGTACCTGTAATAAATGGTATACATGTATATGCTAATTACAACGTACATGCAATACATGGTATACATGTATATGCTAATTACAACGTACATGCAATACATGGTATACATGTATATGCTAATTACAACGTACCTGTAATAAATGGTATACATGTATATGCTAATTCCAAAGTACCTGTAATAAATGGTATACATGTATATGCTAATTACAAAGTACCTGTAATAAATGGTATACATGTATATGCTAATTACAACGTACCTGCAATAAATGGTATACATGTATATGCTAATTACAACGTACCTGTAATAAATGGTATACATGTATATGCTAATTACAACGTACCTGTAATAAATGGTATACATGTATATGCTAATTACAACGTACCTGTAATAAATGGTATACATGTATATGCTAATTACAACGTACATGCAATACATGGTATACATGTATATGCTAATTACAACGTACATGCAATACATGGTATACATGTATATGCTAATTACAACGTACCTGCAATAAATGGTATACAGGTATATGCTAATTACAACGTACCTGTAATAAATGGTATACATGTATATGCTCATTACAACGTACCTGCAATACATGGTATACATGTATATGCTAATTACAACGTACCAACAATAAATGGTATACATGTATATGCTAATTACAAAGTACCTGCAATACATGGTATACATGTATATGCTAATTACAAAGTACCTGCAATAAATGGTATACATGTATATGCTAATTACAAAGTACCTGCAATAAATGGTATACATGTATATGCTAATTACAAAGTACCTGCAATAAATGGTATACATGTATATGCTAATTACAAAGTACCTGCAATAAATGGTATACATGTATATGCTAATTACAAAGTACCTGCAATAAATGGTATACATGTATATGCTAATTACAAAGTACCTGCAATAAATGGTATACATGTATATGCTAATTACAAAGTACCTGCAATAAATGGTATACATGTATATGCTAATTACAAAGTACCTGCAATAAATGGTATACATGTATATGCTAATTACAAAGTACCTGCAATAAATGGTATACATGTATATGCTAATTACAAAGTACCTGCAATACATGGTATGCATGTATATGCTAATTACAACGTACCTGTAATAAATGGTATACATGTATATGCTAATTACAACGTACCTGTAATAAATGGTATACATGTATATGCTAATTAAATTATCTGACTGCTCTTTGTAGGAAGATTTTCAATATTTGCGATGCGACACATGTCAATCTCCTCCTTTGCATTGTTTTAGATATGCACAGTTCGGGAAGTACCTTGCATGCTGGACCCACGGACTGTCATCATATTCTCAGTTTGTCACCCCGCCACCACAGAAGAAGCACCTCACACAGTCACGAATACCTGTAAAGACGGTTAAGATTGGGATTGCGCCAGATTAATTATGTGCACCTATGTTTCTAATGAATAAAATATTGTAATGTGTATATATCATTTCTTATGTTTATTATAATATTTAAAGCAGCCCTATATCGTATGAAATAAAACATATTTGAATAAAATACGTATGGGCAGCAATGTTGCTACACATTCTTACATTATACTTTGTAGCAGCAGGGGGGGGGGGGGTGAGTAGCAAACATGTTATATCCGTGTAACGATGAAAGGTATTAACAAATGTGAGTGGTTGAGAATCGGTAGCGTCAAGCC
>CM026387.1:75499968-75539968 GCA_014843695.1 Archivesica marissinica | reverse complement strand
GGACAATTACTAAATGTATTCATGACAGAAACAAAACAGCATTCGAGCAGTTTGAAGAGCAAAGTTCGAAGTTTGTAACGCGATATACAAATGATGTCCAATGACTGTTTTCGTGGTGTTTGAATTGTGTCAAACATGTACACCATGACTTGTTTGTAGTCATCTTGGTACACCCCTCTGTCAAAGAATACGAGAGCTTTGAACGGCCGTCTCGAAGATTTCACCAACTCTACAGTTTATACACACATCATTGTTCTCATATACAGCTCTCACGTAAATTAGATGGACAGGAAAAAGAAGTAACGAGACCTTTGAGCTGCTTTAAAACTACAGGTATATTTCTTAAAAATTATACATCATGGAGCATACTGAATTTGTTACTGACAGTTGTATGTTTTTGCCTCATTATTTGCCACTGGAAAGAACGTTATTTTGACAGTGGTAATACATATATAGGGAAACACAACAAATCGACTAGATCTTTGGACGTTTTATTCCAATTTGAAAACAAACCCATTTTCGAGTTTAAGATTTATCCGTGTTCGATCAAAACATATTTCAATGATATCGACAGTGGTACTAGTCAAAAAAATGAATTGATGAAATACGAATGGGCCAGATATGAGTCATTCAAGACATTTCCAGGATACTCAGTGATGTCACCATTGCGTTTAGCACAAGCTGGATTTTACTACTCGGGGAGAGGAGAAGAAGTTGTGTGCTTTTGTTGTGGATTAAAGAATAAAACGTGGACCGAGAAAGAAACAGCTATCGAACTACACAAGCATCTTTCGACAAACTGTAAGCTAATAAATGGAGAGGACACCAGCAATGTGCCAATACATGGAACTAATGAGCAGCATAAAGAAGCGTGCAGAAATGAATTGGAGCAAGCTACAGGTGCATGTGGTGGTCCTGGTGATGACAATACATCTAGAAGAGTCACCCACGGACACAACAGTATTAGTCAGTTTGGAATTCTTAATAATTCGTACCAAATCATACAGCCGAACCCAGGTCATATCGACACATCGCCAACAAACAGACATAGTCCAGCACATGTTGATACTACTTTTCTAGAACGCGGATTTTCCGAACATGTTTCTGGCAATCATCCTACTGGACAAATAGAACACTTCCCTGGTATTACAAATGAACGACCAAAACATCCAGATTATGCCATCAAAAGTGTTAGATTATCTTCATTCTCACAATGGCCAGTAGCGCATGCAATAAAGCCTGAAGATTTAGCAGTATCGGGATTTTTCTATGCAGGTATTTATAACTTTACTTCAACTTGTAATGTAATTCCTTTGTAAATTCACATGCATTGTGAAGTGCAGTGTATATAGTACATACTTATCATACGGTTGAATGACTCGTGGTATGTAGGTATTTGACGTGTGACGATAGGTATTTGGGTGCGTATAGCATACACTTAAATTTGTAAACAATCTAAAAAAATGACATTGCTTTACAAATAACTACTACGTACTTCCACGCGACAATCTTCATATGATGGAACGGTTTAACAGTGATACAGTGATCTACATATAGAACTATTTACGAGTCATTCAATGCGCCTTTATAGCAGCGAAATGAGATCATATATATAGCACGTTTTCAATTAAATTACTATTGGTTTAAACATATTTATTCGTTCATTATGTACAGTACATATCTATTGTATAGCTATACAAACGAAAATGGATTTAATCGGAAGCTTAAAGCTTATTGTGATTATCTCTAAATTACTATTATGCTGGCCTCTATCGAAAACGATCCAGTATGTAAAATATTTGATTGTGTGAGGCGCGTAGCGCCGAAGACAGTGCCAATATTTTACATATTGGATCCGATTAAGGCTTATATCTTACTTAAAACACACACTTATAACAAGGTCTGACTAATTAAGATTGTTAATTTCGTTACATATAGGATTTGATCAACTACACTGGCCTTTTGAAAGCAGTCCAATATTAATAATAATGGACTGCAAGTAGGCCTACAAAGGTATGACCACTAAGAACAGTTATATGGACACACAGAACATGTCAAGTAACTGATCCTATGGTTAGCCACCAGGAAGAACCTAGATATTGTTCCTACCAACTGTAAAAGTAATACTAGAGCAAAACAGTAGTCGAAGATAATTGGAAACATAAAATTGGAAATAATTAAAGTCCATTGGAAATAATTAAATTCCAATATCTTCTCCGAGACCTGGTCAACAGAAACGTCCTGGCAACATATCATGACAACTCGATCCGACACTAATTGCTCCTACCATGTTTGAACACCATCCGGTTAAAATAGGTATCGGAACCTTAAAATAAGGATAGCATACGTCTCATAGATCTGCTAAACATGGGCTATTTGCCGGGACTTCAGACCCGGCAATAAGGCCCTATAAATTCGATTCTGACTATGAACCATATGGAATAGCAATGTAAGTATAGCTACCCGGTTGCTAAAACCGGATAGCCAGATTGGGACGGACGAATTATCAATGCGGAAACTATAAATATCATCCCTTCCTGTAGTGGGAGATGGTGTTAATTATAATAGGAGATTATAACACACGACATGCTATAGTATACCGGCTAATTATAATCGTATACTTATAAATCATCAATGACAGTAATTACGTAAAATATAAAAGGAAACTAGAACAGCACTTCCTCGTTACAAACGGGTATGTAGTCCAGTGGTAACACGCTGGATTGGTAATCCAGGGATCGCAATCGTTAATCAAATTTAACAGTCTTTTAGATGGGACATTAAACCGAGGTCTCGTGTCGGTGCTGTACACCGTGCAGGTAAAAGAACCAGAGGATATTCTGGAATGGGTCTCTGTGTGTATCATTGCACTATCCTCCAAAAATCTAAAATCACTAATCTCTTCAGGAGGCGTCGCTCATATGGGCAACCGGTAGCGACGACAAATAAACGTAAAACAGACACTTCACAGATGGTCCTCTCATAGTAACAGAACTACTAATGCGGAGGACTGTAAATAATGTTGTCATAACTTGTAGCCCAACCCATTTGTATTTTTCACGTAAAATCGCGTACAGCAATACAAATTATTCATAATTTAATTTCAAATTGTTTTCCATATATTTCATTGTATTTGTAATTGCAATGTAATGTATGGAAAAATGCAATGCAATATTATTAAAATAGCACTACGAATCGATGATGTTAGATTCCTAGGAATGTATAAATATTAGTTTTTATTAGCAGCACTATATCGTAATAAAGGATGTGTTTGGTAAAATATAAATACTAATGTATGTGTGTTTACAAAAATCGAAATAGTCGCTCAGAAACGATAAAAATCCAATAAATATACACCGTCGTATACGCGAATTGTTTATCAACAAACGAAATTTGTTTATCAACATACGAAATGTAAACACGCACAGCGCGCATGCGTGAAACAACAGCGGATGTAGAAAACAACGTTGGAATGTCAACATATTTTTAACATGAAATACTATCAATCTATCTTCCTCTAATGTCGAACCCCTCGCGGGGATGTAGACATGTTCCTAAAAGACTTAGATAACAGAGGTATGAATCGACATCTCAAGTAATTCAATTAAAAAAGACAACGTGGGACAAATGGGGACGATGCATTCCGACTGTAAACAAAGGCGTGACCGATCGACTTTCCGTTTCGAGTTTGTTTTATCGCAAAACATAGACTGTTTACTAATTGAACATAATTATACAAAGTATAATGTAAGAATGTGTAGCAACATTGCTGTCCATACGTATTTTTTTCAAATATGTTTTATTTCATACGATATAGGGCTGCTTTAAATATTATAATAAACATAAGAAATGATATATACACATTACAGTATTTTATCCATTAGAAACATAGGTGCACATAATTAATCTGGCACAATCCCAATCTTAACCGTCTTTACAGGTATCCGTGACTGTGTGAGGTGCTTCTTCTGTGGTGGCGGGGTGACAGACTGGGAATATGATGACAGTCCGTGGGTCCAGCATGCAAGGTGCTTCCCGAACTGTGCATATCTAAAACAATGCAAAGGAGGAGATTTTAGTGACATGTGTCGCATGGCAAATATTGAAAATCTTCCTACAAAGAGCAGTCAGGTAATTTAATTAGCATATACATGTATACCATTTATTACAGGTACGTTGCATTATTAATATGAATTCACTGCTAAACCAGTTAAGTCAGAAGGAAAAGAGATCAAATGTGCACACTATATTAAGAAAATATAAACCGAACCAAAAGAAACAATTTACTCACATACCAAGTCTAAAGAACCCACACAAACAATTGCTTGTATATGTGGTCGTTGGCTTTCATTGCTTGCAGGGTACTCTTTACATAAACGCACTAACATGTAACTATTATTGATAAACTTTCAAACAATTTAAAATCAGAAGAATATGCGGAGAAAAATTCCAATTCAATTTCAGAAATTTCAACAAGAGACTATTGCAGAAGATCAACAGGTTGAAGATTTGAACAGCGTTGCTGCTAAACGTGTACTTGAAATGGGCTATACACAGGCACACGTAGTCGATGCTATCACACATACAAGGCGTCAATTTAGTAAGTTATTCTAAAATGTAATTTGATTTATTCCCTGCATTGTAATATACACTCAACCAAATTCCTATTCGGTCACCTGTGTTTTATAACATTTGGAGTCAACTAATAATCATACAATTTGCATATGTTCGTGTTGTTATTTAATGCATGTTATACCAGTTGGTTATACAGCCATGCATTGCATAAAGAAAGATCTGTAGTAAAATGTATTTAAAAAGATGATATGAATATTGATATTATATGTGCTCCAAATATTGTAAAACACTAAATTAGGTTTTTAAAACATTGTCGTGACGTCATACCTTTGTACTTGCAGTCCATTATTATTAATATTGGACTGCTGTCAAAAGGCTAGGGTATTATGTTAAATCCTACACGTAAATGTACGAAATTAACAATTTTATTTAGTAGGATCTTGTTATATAAGTGTAAGTTTTAAATAAGAGATAAGCCTCAAATGGATCCCACATGTAAAATACTGGTACTGTCTTCGGCGCAACGCGCCTCACACAGTCCAATATTTTACATATTTGATCGTTTTCGGCTTATATCCTATGTATACTTTGTATTATTTAAATTGGTGTATGTAATTTATCTGCGTTTTGGCAATCACGTGTACTAGTTTATATCATGTTACATACCGTGTCAATAATTTATATTACTGAATAACTTCTTGGTCTTTTTTCGTTTGTTAAATCATTACTAACTTCAAACATCGTCCATAGATACGACAGAACTGAAAGCTCAGCATCTGCTAGAATACCTTCTTGACAACAGTGTTACTAGAACTATCCAGAGTCGACAACAGTCAGAGAACAGACACGAATATAGTGGCCGACAATCACTTGCATCAAATACTAGCCAATCGAACAGCATATCAAAATGTCCTCAGCAATCAGAGCATAGGAGTCGGGGACACAGCAGAAGTAAGACACCTTTAGAAAGTAGCAGTAGATCGTGTCAATCTGAGGAAATCACTCTCACGTCTGATGGGTTATTAGCGGATGTTGTGGTTAGAAGTTCTACTGGGTCAAACCAAGATGGTATGTACAATTAGATACTATACATGTATACTGTAAGAGGTGGCTTAAGTTGGTGTACACATGCTTAGACTAGGATTAGAATTAGTTTATAAAAAATATCTCGATTGCGAACAAGTTCTTTTAGTGTATACACATTTATTTTAGCTCGATTGCGAAACAAGTTCTTGCAACCTATATTAATCACTCTCGAGACCTAATTCCTGATGGAATCCATCGCCACGAGGGAGAGAGAGAAAGAAAGAGAGAGAGAGAAGAGGCAACGTGGAATTTAACTGCATTGCCTAAGGGCACAATAGTAACGGCTTCAGTGAGGCTCGAACTCCGGGCCATTAGCACATGAAGTGAACGCGCTACCATTGCGCTATCACGACCTCCACTTGCAATGTTCTTACAACTTATAATAATCATTCTCGATACCTAATTCCTGATGGAGAGAAGAGGCATGTGGAAGTTAAATGCCCTCTGCGCTATCACGACTTCCACAAAGTTTAGAATTAAATATAGCCATAACATGCTACCAGAAAGAAGTTATATTACTGTACCTGGAAAAACGTATTAGTTAAAATGATTGATCAAATCAGGCCTGTAGCCACACTGAGGCACACCGAGACAGCTGCCTCGGTTAAAATGCCCAAAGCAAAAAATAAATAAATGAAAAATTAAATAAATAAAATGCAACTATTCCTTTGCTGTATAAAATGTTGCTAGAGAGCTGATAGGTCAGTACATAAGTATACGTCTAAAGACACTAAACTCATTAAATCAGAAAACGCAGGAAATCACTTCTATACCCCAACAATTGTAAGGGGGAACATGCCCCCGGACCTCTAGATTCATTGTAGATTGCCTCGGTTGAAATGTTCCTCTAGCAATATTCCAAATGTCCAGATGTGCACTTGTTTCTAAAATTGACTTTCAGTTTTACTTTAATAGATTTAACCTACATTCGTTTTTATGACGCACTTGTTTTATATATTACAGAAAGCAAGCTATTAAAAGAGGAAAATGAACAATTAAAGGAAAAGATGATTTGCAAAATTTGCATGGATAAAGATGCCAACATTGTGTTTCTTCCCTGTGGCCACATGCTTGCATGTGTCGAATGTGCACATGCCCTTAGAAAATGTGCGATATGTCGCAAAATAATAGAAGGCACTGTACGAGTTTACCCTGCATGAGTACATCATATTATGGGCTTAACCTGTATTGAGTATTTGTCACTGATATCTCAAATTCAAAAGGGCTCTAAAATGTTTTTGGTATCAATGGAAAGATTAGAACGTCTACCTGAACTCATAAAATGTTAGCATTGTCAAACAGTTATGGTAACATAGTTTGTTTAGCCACATCTTAGACATTCCTGTAATAATGGATATGTATGTCATGTATGTCTAATATTGTTTGTAAATTAGTTTAAACATATATGTTTTCACCACTCGTGTTTATGTCCCCCTTGTGGAGCATATACTCATTTCTTTGTCAGAGAAATACTCGCAAATGTCATAGGTATCGTCAACACACAGTAGTATCGTCAACACACAGTAGTGTAACAGAAGAGCCTTTTTTCATATGGTAGAAACAATCCAGATCCACATGCTCACAACCTCCTATAAAACTGTGGAAATAACACATATACGGTCGTTTTAATCTTTATTATTGTCTCATCTATGTACATACACAACAAATAAAACAAAACATGAGCACTATGCAATAATATAATTATATACTTTCATTAAGATAGAATTACAAGAGACATACTCCAGATTATCACAGTTATTCAAACATGATCATATTGGTATTATTACAATAAGAAAAGAGTAAAACTGAGGAGTAGTAATTGTCATACTAAACAAACTTAAAGCAGAATTCAAATTAATTGTGAAATTCAATACCAGCACTAGGGCGCAACTAAAACGTCCTTAAGAGATCAGTTATCAACCTCGATCAGATCGCGGGTGAACTTATTAGCAAACTACTTCTCAGGATGCATGGTAAAATACAATGACTTCTATAGGCACATCAGTACATGTATATAGCATCATTTACACAGATAAAAAGCACGTCTTTATAATAAATTATGCTAAAACAGGTTTTGGCACATAACCTGATTACGCTATGGCTGGAAAACAAACTATTTAGTTGATCGGTTGTACACATGCTTGTAGACTCGCTAGCAAACAATGAGGCTTTGCTAAGAAGATCGACTCTAAAGTCACTGTATATTGTACAACCCAACATCATATGGCTCACATTTTCCGAGACATTACGAAATTAAATGGACAATTAAATTACGTTCATCTAATCTTATAGTTTCATATCAAATCTTCATTTCTTCTTTAAATGTAATAGATATAGAACTGAACGTCATTCACTTGTCTTCAATACTCGTAGATTCCACCCATTAAGCTCCATTGAATGACTTCATGGTACTGAGTCGTCAATAGATGAGGAGAACAAATGTTTATTTATGGAAGTGCAAACTTACATAAAACATTCTCATCGTTTTTCGGCACTGCTGTCTTGAATTAATTATACGTTATTTGCATGTGAGAAGGGGTCATGGGTTCGGGCTGGGCGTGATATGGGGGGGGGCATCAGTTGGAATCATGAGTCATTTACCTCAATCTACATGTATATCGACGTTTTATTGTTATAGGGTTGTCATCTTTTCGCTCTCTATTATCCTTTGGTTCAGTTTTATTTTCATCCTATTTTTGTATAATCTTTTCCGGAAAGAAACTCTGTCATTTAGTTTAATCAAACGTTAGCTAGACTTTCTGGTGCGGGCCGTTATCTAATGTTGTCCAATCTTGTGGCCCAAACCATTTGCATGTTCATACTATGTATTGTATCGTTCTGTGCATAACATTAACTATTGATTTGCAATAAAATATGATTAAACTAATTTTTACATGTTTTACACGAATACGTGTTTGTTTGTTTGTTTTATATGACGGAATACTTCCAATGTGTGTGTGTGAGTGTGTGTGTGCGTGCGTGCGTGCGTGTTTTATGTTTATTTATCGTCGCTACGGGTTGCCCATATGCCCCCTGAAAATTAGCAATTATAGATTTTGGAGGATAGTGCAATGATACAGACAGATACACATTCCAGAATGCACCTTAATGTAATAAGGCTCAAACGTATATTGGCAAACAGAAACGCAAGTTTTCTTCAAATTTATGGTTATTGTAAGGCCTACTGTGGTAATGTGATAAAAGGGACGTTACTCGTTTTGGAACGCGAAAACTCGTTTTGGGATTTTGCAATAAGCTCACAAAAAGGCTCGCTTAATGGAAATATTCCAAAATTTGTTTCATAAAATATACTGTGAAATCACCATTCATGTAAAATCCTATATATACATTATAAAATTATAATCTTTACTATTCGTTGTATAATTTAATAGAAATTATTCTGTCAAACATTATGCACAATACTGTCAATCATGAATGTAGTTCTGCCCAAAATGCTTTTCAATAAGCCGCGAGAATTAATGATATAACCAGCGAAAGGTATGGCCAGACAACTACCAGTTATACTCGAAATATGCATCCTCTCTAATATAGACAAATCCACACACTTTTACCCACGTTATTGTACAGTGCTGAACCACCTCGATTACTAATGTTGATAGAACTTGTGGCCCAACCCATGTGCTTGCATGTGTGTGTCAATCTTTGTATTGTTGTATATATGTGTATATAATGCAATAAAATATCATTAAGCTATCACTATTATTCTTAGTATAGATGGAACAAACTGATGAACGAGTAAGTTGTTTATAACAATGTGTATATGGATGAAGCCCGGTGTTGCGTGTTTTACGTTTATTTATCGTCGCTACCGGTTGCCCATATGAGCGACGCCGCCTGAAGATATTAATAATTTTAGATGTTTGGAGGAGAGTGTAATGATACAATCAGAGACCCATTCCAGAATCTCCTCTGATTCTTTTACATGCACGGTATAAAGCACCGACACGAGATCTGTAGCTAGATAGGAGTAGTGAAGGCCTGATATTTGCTTTTAAATGGTAAATCCGGTACCTAACCGTAATCCTAAACCTAACTCTACCCCTAAACCCTAGCACTAACATGCTTACCGACGTATATTCTTAATCATTTAGCAATTACCATATTAGAACTAGAAACAGACTGTGAGTTAGTTTGGACACGTATTGAAATTGTAAACAGCAAGCCATTATTCATTGGATCCTTTTATAGAACACCTTCTAAGGATGATCCAGAAGTCATTAATCTTCTTCATGAATCAGTTTCAAAACTTACATTTAAAGACACTGCACTACCCAACATCGTTCTCAACGGAGATTTCAACACACCTGACATCATATGGGAGAATTCATCAGTGCGTAACAACCCCAACTACTCAATGCAACTGAATACCACCATGCTGGACTTCGTGAGCGCTAATTTCCTTACTCAGTTAACAGACAAACCAACACGGAATGACACTATACTTGATTTAACGTTTACTACAAATCCAGATATAATTTCAGACTTAGAAATCCACCCAGGAATGAGTGACCATTGTGTAGTAACTTACAATGTGAACATTTCAGTCAGATGTCAGAAAAAACCTGACCGTTATGCATATCAATACAAGAAAGGTAATATAGAAGAGGTAAAACGGGACAAGAGTAACTTTTTGGATTATTTTACATCTGGTAATCCTTATACTAGATCAGTAAATGAGAACTGGAACCATTTTAAAGATGCGTTACTGAACTCTATGAAGAAAAACATCCCCCAGAATAAAATGTCATCAAGATGGAACCTACAGTGGTTATCTCCCGAAATCAAGAGACTTTGTCGACGGAAGAAAAGAGCATGGGATGCTGGAAAACACAACCGAAACAGCCATTCCTGGAGACGATACATTAAATTAGACACATTAGTGAAAGAATCCATCCAGAATGCTCATAGAGAATACATTGACAATATTTTAAACATCAGTGTCACTGAAAATCCTAAGAAATTCTATTCCTACATAAAAGATAAGAAATTAGGACAGAGTAACATCCCCGTCCTGAAGTCAAACAATACCATCATTAGTGAACCAAAGGAAAAGGCAGAGGCACTCAACACCCAGTATACTTCTGTATTTACCAGAGAGACGGATGATCAACTTCCTGAGATAGAAAGTCCCCCGGTCTCCGCAATGACAGATATCGAGTTCACCAGCCTAGGTATTGAGACACTTCTCGATAACCTGAACCCATCCAAAGCATCAGGTCCTGATCTCTTACCAACCAGAATACTTAAAATGGTATCCAGCCAGATTGCCTCTATCCTGAGCATCATATTCCAACAGTCATACAACACTGGCCAAGTACCATTAGACTGGCAACATGCAAATGTAACTGCTGTATTTAAGAAGGGTGATAAGACCAACCCAGCCAATTACAGACCAGTCTCTCTAACATGTATCCTGTGTAAATCCATGGAACACATTGTATTTAGTCAAATCATGAACCATTTGGACCGGCATAAGATCCTCGTAAATTTTCAACATGGATTTAGAGCAAACCACTCCTGCGAAACCCAATTACTGAACACCGTAGAAGACTTATCACGCAGACTTGATAAGAGAAAGACCACTGACATACTGATCCTGGATTTCAGTAAAGCCTTCTACACAGTAGCTCATCGAATACTTCTCCACAAACTTACACACTATGGTATAACCGGCTATACAAACAACTGGATAGAGTCATGGCTATGGCATCGCCAGCAGAAAGTAGTCCTTGATGGATCTTCATCCTCAGACTCTCCAGTCTTGTCTGGTGTACCACAAGGTACAGTGTTAGGGCCGCTAATGTTCCTTCTTTACGTGAACGATATTGGCGACAAGATATCTCCTCTTACTACTATCAAGCTCTTCGCTGATGACTGTCTGCTATATAGAAACATCAACAGTACTCAAGACGAGATACAACTGCAACTAGATCTAAACACGATGGTTGAATGGTCCAACACCTGGCTAATGCGATTCAATGCAGCTAAATGTCACCTACTCAAGACCACCAGACAACGCAAACATCTTCAGACCCAATATAACATCGAAGGGAACAACCTCCAGGAAGTACAACATCATCCGTTCCTTGGAGTGGAATTGACCTCAGATTTAACATGGAAAACTCACACCAGCAACATAACTGGCAAAGCCAACAAGATTCTAAACCTACTGAGAAGACATCTTTATGGATGTAGCCAAGAAGTGAAATCAAGGGCATTCACATCACTTGTTCGACCACATTTGGAGTACTCATCTTCAGTTTGGGATCCTTACTTTAAACAAGATATTCAAGCCTTAGAAAAAGTTCAGCGCAAGGGCGCCCGTTTTGTCACTGGTGTCTACTCCTACAGAGAAAGTGTAACATCCATGCTTGATCAACTACAATGACCGCCTCTACAACAACGCAGAACCATCAAACGACTAGTAACATTTTACAAAGCTACCAACAATCTGTCTCCAGTCACCATCCCAGAGTATGTCACAACCTCCACCGGCGGCACAAGAACACACGACTTAGCCTACATCCAATTGCACACCAGTTATGAAGAGTACAAGAACAGCTTCCTTCCTCGTACCATCAGGGACTGGAATGCGCTTCCTCCTGACCTGGTGCAGACCACATCTGTAGACGAGTGTGGCCTTCGTCTGCAAAAACTAACAGCCTAGACACTTGACACGTTTTTATCAGTTTTTAACTGTACATACGCCTTAGAGCTCTTAACCATTTTGATGATGTCACTTGCCCGTGATGCATTAGCCCTGGGCAGTATTGAAGTAGAAGTAGAAGTTGACATGCTCTAGAAATAACTCTATTACAATCACAGACCTTCTACCGGATACTAGACTTTATTGGCTTGAAAATAGATGTCACGTGAGTGTCATGTGTGTATTACGACTACAAATGGCCGCCTGTAACAGGAAAACATGAATACATATTTTAGAAATACGTTTTCTTCATTTGTTGTTTCCATTATATATTTATCCAGCTTCGTGCATATTTCTATTGGCTTCGAATGTATGCATGGAGAGCATAACCTAACAGCATTGAGTGGGTAAGGACAAACGTGCATCTGTTACCTTTCAACATACCATCATCATAATTCTACATCTACACAATACTCCCAACACTCAGACGCGAGTATGACAGGGAGGCGCTTGTGGGACAGTGGTTAAAAATCTCAATTAGTGAGATAGAGAGTGTTAAAAAGAACTACATACTAATGTTAAAAAACAGACATCATGTTACATGAGTGGTACCGTGGCCAGACGCTCAGCAAAAATGTACATGTAGTAGGGGAGCCCATTCCAGAGACGTATTGTTCGAGGGAAAAAAGAGTTTCCTAATGTCTATTCCGTAGTATACCAGTGTATACTGCTATATATGAATTCCTGGAATGTCAGAGAGGGTAGTTTCTGCACACTCAGCCAATACTTTCAAATCCAGAGTAGACCTCCACTGGAATGTAACAGACAAATATTGAAAAAATGGACACAAGAGGCTAAGTCTTAAATTCTCATAAAAATGTAACGGCTGTGTTAATTACGTTTAAACAGTTGAACTAAAAGGGTATGACTAGAATGCTAAAATAACTACGCCCAAGTTGGGTTGTATACCCATGACCACTTGAAACCCCATTACCTGGGGGCACACACTACATAAAAGCTAGTTTTATAGGTAGACAGTACAAGTCTCCCTTCAAAAAGGAGGCATATATATCTCAAACACAAGTCTCAAGCTACTGATTGGTTCAGCTGGCAAATAAAACTCAGAATCAACCAATCAAACCGTTTGAGATCTGAGAAAAGTGTTATAATTTCGGGCACTGGGCTTCACCATGGCCTTATTCTCACTGGATGTCTTTGTATGGTCACTAACTTTTGCACTATCAGAAGCAGGGTCTTGATCTTCAGGAGGAGAATAGTCAAACCTGTCACTTCCTCTGCCGCTCCTACTGATGTCCCTCCTACTGACGCTCCTCCTACTGATGCCCCGTCTACTGTTGCCCTGCCTACTGTTGCCCTGCCTACTGATGCCCCTCCTACTGATGCCCCGTCTATTGATGCCCCACCTACTGATGCCCGGCCTACTGACGCTCCTCCTACTGATGCCCCTCCTACTGATGCCCCGCCTACTGACGCTCCTCCTACTGATGCCCCGCCTACTGATGCCCCTCCTACTGATGCCCCTCCTACTGATGCCCCGTCTACTGATGCCCCTCCTACTGATGCCCCGTCTATTGATGCACCACCTACTGATGCCCCGCCTACTGACGCTCCTCCTACTGATGCCCCTCCTACTGATGCCCCGCCTACTGACGCTCCTCCTACTGATGCCCCGCCTACTGATGCCCCTCCTACTGATGCCCCACCTACTGATGCCCCGCCTACTGACGCTCCTCCTACTGATGCCCCGCCTACTGTTGCCCCGCCTACTGATGCCCCTGAGCATGATGAAGGATGAATAGAATTATACACGTACAACAAGATTTTACAACTTACTTAACCAATCTCGTTGACGAGGATGTAAGCGTGTACATGGTCATTCATGTGGAGGAAGCCGGAGTAAGCCCACCTATATCCATCCATGTATCATCTCACATACTTTATGATAGAAAACCATGCAAACATGTGCTAACTGTCACTAGAACGTCGTGTTTATGCGACAATAAATGAAGTCACTGACAGATTGAGTCCGACATCATTAGCGTTGACAATATTTCAACATGCAAAGTCTACGTACCACTAGGTACTGAGGCAGCTGCCTCAGTGTGGCTACGGGCCTGGCTTAACCCTTTTACCACATACAATGTACATACATTAACTTAACAAGGGTTCATTCCGCTATGGATGCTAGCTTAGGTACCGAGGCAGCTGCCTTGGTGTACCTCAGTGTGGCTACGGGCCTGGCTTAACCTTTATACCACATATGCTAGTCTACGTACCACTAGGTACCGAGGCAGCTGTCTCAGTGTGGCTACGGGCCTGGCTTAACCTTTTTATCTCATACAATGTACATACATTAACTTAACAAGGGTTCATTCCGCTATGGCTGCTAGCTTACATACCACTAGGTACCGAGGAAGCTGCCTTGGTGTCCCTCAGTGTGGCTACGGGCCTGGCTTAACCTTTTTACCACATACAATGTACATATATTAACTTAACAAGGGTTTATTCCACTATGGCTGCTAGCTTACGTACCACTAGGTACCGAGGCAGCTGCCTCAGTGTGGCTATGGGCCTGGCTTAGTGTCTAGGTACCACACATTCAAAGCAGTGAGAAATAACATGTGTTGTTCCACTGCTTTTAACCAGTGGAATAACACCATTTCTCTCATTAATTTCTAGATTCATTGGAAAGCATAGCATAAATTTCTAATTTCAATGGAAAGCATAACAAATATTTGTATGAAATAAAAAAAACAGTAGAAATGTTGTCATTTCTGTTCTGGTTATGCAGCATCATTACAAGAACCAGCACCAAGTTTATTCAACTGCTGTCACCAGGGATCATTCTAGAGGGTGATGTGGGGCGAAATTGTTGCCCTAGGGACCCTGACCCTGACCCCGCCCTCTGGGGGCACTTCTCCCTAAAAAAAAATATATTTTTGGGATTTTACGATTTTCAAATAAAATTGTGTCTAGTAAGATACACTGGCCCATTATAAAGCACTCCTTCTATTCAACTGTTGTATTTAATGGTTGTACTGTGCATTTTAACCCTATTTTGCAGAAGTATATTAAAGAACACCATTTAAGGAAGCGATCACGCCCTTTCTCACTTCTCCCAAAAATTCGGACCTAGAATGAACCCTGTGTCACTGAACTGTTGTGAATTACTAGCTCAAGATAAATGGAAAACTTTAAACAATTTCTTTCTTGGCAAAAACCAAACCCTGCTTCTTACCAAATCACTTCTTTTTCAGAGGTGTTTTTATATCCAAATCCTTTTGTAGATCATAATCACTACATTAGAATAAACCTGTAGTTTAATGATAGTTTATTGCAAATCAATAGTAAATATGTCATACACAAAAAAGATACAATACATAGCATGAACATGCAAATGGTTTGGGCCACACAAGTTTGGGCCACTTATGTGGAAACCATATCCACCATGCAAGCTCCACTAGCCCATATCGCTAAGAAGTCATTCTAATACAGTCAAACCTGTCTTAAGCAGCCAGCCAAGGGAGTCAGAGAAAGTGGCTGCTTAGCACAGGTGGCTGCTTAATACAGGTCAAATGTATAGTAAAACAACATATTTGGAATCTTGAAACTGGCTGCTTAATACAGGTTGGCTGCTTAATGGAGGTGACCACTAACACAGGTTTGACTGTATAGTCGTTGTAAACCATAATTACCTGATCAGTCACACACATTTGTTTGTATTTTCTCTCCAACTGCAGGACCTGGATGTCATGGACCGATGATACAGTGAATGAGAACATCTCCTACAACATGGGCCTCTGTTCGGCACTGGTGCCTAGCAAGTCCGGAGACCATGCATGCCATCCAGGAACCTCCATATGCATGATATATAGCAATGGGACCACACACTCAGCAGGAAACTTCAATGCTAGTGCTGTAAACCTGGCTGGTGATGAAAATAAACAACGTGGAGAGCTGTCTATCGTCATGACAGGGGATATGTGTTCTGCTGATCCGCTTTACAATCTCACTGCATTAATCAACTTTAAATGTGGCCCCACCATTGTAAGTTCGGGTGCGCGTACAGTACCGTAGCTAGAGGCAAATTTCAATCAATGCAATCTAGGATGTCCGGGGGCAAATTCCCCCTTAATATAATTGGGGTATAGAGGCGATTTTCCTGCGTTTTCTGATTTAATGAGTTTAATACGTATAATTATGTATTGACCTTTCAGCTCTCTAGCAGTCAACATTTTATACAGCAAATATACTGAGTCAAAAAAGAAACGATACCTGGTGTTTATGTGTCTATAATTTCAACTTTTATTAAGAAAATTCTTTGAAAATTCATAAGATGATAGTCCAACATGTTTGAAAGAGGAGCACATAAAGCATAATGAGCCTCCGAAACTGTCTGCTGCGTGATGACGTAATTCGTCGGACAGGGGTCTAATGGAGTTTTCACACAGACGTCAATACCGAGTATGGGCACCATTTGCGTCTCTCACTGCAATGCACCGCCGTCGCATCGAACGGAAGAGTGTCTGAATCTCTTGCTGGTCAATATTTGTCCACTCCTGACGCACCACTCCTGACGCAAAACATCCCTCAGTTGGTTTAACGTTACCGGCTGACGCGGCGGTCTAACGTATCCCACAAATTTTCTATGGGTGACAAGTTTGGTGACAAAGCAGGCCACGGCAGGGTTTCAATATTGTTCTGCTCCAATAATGTGGTGGAAATCCGAGCAGTATGACACCTGGCGTTGTCCTGTTGGAACAGTGTGACGTTTCTGTTGGCGTTAAAGAATGGCACAACAACTGGCGCAAGGATCTCATCACAGTACCGCTGGGCGTTTAGGTTCCCGTCCACCACTAACAGTTCAGTGCGACTGCCGAAGGTGATACCGCCCCACGCCATAACGCTTCCGCCCCCGAACAGATCGACCTGACGTACACATGCGTCGGCGTAACGTTCACCGCGTCTGCGATATACCCGCTCTCTGCCATCCGCTCGACGCAAACAGAACCGCGATTCATTGCTAAACATCAACGAATTCCACTGTAACTGAGTCCAGCGAGCACGTTCCGCCGTACGTCACAGTGACGTCGTATCAGGATGGGTCCAACGTATGGCCGATAGGCACGAATGCCACGTTCACCGAGCCGGTTCCTGACTGTTTGTGCACTGATGCGATTGTTGGTCATCCCAGGAGTAACGGCAGCTGTGTGCGTAGCAGGTAGGAACCGGTCACGTAAATGTGACGGTCCTGTTCACGCGTCGTCACACCTTGTCGACCAGATCTTGGACGGTCGTCCACCGATCCATGTGTTCGATAACGTCAAAGTAGACGTGTTATCGTGATCCGCGTAACCCCAAGTCGATTTGCGACGTCACGCTGACGTAAACCGCCGTTAGTTTGGTATCGTTTCTTTTTTGACTCAGTATAGATATTTTTTTCATTTTTATTTTTTTTGCTTTTGAAATTATAACTGAGGCAGCTGCCTTAGTGTGCCTCAGTGTGGCTACAGGCCTGGCTTAACCTTTTACCTCATACAATGTACATACATTAACTTAATAAGGGTTCATTCCGCTATGGCTACTTGCTAGTTAGTCCGCCTCCGTGGTCGAGTGGTTAAGGTCGCTGACTTGTATACCACTGTAACCTATCATCACTGATGGTCACGGGTTCGAGCCCTGCTCAAGCCGTGTCTCATTTATATGAAAAAGTTGGCAGTTTCTTACGGAGGTTGGTGCACCCAAGTACTGGTTAACTGCTGGAGCCTGCCCAGGAAAGGTGTTGTTAAGTAAACTACCCGCCGGCGATATAGCCCGAAATGGTGCTGATGCAGGCGTAAAACCCGAAATATAACATAACATACTTGCTAGTTAAGTAATGGTTAATGATTGTCTGGTGAGTCATGCGAGTGGCCAGCGAGGATATGATTCGGGATGTACTGTTGTATATTAGAGGCGTCTGACATGGAAGAAAAGGCCGACTCTTTCATTGAGGGTTCCGTCATAGGAATGAAATGCCCTCACACAATGTTACATTGACTGTAGAGTCACAATTTGTCTCGTAGGCTCATTTTCAAAAGATGTGCTGAAAATGACGTAATGTGAGTATTCTGGTTGTCAGTAGAAGTTCAAAGCAATATAACAGTGAAACCTGTCCAAGCGGCCAGTCAGAGGCACAGGGATTCTAAGTATATATCAGGGATAAGTTTAGAGGGCGATGTGGGCGGAATTGTCGCCCTAGGTACCCTGACTTCGCCCTCTGGGGGCCCCACTTCTCCCAAAAATATTTTTTTTAAAAATTGGTTTTTACGATTTTCAAACAAAATTTTGACTAGTAAGATACACTGGCCCATTATAAAGCACTCCTTCTATTCAAAATGTTGTATTTAATGGTTGTACTGTGTATTTTAACCCTATTTTGCAGAAGTATATTAAAGAACACCATTTAAGGAAGCGATCACGCGCTTTCTCACTTCTCCCAACAATTCTGACCTAGAATGAACCCTGATATATACTAGTATCACCAAACGTGCCGAATCCCTGTGGTCAGAGGTATTGTAGGATTTGGCTACTTTTACTCTTTTATTTCCGGTCAACTTCGAACTAGTTTATGCAATATTACTTTAGGTCGATTGCGAAACAAGTTCTTACAACATTAGTTTAATCTTTCTCGAGACCTCATTCCTGATGGAATCCATCATCATGATGGAGAGAAGAGGCAATGTAGAATTTTAAGTGCCTTGCCTAAGGGCACAATCGTAATGGCTACAGCTGGGTGACAACTTTGGGCCTTTCACATCAAGCGAACGTGCTACCACTGCGTTATCACAACTCCAAGTTTAATATAGGTGACCGGTAACCAGGGTGGCTGATTAATACAGGTGATCATTAATCAGGTTGACTGATTAATACAGGTGAATGCTTAGGCAGTTTATGTGTAATTTCAGGGATCTCCTGTATTTCTGGACTTCCAAGCGTGTGTCAGCTATTTCAATTGGGAGACCAACCTTTTATGCAAAAATAGGAAAACTGTGAAGGAAGTTCCATGTTACATGTACGATGAGGTTGGCACAAGATATGATTTATCTCCCCTTGCTAAAAAGATGGGCGCATACCTTGTGTCATCAGAAGTGGCTACAGACGTTTACATTAATGTGTGCAGAGATATAACTCCAGGTTTGTTTTGAAATGTTTAAAATATGTACAGTGCAATTTCATTGTTTACATTAATATGTGCAGAAATATTACTCCAGGTTGGTTTTGAAATGTTTAAAGTATGTATAGTGCAATTTCATTGTTTACATTAATATGTGCAGAAATATTACTCCAGGTTGGTTTTGAAATGTTTAACGTACAATGTACAGTGCAATTTCATTGTTTACATTAATATGTGCAGAAATATTACTCCAGGTTGGTTTTTAAGATATGTACAGGAAATGTTTAAGATATGTACAGTGCAATTTCATTGTTTACAATAGGAATATGACTTCAAAAGTAAGGAATATATCGAAAGTCCAACACAAACACTATCAAATAATAGGCTTGCAAAGGTTTTAAAGATGCAAAATGATTAAAAATGCAATAATTGAGATTAATTACGAAAAACAGACAGAGTGTTATAAAAGAGAGTTCCAGACATCATGTAACAATTACAGACGGATATGTAGTCAAGGGTAACATGTTGGACTGGTAATCCAGGGATCGCAGGTTCGATCCCCCGTCTGACCATAATAAAATTAACAGTCTTTCAGATGGGACGTTAAACCGAGGTCTTGTGTCGGTGTTGTACACCATGCACATAAAAGAACCAGAGGAGATTCTGGAATGGGTCTCTGTCTGTATCATTGCACTATCCTCCAAAATCTAAAATGACTAATCTCTTCAGGAGGCGTCGCTCATATGGGCAACCGGTAGCGACGATAAATAAACGTAAAGCGCACACATGTAACAGTGCAGACATCATGTAACAGTGAATACATCATGTAACAGTGCATACATCATGTAACAGTGCAAACATCATGTAACAGTGCAGACATCATGGTAGCAGCAGTGCAGAATCCATAACCACTGCTACAGGGCAGCTGTATGTGTACGTTTCGAGTTTAACGTTGTTCCACAGATGGTAGTTTAAAGTTATAAGGACAATTGCAAACTTTGTTTTCTTTAGACACATTAACACAACACTGTCCCCGTGGTTCAGCAGCATGTCGAAGATCAGGTGGCAGCTATATCAGCCTGGGTGAACCTACAGAGGGGTTGAAACGAGGGACAGATGGACGATTGACCCTGAAATATGTGTCAACAACGCATGAGGAAAAGGCAGGCTGCACTTCACTGGCATCTACAACGATCGCTTTCATTTGCCCAAAGAGAGGAGCTGTAAGAGAAATCCATTTTTCTTCATTATTTGGCAAGCTTATATAAAAGTCATAAGCATGTGTGAATTAATGTCCAGTTATTCCAGTATGTCTCCAGGGTTTATGTCTGAATTAATGTCCAGTTATTCCAGTATGTCTCCAGGGTTTATGTCTGAATTAATGTCCAGTTATTCCAGTATGTCTCCAGGGTTTGATGTCTGAATTAATGTCCAGTTATTCCAGTATGTCTCCAGGGTTTATGTCTGAATTAATGTCCAGTTATTCCAGTATGTCTCCAGGGTTTGATGTCTGAATTAGTGTCCAGTTATTCCAGTATGTCTCCAGGGTTTGATGTCTGAATTAATGTCCAGTTATTCCAGTATGTCTCCAGGGTTTATGTCTGAATTAATGTCCAGTTATTCCAGTATGTCTCCAGGGTTTATGTCTGAATTAATGTCCAGTTATTCCAGTATGTCTCCAGGGTTTATGTCTGAATTAATGTCCAGTTATTCCAGTATGTCTCCAGGGTTTGATGTCTGAATTAATGTCCAGTTATTCCAGTATGTCTCTGGGGCTTGATGTCTGAATTAATGTCCAGTTATTCCAGTATGTCTCCAGGGTTGATGTCTGAATTAATGTCCAGTTATTCCAGTATGTCTCCAGGGTTTGATGTCTGAATTAATGTCCAGTTATTCCAGTATGTCTCCAGGGTTTATGTCTGAATTAATGTCCAGTTATTCCAGTATGTCTCCAGGGTTTGATGTCTGAATTAATGTCCAGTTATTCCAGTATGTCTCCAGGGTTTATGTCTGAATTAATGTCCAGTTATTCCAGTATGTCTCCAGGACTTGATGTCTGAATTAGTGTCCAGTTATTCCAGTATGTCTCCAGGACTTGATGTCTGAATTAATGTCCAGTTATTCCAGTATGTCTCCAGGGCTTGATGTCTGAATTAATGTCCAGTTATTCCAGTATGTCTCCAGGGTTTGATGTCTGAATTAATGTCCAGTTATTCCAGTATGTCTCCAGGGTTTATGTCTGAATTAATGTCCAGTTATTCCAGTATGTCTCCAGGGTTTATGTCTGAATTAATGTCCAGTTATTCCAGTATGTCTCCGCCGGGTTATGTCTGAATTAATGTCCAGTTATTCCAGTATGTCTCCAGGGTTTGATGTCTGAATTAGTGTCCAGTTATTCCAGTATGTCTCCAGGGTTTATGTCTGAATTAATGTCCAGTTATTCCAGTATGTCTCCAGGGTTTGATGTCTGAATTAATGTCCAGTTATTCCAGTATGTCTCCAGGGTTTATGTCTGAATTAATGTCCAGTTATTCCAGTATGTCTCCAGGGTTTGATGTCTGAATTAATGTCCAGTTATTCCAGTATGTCTCCAGGGTTAGATGTCTGAATTAATGTCCAGTTATTCCAGTATGTCTCCAGGACTTGATGTCTGAATTAATGTCCAGTTATTCCAGTATGTCTCCAGGGTTTGATGTCTGAATTAGTGTCCAGTTATTCCAGTATGTCTCCAGGGTTTGATGTCTGAATTAGTGTCCAGTTATTCCAGTATGTCTCCAGGACTTGATGTCTGAATTAATGTCCAGTTATTCCAATATGTCTCTGGGGCTTGATGTCTGAATTAATGTCCAGTTATTCCAGTATGTCTCCAGGGTTTGATGTCTGAATTAATGTCCAGTTATTCCAGTATGTCTCCAGGGTTAGATGTCTGAATTAATGTCCAGTTATTCCAGTATGTCTCCAGGGTTAGATGTCTGAATTAATGTCCAGTTATTCCAGTATGTCTTTGGGGCTTGATGTCTGAATTAATGTCCAGTTATTCCAGTATGTCTCTGGGGCTTGATGTCTGAATTAATGTCCAGTTATTCCAGTATGTCTCCAGGGTTTGGTGTCTGAATTAATGTCCAGTTATTCCAGTATGTCTCCAGGGTTTGGTGTCTGAATTAATGTCCAGTTATTCCAGTATGTCTCCAGGGTTTGATGTCTGAATTAATGTCCAGTTATTCCAGTATGTCTCCAGGGCTTGATGTCTGAATTAATGTCCAGTTATTCCAGTATATCTCCAGGGTTTATGTCTGAATTAATGTCCAGTTATTCCAGTATGTCTCTGGGGCTTGATGTCTGAATTAATGTCCAGTTATTCCAGTATGTCTCCAGGACTTGATGTCTGAATTAATGTCCAGTTATTCCAGTATATCTCTGGGGCTTGATGTCTGAATTAATGTCCAGTTATTCCAGTAATGTCTCCAGGCTTTGGTGTCTGAATATGTCCAGTTATTCCAGTATGTCTCCAGGGCTTGATGTCTGAATTAATGTCCAGTTATTCCAGTATGTCTCCAGGGTTGGTCTGAATTAATGTCCAGTTATTCCAGTATGTCTCCAGGGTTTGTCTGAATTAATGTCCAGTTATTCCAGTATGTCTCCAGGGATGTCTGAATTAATGTCCAGTTATTCCAGTATGTCTCTGGGGCTTGATGTCTGAATTAATGTCCAGTTATTCCAGTATGTCTCCAGGACTTGATGTCTGAATTAATGTCCAGTTATTCCAGTATATCTCTGGGGCTTGATGTCTGAATTAATGTCCAGTTATTCCAGTATGTCTCCAGGGTTTGGTGTCTGAATTAATGTCCAGTTATTCCAGTATGTCTCCAGGGTTTGGTGTCTGAATTAATGTCCAGTTATTCCAGTATGTCTCCAGGGTTTGATGTCTGAATTAATGTCCAGTTATTCCAGTATGTCTCCAGGGCTTGATGTCTGAATTAATGTCCAGTTATTCCAGTATATCTCCAGGGTTTATGTCTGAATTAATGTCCAGTTATTCCAGTATGTCTCCAGGGCTTGATGTCTGAATTAATGTCCAGTTATTCCAGTATATCTCCAGGACATGAGAGCTAGATGGCAATATGAACTTGGACTATGAGTTGTTTGTGATAACAATAGAATAATATTTAAGTTACAAAATGTACATGTGTTAGTTAACCTCAGTGCCAATCTAAGGTGATGATTGAGCTTATTTACCCTTGCCTCCTGCAATATATATGCTCGTGCAATCTATATGCCCCTGCAATATATATGCCCCTGCAATCTATATGCCCCTGCAATATATATGCTCCTGCAATCTATATGCTCCTGCAATCTATATGGGCAAGCAATATATATGCCCCTGCAATCTATATATGCTCCTGCAATATATATGCCCCTGCAATCTATATGCCCCTGCAATCTATATGGGCAAGCAATCTATATGCCCCTGCAATCTATATGCCCCTGTAATCTATATGCCCCTGCTATCTATATGCCCCTGCAATCTATATGCCCCTGCAATCTATATGCCCCTGCTATCTATATGGGCAAGCAATCTATATGCCCCTGTAATCTATATGCCCCTGCTATCTATATGCCCCTGCAATCTATATGCCCCTGCAATCTATATGCCCCTGCAATATATATGCCCCTGCTATCTATATGCCCCTGCAATCTATATGCCCCTGCAATATATATGCCCCTGCAATCTATATGCTCCTGCAATCTATATGCTCCTGCAATATATATGCCTCTGCAATCTATATGCTCCTGCAATCTATATGCTCTTGCAATCTATATGCCTCCGCAATCTATATGCTCCTGTAATCTATATGCTCCTGCAATCTATATGCTCCTGCAATCTATATGCCTCTGCAATCTATATGCCCCTGCAATCTATATGCTCCTGCAATCTATATGCTCCTGCAATCTATATGCTCCTGCAATCTATATGCTCCTGCAATATATATGCCCCTGCAATATATATGCCCCTGCAATATATATGCTCCTGCAATCTATATGCTCCTGTAATCTATATGCTCCTGCAATCTATATGCTCCTGCAATATATATGCCCCTGCAATCTATATGCTCTTGTAATCTATATGCTCCTGCAATCTATATGCTCCTGCAATCTATATGCTCTTGTAATCTATATGCCCCTACAATCTATATGCCCCTGCAATCTATATGCTCTTGCAATCTATATGCTCTTGCAATCTATATGCTCCTGCAATCTATATGCCCCTACAATCTATATGCCCCTGCAATATATATGCCCCTGCAATATATATGCTCTTGCAATATATATGCTCTTGCAATCTATATGCCTCTGTAATCTATATGCTCCTGCAATCTATATGCCCCTACAATCTATATGCCCCTGCAATCTATATGCTCCTGCAATCTATTCTCTTGCAATCTATATGCCCCTGCAATCTATATGCTCTTGCAATCTATATGCTCTTGCAATCTATATGCTTCTGCAATCTATATGCCCCTACAATCTATATGCCCCTGCAATCTATATGCTCTTGCAATCTATATGCCCCTGCAATATATATGCTCCTGCAATCTATATGCCCCTACAATCTATATGCTCCTGCAATCTATATGCTCCTGCAATCTATATGGGCAAGCAATCTATATGCTCTTGCAATCTATATGCCACTGTAATCTATATGCTCCTGCAATCTATATGCTCTTGCAATCTATATGCCCCTGCAATCTATATGCTCCTGCAATCTATATGCTCTTGCAATCTATATGCCTCTGCAATATATATGCTCCTGCAATCTATATGCTCCTACAATCTATATGCTCTTGCAATCTATATGCTCTTGCAATCTATATGCTCTTGCAATATATATGCCCCTGCAATCTATATGCTCTTGCAATCTATATGCTCTTGCAATCTATATGCCCCTGCAATCTGTATGCCCCTGCAATCTATATGCTCTTGCAATCTATATGCTCCTGCAATCTGTATGCTCCTGCAATCTGTATGCTCCTGCAATCTATATGCCCCTGCAATCTATATGCCCCTGCAATCTATATGCCCCTGCAATATATATGCCCCTGCAATCTATATGCCCCTGCTATCTATATGGGCAAGCAATCTATATGCCCCTGCTATCTATATGCCCCTGCAATCTATATGCCCCTGCAATCTATATGCCCCTGCAATATATATGCCCCTGCAATATATATGCCCCTGCTATCTATATGCCCCTGCAATCTATATGCCCCTGCAATATATATGCTCCTGCAATATATATGCTCTTGCAATCTATATGCCTCCGCAATCTATATGCTCCTATAATCTATATGCTCCTGCAATCTATATGCCTCTGCAATCTATATGCCCCTGCAATCTATATGCTCCTGCAATCTATATGCTCCTGCAATCTATCCTCCTGCAATCTATATGCTCCTGCAATCTATATGCCTCTGCAATCTATATGCTCCTGCAATCTATATGCTCCTGCAATCTATATGCCCCTGCAATCTATATGCTCCTGCAATCGATATGCCCCTGCAATCTATATGCTCCTGCAATCTATCCTCCTGCAATCTATATGCTCCTGCAATCTATATGCTCCTGCAATCTATATGCCTCTGCAATCTATATGCCCCTGCAATATATATGCTCCTGCAATCTATATGCCCCTACAATATATATGCACCTGCAATCTATATGCTCCTGCAATCTATATGGGCAAGCAATCTATATGCTCCTGCAATCTATATGCTCTTGCAATCTATATGCCACTGTAATCTATATGCTCCTGCAATCTATATGCTCTTGCAATCTATATGCCCCTGCAATCTATATGCTCCTGCAATCTATATGCTCTTGCAATCTATATGCCTCTGCAATATATATGCTCCTGCAATCTATATGCTCCTGCAATCGATATGCTCTTGCAATCTATATGCTCTTGCAATCTATATGCTCTTGCAATCTATATGCTCTTGCAATCTATATGCCCCTGCAATCTATATGCTCTTGCAATCTATATGCTCTTGCAATCTATATGCCCCTGCAATCTATATGCCCCTGCAATCTGTATGCCCCTGCAATCTATATGCTCTTGCAATCTATATGCTCTTGCAATATATATGCTCCTGCAATCTGTATGCTCCTGCAATCTGTATGCTCCTGCAATCTATATGGGCAAGCAATTCTAAGATTCTGCTTATCTAAGACCTACATGTATGTGGTTATTTCTAATATTCACCTAGGTTCTATGATGTGATGTGTTGCCTAGGTAACGTATTTGTTGTATCTATTTCAGAGCAAAGACCCACTGACTGTGTCTGATTTTGACTGTCAGTACTATATTGAATGGGAAACTGAGTATGCATGTCCGGAGACTAAGTTGTACAACAGCACGTGTGTACTTACCAAACAAGATGCCGGCATTGACATTGACCTCCGACCTCTAACGAAAAATCCAGGTTGACTGTTTAACTCTTTCACCGCCAAATTGGCGCCAATGGCGCATAAAAGCGACTTTGTAAAAAAGTAGAGAACCCGATCGGACAGAACAGAACATTCCGTCTGATCAGGCTATTTGTTGATTGCTCTTCAGACAGTGGAGCTGAAGCACCTGTCCGAATAGCAAACAACATAGATCCTGATCAGACGCGGCGTTATGCCGCGGCTGATCTGGATCTATGTTGTTTGCACATGCTCTGAATTTATTCGGCGCTGAAAGAGTTAATCTAACTTTAACTTTTGTCTTTGTGTTATGCGAAATACAATATCCTGGCATTAAATATATGTACTTATTCTCTGTATCTCAATGACCAGTTATCATACACATTTGACTATATCATGTTAGGCTGCACGCCATAGTATCTGTTTGTAATACGTTTAAATGGTGTTATTTAATAAATTTCAACAAAATATGATTAAAATGCACATTATGACCATTAACCCATTGCATTCTGGATACCGTTCAAACAAACAGTATTTGCAAAGAACATAGAGCCAGATCAACCGCCACGGAACGTGTCAGCTGATCAGAGTATATGCTGTTTGCTATTCAGATGATCTTGCTAAGACACTTGGCTATGTAGCAAATAACATAGATCCTGATCAGCACACGGCGTTACGCTGCGATTGATCTGGATCTATGTTTGCAAAAGCCTTTAAATGTATCCAGAATGAATTGGTTTAAATAGAACATATGAATAGGAGTGCTCTATAAAGGGTCAGTGTATCTTTTTTATAGGGAATTGTAGGCGATATCAGGGTTCCTCGGGCGACTATTTCGCCCACATCGCCCTCTAAAATGACCATTTCACGGAAAGATACTGATGCAAAGTTAAAAATGACACCTTAATGTTTTACTGACAACTTGTCAAGCATCGGCCATAACAAAATGCCCCTTTGTTAGTTTGTTAAGCCCTGCATTGCATGACGTCACCCTATAAGCACTGTCTCTAGAGTGCATTTCATTTTCTATTAGTATTATTGGATGTGTCCACATGTTTTTATAACACTTGTCCGTGTTGTGGGCAATAACTTCATAACCCTTAAATGACTTTGATTGATACTCGATACAAGTCTTCATTCACCCCAATGAGATGATATATCACTTACAACTAACAGGTTCCTCCCTGCATATTGAAGGTCACGCTTGGAATGTCAAGGTCAAATGGTCATATTTTGTAT
This sequence comes from Archivesica marissinica, assembly GCA_014843695.1. Classification (NCBI taxonomy): domain Eukaryota; kingdom Metazoa; phylum Mollusca; class Bivalvia; order Venerida; family Vesicomyidae; genus Archivesica; species Archivesica marissinica. Next base: position 75,511,760 of record CM026387.1, on the reverse strand, counting down.
CGTCATAATAAAAATCACAACTCGTGAAGGGATTGATGTAACACTGTACTTCACACTCACGTGTTGACCTCAATAACTTGTCGTGTGCGACTCTCACATTGTATGTCAAGTTCAGATATAGAAGCGAAAGGTCAAGTGGTCTTAATATGTGTCTTCGAAATATCTAAGCAAACCTATGAAAAGATTGGATTGATACTTCTTTCAAGCGTTCACAAAATGGCTGTCCGATTACGCTCGCTTCTCACCAATGCAACCCGGGTTCGATCCTCGGACCGGGAAGTATATGAGATGGTACGGTTGTCGCCAGATCGGACAAGTGGGTTTTATCCAGATACTCCGGTTTCCTTCCACACAAATTACCACATTTATGCTTTCATCCGCGCCAACGAGAGTGATTAATATAAGTTGTTAGAACTTGCTTCGCAATCGTTAAATTGATAAATAATGTTTAAACTCTTTTCTTTTTTATTAAACAAGATGACATGTTTATTTTGTTTACAACAATGTCTATTTACGACTAATAATTGATTTCTTGCATACACCTGCCAGATTACCTTCAAGGTCACACTCCAAGATCAAATGTCAAGGTCATTAACTTCAAGGTCATACTGCCAGGTTCTGGGCTGTTGGCTTACTACTGCACACACATGCATGTTCTCACGTATAAATAAATAATGAAACTAAGCCGAGTTAAAGGTCTATACCATTTACCGGTACTTTCAAATACAGTCTACATCCATTATATCAAAGTCGGTTATCTCAAAGTCAGATCAAAATCACGTTTCAGACACTACCATTTTTTATATAACTGGTTCTGTTTATATCGAATTTTGTGAAGTCAAACTTAGGTTAAGTTGAAGTATTTTGTTCGGTCCGGCGGAATTCGACATGTATACACGGATGTAAACTGTAGTTTCTGAGGACATGTGCTATACAATGATGACATATTTCGTGTTCTATTCCTAGTTATCACTGTTATTGTGATTTGAACTCGTTTTAATTAGTTTACAGTCAAACCTGCAGGGTTCATTCTAGGTCAGAATTTTTGGGAGAGGTGAGATGGCGCATCATAGCTACCTTAAATGGTGTTCTTTAATATACTTCTGCAAAATAGGGTTAAAATGCACAGTATACTTCTGCAAAATAGGGTTAAAATGCACAGTATAACCATTAAATACAACATTTGAATAGGAGTGCTTTATAATGGGCCAGTGTATCTTACTAGACAACATTTTGTTTGAAAATCGTAAAAACCAAAAAATAATTTTTAAAAAAATTTTTTATTAGGGAGAAGTGGGGCCCCCAGAGGGCGAAGTCAGAGTCCCTAGGGCGACAATTTCGCCCACATCGCCCTCTAGAATGATCCCTGAACCTGTGTTAGTGGTCACCTCCATTAAGCAGCCAACCTGTATTAAGCAGCCAGTTTCCAGATTCCCAATCTGTTGTTTTATTATATATTTGACCTCTATTAAGCAGCCACCTGTGCTAAGCAGCCATTTTCTCTGACTCCCTTGGCTGGCTGTTTAAGTCAGGTTTGACTGTATACAAATTTATTGTAGCTCGATTGCAAAACAAGTTCTTTCAACTTATATTAATCACTCTCGAGACCTCATTCCTGATGGAATCCATCGCCATGAAGGAGAGAGAAGAGGCAATGTGGAATTTAAATGCCTTGCCTAAGGGCACAATCGTAACGGCTCCAGTGGGGCTCGAACTCCGGACCTCGTTTTAATTGCATTCATGTTTTACACGAAAATGTGAAAACAGTTAAAGTTCCTTTAATTTATATCTTAAAGGTAATCCATACAAAGTAAGTTGGGTAGATCCAGTGCCATCCAAGGACTCAACCTATGATTTCTTCCTGAATGTGTGTGCTGATGTTGGAATTGGGTGTCCGGATTCGGATCACATGGACAAGGTCCCTGCATGTCAGACAGAGCAGAACAATGGAGACTTTGGTGTACGCATGGGATCTACTGACCATACTCAACTCAGGTTACAAATCTTATTCTTCACATATTGTCTTAACCCTCTACCTGCCAAACACAACTAAGGTCGCCTTTTCAAACAGCATAGAGCCAAATCAGCTGTTTGCTATTCAGATAGTGGAACTAAACCACTTTTCTGAATGGCAAACAACATAGATCCTGATCAAACGTACCGTTGCGCCGCTGCTGATCTGGATCTATGTTGTTTGTACATTCCGTCCAATTTATTTTGGCAGGCTATGGGTTAATACTCTTCCTCAATAAATTGCTATAAATCGACTGATTAGAAGCTTTGCTCGCAGTGCTGTTTTCAATTTGTTCATTTAAGGAATGAATCGCGGATTAATAGTTTCCATTGAGATACAAACTACATTGGGCATGTTTAAAGTTACCATGGAGGCCAAATGCAGTGTTGCAGTTGGGGAGCTTTTAACAATCCCAATGTAATTCATACCCCTATTAACTCGCATTCGGCATCCACAGTAACTTTAAGCACGCCCAATGTAGTTCATACCCAGATGGAAACTATTAACTAGTTATATTTACATGAATTATACTTTTCAATGACAATGGAACAAAATGCACATTGGATTTAAAATGTAATTAGGCCATGTTTGCAATTTACTGTGCTCCGGACCTGGTAATTAGGCCATGTTTGCAATTTACTGTGCGCCGGACCTGGTAATTAGCCCATGTTTGCAATTTACTGTGTGCCGGACCTGGTAATTAGGCCATGTTTGCAATTTACTGTGCGCCGGACCTGGTAATTAGGCCATGTTTGCAATTTACTGTGCGCCGGACCTGGTAATTAGGCCATGTTTGCAATTTACTGTGTGCCGGACCTGGTAATTAGGCCATGTTTGCAATTTACTGTGTGCCGGACCTGGTAATTAGGTCATGTTTGCAATTTACTGTGTGCCGGACCTGGTAATTAGCTCATGTTTGCAATTTACTGTGTGCCGGAGCTGGTAATTAGGCCATGTTTGCAATTTACTATGCGCCGGACCTGGTAATTAGGTCATGTTTGCAATTTACTATGTGCCGGACCTGGTAATTAGGCCATGTTTGCAATTTACTGTGAGCCGGAGCTGGTAATTAGGCCATGTTTGCAATTTACTATGCGCCGGACCTGGTAATTAGGCCATGTTTGCAATTTACTGTGTGCCGGACCTGGTAATTAGGCCATGTTTGCAATTTACTGTGTGCCGGACCTGGTAATTAGGCCATGTTTGCAATTTACTGTGTGCCGGAGCTGGTAATTAGCCCATGTTTGCAATTTACTGTGTGCCGGAGCTGGTAATTAGGCCATGTTTGCAATTTACTATGCGCCGGACCTGGTAATTAGGCCATGTTTGCAATTTACTATGCGCCGGACCTGGTAATTGGATCATCCTTGGAACAGTGTAAACTGTAAGACACACTATTGATATCAAAGACACGCTACCCAACACTGCCAATTCACTTGCCCTTAGCTTCGACTGAGCATGTCAGCTGCATATCTTTGGTGATGAATTTCATTTGCATATACATCCATGGAAGGAAATGCAATAGCTCTTCGTGATATTGTATAACTGTAAGGATATACACAACACGTTTTGGAGAGAATTTAATTTCTGTGTTGTCTACATCACTTGATGGCTACAACCAATTTATGAGTTATATTCGTCATTTCTTCCTCTATTCAATTTACAGTTATGTGGATGGGAAACTAATCTTGACTTACAAAGGGGGAGATGTATGTCACCATAATAACTTCCAGAGACAAACGGTTATAAACTTCGTATGTAACCAAACTGCAGGTATACAATTCTTAGATGACATTACTTTTATTACCCCACTGCAAAGCGGAAACAGACAATGTAGGAATGACCTTCGTCTGTCCGTACTAACCTTTGATGATTAGGAGCTGTACCAACCAGATTAGTGAAATTTGTTCCACAATAAAACAAAAACGTATCGGGAATTACATCAGCACGTTGAGAACCTGACCATGTTGGTTTTGTGAAGGTCCTGATCAAAGGATACCATGTTTACGACATTTGTTATACGTGTATATACATACAGCAGTAGATTTGTAAAGATTCTTTTGCATGCCGTGTCTCATTTATATGAAAAAGTTGGCAGTTTCTTACGGAGGTTGGTGCACCCAAGTACTGGTTAACCGCTGGAGCCTGCCCAGGAAAGGTGTTGTTAGGTAAACTGCCCGCCGGCGATATAGCCCAAAATAGTGCTGATGCAGGCGTAAATCCCGAAATATAACATAACATCTTTTGCATGCATGATTTTGAAGGCATTTGGCTACATTACTGACCTTGTACAGTACTATATCGTACACAATTACGGAATTCAGATCTTACTAATATTTCTGTTTCTGTCTGTGTTTAGGTAATGGAAGTCCTGTGTTTACGCATGAGGATGATTGTGTATATATGTTTACCTGGCCGACTAAATACGCATGTCTTGATCATCCCGTCGACGAAGAGTGTAGAGTGAATGTGGACGGGAAACGGTATGACCTTGGACCGCTTGTTCGAACATCTGGTAAGTTGAACGTTAACTAAGGCCTAATTTGCAATAATACAGTATAGTATAAGAAGTCAGCCGAGGTTCTCCCAAAACTCTGGGACCGTAGTTGTGACTGAAGCAGCCTGGACGACCCCACCCGTTAGAATTTTTCCGCTGCAATAAATTGACCTAAAAAATGGCCACCAGCTGTCGATGTTACATATTACCTGCCGGTTAACTCCGCGGGTCTTCCACTCAATGGCCTTATTAATTTGCACATTGCCATTGGATGACCAATCTACCCTCTGTAGTATGTCGACAATAATAACAATACGCGGGACGGCTTCCCGTAGGTATTTGATACCGGCCTGTATCCACTTCTGAAGTTTGAAGAAACTGTTTAAAAGGTCATTAGTGGAGGTCGTGATAGCGAAGTGGATGCGCGTTTGCTTCAGGTGCGAAAGGTCCGGAGTTCGAGCCCCGCTGGAGCCGTTACGATTGTGCCCTTAGGCAAGGCATTTAAATTCAACATTGCCTCTCCCTCGTGGCGATGGATTCCATCAGGAATGAGGTCTCGAGAGTGATTAATATAAGTTGACAGAACTTGTTTCGCACTCGAGCAAAAATAAATTTGTATAAACTAAAAGGTCATTACCGCCCAGGTGAATGAAGACCATTCTGGGCACTTTCTGGAAGAGGAGATGATACTGCAATGTGTGGTGAAACACTTGCTGGAAGAGGAGATGATACTGCAATGTGTGGTGAAACACATGCTGGAAGAGGAGATGATACTGCAATGTGTGGTGAAACACTTGCTGGAAGAGGAGATGATACTGCAATGTGTGGTGAAACACATGCTGGAAGAGGAGATGATACTGCAATGTGTGGTGAAACACTTGCTGGAAGAGGAGATGATACTGCAATGTGTGGTGAAACACTTGCTGGAAGAGGAGATGATACTGCAATGTGTGGTGAAACACTTGCTGGAAGAGGAGATGATACTGCAATGTGTGGTGAAACACTTGCTGGAAGAGGAATGATACTGCAATTGGGTGAAACACTTGCTGGAAGAGGAGATGATACTGCAATGTGTGGTGAAACACTTGCTGGAAGAGGAAATGATACTGCAATGTGTGGTGAAACACTTGCTGGAAGAGGAGATGATACTGCAATGTGTGGTGAAACACTTGCTGGAAGAGGAAATGATACTGCAATGTGTGGTGAAACACTTGCTGGAAGAGGAAATGATACTGCAATGTGTGGTGAAACACTTGCTGGAAGAGGAAATGATACTGCAATGTGTGGTGAAACACTTGCTGGAAGAGGAGATGATACTGCAATGTGTGGTGAAACACTTGCTGGAAGAGGAGATGATACTGCAATGTGTGGTGAAACACTTGCTGGAAGAGGAGATGATACTGCAATGTGTGGTGAAACACTTGCTGGAAGAGGAAATGATACTGCAATGTGTGGTGAAACACTTGCTGGAAGAGGAGATGATACTGCAATGTGTGGTGAAACACTTGCTGGAAGAGGAGATGATACTGCAATGTGTGGTGAAACACTTGCTGGAAGAGGAGATGATACTGCAATGTGTGGTGAAACACTTGCTGGAAGAGGAGATGATACTGCAATGTGTGGTGAAACACTTGCTGGAAGAGGAGATGATACTGCAATGTGTGGTGAAACACTTGCTGGAAGAGGAGATGATACTGCAATGTGTGGTGAAACACTTGCTGGAAGAGGAGATGATACTGCAATGTGTGGTGAAACACTTGCTGGAAGAGGAGATGATACTGCAATGTGTGGTGAAACACTTGCTGGAAGAGGAAATGATACTGCAATGTGTGGTGAAACACTTGCTGGAAGAGGAGATGATACTGCAATGTGTGGTGAAACACTTGCTGGAAGAGGAAATGATACTGCAATGTGTGGTGAAACACTTGCTGGAAGAGGAGATGATACTGCAATGTGTGGTGAAACACATGCTGGAAGAGGAGATGATACTGCAATGTGTGGTGAAACACTTGCTGGAAGAGGAGATGATACTGCAATGTGTGGTGAAACACTTGCTGGAAGAGGAAATGATACTGCAATGTGTGGTGAAACACATGCTGGAAGAGGAGATGATACTGCAATGTGTGGTGAAACACTTGCTGGAAGAGGAAATGATACTGCAATGTGTGGTGAAACACTTGCTGGAAGAGGAGATGATACTGCAATGTGTGGTGAAACACTTGCTGGAAGAGGAAATGATACTGCAATGTGTGGTGAAACACATGCTGGAAGAGGAGATGATACTGCAATGTGTGGTGAAACACTTGCTGGAAGAGGAGATGATACTGCAATGTGTGGTGAAACACATGCTGGAAGAGGAGATGATACTGCAATGTGTGGTGAAACACTTGCTGGAAGAGGAAATGATACTGCAATGTGTGGTGAAACACTTGCTGGAAGAGGAGATGATACTGCAATGTGTGGTGAAACACTTGCTGGAAGAGGAGATGATACTGCAATGTGTGGTGAAACACTTGCTGGAAGAGGAGATGATACTGCAATGTGTGGTGAAACACTTGCTGGAAGAGGAGATGATACTGCAATGTGTGGTGAAACACATGCTGGAAGAGGAGATGATACTGCAATGTGTGGTGAAACACTTGCTGGAAGAGGAGATGATACTGCAATGTGTGGTGAAACACTTGCTGGAAGAGGAGATGATACTGCAATGTGTGGTGAAACACATGCTGGAAGAGGAGATGATACTGCAATGTGTGGTGAAACACTTGCTGGAAGAGGAGATGATACTGCAATGTGTGGTGAAACACTTGCTGGAAGAGGAGATGATACTGCAATGTGTGGTGAAACACATGCTGGAAGAGGAGATGATACTGCAATGTGTGGTGAAACACATGCTGGAAGAGGAGATGATACTGCAATGTGTGGTGAAACACTTGCTGGAAGAGGAGATGATACTGCAATGTGTGGTGAAACACATGCTGGAAGAGGAGATGATACTGCAATGTGTGGTGAAACACTTGCTGGAAGAGGAGATGATACTGCAATGTGTGGTGAAACACTTGCTGGAAGAGGAGATGATACTGCAATGTGTGGTGAAACACTTGCTGGAAGAGGAGATGATACTGCAATGTGTGGTGAAACACTTGCTGGAAGAGGAAATGATACTGCAATGTGTGGTGAAACACTTGCTGGAAGAGGAGATGATACTGCAATGTGTGGTGAAACACTTGCTGGAAGAGGAGATGATACTGCAATGTATGGTGAAACACTTGCTGGAAGAGGAGATGATACTGCAATGTGTGGTGAAACACTTGCTGGAAGAGGAGATGATACTGCAATGTGTGGTGAAACACTTGCTGGAAGAGGAGATGATACTGCAATGTGTGGTGAAACACTTGCTGGAAGAGGAGATGATACTGCAATGTGTGGTGAAACACATGCTGGAAGAGGAGATGATACTGCAATGTGTGGTGAAACACTTGCTGGAAGAGGAGATGATACTGCAATGTGTGGTGAAACACATGCTGGAAGAGGAGATGATACTGCAATGTGTGGTGAAACACTTGCTGGAAGAGGAGATGATACTGCAATGTGTGGTGAAACACTTGCTGGAAGAGGAGATGATACTGCAATGTGTGGTGAAACACTTGCTGGAAGAGGAGATGATACTGCAATGTGTGGTGCAACGCTGCTCGCGACACACCAACAATAACGTACCAGCCAATCTTTATTATTCTCAATATACAATCGGAAAATGGTGGGGGTTTTTATACCGAAAAGTTAGGGATGGGCATCCAGTGGTGGATCTAGGGGAGGTGTAAGTTGTTTACACCCCCCCCCCCGTTTGGCTGTCAATTTATATTCTTTTCCCATTAAGACCAAAAATGTTTAAAACCCCGCCGATTCAAATAAATCCTAGATACACACTGCCATCTATTAGAATCAATACGACATATGAATCGTAGTTGTAAAACTAAAGAATATTTCCACAACTCTTTATCACAGTAAGATCCAATGTTGTAGTTTTATTGCGTGCACTCACAAAGGTATGTTGCATATATGTTTGTGATTGTGAAGGTGTTGATTGGATGGCCTTGCATGAACAGAATGACCTGTATGGGAGAGGAGATTACTTGATCAACGTATGTCACAACGTACTACAAGCTGAACTAAACTCACGATGTGATCCTGAAGCAGCTATCTGTTACAGAGGTAACTAGAATTATCACATACTTTATATCACATACTTTATAAGTGTATCGATTTTTCTGATCAGTTTAACCCATTCAACCCCAAGTAACTGACATGGACTGGTGCATGATATTTTTAGACCAATAAATTAACCCATTTCATTCTGGATACATTTAAAGGCTTTTGCAAACAACATAGATCCAGATCGCTGATCAGGATCTATGTTGTTTGCTACATAGCCAAATGTCTTAGCAAGGTCATCTGAATAGCAAATAGCATAGAGCCTGATCAGACGGAATGTTCTGTGGCGGCTGATCTGGCTCTATGTCCTTTGCAAATACCGTTTGAACGGTATCCAGAATGAAATGGGTTAATAAGAAAATTACCTTTGGACCAGTTCATTTATCAAAATGGGTAATTTTATCTAAAAATAGTAATAATCATTACTGGCAAAACGTGCAGATCCGAGCCGGCTTATCTGGATCTACACTTTGTGTATGTCTATTTAGAGGCCTGAAGTGTTGAAAGGGTTAATTAATATTAGGGATTGCAACGAGTATCTGCATATTCCAAGTTCTCAAGTGAAAATTGATACTCATTGCCAGTCATAATTAAGACTGATTCGTTTTTAAAACTGTTGTTGGCCCACCATGTATTAATACACCTACATTTAATATTAACCTATACTATCATATCAACCCTGTACTTCCATATCATCCCTGTACTTTCATATCATCCTGTACTTCCATACCAGCCCTATACTATCATATCAACATGTACTTCCATATCAATCCTGTACTTCCATACCAGCCCTGTACTTCCATATCAGCCCTGTACTTCCATATTGGCGCTGTACTTCCATATCAATCCTGTACTTCCATACCAGCCCTGTACTTCCATATCAGCCCTATACTTCCATATTGGCGCTGTACTTCCATATCAATCCTGTACTTCCATACCAGCCCTATACTTCCATATCAATCCTGTACTTCCATACCAGCCCTATACTTCCATATCAATCCTGTACTTCCATATCATCCCTGTACTTCCATATCAACCCTGTACTTCCATATCAGCAATGTACTTCCATACCAGCCCTGTACTTCCATATCAACCCTGTACTTCCATATCAGCAATGTACTTCCATACCAGCCATGTACTTCCATATCAGCACTGTACTTCCATACCAGCCCTATACTTCCATATCAATCATGTACTTCCATATCATCCCTGTACTTCCATATCAACCCTGTACTTCCATATCAGCAATGTACTTCCATACCAGCCCTGTACTTCCATATCAGCCCTGTACTTACATATCATCCTGTACTTCCATATCAGCACTGTACTTCCATATCAGCCCTGTACTTCCATACCAGCCCAGTACCTCCATATCAGCCCTGTACTTCCATATCATCCTGTACTTCCATATCAGCCCTGTACTTCCATATCAGCACTGTACTTCCATAGCATCCCAGTACTTCCATATCAATCATGTACTTCCATATCAATCCTGTACTTCCATAGTATCCTGTACTTCCATATCATCCTGTACTTCCATATCAGCACTGTACTTCCATATCAGCCCTGTACTTCCATATCAGCCCTGTACTTCCATATCAGCCCTGTACTTCCATATCAGCCCTGTACTTCCATATCAATCCTGTACTTCCATACCAGCCCTATACTTCCATATTAATCCTGTACTTCCATACCAGCCCTATACTTCCATATCAATCCTGTACTTCCATATCAATCCTATACTTCCATATCAGCCCTGTACTTCCATACCAGCCCTATACTTCCATATCAATCCTGTACTTCCATATCAATCCTGTACTTCCATATCAGCCCTGTACTTCCATATCAGCACTGTACTTCCATACCAGCCCAGCACTTCCATAGCATCCCAGTACTTCCATATCAGCCCTGTACTTCCATATCATCCCTGTACTTTCCTATCCCTGTACTTCCATATCAGCACTGTACTTCCATATCAGCACTGTACTTCCATATCAGCCCTATACTTCCATATCAATCCTGTACTTCCATATCAGCACTGTACTTCCATATCAGCCCAGTACTTCCATATCAGCCCTGTACTTCCATATCAGCCCTGTACTTCCATATCAGCACTGTACTTCCATATCAGCCCTGTACTTCCATATCAGCACTGTACTTCCATATCAGCCCTGTACTTCCATATCAGCCCTCAGTGGTTTCGGCTTGGAGTTGTTTTCATAATTGGGTGTATTTCTCCTAAATTAACAATTCAGCTCTACAGTGCTTAGAGAGAGGCACGTATTGTAGTATGGCAATTTGTGTAAAGAACTGATTTTAAGTGCACAATACATTATGCTGAAAAAGTAGCTGAAAGTTGTTTGTTTAAAAGAATAGGCAGTTTCATATTTGATCTAGACAAGTTGCTGTTCGGTTTACAGGGGTAAATTACAGTTAAAAATGCCCATATTTTTATCTGTTCGGAATTCGGAAAGGAGGAGTTTCAGAGGTGTTTTTATAATGAACAAAAAAATGTAATATTCGGGACAAAAGAAATTGTTCAGTTTGGAACTCTATATATATACACACACGTATATGAAGTAACGGGATGGGGTACAATTTCGAGGGTCAGCCTGCTGGGAAAATACTTCTCCCACTCTGTATATACATACACACGTATAGATGTATGTGAAAGGTGGTAGAAAGTCAAGGGTCAGCCTGCTGGGAAAATACTTCTCCCACTCTGTATATACATACACACGTATAGATGTATGTGAAAGGTGGTAGAAAGTCAAGGGTCAGCCTGCTGGGAAATACTCACCCCTTACTCCACTGACCCCCCCGCTGTATACATATACACGTATAGATGTACAGTGATGGAGGGCTCTGTATACATACACACGTATAGATGTACAGTGATGGAGGACTCTGTATACATATACACGTATAGATGTACAGTGATGGAGGGCTCTGTATACATACACACGTATAGATGTACAGTGATGGAGGGCTCTGTATACATACACACGTATAGATGTACAGTGATGGAGGGCTCTGTATACATACACACGTATAGATGTACAGTGATGG
>CM026387.1:75466082-75498968 GCA_014843695.1 Archivesica marissinica | reverse complement strand
ACTGCAATGTGTGGTGAAACACTTGCTGGAAGAGGAGATGATACTGCAATGTGTGGTGAAACACTTGCTGGAAGAGGAAATGATACTGCAATGTGTGGTGAAACACTTGCTGGAAGAGGAGATGATACTGCAATGTGTGGTGAAACACTTGCTGGAAGAGGAGATGATACTGCAATGTATGGTGAAACACTTGCTGGAAGAGGAGATGATACTGCAATGTGTGGTGAAACACTTGCTGGAAGAGGAGATGATACTGCAATGTGTGGTGAAACACTTGCTGGAAGAGGATGATACTGCAATGTGTGGTGAAACACTTGCTGGAAGAGGAGATGATACTGCAATGTGTGGTGAAACACTGCTGGAAGAGAAGATGATACTGCAATGTGTGGTGGTTGATGGCGATTTGAAACACTTGCTGGAAGAAAAAAGGAGATGATACTGCAATGTGTGGTGAAAACACTTGCTGGAAGAGGAGATGATACTGCAATGTGTGGTGAATCACTTGCTGGAAGAGGAGATGATACTGCAATGTGTGGTGAAACACATGCTGGAAGAGGAGATGATACTGCAATGTGTGGTGAAACACTTGCTGGAAGAGGAGATGATACTGCAATGTGTGGTGAAACACTTGCTGGAAGAGGAAATGATACTGCAATGTGTGGTGAAACACTTGCTGGAAGAGGAAATGATACTGCAATGTGTGGTGAAACACTTGCTGGAAGAGGAGATGATACTGCAATGTGTGGTGAAACACTTGCTGGAAGAGGAAATGATACTGCAATGTGTGGTGAAACACTTGCTGGAAGAGGAAATTATACTGCAATGTGTGGTGAAACACTTGCTGGAAGAGGAGATGATACTGCAATGTGTGGTGAAACACTTGCTGGAAGAGGAGATGATACTGCAATGTGTGGTGAAACACTTGCTGGAAGAGGAAATGATACTGCAATGTGTGGTGAAACACTTGCTGGAAGAGGAGATGATACTGCAATGTGTGGTGAAACACTTGCTGGAAGAGGAGATGATACTGCAATGTAGGGTGAAACACTTGCTGGAAGAGGAAATGATACTGCAATGTGTGGTGAAACACTTGCTGGAAGAGTAGATGATACTGCAATGTGTGGTGAAACACTTGCTGGAAGAGGAGATGATACTGCAATGTGTGGTGAAACACTTGCTGGAAGAGGAGATGATACTGCAATGTGTGGTGAAACACATGCTGGAAGAGGAGATGATACTGCAATGTGTGGTGAAACACTTGCTGGAAGAGGAAATGATACTGCAATGTGTGGTGAAACACTTGCTGGAAGAGGAGATGATACTGCAATGTGTGGTGAAACACTTGCTGGAAGAGGAGATGATACTGCAATGTGTGGTGAAACACATGCTGGAAGAGGAGATGATACTGCAATGTGTGGTGAAACACTTGCTGGAAGAGGAGATGATACTGCAATGTGTGGTGAAACACATGCTGGAAGAGGAGATGATACTGCAATGTGTGGTGAAACACTTGCTGGAAGAGGAGATGATACTGCAATGTGTGGTGAAACACTTGCTGGAAGAGGAGATGATACTGCAATGTGTGGTGAAACACTTGCTGGAAGAGGAGATGATACTGCAATGTGTGGTGAAACACTTGCTGGAAGAGGAGATGATACTGCAATGTGTGGTGAAACACTTGCTGGAAGAGGAGATGATACTGCAATGTGTGGTGAAACACTTGCTGGAAGAGGAAATGATACTGCAATGTGTGGTGAAACGCTTGCTGGAAGAGGAAATGATACTGCAATGTGTGGTGAAACACTTGCTGGAAGAGGAGATGATACTGCAATGTGTGGTGAAACACTTGCTGGAAGAGGAAATGATACTGCAATGTGTGGTGAAACCAGGGCTAGCGCTGGCTTAGAATTTTCTTGAGCCAAATTTTTTATGGCATAATTCTGACTTGCGTGCTCACATTATTGTGCGCGCGCTTAACCACTCTACTCTTAGTTTTATTATTCAGAAATGGTCTATTATATAAGGTACAGACCTAGCTTTTCCTAAAAACAAATTTTCAGCCACAATCTACCAGTAAATAAAATAAAAATAAAAACAATGTAATCCAGTCATACTATTATTTATTTTACTAGAATATATAGAATATTTAGAATATTTTTTATTCAGGAATACCAATAACACAAAGGTGCCCTCCATACATAGACAAGGTATAAAATCTAAAAATAAATGCATGTACTATGGAAAAAAACAGTTGTACATGCAGTGTAGACAGAAATTAATTAAGGATTCTACGGGAATCTACGGGACTATGCTTTTCAATAACATTTATATTCTTTTAGCTCATTACACTTTAGTATTCATTCCAGTTTTTAGCTCATTACACTTTAGTATTCATTCCAGTTTTTAGCTCATTACACTTTAGTATTCATTCCAGTTTTTAGCTCATTACACTTTAGTATTCATTCCAGTTTTTAGCTCATTACACTTTAGTATTCATTCCAGTTTTTGTTTCACTTTAGTATTCATTCCAGTTTTTGGATTTTCCTAGACTTGAAAGAGAATCCATTTTTGATGCATAAAATAATTCATGAATTAAGTAACTTTGCTTCGTTTGTGTTTTGAGATTGAATCCTTTTTAAGCACAGTACATCCAGTTCCAGTGAACGAATTCCCTTTTTTATGTTTAATACACAAACTGCACAAGAGTGATTTAGATTCACAGTCAATAATCAACTAAGGGTTGCCAATTTTCCATTTTCTTCTTGTGGTTTAAGAGATCTATTTACAGTATTTTTAGCTTTTTATTGGATACTGGCGAACTGCCAGATTCAGATTCTACTTTACGTTTCTCAGCCATAATTAATAAAGCAGAAATTAATACCAATTGCATTTCTGTATAGATATATATATATATCTACGAAAGAGTTACTCATTTATATCCTTTTTAATCAGCTTAATTACCATGTTCATAAACAAATTATCTAAACACTTAGCAGTGGTGTGCTAAAACTGTCCTTTGATCTGTTTCAATTTCACCAAAGAAGTAGCAGAATCCATTAATGAGAGCATGTATCATAAACATTAGGATTAACCATGCATTGTCTGCCTGTTTTGATAATAAATCAATCAGTCGTAAATTATCAACACCACTAAAACAACAAAGACAGAAATTGCCCTAAGGTCAACGACCAAGCTGCCAGTTTACTAGACTGTTACAGATTATCGATTTTTTTTCTCCATGTGAAGTAAATTAGTAAGCAACATTTTAAACCAGCCTGGATTGTTTTAGCAATTTACATGCAGTGTTCTAAATTTAGCCATGACGGAAATTAAAGTTGCAGATTTTCGTAATGTGATACTTTTTAGGCTTTGAGCCAAATATGAATTTTCTTGAGCCACATTTTCTTTTTTTGAGCCTTTGGCTCAAATGGCGAAGCACAGCGCTAGCCCTGGGTGAAACACTTGCTGGAAGAGGAGATGATACTGCAATGTGTGATGAAACACTTGCTGGAAGAGGAGATGATACTGCAATGTGTGGTGAAACACTTGCTGGAAGAGGAGATGATACTGCAATGTGTGGTGAAACGCTTGCTGGAAGAGGAAATGATACTGCAATGTGTGGTGAAACACTTGCTGGAAGAGGAGATGATACTGCAATGTGTGGTGAAACACTTGCTGGAAGAGGAAATGATACTGCAATGTGTGGTGAAACGCATGCTGGAAGAGGAGATGATACTGCAATGTGTGGTGAAACACTTGCTGGAAGAGGAGATGATACTGCAATGTGTGGTGAAACACTTGCTGGAAGAGGAAATGATACTGCAATGTGTGGTGAAACACTTGCTGGAAGAGGAGATGATACTGCAATGTGTGGTGAAACACTTGCTGGAAGAGGAAATGATACTGCAATGTGTGGTGAAACACTTGCTGGAAGAGGAAATGATACTGCAATGTGTGGTGAAACACTTGCTGGAAGAGGAAATGATACTGCAATGTAGGGTGAAACACTTGCTGGAAGAGGAAATGATACTGCAATGTGTGGTGAAACACTTGCTGGAAGAGGAGATGATACTGCAATGTGTGGTGAAACACTTGCTGGAAGAGGAAATGATACTGCAATGTGTGGTGAAACACTTGCTGGAAGAGGAGATGATACTGCAATGTGTGGTGAAACACATGCTGGAAGAGGTGATGATACTGCAATGTGTGGTGAAACACTTGCTGGAAGAGGAAATGATACTGCAATGTGTGGTGAAACACTTGCTGGAAGAGGAGATGATACTGCAATGTGTGGTGAAACACATGCTGGAAGAGGAAATGATACTGCAATGTGTGTTGAAACACTTGCTGGAAGAGGAGATGATACTGCAATGTGTGGTGAAACACATGCTGGAAGAGGAGATGATACTGCAATGTGTGGTGAAACACTTGCTGGAAGAGGAGATGATACTGCAATGTGTGGTGAAACACTTGCTGGAAGAGGAAATGATACTGCAATGTGTGGTGAAACACATGCTGGAAGAGGAGATGATACTGCAATGTGTGGTGAAACACTTGCTGGAAGAGGAGATGATACTGCAATGTGTGGTGAAACACTTGCTGGAAGAGGAAATGATACTGCAATGTGTGGTGAAACACTTGCTGGAAGAGGAGATGATACTGCAATGTGTGGTGAAACACTTGCTGGAAGAGGAAATGATACTGCAATGTGTGGTGAAACACATGCTGGAAGAGGAGATGATACTGCAATGTGTGGTGAAACACTTGCTGGAAGAGGAGATGATACTGCAATGTGTGGTGAAACACATGCTGGAAGAGGAGATGATACTGCAATGTGTGGTGAAACGCTTGCTGGAAGAGGAAATGATACTGCAATGTGTGGTGAAACACTTGCTGGAAGAGGAGATGATACTGCAATGTGTGGTGAAACACATGCTGGAAGAGGAGATGATACTGCAATGTGTGGTGAAACACTTGCTGGAAGAGGAGATGATACTGCAATGTGTGGTGAAACACTTGCTGGAAGAGGAGATGATACTGCAATGTGTGGTGAAACACATGCTGGAAGAGGAGATGATACTGCAATGTGTGGTGAAACACTTGCTGGAAGAGGAGATGATACTGCAATGTGTGGTGAAACACTTGCTGGAAGAGGAGATGATACTGCAATGTGTGGTGAAACACATGCTGGAAGAGGAGATGATACTGCAATGTGTGGTGAAACACTTGCTGGAAGAGGAGATGATACTGCAATGTGTGGTGAAACACTTGCTGGAAGAGGAGATGATACTGCAATGTGTGGTGAAACACATGCTGGAAGAGGAGATGATACTGCAATGTGTGGTGAAACAATGCTGGAAGAGGAGATGATACTGCAATGTGTGGTGAAACACTTGCTGGAAGAGGAGATGATACTGCAATGTGTGGTGAAACACATGCTGGAAGAGGAGATATACTGCAATGTGTGGTGAAACACTTGCTGGAAGAGGAGATGATACTGCAATGTGTGGTGAAACACTTGCTGGAAGAGGAGATGATACTGCAATGTGTGGTGAAACACTTGCTGGAAGAGGAGATGATACTGCAATGTGTGGTGAAACACTTGCTGGAAGAGGAAATGATACTGCAATGTGTGGTGAAACACTTGCTGGAAGAGGAGATGATACTGCAATGTGTGGTGAAACACTTGCTGGAAGAGGAGATGATACTGCAATGTATGGTGAAACACTTGCTGGAAGAGGAGATGATACTGCAATGTGTGGTGAAACACTTGCTGGAAGAGGAGATGATACTGCAATGTGTGGTGAAACACTTGCTGGAAGAGGAGATGATACTGCAATGTGTGGTGAAACACTTGCTGGAAGAGGAGATGATACTGCAATGTGTGGTGAAACACATGCTGGAAGAGGAGATGATACTGCAATGTGGTGAAACACTTGCTGGAGAGGAGATGATACTGCAATGTGTGGTGAAACACATGCTGGAAGAGGAGATGATACTGCAATGTGTGGTGAAACACTTGCTGGAAGAGGAGATGATACTGCAATGTGTGGTGAAACACTTGCTGGAAGAGGAGATGATACTGCAATGTGTGGTGAAACACTTGCTGGAAGAGGAGATGATACTGCAATGTGTGGTGCAACGCTGCTCGCGACACACCAACAATAACGTACCAGCCAATCTTTATTATTCTCAATATACAATCGGAAAATGGTGGGGGTTTTTATACCGAAAAGTTAGGGATGGGCATCCAGTGGTGGATCTAGGGGAGGTGTAAGTTGTTTACACCCCCCCCCCCGTTTGGCTGTCAATTTATATTCTTTTCCCATTAAGACCAAAAATGTTTAAAACCCCGCCGATTCAAATAAATCCTAGATACACACTGCCATCTATTAGAATCAATACGACATATGAATCGTAGTTGTAAAACTAAAGAATATTTCCACAACTCTTTATCACAGTAAGATCCAATGTTGTAGTTTTATTGCGTGCACTCACAAAGGTATGTTGCATATATGTTTGTGATTGTGAAGGTGTTGATTGGATGGCCTTGCATGAACAGAATGACCTGTATGGGAGAGGAGATTACTTGATCAACGTATGTCACAACGTACTACAAGCTGAACTAAACTCACGATGTGATCCTGAAGCAGCTATCTGTTACAGAGGTAACTAGAATTATCACATACTTTATATCACATACTTTATAAGTGTATCGATTTTTCTGATCAGTTTAACCCATTCAACCCCAAGTAACTGACATGGACTGGTGCATGATATTTTTAGACCAATAAATTAACCCATTTCATTCTGGATACATTTAAAGGCTTTTGCAAACAACATAGATCCAGATCGCTGATCAGGATCTATGTTGTTTGCTACATAGCCAAATGTCTTAGCAAGGTCATCTGAATAGCAAATAGCATAGAGCCTGATCAGACGGAATGTTCTGTGGCGGCTGATCTGGCTCTATGTCCTTTGCAAATACCGTTTGAACGGTATCCAGAATGAAATGGGTTAATAAGAAAATTACCTTTGGACCAGTTCATTTATCAAAATGGGTAATTTTATCTAAAAATAGTAATAATCATTACTGGCAAAACGTGCAGATCCGAGCCGGCTTATCTGGATCTACACTTTGTGTATGTCTATTTAGAGGCCTGAAGTGTTGAAAGGGTTAATTAATATTAGGGATTGCAACGAGTATCTGCATATTCCAAGTTCTCAAGTGAAAATTGATACTCATTGCCAGTCATAATTAAGACTGATTCGTTTTTAAAACTGTTGTTGGCCCACCATGTATTAATACACCTACATTTAATATTAACCTATACTATCATATCAACCCTGTACTTCCATATCATCCCTGTACTTTCATATCATCCTGTACTTCCATACCAGCCCTATACTATCATATCAACATGTACTTCCATATCAATCCTGTACTTCCATACCAGCCCTGTACTTCCATATCAGCCCTGTACTTCCATATTGGCGCTGTACTTCCATATCAATCCTGTACTTCCATACCAGCCCTATACTTCCATATCAATCCTGTACTTCCATACCAGCCCTATACTTCCATATCAATCCTGTACTTCCATATCATCCCTGTACTTCCATATCAACCCTGTACTTCCATATCAGCAATGTACTTCCATACCAGCCCTGTACTTCCATATCAACCCTGTACTTCCATATCAGCAATGTACTTCCATACCAGCCCTGTACTTCCATATCAGCACTGTACTTCCATACCAGCCCTATACTTCCATATCAATCATGTACTTCCATATCATCCCTGTACTTCCATATCAACCCTGTACTTCCATATCAGCAATGTACTTCCATACCAGCCCTGTACTTCCATATCAGCCCTGTACTTCCATATCATCCTGTACTTCCATATCAGCACTGTACTTCCATATCAGCCCTGTACTTCCATACCAGCCCAGTACTTCCATATCAGCCCTGTACTTCCATAGCATCCTGTACTTCCATATCATCCTGTACTTCCATATCAGCACTGTACTTCCATATCAGCCCTGTACTTCCATATCAGCCCAGTACTTCCATATCAGCCCTGTACTACCATATCAGCCCAGTACTTCCATATCAATCCTGTACTTCCATACCAGCCCTATACTTCCATATTAATCCTGTACTTCCATACCAGCCCTATACTTCCATATCAATCCTGTACTTCCATATCAATCCTGTACTTCCATATCAGCCCTGTACTTCCATACCAGCCCTATACTTCCATATCAATCCTGTACTTCCATATCAATCCTGTACTTCCATATCAGCCCTGTACTTCCATATCAGCACTGTACTTCCATACCAGCCCAGTACTTCCATAGCATCCCAGTACTTCCATATCAGCCCTGTACTTCCATATCATCCCTGTACTTTCTATCCCTGTACTTCCATATCAGCACTGTACTTCCATATAAGCCCTATACTTCCATATCAATCCTGTACTTCCATATCAGCACTGTACTTCCATATCAGCCCAGTACTTCCATATCAGCCCTGTACTTCCATATCAGCCCTGTACTTCCATATCAGCACTGTACTTCCATATCAGCCCTGTACTTCCATATCAGCCCTGTACTTCCATATCAGCACTGTACTTCCATATCAGCCCTGTACTTCCATATCAGCACTGTACTTCCATATCAGCACTGTACTTCCATATCAGCCCTCAGTGGTTTCGGCTTGGAGTTGTTTTCATAATTGGGTGTATTTCTCCTAAATTAACAATTCAGTGCTTAGAGAGAGGCACGTATTGTAGTATGGCAATTTGTGTAAAGAACTGATTTTAAGTGCACAATACATTATGCTGAAAAAGTAGCTGAAAGTTGTTTGTTTAAAAGAATAGGCAGTTTCATATTTGATCTAGACAAGTTGCTGTTCGGTTTACAGGGGTAAATTACAGTTAAAAATGCCCATATTTTTATCTGTTCGGAATTCGGAAAGGAGGAGTTTCAGAGGTGTTTTTATAATGAACAAAAAAATGTAATATTCGGGACAAAAGAAATTGTTCAGTTTGGAACTCTATATATATACACACACGTATATGAAGTAACGGGATGGGGTACAATTTCGAGGGTCAGCCTGCTGGGAAAATACTTCTCCCACTCTGTATATACATACACACGTATAGATGTATGTGAAAGGTGGTAGAAAGTCAAGGGTCAGCCTGCTGGGAAAATACTTCTCCCACTCTGTATATACATACACACGTATAGATGTATGTGAAAGGTGGTAGAAAGTCAAGGGTCAGCCTGCTGGGAAATACTCACCCCTTACTCCACTGACCCCCCCGCTGTATACATATACACGTATAGATGTACAGTGATGGAGGGCTCTGTATACATACACATGTATAGATGTACAGTGATGGAGGGCTCTGTATACATACACACGTATAGATGTACAGTGATGGAGGGCTCTGTATACATACACACGTATAGATGTACAGTGATGGAGGGCTCTGTATACATACACACGTATAGATGTACAGTGATGGAGGGCTCTGTATACATACACACGTATAGATGTACAGTGATGGAGGGCTCTGTATACATACACACGTATAGATGTACAGTGATGGAGGGCTCTGTATACATACACACGTATAGATGTACAGTGATGGAGGGCTCTGTATACATACACACGTATAGATGTACAGTGATGGAGGGCTCTGTATACATACACACGTATAGATGTACAGTGATGGAGGACTCTGTATACATATACACGTATAGATGTACAGTGATGGAGGGCTCTGTATACATACACACGTATAGATGTACAGTGATGGCGGGCTCTGTATACATACACACGTATAGATGTACAGTGATGGAGGGCTCTGTATACATACACACGTATAGATGTACAGTGATGGAGGGCTCTGTATACATACACACGTATAGATGTACAGTGATGGAGGACTCTGTATACATATACACGTATAGATGTACAGTGATGGAGGGCTCTGTATACATACACACGTATAGATGTACAGTGATGGAGGGCACTGTATACATACACACGTATAGATGTACAGTGATGGAGGGCTATTTCCTCAGGGAGAATATTCAGCATGAGGGAGATTTCCTGTTACACAGGTTTTAAGGGATTTGTTTCGCTCTAAATGAACCTGCATATAATTGAAATCATTAATTGTAAATCTTACTTTCTCTAGATGGCTTGACAACAAAAAATCTTGGTCGTTACGAGAATTCTCCAACATTTGACAAACGGACTAACAATACAGTTATAAAGTATACCAATGGGAATATATGCCGAGGAACACAGACAATTACATCTACCATTACATTCATGTGTAAACCAGGTATCAACCAAATATAGTTATATACTGTTAACTGTTAACCAGGTATCAACCAACTCTACTGTTAACTGTTAACCATATATCAACCAACTCTACTGTTAACTTCATATGTTAACCAGGTATAAACCAACTCTACTGTTAACTTCATATGTTTTAACAGGTATGAATCAACTCTACTGTTATCTATATATGGCCGGAGACGCACAAAAGGGGGCATTCGGACATAATTAACAAAAAAGTTGATATACCAGGTCTATAGCGCAATGTCTCGGAAACTAATCATTTTCAACTCCAAATGTTACCAATTGAGAAAGTTGTGACTTGTTTAGTGACATTCATAAACAGATATTTTTTATAGAACATTTGAAATGTCGCGCCAACATTAATGACATTCTATATTATGAAATTTTGGTCAGTTATAATGTCAGTATTATTTTTACTTAGTCCACCTCCGTGGTCGAGTGGTTACGGTCGCTGACTTGTATACCACTGTAACCTATCATCACTGATGGTCACGGGTTCGAGCCCCGCTCAAACCGTGTCTCATTTATATGAAAAAGTTGGCAGTTTCTTACGGAGGTTGGTGCACCCAAGTACTGGTTAACCGCTGGAGCCTGCCCAGGAAAGGTGTTGTTAAGTAAGCTGCCCGCTGGCGATATAGCCCGACATAGTGCAGATGCAGGCGTAAAACCCGAAATATAACATAAAATATTATTTTTACTATCAATTTAAGAAATGCCCATATATAATGTAAGAAATGCCTGTTGTTCACATCATCATTTACATTTATAGTCCACAACTTTAGTTTATATCTTGATTTGACCAAATATCATGCTATTATCTTTTACTAATAAAGTGATTGGCTCAGAAACATTGACCCTTGAAGTTATACAATTAAATAGAGGTGGGGGAAATGTGTAAGTTTAAAGTTTAAACATTTTCTTCCCATTTTTCTGAAAATTTCCGAATGCCCATTTTCGCATTGCCCCGGCCATATGTTAACCAGGTATGAACCAATTCTACTGTTAACTGTATACATTATCCAGGTATGAACCAATTCTACTGTTAACTGTATATATTATAGTAAATCTACTGTTAACTTTATATATTATAGTAAATCTACTGTTAACAGTATATGGTATACTAAATCTACTGTTAACTGTATATGGTATACTAAATCTACTGTTAACTGTATATGGTATACTAAATCTACTGTTAACTGTATACAGTATACTTAATCTACTGTTAACAGTATATGGTATACTAAATCTACTGTTAACTGTATATGGTATACTAAATCTACTGTTAACTGTATATGGTATACTAAATCTACTGTTAACTGTATATGGTATACTAAATCTACTGTTAACTGTATATGGTATACTAAATCTACTGTTAACTGTATATGGTATACTAAATCTACTGTTAACTGTATATGGTATACTAAATCGGTTTTATTATCTTTTGCAGGAGAAGTAGAGACTGCCCCAGTTTTGATACAAGTTTCAGATGATAAATGTTTGTATGAGTTTGAGTGGCATACTGCAGCAGGGTGTGAATTAGGTCACTATACCGGCACTGATTGCAAGATCTATGGGGGAGGTAAGCTGGTTATGTACCAAGCAACTGCAAGATCTATGGGGGGAGGTAAGCTGGTTATGTACCAAGCAACTGCCAGATCTATGGGGAGGTAAGCTGGCTATGTACCAAGCAACTGCCAGATCTATGGGGGAGGTAAGCTGGTTATGTACCAAGCAACTGCAAGATCTATGGGGGAGGTAAGCTGGGTATGTACCAAGCAACTGCCAGATCCATGGGGAGGTAATCTGGTTATGTACCAAGCAACTGCCAGATCTATGGGGAGGTAATCTGGTTATGTACCAAGCAACTGCAATATCTGTGGGAGAGGTAATCTGGTTATGTACCAAGCAACTGCCAGATCTATGGGGGAAGTAAGCTGGTTATGTACCAATCAACTGCAAGATCTATGGGGAGGTAAGCTGGTTATGTACCAAGCAACTGCCAGATCTATGGGGCGGTAAGCTGGTTATGTACCAAGCAACTGCCAGATCTATGGGGAGGTAAGCTGGTTATGTACCAAGCAACTGCAAGATCTATGGGGAGGTAAGCTGGTTATGTACCAAGCTACTGCAAGATCTATGGGGAGGTAAGCTGGTTATGTACCAAGCAACTGCCAGATCTATGGGGGAGGTAAGCTGGTTATGTACCAAGCAACTGCAAGATCCATGGGGAGGTAAGCTGGTTATGTACCAAGCAACTGCAAGATCTATGGGGAGGTAAGCTGGTTATGTACCAAGCAACTGCAAGATCTATGGGGAGGTAAGCTGGTTATGTACCAAGCAACTGCCAGATCTGTGGAGATGGAAGCTGGTTATGTACCAAGCAACTGCAAGATCTATATGGGGAGGTAAGCTGGTTATGTACCAAGCAACTGCAAGATCTATGTGGGGAGGTAAGCTGGTTATGTACCAAGCAACTGCCAGATCTGTGGAGAGGTAAGCTGGTTATGTACCAAGCAACTGCAAGATCTATGTGGGGAGGTAAGCTGGTTATGTACCAAGCAACTGCAAGATCTATGTGGGGAGTTAAGCTGGTTATGTACCAAGCAACTGCAAGATCTATGGGGGAGGTAAGCTGGGTATGTACCAAGCAACTGCCAGATCCATGGGGAGGTAATCTGGTTATGTACCAAGCAACTGCCAGATCAATGGGGGATGTAATCTGGTTATGTACCAAGCAACTGCCAGATCAATGGGGGATGTAATCTGGTTATGTACCAAGCAACTGCCAGATCAATGGGGGAGGTAAGCTGGTTATGTACCAAGCAACTGCCAGATGGGAGAGGTAAGCTGGTTATGTACCAAGCAACTGCCAGATCTATGGGAGAGGTAAGCTGGTTATGTACCAAGCAACTGCCAGATCTATGGGAGAGGTAAGCTGGTTATGTACCAAGCAACTGCACGGTCTATGGGGGAGGTAAGCTGGTTATGTACCAAGCAACTGCCAGATCTATGGGGATGTAATCTGGTTATGTACCAAGCAACTGCAAGATCTGTGGGGAGGTAAGCTGGTTATGTACCAAGCAACTGCACGATCTATGGGGGAGGTAAGCTGGTTATGTACCAAGCAACTGCCAGATCTATGGGGAGGTAAGCTGGTTATGTACCAAGCAACTGCCAGATATATGGGAGATGTAATACTGTATTATAGTTAATAAATCAGCACTGACTACAACAATACTGTACTAAAGTTGATAAATCATAACTACAGCAATACTGTATTAAAGTTGATCAATCATAACTACAGCACTACTGTATTAAAGTTGATCAATCATAACTACAGCACTACTGTATTAAAGTTGATCAATCATAACTACAGCAATACTGTATTAAAGTTGATCAATCATAACTACAGCAATACTGTATTAAAGTTGATAAATCATAACTACAGCAATACTGTATTAAAGTTGATAAATCATAACTACAGCAATACTGTATTAAAGTTGATAAATCATAACTACAGCAATACTGTATTAAAGTTGATCAATCATAACTACAGCACTACTGTATTAAAGTTGATCAATCATAACTACAGCAATACTGTATTAAAGTTGATCAATCATAACTACAGCAATACTGTATTAAAGTTGATAAATCATAACTACAGCAATACTGTATTAAAGTTGATAAATCATAACTACAGCAATACTGTATTAAAGTTGATAAATCATAACTACAGCAATACTGTATTAAAGTGTATTCATAACTACAGCAATACTGTATTAAAGTTGATAAATCATAACTACAGCAATACTGTATTAATGATGATATCGGCTATAAATGTTCATTTTATGATTTTACAGGTTTGAGTTTCGATTTGTCACCGCTGAAATTACCAGCTGGTCAATCGTACCAGGTAGACTCACCAACTGACCCAGAGCATGATTACTTCCTGAATGTTTGTGGTCCAGTCACTAACAAGTCATGCGATACACTTGAGACAAAAAATGTGGGCATTTGTCAACAACCAGTTAGTGGAAGTGGGTAAGTTTTTACCCCATATAATCTCACAGCATGGCTGATTTCCTTTGAATGATTATATCTCCAGTGAAACATCTTGTTTGCAATTTCTGGATTTCTATGTGTGATTTGTGGTCCACTTTTCAATATGTATGTCTTAGTCCATTTTGACAAAACAAATTACCTCTGGCACAGCGGTTAATAAACCTGGAGGCCATGTTGTTTGATAAATCAGAAATATTTTAGCAACTTTCAAAAACTCATTCCTTTGAAATTATTTCAAAATTGGTTCAACAGTTTCTGACAAGAAGATTTATTAAGTGTTCTATATTGGCATATAGGAAAACTAGCCCTACGCCCTCGTGGCCTTGTATGTGACACATCTGACAATTGTTAGCAACTTTCGGAGGTCATATTTCTGTGTAATTATTTCAAAAATCGGAATAATCATTTGGAGGAGACCGCCTCCGTGGTCGAGTGGTTACGGTCGCTGACTTGTATACCACTGTAACCTATCATCACTGATGGTCACGGGTTCGAGCCCCGCTCAGACCGTGTTTCATTTATATGAAAAAGTTGGCAATTTCTTACGGAGGTTGGTGCACCCAATTACTGGTTAACCGCTGGAGCCTTCCCAGGAAAGGTGTTGTTCGGTAAACTGTCCGCCGGCGATATAGCCCAAAAATGGTGCTGATGCAGGCGTAAAACCCGAAATATAAATATAATAAATATAACATAATCATTTGGAGGATATGTTGTTAGAAGTAATTGTTGACGGACAGATGGCTGGACGGACGGCAGACATTTGGTGATCAGGGAAACACACTTGAGCATTATGAGCTAATAATATGGATAAATGATACAACTGAGGGGGATGCTACATATTCTGAATGGCTGATAGCCGTTAGATAATTTGCGATAAAAATGTGCAGAGATTATTCTGGAAGCTCTCAGAAAATATTCAGATTTGGTGTGATTTCCAATTTACAGGGTTTCCAATGTACTTCACCTTTTTCTTCAGAGATAGTTTATACAAATTTATTTTAGCTCGATTGCGAAACAAGCTCTATCAACTTATATTAATCACTCTTGAGATCTCATTCTTGATGGAATCCATCGCCATGAAGGAAAGAGAAGAGGCAATGTGGAATTTAAATGCCTTGCCTAAGGGCACAATCATAACGGCTCCAGCGGGGTTCGAACTCCGGACCTTTCGCACCTGAAGCGAATGTGCATCCACTGCGCTATCACGACTTCCACAGAGATGTATGTAAGATTGTACGGTGGTCGCCAGATTGGACAGGTGGGTTTTCTCCGGGTACTCCGGTTTCCTCCCACACGAATGACACATATACGCTTTCATCCACGCCAACGAGAGTGATTAATATAAGTTGTTAAAACTTGCTTCGCAATCGTTGTAAAATAAATCAAGTTTAAACTTAAACACTAATGAGCTTTTACTACAGTTATGCCCAATTTAGTTTTGTTTTACAGAGTTACTAACTTCATTTATCTACAGGAATTCCTATGCAGCTGGACAGTGGACATCGGAACTACACTATTACGATGGCATGATCAACCTGACATATGTAGATGGTACACCATACGGTGACACTAAGCAAACACCTAGAAAGTCAGAAATCGCCTTCATTTGTGACCCAGATGCTGGGAAAGGGAAAGCTGTGTTAATTGCCGAGGTTGCGTCAGATCATTACTACAGTTTTGAATGGCGTACAGCCTACGCTTGTCCACAAGCCATCCTGGAGTGTACTGCTTTTGATGATAAGCTACATAAGGAGTATGATCTATCCAGGTTCGAACAATGTATATATATTTTAGGCATCAGTTAATGGCTTTCCATTATGAAAATATATCGGTTGTCAAGGACATATGCCTTTGTCACTCATTCGGTAGAGCAACGGTGATATAGGCGAAATATCTGTGTTACGGTATAGCGTGGGTTTTTGTACTAAAGCTCTCACATCGGTTTCCAGCAAGTGGACAGACTTCTCATTGGAGAACTATCCGATACAAATAGCCAGTATCTCGCAGATATTTGCTACATAAATGATTGTAGAGTGGAAGATGTAGCAGCTCTAAGCCTCTAAGGGACCAAGGTCTCTGTAGCTCATCTTGTATAGTAACCTAGTGATAAACCAGAGTTCCTGGGATTCAGTCCTAGTGATAAACCAGAGTTCCTGGGATTCAGTCCTAGTGATAAACCAGAGTTCCCAGGATTCAGTCCTAGTGATAAACCAAAGTTCCCAGGATTCAGTCCTAGTGATAAACCAGAGTTCCTGGGATTCAGTCCCAGTGATAAACCAAAGTTCCCAGGATTCAGTCCCAGTGATAAACCAAAGTTCCCAGGATTCAGTCCTAGTGATAAACCAGAGTTCCTGGGATTCAGTCCTAGTGATAAACCAGAGTTCCTGGGATTCAGTCCTAGTGATAAACCAAAGTTCCTGGGATTCAGTCCTAGTGATAAACCAGAGTTCCCAGGATTCAGTCCTAGTGATAAACCAGAGTTCCCAGGATTCAGTCCTAGTGATAAACCAGAGTTCCCAGGATTCAGTCCTAGTGATAAACCAGAGTTCCCAGGATTCAGTCCTAGTGATAAACCAGAGTTCCTGGGATTCAGTCCTAGTGATAAACCAAAGTTCCTGGGATTCAGTCCTAGTGATAAACCAGAGTTCCCAGGATTCAGTCCTAGTGATAAACCAAAGTTCCTGGGATTCAGTCCTAGTGATAAACCAGAGTTCCCAGGATTCAGTCCTAGTGATAAACCAAAGTTCCTGGGATTCAGTCCTAGTGATAAACCAGAGTTCCCAGGATTCAGTCCTAGTGATAAACCAGAGTTCCCAGGATTCAGTTCTAGTGATAAACCAAAGTTCCCAGGATTCAGTCCTAGTGATAAACCAAAGTTCCCAGGATTCAGTCCCAGTGATAAACCAAAGTTCCCAGGATTCAGTCCTAGTGATAAACCAAAGTTCCCAGGATTCAGTCCCAGTGATAAACCAGAGTTCCTGGGATTCAGTCCCAGTGATAAACCAAAGTTCCCAGGATTCAGTCCTAGTGATAAACCAGAGTTCCCAGGATTCAGTCCCAGTGATAAACCAGAGTTCCCAGGATTCAGTCCTAGTGATAAACCAAAGTTCCCAGGATTCAGTCCTAGTGATAAACTAGAGTTCCTGGGATTCAGTCCTAGTGATAAACCAGAGTTCCTGGGATTCAGTCCCAGTGATAAACCAGAGTTCCTGGGATTCAGTCCTAGTGATAAACCAGAGTTCCCAGGATTCAGTCCTAGTGATAAACCAGAGTTCCCAGGATTCAGTCCTAGTGATAAACCAGAGTTCCTGGGATTCAGTCCTAGTGATAAACCAGAGTTCCTGGGATTCAGTCCTAGTGATAAACCAGAGTTCCCAGGATTCAGTCCTAGTGATAAACCAGAGTTCCCAGGATTCAGTCCTAGTGATAAACCAGAGTTCCTGGGATTCAGTCCTAGTGATAAACCAGAGTTCCTGGGATTCAGTCCTAGTGATAAACCAAAGTTCCCAGGATTCAGTCCTAGTGATAAACCAGAGTTCCCAGGATTCAGTCCTAGTGATAAACCAGAGTTCCTGGGATTCAGTCCTAGTGATAAACCAGAGTTCCCAGGATTCAGTCCTAGTGATAAACCAGAGTTCCCAGGATTCAGTCCTAGTGATAAACCAGAGTTCCTGGATTCAGTCCTAGTGATAAACCAGAGTTCCTGATTCAGTCCTAGTGATAAACCAAAGTTCCCAGGATTCAGTCCTAGTGATAAACCAGAGTTCCTGGGATTCAGTCCCAGTGATAAACCAGAGTTCCTGGGATTCAGTCCCAGTGATAAACCAGAGTTCCTGGGATTCAGTCCCAGTGATAAACCAAAGTTCCCAGGATTCAGTCCTAGTGATAAACCAGAGTTCCTGGGATTCAGTCCCAGTGATAAACCAGAGTTCCCAGGATTCAGTCCTAATGATAAACCAGAGTTCCTGGGATTCAGTCCCAGTGATAAACCAAAGTTCCCAGGATTCAGTCCTAGTGATAAACCAGAGTTCCCAGGATTCAGTCCCAGTGATAAACCAGAGTTCCTGGGATTCAGTCCCAGTGATAAACCAGAGTTCCTGGGATTCAGTCCCAGTGATAAACCAGAGTTCCTGGGATTCAGTCCTAGTGATAAACCAGAGTTCCTGGGATTCAGTCCCAGTGATAAACCAGAGTTCCCAGGATTCAGTCCCAGTGATAAACCAGAGTTCCTGGGATTCAGTCCCAGTGATAAACCAGAGTTCCTGGGATTCAGTCCCAGTGATAAACCAAAGTTCCCAGGATTCAGTCCTAGTGATAAACCAGAGTTCCCAGGATTCAGTCCCAGTGATAAACCAGAGTTCCTGGGATTCAGTCCCAGTGATAAACCAGAGTTCCTGGGATTCAGTCCCAGTGATAAACCAAAGTTCCCAGGATTCAGTCCTAGTGATAAACCAGAGTTCCCAGGATTCAGTCCCAGTGATAAACCAGAGTTCCTGGGATTCAGTCCCAGTGATAAACCAGAGTTCCTGGGATTCAGTCCCAGTGATAAACCAAACTTCCCAGGATTCAGTCCTAATGAATCAAATATGTGTGTTTATGTATTTATACATGTTTAACTGTTATGTTTCTGTTTTGCACAGTCTGACAATGTTGGTGGGAGGTAACTGGGTGGTTGCTGGGAGCGGTAACTCAGACACTAAATACTACATCAATGTTTGTCAACCACTGAACAAGGTCAATGTTGGTACAGGTTGCGATCCCTTAGCTGCCATCTGTAGGGTAAAGTTCGATCACAGACAGGTAAGAAACAAAATGTTTGTTGCTAAGACAGGAATATGTGGTACGTTCCCAGAGCAGGTAAGTGACAAAATAAAAAAATGTACCACTGTGGATGTCTAATTATTTCAAGTGAGGAAGTTATCCAGCTGGCTTGCGGAAGGTCGGTGGTTCTACCTGAGTGCCCGTCCGTGTGTGATATACTGCTTCAGAGGGCACCCATATGCGCCATGTCACTTTAGCTGTTGGTGCGAATTAGAACCCCAAAAAGAAGCAAACAGAATATATACACAAGTAAGATTACATAAACCATGGCATCAGCCTATTAGAATAAACTTATAGTTTTGGTTCATTATTAGAAATTCTTATCAGGCCGGATGCATGGTTTGCATTATATAAATGTCCTAATATCCTCACTTCATATTTCGTTTCTTTGTAAGCTGGATGATGGGTTGTTTAAAAAAATAATAAGACTTTTGATACTTCTTCTAAAATACTAGACTTCTAAAAGTTTAGTGTAATGATTTATAAAATAATTATGTTAAACGAAGTTCCTGACTTCATGGTAATAAAAACCAGTTCATCCTCTTTCACATGCATATTATAAATTGCAATGTTATTGAAATCTGTAATTGCACATGCATATTATAAATTGCAATATTATTGAAATCTGTTTGAATATATTGAACTGTTTTGATTTAATGTGTACATACTGTATATATTGATATAAAATAAACGAAGCCGCTGAGCTTCACAATAAAAAAACTATGGCATATAACCCAGAATCGACCATGTGCAATACCGTGTTATACTGCATTCTATATCTTTGTGTTATATACTGCCACCACAAACAAGTGAACAAGAGAGAAATTCAATAAGCTTTTAGCTTTCATTTCAATCCACTTGTATTTATTGTGCACATAATTATTTGTAGTAAATTATGTTATATAATGTCGAATAAATATGTTTAAACCAAACAAGTGAACAATCTGAAACAGTAAATCCCCACCCTATCAGTGACCTTGAACTTTAAATATGGAAGAAATAGTCGAGAACTATTACACTAAATCTACAAGAACTTGTTTCACTATCGAGCTAAAGGAAAATTTGTATGAACTATAGATTTATGGTGAGGACCGAATGTAATGTTGTTATAGCTTGTTGTCCAACCCATTTGTGTATGTATGTAATATTTGTACGGATGTGATTGTGCGTATGTATACATATACAATAAAATATGAGTAAAATTATATAATTTATATTTCGGGTTTTACGTCTGCATCAGCACCATTTTGGGCTATTTCGCCGGCGGGCAGTTTACCTAACAACACCTTTCCTGGGCAGGCTCCGGCGGTTAACCAGTACTTGGGTGCACCAACCTCCGTAAGAAACTGCCAACATTTTCATATAAATGAGACACAGTCTGAGCAGAGCTTAAACCCGTGACCATCAGTGATGATAGGTTACAGTGGTATACAAGTCAGTGACCTTAACCACTCGACCACGGAGGCGGACTCCAACCCATTTGTGTATGTATGTAATATTTGTACGGATGTGATTGTGCGTATGTATACATATACAATAAAATATGAGTAAAGTAATCAGAATATATTCTGATTAACCCATTTCATTCTGGATACCGTTCAAACGGTATTTGCAAAGAACATAGAGCCAGATCAACGGCCACAGAATGTGCCATCTGATCAGGCTCTATGCTGTTTGCTATTCACATGATATTGCTAAGACACTTGGCTATGTAGCAAACAACATAGATCCTGATCAGCACGCAGCGTTACGCTGCGGCTGATCTGGATCTATGTTGTTTGCAAAAGCCTTTAAATGTATCCAGAATGAAATGGGTTAATAAACCAGGGATTATTCATCAATCACGCGCTTTCTCACTTCTCCCAAAAATTCTGACCTAGAATGAACCCTGATAAACTCCATTGTAATTTCTCAATAACAGAAATTGGTAGCGGAGTAGGAGTTGTTTTGTGGGATACTACTTTCTATTACCTGATTCAGAAGCTTGTATGTGTTCATTCATTTGCAGGAACTAATTGACATACCAGATATGGGCCACATGAACTCTAAACTGCAGATAGTAGGTGATGGCGCACTTAAGCTCACTTACAAGGGAGGAAAATGCAACAATGGAACAGCAACTGTACCGTATTTAACCAACATACAGTTTCTGTGTCTAACTACTGACTTGGTATGTGCATTACCACAGGATTTATTCTCGTTATTTTGATTGATAATTTATACACTATATCCTTTCTACTCCTGGCGTTGAGGTTGTAAAACCTTTTCCCAATCTCAAGTTATGTGATTGATTGAGCTATATGCAAATCTCTTACACAACACAACCAATCAAATTTCTTGAGCTCGATTTTTGAGATCTGCGATTGAAATAGGTTCCATCAGGAATAATGTCTAGAGATCATTTTGATAAATGTAAGTAACTATCAACTTGTTTCGCAAAACACTAAATTAAATGTGTCCTTATATTTCAAAATTCAAAAGTTGACATAAGTTTTTGCCATTTGGCAGTATTTATGTGGCTAGAAGGACAATACATCTATAGTCTAGAGGTTTAGGGTTAGCTGCTATGTGGCTAGGAGAACAATATAATCTAGAGGTCTAGGGTTAGCTGCTATGTGGCTAGGAGAACAATATATCTAGAGGTCTAGGGTTAGCTGCTATGTGGCTAGGAGAACAATATATCTAGAGGTCTAGGGTTAGCTGCTATGTGGCTAGGAGAACAATATATCTAGAGGTCTAGGGTTAGCTGCTATGTGGCTAGGAGAACAATATATCTAGAGGTCTAGGGTTAACTGCTATGTGGCTAGGAGAACAATATATCTAGAGGTCTAGGGTTAACTGCTATGTGGCTAGGAGAACAATATATCTAGAGGTCTAGGGTTAGCTGCTATGTGGCTAGGAGAACAATAGATCTAGAGGTCTAGGGTTAACTGCTATGTGGCTAAGAGAACAATAGATCTAGAGGTCTAGGGTTAGCTGCTATGTGGCTAGGAGAACAATAGATCTAGAGGTCTAGGGTTAACTGCTATGTGGCTAGGAGAACAATATATCTAGAGGTCTAGGGTTAGCTGCTATGTGGCTAGGAGAACAATAGATCTAGAGGTCTAGGGTTAGCTGCTATGTGGCTAGGAGAACAATATATCTAGAGGTCTAGGGTTAGCTGCTATGTGGCCAGGAGAACAATAGATCTAGAGGTCTAGGGTTAGCTGCTATGTGGCTAGGAGAACAATATATCTAGGGTTAGCTGATATGTGGCTAGGAGAACAATAGATCTAGAGGTCTAGGGTTAGCTGCTATGTGGCTAGGAGAACAATATATCTAGTGGTATAGGGTTAGCTGCTATGTGGCTAGGAGAACAATATATCTAGTGGTATAGGGTTAGCTGCTATGTGGCTAGGAGAACAATATATCTAGAGATCTAGGGTTAGCTGCTATGTGGCTAGGAGAACAATAGATCTAGAGGTCTAGGGTTAGCTGCTATGTGGCTAGGAGAACAATATATCTAGAGGTCTAGGGTTAGCTGCTATGTGGCTAGAAGAACAATATATCTAGAGGTCTAGGGTTAGCTGCTATGTGGCTAGGAGAACAATATATCTAGAGGTCTAGGGTTAGCTGCTATGTGGCTAGGAGAACAATATATCTAGTGGTCTAGGGTTAGCTGCTATGTGGCTAGGAGAACAATATATCTAGTGGTCTAGGGTTAGCTGCTATGTGGCTAGGAGAACAATATATCTAGAGGTCTAGGGTTAGCTGCTATGTGGCTAGGAGAACAATATATCTAGTGGTATAGGGTTAGCTGCTATGTGGCTAGGAGAACAATATATCTAGAGGTCTAGGGTTAGCTGCTATGTGGCTAGGAGAACAATAGATCTAGAGGTCTAGGGTTAGCTGCTATGTGGCTAGGAGAACAACTAGAGGTCTAGGGTTAACTGCTATGTGGCTAGGAGAACAATAGATCTAGAGGTCTAGGGTTAGCTGCTATGTGGCTAGGAGAACAATATATCTAGTGGTCTAGGGTTAGCTGCTATGTGGCTAGGAGAACAATATATCTAGGGTTAGCTGATATGTGGCTAGGAGAACAATAGATCTAGAGGTCTAGGGTTAGCTGCTATGTGGCTAGGAGAACAATATATCTAGTGGTATAGGGTTAGCTGCTATGTGGCTAGGAGAACAATATATCTAGTGGTATAGGGTTAGCTGCTATGTGGCTAGGAGAACAATATATCTAGAGGTCTAGGGTTAGCTGCTATGTGGCTAGGAGAACAATAGATCTAGAGGTCTAGGGTTAGCTGCTATGTGGCTAGGAGAACAATATATCTAGAGGTCTAGGGTTAGCTGCTATGTGGCTAGAAGAACAATATATCTAGAGGTCTAGGGTTAGCTGCTATGTGGCTAGGAGAACAACTAGAGGTCTAGGGTTAACTGCTATGTGGCTAGGAGAACAATATATCTAGAGGTCTAGGGTTAGCTGCTATGTGGCTAGGAGAACAATAGATCTAGAGGTCTAGGGTTAGCTGCTATGTGGCTAGGAGAACAATATATCTAGAGGTCTAGGGTTAGCTGCTATGTGGCTAGGAGAACAATATATCTAGAGGTCTAGGGTTAGCTGCTATGTGGCTAGGAGAACAATATATCTAGAGGTCTAGGGTTAGCTGCTATGTGGCTAGGAGAACAATAGATCTAGAGGTCTAGGGATAGCTGCTATGTGGCTAGGAGAACAATATATCTAGAGGTCTAGGGTTAGCTGCTATGTGGCTAGGAGAACAATATATCTAGAGGTCTAGGGTTAGCTGCTATGTGGCTAGGAGAACAATATATCTAGAGGTCTAGGGTTAGCTGCTATGTGGCTAGGAGAACAATAGATCTAGAGGTCTAGGGTTAGCTGCTATGTGGCTAGGAGAACAATATATCTAGAGGTCTAGGGTTAGCTGCTATGTGGCTAGGAGAACAATAGATCTAGAGGTCTAGGGATAGCTGCTATGTGGCTAGGAGAACAATATATCTAGAGGTCTAGGGTTAGCTGCTATGTGGCTAGGAGAACAATAGATCTAGATGTCTAGGGTTAGCTGCTATGTGGCTAGGAGAACAATATATATAGGGTTAGCTGCTATGTGGCTAGGAGAACAATAGATCTAGATGTCTAGGGTTAGCTGCTATGTGGCTAGGAGAACAATAGATCTAGAGGTCTAGGGTTAGCTGTTATGTGGCTAGGAGAACAATAAATCTAGAGGTCTAGGGTTAGCTGTTATGTGGCTAGAAGGAGAATAGATCTAGAGGTCTAGGGATAGCTGCTATGTGGCTAGGAGAACAATATATCTAGAGGTCTAGGGTTAGCTGCTATGTGGCTAGGAGAACAATAGATCTAGAGGTCTAGGGTTAGCTGCTATGTGGCTAGGAGAACAATAGATCTAGAGGTCTAGGGTTAGCTGCTATGTGGCTAGGAGAACAATATATCTAGTGGTATAGGGTTAGCTGCTATGTGGCTAGGAGAACAATATATCTAGGGTTAGCTGATATGTGGCTAGGAGAACAATAGATCTAGAGGTCTAGGGTTAGCTGCTATGTGGCTAGGAGAACAATATATCTAGAGATCTAGGGTTAGCTGCTATGTGGCTAGGAGAACAATAGATCTAGAGGTCTAGGGTTAGCTGCTATGTGGCTAGGAGAACAATATATCTAGAGGTCTAGGGTTAGCTGCTATGTGGCTAGAAGAACAATATATCTAGTGGTCTAGGGTTAGCTGCTATGTGGCTAGGAGAACAATATATCTAGAGGTCTAGGGTTAGCTGCTATGTGGCTAGGAGAACAATATATCTAGAGATCTAGGGTTAGCTGCTATGTGGCTAGGAGAACAATAGATCTAGAGGTCTAGGGTTAGCTGCTATGTGGCTAGGAGAACAATATATCTAGAGGTCTAGGGTTAGCTGCTATGTGGCTAGAAGAACAATATATCTAGTGGTCTAGGGTTAGCTGCTATGTGGCTAGGAGAACAACTAGAGGTCTAGGGTTAGCTGCTATGTGGCTAGGAGAACAATATCTAGTGGTCTAGGGTTAGCTGCTATGTGGCTAGGAGAACAATATCTAGTGGTCTAGGGTTAGCTGCTATGTGGCTAGGAGAACAATAGATCTATTAGTGGTTTAGGGTTAGCTGCTATGTGGCTAGGAGAACAATATATCTAGTGGTCTAGGGTTAGCTGCTATGTGGCTAGGAGAACAATATATCTAGTGGTCTAGGGTTAGCTGCTATGTGGCTAGGAGAACAATATATCTAGTGGTTTAGGGTTAGCTGCTATGTGGCTAGGAGAACAATATATCTAGTGGTCTAGGGTTAGCTGCTATGTGGCTAGGAGAACAATATATCTAGTGGTCTAGGGTTAGCTGCTATGTGGCTAGGAGAACAATATATCTAGTGGTTTAGGGTTAGCTGCTATGTGGCTAGGAGAACAATATATCTAGTGGTCTAGGGTTAGCTGCTATGTGGCTAGGAGAACAATATATCTAGTGGTCTAGGGTTAGCTGCTATGTGGCTAGGAGAACAATATATCTAGAGGTCTAGGGTTAGCTGCTATGTGGCTAGGAGAACAATATATCTAGTGGTCTAGGGTTAGCTGCTATGTGGCTAGGAGAACAATATATCTAGATGTCTAGGATTAGCTGCTATGTGGCTAGGAGAACAATATATCTAGTGTCTAGGATTTAGCTGCTATGTGGCTAGGAGAACAATATATCTAGATGTCTAGGATTTAGCTGCTATGTGGCTAGGAGAACAACTAGAGGTCTAGGGTTAGCTGCTATGTGGCTAGGAGAACAATATATCTAGGGTTAGCTGCTATGTGGCTAGGAGAACAATAGATCTAGAGGTCTAGGGATAGCTGCTATGTGGCTAGGAGAACAATAGATATAGAGGTATAGGGTTAGCTGCTATGTGGCTAGGAGAACAATAGATATAGAGGTCTAGGGTTAGCTGCTATGCGGCTAGGAGAACAATAGATCTAGAGGTATAGGGTTAGCTGCTATGTGGCTAGGAGAACAATAGATATAGAGGTCTAGGGTTAGCTGCTATGCGGCTAGGAGAACAATAGATCTAGAGGTATAGGGTTAGCTGCTATGTGGCTAGGAGAACAATAGGCTATAGATTATTTTAAAAATGGGGTTGCCACATTATAACAATTTTATTAAGCTTAAAAGCGATATTTTCAGTCAGTTTTTTATCGATCATATTTTCCTCGATTTATTTTATCATTTTTATCACTAAAGGGAGGTGTGTTGTCTGCCACAGTAAAGGGAGGGGTGTTGTCTGCCACGGTAAAGGGAGGGGTGTTGTCTGCCACAGTAAAGGGAGGTGTGTTGTCTGTCACAGTAAAGGGAGGGGTGTTGTCTGCCACAGTAAAGAGGGATTTTGCCTGTCATAGTAAAGGGAGAATATCTGGCTAGAGAACATTTTTTTATATTTCGGGTTTTACACCTGCATCAGCACCATTTCGGGCTATATCGCCGGCAGGCAGTTTACCTAACAACACCTTTCCTGGGCAGGCTCCAGCGGTTAACCAGTACTTGGGTGCACCAACCTCC
Source organism: Archivesica marissinica (assembly GCA_014843695.1). NCBI lineage: Eukaryota > Metazoa > Mollusca > Bivalvia > Venerida > Vesicomyidae > Archivesica > Archivesica marissinica. The sequence continues at coordinate 75,472,130 of CM026387.1, read as the reverse complement.
GTAAGAAACTGCCAACTTTTTCATATAAATGAGACACGGTCTGAGCAGGGCTCGAACCCGTGACCATCAGTGATGATAGGTTACAGTGGTATACAAGTCAGCGACCTTAACCACTCGGCCACGGAGGCGGACGCTAGAGAACAACAGTAAAAACATACAATTCAAACTAAACTGAAATATACATTTCCCGATAAATCAGCCATTCTAAGGGAGATAATAGAAGTATTCAGCATTGTCTCTCATTGTTACTTAAATTGTTTGTTTGTAGTCATCGGTGCCTAGCGCTCCTCTACAAGATGGCCCGTGTGAGTACACCATATTGTGGAACACACCTGCTGCATGCCCCCTACAGAAGGATGTGGATGGAGAAAATTGTACAGCAAAAGATGTCCACACTGACTATGTGTTTAACCTTCAGCCATTAAAGAGACCGGATAATAACCCGTATACCATCGTTGTCAATGGGACACAGTACAAGGTGCGCAATATTGTCATTACTGTGTGTTTACGTTTATCTATCGCCTCTACCGGTCGCCCATATGACCGACACCTCGTAATTTATCAGTTGGAAACATCACTCTTTGTATTCTAACATGACTCAGCAGTTTGTCTGTATACGAAAAGAAGGAATTTGTCGTGCTTAGATATGCAATCAAACATTGTTTAGAGTTTGACGTCAAATTTGATGTAATTATACTTGCAGTTTGACGTGAAATGTGATGTCATTTTACTTGCAGTTTGACGTGAAATGTGATGTCATTTTACTTGCAGTTTGACGTGAAATGTGATGTAATTTTACTTGCAGTTTGACGTCAAATGTGATATCATTTTACTTGCAGTTTGACATCAAATGTGATGTCATTTTACTTGCAGTTTGACATCAAATGTGATGTCATTTTACTTGCAGTTTTGTATTTTCATTCATGCACTCTTAAAAAAATAGCACCACCTATTTTTTGATCTTCTTGGATATTTTTGGAAAATAATATTTGTATTTGAATTGTTTGTAGAACTAGTCGAATAAATCATTGTTTGCCATTCTGAGTGCCGGAATTAATCACCTAGGCCTATGTAATATATTTCCAGTACAAACAGTTTAACTCTTTACATGCTGGGTAAAATATAGGCTATAAATGGTTCAAATGATTGTAGCAGACGACAATTCATAAATGTGTTTTTCTTATTTGTAACTGAAAACTCTGGGACACAAATATGTCAGTGGAGAGAATTACTATACGCTCCTGTAGCTTTCAATTCAATCCACTTGTCTTGATAGTTGTATTGTATGGATGTTATATGTACAGATGTAATATGTCGTGTTTATCTTGATAAATAAAATATGTTTAAACCAAATATGTCATGGAATTTCTTTAGAATTGTGTCGTTGAAATTTCATGACATATTTGACTGTTATTTTCACCTGTAATAGTTAAGTTATTAGCTGTCCGATTAGCGCAGTGGTTAGCACACTCGCTTCTCACCAATGCAACCCAGGTTCAATCCTCGGACTGGGAAGTATGTGAGATGGTACGGTGGTCGCCAGATCAGACAGGTTGTTTTTTTCCGGGTACTCCCGTTTCCTCCCACACGAATGACCACATATACGCTTTCATCCGCGCCAACGAGAGTGATTAATATAAGTTGTTAGAACTTGCTTCGCAATCGTTGTAAAATAGTGTAAACTTAGTGTATTGAGGTAGTCTCAATTAAAGACTTAGTACCTCGAGAATTAAGGAAACTGTGCTAGTAAACGGAAATGCGAAAGTTCACATATATATATCTGCTTTAAACTTGTTTAGTTTAATCATATTTTATTGCAAATAAAAAATAGTTAATGTTATGCACAGAATGATACAATACATAGTATGAACATGCAAATGGTTTGGGCCCCAAGTTTTGACAACATTAGTTAATGGCCCGCATCAGCATTTCTAGCTAACGTTTGATTAAACTAAATGAGTTTCTTTCTTTAATGAGAGACAGTTACTGCCCCTGAATACTCCCTAAAAGTAGATAGGTCCTATTAAGTGTTTTCCTCTGTTTTTATCGTTGTTTCCTTCGCACAACATGCTAACAATTTTATTCTACTATCGCTTCTTGTGAGTATTATATTACTATATCTCGACAGATCCCATACAGTATATACAATGGGTACTTTTATTTGTAAAGGAATGTTATCAGTTAATTAACACCATTTGGATAAAATCACATTTATCATACCGCAACATCTGGTTAGGGAACAACAGTAAAAACAAAGGATTCTAACTAAAAGGACCTATTCACATTTTGGAATAAATCAGACTTTATCTACCAAGGGAGGTAATAGAAAATTACAGATGTTTTTTATTCTCATGTATCCTCTATCATGATTGTTGATATATGTTTTGCAGTTAAATGTATGCGGCAAAATAGCTGCCGATGTGTGTCCCCTGCTGTCCAATGGGAAACCATCAGCAGCATGTCAGGTCAATGGATCCAACAAGGTCAGCTTAGCAGAACCCGGATACAATCTGGATTTCAGTGAAGTTGGAGTGATGTCCCTTGTGTATGATGGTGGAAGACTCTCTAGTGGTAAGATCATGTGTTGTGTGTGTTTTACTTTTGTTTATCGTTGCTAACGGTTGCCCATATGAGCGATGCCTCCTGAAGAGATTGGACATTTTCGAATTTTTGGAGGATAGTGCAATGATACAGACAGAGACCCATTCCAGAGTCTCCTCTGGTTCTTTTACGTGCATGGTGTAAAGCACCGACACGAGACCTCGATTTAAAGTCCCATCTGAAAGACTATTCATTTTATTAGGGTCAGACGGGGGATCGAACCTGTGATTTGTGGATTACAAATCCAACGTGTTACCACTGGACTACAGATCCGTCTGTGATCATGTGTTGAACATTGTTTCCCAATTTTGGTGAAAAGTTGAATTCCTGAGTTAAAATGAAGTGACATTCTTCCAGAATGGTTTATTTCACAAGTTATAAAGTTTTACATCAATTTATGTAGACTGGTTCTACACTGTATGATTGTAGGCTGGTTAAGCACTGTATGATTGTAGACTGGTTTAGCACTGTATGATTATAGACTGGTTTAGCACTGTATGATTGTAGACTGGTTATACACTGTATGATTATAGACTGGTTTAGCACTGTATGATTGTAGACTGGTTATACACTGTATGATTATAGACTGGTTATACACTGTATGATTATAGACTGGTTATACACTGTATGATTGTAGACTGGTTATACACTGTATGATTATAGACTGGTTATACACTGTATGATTGTAGACTGGTTATACACTGTATGATTATAGACTGGTTATACACTGTATGATTATAGACTGGTTATACACTGTATGATTATAGACTGGTTATACACTGTATGATTATAGACTGGTTTTACACTGTATGATTGTAGACTGGTTATACACTGTATGATTATAGACTGGTTATACACTGTATGATTATAGACTGGTTATACACTGTATGATTATAGACTGGTTACACTGTAGATTTAGACTGGTTTACACTGTAGTTTACACTGTATGATTATAGACTGGTTATACACTGTATGATTATAGACTGGTTATACACTGTATGATTATAGACTGGTTATACACTGTATGATTATAGACTGGTTATACACTGTATGATTATAGACTGGTTATACACTGTATGATTATAGACTGTTTAGCACTGTATGATTTAGTTGTTAGACTGGTATACACTGTATGTTATAGACTGGTTTACACTTTGTTGTTTTGTATGATTGTAGACTGGTTATACACTGTATGATTATAGACTGGTTATACACTGTATGATTATAGACTGGTTTAGCACTGTATGATTGTAGACTGGTTATACACTGTATGATTATAGACTGGTTATACACTGTATGATTATAGACTGGTTATACACTGTATGATTATAGACTGGTTATACACTGTATGATTATAGACTGGTTATACACTGTATGATTATAGACTGGTTATACACTGTATGATTATAGACTGGTTATACACTGTATGATTGTAGACTGGTTTAGCACTGTATGATTATAGACTGGTTATACACTGTATGATTATAGACTGGTTTAGCACTGTATGATTGTAGACTGGTTATACACTGTATGATTATAGACTGGTTATACACTGTATGATTATAGACTGGTTATACACTGTATGATTATAGACTGGTTATACACTGTATGATTATAGACTGGTTATACACTGTATGATTATAGACTGGTTATACACTGTATGATTATAGACTGGTTTAGCACTGTATGATTATAGACTGGTTTAGCACTGTATGATTATAGACTGGTTATACACTGTATGATTATAGACTGGTTTAGCACTGTATGATTGTAGACTGGTTATACACTGTATGATTATAGACTGGTTATACACTGTATGATTATAGACTGGTTTAGCACTGTATGATTGTAGACTGGTTATACACTGTATGATTATAGACTGGTTATACACTGTATGATTATAGACTGGTTTAGCACTGTATGATTATAGACTGGTTATACACTGTATGATTATAGACTGGTTATACACTGTATGATTATAGACTGGTTATACACTGTATGATTATAGACTGGTTATACACTGTATGATTATAGACTGGTTTAGCACTGTATGATTATAGACTGGTTTAGCACTGTATGATTATAGACTGGTTATACACTGTATGATTATAGACTGGTTTAGCACTGTATGATTGTAGACTGGTTATACACTGTGTATGATTATAGACTGGTTATACACTGTATGATTATAGACTGGTTTAGCACTGTATGATTGTAGACTGGTTATACACTGTATGATTATAGACTGGTTATACACTGTATGATTATAGACTGGTTTAGCACTGTATGATTATAGACTGGTTATACACTGTATGATTGTAGACTGGTTTAGCACTGTATGATTATAGACTGGTTATACACTGTATGATTATAGACTGGTTTATACACTGTATGATTATAGACTGGTTATACACTGTATGATTATAGACTGGTTATACACTGTATGATTATAGACTGGTTATACACTGTATGATTATAGACTGGTTTAGCACTGTATGATTATAGACTGGTTTAGCACTGTATGATTATAGACTGGTTATACACTGTATGATTATAGACTGGTTTAGCACTGTATGATTGTAGACTGGTTATACACTGTATGATTATAGACTGGTTATACACTGTATGATTATAGACTGGTTTAGCACTGTATGATTATATTCATCAATCTACTACAGGTCAACGTGTGAGTGTGAAGATAATCTTTATATGTGCCCCAGAACAGGATATTGGAAGCCCGATTTTTGCCGGCAAGACAGGAAATACATACATTTTCAAGTTCCGGACAGCCTTGGCATGTACACCTAAGTCCATGGACTGTCTTGTACAAGATGAGGCAGGGAAACAGTACGATCTAAATCCGCTGATCAAAGAAGGTTCCTGGACAGCTGTAAACCCATTAAATGATCAGACAACATACCACATCAATGTGTGTAGCCCTGTCAGTGGGGTACCTAACTGTTTAGGTATGAGTTATTACACAGTATTTATATCCCACATAGAGGTATAGTCTATAGAGGTCTTGTTAGTCTGTTTGTTTGTGTTCTGTATGACACTAGAGACACAATTAACTTCCACTCTTTCAATTTGTGTTTAGTGAGATTTTGTATACATGTTTGTCATGGTGTGTAGTTGTGTGTGTGACATGTTTGTCATGGTGTGTAGTTGTGTGTGACATGTTTGTCATGGTGTGTAGTTGTGTGTGTGACATGTTTGTCATGGTGTGTAGTTGTGTGTGCCATGTTTGTCATGGTGTGCTGTTGTGTGTGACATGTCTGTCATGGTGTGTAGTTGTGTGTGACATGTTTGTCATGGTGTGCTGTTGTGTGTGACATGTCTGTCATGGTGTGTAGTTGTGTGTGACATGTTTGTCATGGTGTGCTGTTGTGTGTGACATGTATGTCATGGTGTGTAGTTGTGTGTGACATGTATGTCATGGTGTGTAGT
>CM026387.1:75445022-75465082 GCA_014843695.1 Archivesica marissinica | reverse complement strand
AGACTGGTTCTACACTGTATGATTGTAGGCTGGTTAAGCACTGTATGATTGTAGACTGGTTTAGCACTGTATGATTATAGACTGGTTTAGCACTGTATGATTGTAGACTGGTTATACACTGTATGATTATAGACTGGTTTACACTGTATGATTGTAGACTGGTTATACACTGTATGATTATAGACTGGTTATACACTGTATGATTATAGACTGGTTATACACTGTATGATTGTAGACTGGTTATACACTGTATGATTATAGACTGGTTATACACTGTATGATTATAGACTGGTTATACACTGTATGATTATAGACTGGTTATACACTGTATGATTATAGACTGGTTATACACTGTATGATTATAGACTGGTTATACACTGTATGATTATAGACTGGTTATACACTGTATGATTATAGACTGGTTATACACTGTATGATTATAGACTGGTTATACACTGTATGATTATAGACTGGTTATACACTGTATGATTATAGACTGGTTATACACTGTATGATTATAGACTGGTTATACACTGTATGATTATAGACTGGTTATACACTGTATGATTGTAGACTGGTTTAGCACTGTATGATTATAGACTGGTTATACACTGTATGATTATAGACTGGTTTAGCACTGTATGATTATAGACTGGTTATACACTGTATGATTATAGACTGGTTATACACTGTATGATTATAGACTGGTTATACACTGTATGATTATAGACTGGTTTAGCACTGTATGATTGTAGACTGGTTTACACTGTATGATTATAGACTGGTTATACACTGTATGATTATAGACTGGTTATACACTGTATGATTATAGACTGGTTATACACTGTATGATTATAGACTGGTTATACACTGTATGATTATAGACTGGTTATACACTGTATGATTATAGACTGGTTATACACTGTATGATTATAGACTGGTTATACACTGTATGATTATAGACTGGTTATACACTGTATGATTATAGACTGGTTATACACTGTATGATTATAGACTGGTTATACACTGTATGATTATAGACTGGTTTACACTGTATGATTATAGACTGGTTATACACTGTATGATTATAGACTGGTTATACACTGTATGATTATAGACTGGTTATACACTGTATGATTATAGACTGGTTATACACTGTATGATTATAGACTGGTTATACACTGTATGATTATAGACTGGTTTAGCACTGTATGATTATAGACTGGTTTAGCACTGTATGATTATAGACTGGTTATACACTGTATGATTATAGACTGGTTTAGCACTGTATGATTGTAGACTGGTTATACACTGTATGATTATAGACTGGTTATACACTGTATGATTATAGACTGGTTTAGCACTGTATGATTATATTCATCAATCTACTACAGGTCAACGTGTGAGTGTGAAGATAATCTTTATATGTGCCCCAGAACAGGATATTGGAAGCCCGATTTTTGCCGGCAAGACAGGAAATACATACATTTTCAAGTTCCGGACAGCCTTGGCATGTACACCTAAGTCCATGGACTGTCTTGTACAAGATGAGGCAGGGAAACAGTACGATCTAAATCCGCTGATCAAAGAAGGTTCCTGGACAGCTGTAAACCCATTAAATGATCAGACAACATACCACATCAATGTGTGTAGCCCTGTCAGTGGGGTACCTAACTGTTTAGGTATGAGTTATTACACAGTATTTATATCCCACATAGAGGTATAGTCTATAGAGGTCTTGTTAGTCTGTTTGTTTGTGTTCTGTATGACACTAGAGACACAATTAACTTCCACTCTTTCAATTTGTGTTTAGTGAGATTTTGTATACATGTTTGTCATGGTGTGTAGTTGTGTGTGTGACATGTTTGTCATGGTGTGTAGTTGTGTGTGTGACATGTTTGTCATGGTGTGTAGTTGTGTGTGCCATGTTTGTCATGGTGTGCTGTTGTGTGTGACATGTCTGTCATGGTGTGTAGTTGTGTGTGACATGTTTGTCATGGTGTGCTGTTGTGTGTGACATGTCTGTCATGGTGTGTAGTTGTGTGTGACATGTTTGTCATGGTGTGCTGTTGTGTGTGACATGTATGTCATTGTGTAGTAGTTGTGTGTGACATGTTTGTCATGGTGTGTAGTTGTTGTGTGTGACATGTTTGTCATGGTGTGTAGTTGTTGTGTGTGACATGTTTGTCATGGTGTGTAGTTGTTGTGTGTGACATGTTTGTCATGGTGTGTAGTTGTTGTGTGTGACATGTTTGTCATGGTGTGTAGTTGTTGTGTGTGACATGTTTGTCATGGTGTGTAGTTGTTGTGTGTGACATGTTTGTCATGGTGTGTAGTTGTTGTGTGTGACATGTTTGTCATGGTGTGTAGTTGTTGTGTGTGACATGTTTGTCATGGTGTGTAGTTGTGTGTGTGACATGTTTGTCATGGTGTGTAGTTGTTGTGTGTGACATGTTTGTCATGGTGTGTAGTTGTGTGTGTGACATGTTTGTCATGGTGTGTAGTTGTTGTGTTTGTCATGGTGTGTAGTTGTTGTGTGTGACATGTTTGTCATGGTGTGTAGTTGTTGTGTGTGACATGTTTGTCATGGTGTGTAGTTGTTGTGTGTGACATGTTTGTCATGGTGTGTAGTTGTTGTGTGTGACATGTTTATCATGGTGTGTAGTTGCGTGTGACATGTTTGTCATGGTGTGCTGTTGTGTGTGACATGTATGTCATGGTATGTAGTTGTGTGTGACATGTCTGTCATGGTGTGTAGTAGTTGTGTGTGACATGTCTGTCATGGTGTGTAGTTGTGTGTGACATGTATGTCATGGTGTGTAGTTGTGTGTGACATGTCTGTCATGGTGTGTAGTAGTTGTGTGTGACATGTCTGTCATGGTGTGTAGTTGTGTGTGACATGTTTGTCATGGTGTGTAGTTGTTGTGTGTGACATGTTTGTCATGGTGTATAGTTGTTGTGTGTGACATGTTTGTCATGGTGTGTAGTTGTTGTGTGTGACATGTCTGTCATGGTGTGTAGTTGTTGTGTGTGACATGTTTGTCATGGTGTGTAGTTGTTGTGTGTGACATTTCTGTCATGGTGTGTAGTTGTGTGTGTGTGTGTGACATGTCTGTCATGGTGTGTAGTTGCATGTGACATGTATGTCATGGTGTGTAGTTGTGTGTAACATGTCTGTCATGGTGTGTAGTTGTGTGTGACATGTTTGCCATGGTGTGTAGTTGTGTGTGACATGTCTGTCATGGTGTGTAGTTGTGTGTGACATGTATGTCATGGTGTGTAGTTGTGTGTAACATGTCTGTCATGGTGTGTAGTTGTGTGTGACATGTATGTCATGGTGTGTAGTTGTTTGTGACATGTCTGTCATGGTGTGTAGTTGTGTGTAACATGTATGTCATGGTGTGTAGTTGCATGTGACATGTCTGTCATGGTGTGTAGTTGTGTGTAACATGTTTGTCATGGTGTGTAGTTGTGTGTGACATGTCTGTCATGGTGTGTAGTTGTGTGTGACATGTTTGTCATGGTGTGTAGTTGCATGTGACATGTTTGTCATGGTGTGTAGTTGCGTGTGACATGTTTGTCATGGTGTGTAGTTGCGTGTGACATGTTTGTCATGGTGTGTAGTTGTGTGTGACATGTTTGTCATGGTGTGTAGTTGTGTGTGACATGTGTGTCATGGTGTGTAGTTGTGTGTGACATGTCTGTCATGGTGTGTAGTTGTGTGTGACATGTTTGTCATGGTGTGTAGTTGTGTGTGACATGTTTGTCATGGTGTGTAGTTGTGTGTGACATGTTTGTCATGGTGTGTAGTTGCGTGTGACATGTTTGTCATGGTGTGTAGTAGTTGTGTGTAACATGTTTGTCATGGTGTGTAGTTGTGTGTGACATGTCTGTCATGGTGTGTAGTTGTGTGTAACATGTATGTCATGGTGTGTAGTTGCATGTGACATGTCTGTCATGGTGTGTAGTTGTGTGTGACATGTTTGTCATGGTGTGTAGTTGTGTGTGACATGTTTGTCATGGTGTGTAGTTGTGTGTGACATGTCTGTCATGGTGTGTAGTTGTGTGTGACATGTTTGTCATGGTGTGTTGTTGTGTGTGACATGTTTGTCATGGTGTGCTGTTGTGTGTGACATGTATGTCATGGTGTGTAGTTGTGTGTGACATGTTTGTCATGGTGTGTAGTTGTGTGTGTGACATGTTTGTCATGGTGTGTAGTTGTTGTGTGTGACATGTTTGTCATGGTGTGTAGTTGTGTGTGTGTGACATGTTTGTCATGGTGTGTAGTTGTTGTGTGTGACATGTTTGTCAGGGTGTGTAGTTGTGTGTGTGACATGTTTGTCTTGGTGTGTAGTTGTTGTGTGTGACATGTTTGTCATGGTGTGTTGTTGTGTGTGTGACATGTTTGTCATGGTGTGTAGTTGTTGTGTGTGACATGTTTGTCATGGTGTGTAGTTGTGTGTGTGTGACATGTTTGTCATGGTGTGTAGTTGTTGTGTGTGACATGTTTGTCATGGTGTGTAGTTGTTGTGTGTGACATGTTTGTCATGGTGTGTAGTTGTTGTGTGTGACATGTTTGTCATGGTGTGTAGTTGTTGTGTGTGACATGTTTGTCATGGTGTGTAGTTGTTGTGTGTGACATGTTTGTCATGGTGTGTAGTTGTGTGTGTGACATGTTTGTCATGGTGTGTAGTTGTTGTGTGTGACATGTTTGTCATGGTGTGTAGTTGTGTGTGTGTGTTGTGTTTGTCATGGTGTGTAGTTGTTGTGTGTGACATGTTTGTCATGGTGTGTAGTTGTTGTGTGTGACATGTTTGTCATGGTGTGTAGTTGTTGTGTGTGACATGTTTGTCATGGTGTGTAGTTGTGTGTGTGACATGTTTGTCATGGTGTGTAGTTGTTGTGTGTGACATGTTTGTCATGGTGTGTAGTTGTGTGTGTGACATGTTTGTCATGGTGTGTAGTTGTTGTGTTTGTCATGGTGTGTAGTTGTTGTGTGTGACATGTTTGTCATGGTGTGTAGTTGTTGTGTGTGACATGTTTGTCATGGTGTGTAGTTGTTGTGTGTGACATGTTTGTCATGGTGTGTAGTTGTTGTGTGTGACATGTTTATCATGGTGTGTAGTTGCGTGTGACATGTTTGTCATGGTGTGCTGTTGTGTGTGACATGTATGTCATGGTATGTAGTTGTGTGTGACATGTCTGTCATGGTGTGTAGTAGTTGTGTGTGACATGTCTGTCATGGTGTGTAGTTGTGTGTGACATGTATGTCATGGTGTGTAGTTGTGTGTGACATGTCTGTCATGGTGTGTAGTAGTTGTGTGTGACATGTCTGTCATGGTGTGTAGTTGTGTGTGACATGTTTGTCATGGTGTGTAGTTGTTGTGTGTGACATGTTTGTCATGGTGTATAGTTGTTGTGTGTGACATGTTTGTCATGGTGTGTAGTTGTTGTGTGTGACATGTCTGTCATGGTGTGTAGTTGTTGTGTGTGACATGTTTGTCATGGTGTGTAGTTGTTGTGTGTGACATTTCTGTCATGGTGTGTAGTTGTGTGTGTGTGTGTGACATGTCTGTCATGGTGTGTAGTTGCATGTGACATGTATGTCATGGTGTGTAGTTGTGTGTAACATGTCTGTCATGGTGTGTAGTTGTGTGTGACATGTTTGCCATGGTGTGTAGTTGTGTGTGACATGTCTGTCATGGTGTGTAGTTGTGTGTGACATGTATGTCATGGTGTGTAGTTGTGTGTAACATGTCTGTCATGGTGTGTAGTTGTGTGTGACATGTATGTCATGGTGTGTAGTTGTTTGTGACATGTCTGTCATGGTGTGTAGTTGTGTGTAACATGTATGTCATGGTGTGTAGTTGCATGTGACATGTCTGTCATGGTGTGTAGTTGTGTGTAACATGTTTGTCATGGTGTGTAGTTGTGTGTGACATGTCTGTCATGGTGTGTAGTTGTGTGTGACATGTTTGTCATGGTGTGTAGTTGCATGTGACATGTTTGTCATGGTGTGTAGTTGCGTGTGACATGTTTGTCATGGTGTGTAGTTGCGTGTGACATGTTTGTCATGGTGTGTAGTTGTGTGTGACATGTTTGTCATGGTGTGTAGTTGTGTGTGACATGTGTGTCATGGTGTGTAGTTGTGTGTGACATGTCTGTCATGGTGTGTAGTTGTGTGTGACATGTTTGTCATGGTGTGTAGTTGTGTGTGACATGTTTGTCATGGTGTGTAGTTGTGTGTGACATGTTTGTCATGGTGTGTAGTTGCGTGTGACATGTTTGTCATGGTGTGTAGTAGTTGTGTGTAACATGTTTGTCATGGTGTGTAGTTGTGTGTGACATGTCTGTCATGGTGTGTAGTTGTGTGTAACATGTATGTCATGGTGTGTAGTTGCATGTGACATGTCTGTCATGGTGTGTAGTTGTGTGTGACATGTTTGTCATGGTGTGTAGTTGTGTGTGACATGTTTGTCATGGTGTGTAGTTGTGTGTGACATGTCTGTCATGGTGTGTAGTTGTGTGTGACATGTTTGTCATGGTGTGTAGTTGCATGTGACATGTTTGTCATGGTGTGTAGTCGTGTGTGACATGTTTGTCATGGTGTGTAGTTGTGTGTGACATGTTTGTCATGGTGTGTAGTTGTGTGTGACATGTCTGTCATGGTGTGTAATAGTTGTATGTGACATGTTTGTCATGGTGTGTAGTTGTGTGTGACATGTTTGTCATGGTGTGTAGTTGTGTGTGACATGTTTGTCATGGTGTGTAGTTGCATGTGACATGTCTGTCATGGTGTGTAGTAGTTGTGTGTGACATGTTTGTCATGGTGTGTAGTTGTGTGTGACCTGGTTAACCGCTGGAGCCTGCCCAGGAAAGGTGTAGTTAGGTAAACTGCCCGCCGGCGATATAGCCCAAAATGGTGCTGATGCAGGCGTAAAACCCGAAATATAACATATAATATTACCTAGCATAGTGATGTATTATTCACAACAACCAATTCCATACCTTCATGGTGTGTACCTTCAAGGACGCTGTCTATTTCTCACTATTACTATGAAGAATGGGTTCTCTTCAATAAGTTAGCCTGACAAGAGGTAGTTGGAATTGATCACCGTGATCTGCTGACATGTTCATAGCTTCAATGTGAAGGTCACTGATACTAAGTTTAGAAAACATGTACATGATATTGTTGTTTTGGCACAAGTGATCATCCTGGCGTGACAGCATGTTGCACACAAAATCAAGGTCCTTTACTTCAAAGGTGGAGCCTCGGGGGTGAAATGGATCATGTGTCTCCCATGCTAGGCTATATGTGGTTCTTAATAGTCTCTCAGTACTGATGTTTGGATGCATTTCAAATCAATTTAAATATATTTATTTCATAACTCTCGTGACATCAGGTCTGTTGTCCAATCAATGTCTTAATTTCTATATCTACATTCGCCATTATAAGCAATGTTAAATTAGCCACACGCCCCTTGTGTACTGAAATGTGTATATCATTTACAGAGTAATTTCGCATTCCTAAAATATATGATTGGTCTTCAGAAAGGCCCTCGGCCTCAATTTGTTTCAAGCCCCGCCTTGCAGGTATTTAATTAGGAGTTTTGATCCATATTGTGACCTGGCAGTATTATTTGATAGGCAAGTACATTTTCAGCTGCACCTATTGGAGGCTGCCAGGTGACTAGTAATGGCCATTTTTACAATATGGGATATGTGCAGTCTAAACCATTGGCCCACATCGATGGTACACTGAGCATTCGATACAGGAATGGTGATGTTTGTCATAAAGGAACTGCAAATGAGGCTCATCGGTCCACCAGAATTAACTTCTTCTGTGCAGACACTGAGGTAGGTATAGTAAAATAAGATATTTCTGCTGCCTTTAAATACAGACATTTCAAAATATAGCTACAGTAAGCTTCTCCTGTAATTATATTCTCATGACGCTAAATATTTGATCGTTAATATCTGAATATTTGTACCAAATGAGGTGCCATTTTTCCAATGTTAGTTATGGTAAAACCGTTAATCGACCTTACAGCAATAATCTATTGGTATTTAGTAGGGATTGCATCAAATGGCAAAAACGGTATTCGAATATTCGATTGGTTAATTATTCGAATATTCGGAACCACATGACCTCTTACATGTCATAGTATTTTGCTCCTCCCTAATTGTCCTCCTAATTGCCGGTCGTGTGACTGGCACGTGCGTACACATGCTCCATGCTATTCACATGATTCAGGTGAATTGATTTTCCACCTGTTTCAAATAAAAATCATGTAATAACGATATACAGTCAAACCTGTCTTAAGCAGCCAGCCAAGGGAGTCAGAGAAAGTGGCTGCTTAGTACAGGTGGCTGCTTAATAGAGGTTAAATATATAAGAAAACAACCAATTGGGAATCTGGAAACTGGCTGCTTAATACAGGTTGGCTGCTTAATGAAGGTGACTACTAACACAGGTTTGACTGTAGTTAAATGATTATTATTTGAATCAGATGGAAAGTCAATATTTTTACTGTGGACCATGTATACAAAGAACATGTTTTTCATGTTTATTTATCCAGCAAGCATCATTTTAACACACGTTTGTACAAGCATAATATCCATGACAAATTCTGGCTCCCGTGTGTCAATAATATGAGCAAATACACAGTATAGTGTGTTTTACGTTTATTTATCGTCGCTACCGGTTACCCATATGAGCGACGCCTCCTGAAGAGATTAGTCATTTTAGATTTTGGAGGATAGTGCAATGATACAGAAAGAGACCCATTACAGAGTCTCCTCTGGTTCTTTTATGTGCACAGTGTAAAGCACCGACACGAGATCTGGGTTTAACGTCCCATCTGAAAGACTGTTAATTTTATTAGGGTCAGACGGGGGATCGAACCTGCGATCCCTGGATTACTAGTCCAGCGTGTTAACCACTGGACTACAGATCCGTCTGTTACACAATATCAAAATGTGAGGTGTGTATATAGGATCCCATAGTGACCAATTCACATGGTACTGTGCTTTCAAAGTAAAGTTATAATACCGTTGGAATATTGCACTACTGTATAGGTAAGGCAATATACGATAGCTTACAGGTGATTTATTGTTTAATAGGTTATACCTGACTTATAGCTTACAGGTGATGTATTGTTTAATAGGTTATACCTGACTTATAGCTTACAGGTGATGTATTGTTTAATAGGTTATACCTGACTTATAGCTTACAGGTGATGTATTGTTTAATAGGTTATACCTGACTTATAGCTTACAGGTGATGTATTGTTTAATAGGTTATACCTGACTTATAGCTTACAGGTGATGTATTGTTTAATAGGTTATACCTGACTTATAGCTTACAGGTGATGTATTGTTTAATAGGTTATACCTGACTTATAGCTTACAGGTGATGTATTGTTTAATAGGTTATACCTGACTTATAGCTTACAGGTGATGTATTGTTTAATAGGTTATACCTGACGTACCCATAATGCAATAGTCACAATGGTGTATCGAATGTTTGTTTACAACCGTTATTACTTTACTTTGAAAGCACAGTATTTTCATGTGCATATGTTCATACCTTGTATATTTATTTTCAGCATAGCCCTGTATATGAGACAGAAACATCGACCTGCGAGTATGTGTTTAACTGGCGAACACCAGCCGCATGTCCATTACAGGTAGGTAGTGTATTTATTCAGCAGGAAATTGCCAGGTATAAGGTCACAACATTATTTGATCAGAACCTACAGAGACACCCATTGTTCTCATAGTTGGTTATCATACTTGGTAGGCAGATTGGTTCCAGCACTGGTCATCATACTTGGTAGGCAGATTGGTTCCAGCACTGGTCATCATACTTGGTAGGCAGATTGGTTCCAGCACTGGTCATCATACTTGGTAGGCAGATTGGTTCCAGCACTGGTCATCATACTTGGTAGGCAGATTGGTTCCAGCACTGGTCATCATACTTGGTAGGCAGATTGGTTCCAGCACTGGTCATCATACTTGGTAGGCAGATTGGTTCCAGCACTGGTCATCATACTTGGTAGGCAGATTGGTTCCAGCACTGGTCATCATACTTGGTAGGCAGATTGGTTCCAGCACTGTCATCATACTTGGTAGGCAGATTGGTTCCAGCACTGGTCATCATACTTGGTAGGCAGATTGGTTCCAGCACTGGTCATCATACTTGGTAGGCAGATTGGTTCCAGCACTGGTCATCATACTTGGTAGGCAGATTGGTTCCAGCACTGGTCATCATACTTGGTAGGCAGATTGGTTCCAGCACTGGTCATCATACTTGGTAGGCAGATTGGTTCCAGCACTGGTCATCATACTTGGTAGGCAGATTGGTTCCAGCACTGGTCATCATACTTGGTAGGCAGATTGGTTCCAGCACTAGTCATCATACTTGGTAGGCAGATTGGTTCATGCATTAGTCACCATAGTTGGTAGGCAGATTGGTTCCAGCACTAGTCATCATACTTGGTAGGCAGATTGGTTCATGCACTAGTCACCATACTTGGTAGGCAGATTGGTTCCAGCACTAGTCATCATACTTGGTAGGCAGATTGGTTCATGCACTAGTCACCATACTTGGTAGGCAGATTGGTTCCAGCACTAGTCATCATACTTGGTAGGCAGATTGGTTCCAGCACTGGTCATCATACTTGGTAGGCAGATTGGTTCCAGCACTAGTCATCATACTTGGTAGGCAGATTGGTTCCAGCACTGGTCATCATACTTGGTAGGCAGATTGGTTCATGCACTAGTCATCATACTTGGTAGGCAGATTGGTTCCAGCACTGGTCACCATACTTGGTAGGCAGATTGGTTCCAGCACTGGTCATCATACTTGGTAGGCAGATTGGTTCCAGCACTGGTCATCATACTTGGTAGGCAGATTGGTTCCAGCACTAGTCATCATACTTGGTAGGCAGATTGGTTCCAGCACTGGTCATCATACTTGGTAGGCAGATTGGTTCCAGCACTAGTCATCATACTTGGTAGGCAGATTGGTTCCAGCACTGGTCATCATACTTGGTAGGCAGATTGGTTCCAGCACTGGTCATCATACTTGGTAGGCAGATTGGTTCCAGCACTGGTCATCATACTTGGTAGGCAGATTGGTTCCAGCACTGGTCATCATACTTGGTAGGCAGATTGGTTCCAGCACTGGTCATCATACTTGGTAGGCAGATTGGTTCCAGCACTGGTCATCATACTTGGTAGGCAGATTGGTTCCAGCACTGGTCATCATACTTAGGCAGATTGGTTCCAGCATGGTCACAACTTGGTAGCAGATTGGTTCCAGCACTGTCACATACTTGGTAGGCAGATTGGTTCCAGCACTGGTCATCATACTTGGTAGGCAGATTGGTTCCAGCACTGGTCATCATACTTGGTAGGCAGATTGGTTCCAGCACTGGTCACCATACTTGGTAGGCAGATTGGTTCCAGCACTGGTCATCATACTTGGTAGGCAGATTGGTTCCAGCACTGGTCATCATACTTGGTAGGCAGATTGGTTCTAGCACTGGTCATCATACTTGGTAGGCAGATTGGTTCCGGCACTGGTCACCATACTTGGTAGGCAGATTGGTTCCAGCACTGGTCATCATACTTGGTAGGCAGATTGGTTCCAGCACTGGTCATCATACTTGGTAGGCAGATTGGTTCCAGCACTGGTCATCATACTTGGTAGGCAGATTGGTTCCAGCATTAGTCACCATACTTGGTAGGCAGATTGGTTCCAGCACTAGTCATCATACTTGGTAGGCAGATTGGTTCCAGCACTGGTCATCATACTTGGTAGGCAGATTGGTTCCAGCACTAGTCATCATACTTGGTAGGCAGATTGGTTCATGCACTAGTCATCATACTTGGTAGGCAGATTGGTTCCAGCACTGGTCATCATACTTGGTAGGCAGATTGGTTCCAGTACTGGTCATCATACTTGGTAGGCAGATTGGTTCATGCACTAGTCATCATACTTGGTAGGCAGATTGGTTCATGCACTAGTCATCATACTTGGTAGGCAGATTGGTTCATGCACTAGTCATCATACTTGGTAGGCAGATTGGTTCATGCACTAGTCACCATACTTGGTAGGCAGATTGGTTCATGCACTAGTCATCATACTTGGTAGGCAGATTGGTTCCAGCACTGGTCATCATACTTGCTAGGCAGATTGGTTCCAACACTAGTCACCATACTTAGTAGGCAGATTGGTTCCAGTACTGGTCACCATACTTGGTAGGCAGATTGGTTCATGCACTAGTCATCATACTTGGTAGGCAGATTGGTTCCAGCACTGGTCATCATACTTAGTAGGCAGATTGGTTCCAGTACTGGTCACCATACTTGGTAGGCAGATTGGTTCTAGCACTGGTCATCATACTTGGTAGGCAGATTGGTTCATGCACTAGTCATCATACTTGGTAGGCAGTTTGGTTCCAGCACTGGTCATCATACTTAGTAGGCAGATTGGTTCCAGTACTGGTCACCATACTTGGTAGGCAGATTGGTTCTAGCACTGGTCATCATACTTGGTAGGCAGATTGGTTCATGCACTAGTCATCATACTTGGTAGGCAGATTGGTTCTAGCACTAGTCATCATACTTGGTAGGCAGATTGGTTCTAGCACTAGTCATCATACTTGGTAGGCAGATTGGTTCATGCACTGGTCATCATACTTGGTAGGCAGATTGGTTCATGCACTGGTCACCATACTTGGTAGGCAGATTGGTTCATGCACTAGTCACCATACTTGGTAGGCAGATTGGTTCCAGCACTAGTCATCATACTTGGTAGGCAGATTGGTTCTAGCACTGGTCATCATACTTGGTAGGCAGATTGGTTCATGCACTAGTCACCATACTTGGTAGGCAGATTGGTTCATGCACTAGCCACCATACTTGGTAGGCAGATTGGTTCCAGCACTAGTCACCATACTTGGTAGGCAGATTGGTTCATGCACTAGTCATCATACTTGGTAGGCAGATTGGTTCCAGCACTGGTCATCATACTTGCTAGGCAGATTGGTTCCAGTACTGGTCACCATACTTGGTAGGCAGATTGGTTCCAGTACTGGTCACCGTACTTGGTAGGCAGATTGGTTCATGCACTAGTCATCATACTTGGTAGGCAGATTGGTTCCAGCACTGGTCATCATACTTGGTAGGCAGATTGGTTCCAGTACTGGTCACCATACTTGGTAGGCAGATTGGTTCATGCACTGGTCATCATACTTGGTAGGCAGATTGGTTCCAGTACTGGTCACCATACTTGGTAGGCAAATTGGTTCATGCACTAGTCATCATACTTGGTAGGCAGATTGGTTCATGCACTAGTCATCATACTTGGTAGGCAGATTGGTTCATGCACTAGTCACCATACTTGGTAGGCAGATTGGTTCATGCACTAGTCATCATACTTGGTAGGCAGATTGGTTCCAGCACTAGTCATCATACTTGGTAGGCAGATTGGTTCCAGCACTAGTCATCATACTTGGTAGGCAGATTGGTTCCAGCACTAGTCATCATACTTGGTAGGCAGATTGGTTCATGCATTAGTCACCATAGTTGGTAGGCAGATTGGTTCCAGCACTAGTCATCATACTTGGTAGGCAGATTGGTTCATGCACTAGTCACCATACTTGGTAGGCAGATTGGTTCCAGCACTAGTCATCATACTTGGTAGGCAGATTGGTTCATGCACTAGTCACCATACTTGGTAGGCAGATTGGTTCCAGCACTAGTCATCATACTTGGTAGGCAGATTGGTTCCAGCACTGGTCATCATACTTGGTAGGCAGATTGGTTCCAGCACTAGTCATCATACTTGGTAGGCAGATTGGTTCCAGCACTGGTCATCATACTTGGTAGGCAGATTGGTTCATGCATTAGTCATCATAGTTGGTAGGCAGATTGGTTCCAGCACTGGTCACCATACTTGGTAGGCAGATTGGTTCCAGAACTGGTCATCATACTTGGTAGGCAGATTGGTTCCAGCACTGGTCATCATACTTGGTAGGCAGATTGGTTCCAACACTAGTCATCATACTTGGTAGGCAGATTGGTTCCAGCACTGGTCATCATACTTGGTAGGCAGATTGGTTCCAGCACTAGTCATCATACTTGGTAGGCAGATTGGTTCCAGCACTGGTCATCATACTTGGTAGGCAGATTGGTTCATGCATTAGTCATCATAGTTGGTAGGCAGATTGGTTCCAGCACTGGTCACCATACTTGGTAGGCAGATTGGTTCCAGAACTGGTCATCATACTTGGTAGGCAGATTGGTTCCAGCACTGGTCATCATACTTGGTAGGCAGATTGGTCATTATCAGTATTTATTATTTATTTTGAGGTTGATAGGAATTAGGTCACGGTCATGGTAACTGACATGAAAACGGTTTCCTATGAATAGATCACGATTGGATTGTTTGTAAAATACAGCATAGTGCACAAATGTATTATAATCTTGTGTGTTGAACTACTACCGGTAATATACTTATTACTATTTTTAATTAAAATTATCCATTTTGATAAATGAACTGGTCCAAATATAATATTATGATTTTTTTTTTTTTAAACTTTATTTTACAACGATTGTGAAGCAAGTTTTAACAACTTATATTAATCACTTGTTGGCGTGGATGAAAGCGTAAATGTGGTCATTCGTGTTTCTGATTAATTTATTGGTCTAAACATATCATTCACCAGTCCGTGTCACTTACCTGGCTGGCTGCTTTAGACATGTTAGACTGTATAGGAAATATGTTTAACAACTTGTCTATTTGTTGTTGTGGATGCAGGTACATGTAGAGAAAGTAGTTTACCTGTAAGGTGTGTGTTGTTCCTGGCGGAAATATGTAGGCACATGGCTTGGTGTATATTTGTTGTTTTACATATATGATAAATTGGGTAGTCACATGTATGGAGGTGTATTATGTATATTCCCATAGGAGGAAATGAATGGCTACCAGGCTGGAGGTTTTTAATGTAATCATATTATATTTGCTATCGGTATTTTACATTCACATAATTACATACATACATACATAACCATGGCAATGCAAAGAAACAGCAAAATGTGTTCGGCAACAAGTTCTAACAACATTAGTAAATGCCCTCCCGAAACTGGAGGTGTCTGTGTGATTTCCCCTTAGGAGTAAATAAAATATCCGGCTGTTAGATGTGTATGTGTCTATTTCCATATGAGGCAATCAATGACAGGAGGTGTATGTGTAGTTTATGAGGATATGGGTATATCAAGATGATGTTAACGGGAAATATGTTCATTCAATTGCTGGCTGAGTGCTTCTAAATCAATGAATGGAGGTGTATGTGTAGTTTATGAGGATATGGGTATATCAAGATGGTGTTAATGGGAAATATTTTCATTCAATTGCTGGCCCAGTGGTTATGGTTATTAACTTCTAATCATTTAACCCCTACTACTGTAATTTCAAATCCCACTGAGGTTGTCCTATTATTTCATGTGCAGAAGCTATCTAGCTGTATGACGGTGGTTCTACCAGAGTGCATGTCTGTGCCTGCGATACTGCATGTCTGTGCCTGCGATACTGCATGTCTGTGCCTGCGATACTGTATGTCTGTGCCTGCGATACTGCATGTCTGTGCCTGCGATACTGCATGTCTGTGCCTGCGATACTGCATGTCTGTGCCTGCGATACTGCATGTCTGTGCCTGCGATACTGCATGTCTGTGCCTGCGATACTGCATGTCTGTGCCTGCGATACTGCATGTCTGTGCCTGCGATACTGCATGTCTGTGCCTGCGATACTGCATGTCTGTGCCTGCGATACTGCATGTCTGTGCCTGCGATACTGCATGTCTGTGCTGCGATACTGCATGTCTGTGCCTGCGATACTGCATGTCTGTGCCTGCGATACTGCATGTCTGTGCCTGCGATACTGCATGTCTGTGCCTGCGATACTGCATGTCTGTGCCTGCGATACTGCATGTCTGTGCCTGCGATACTGCATGGGGTCTTCCTCCACCAACAATAGCTGGAAAGTCGCTGCATGACCTAATCTGTTGCTATGACTTTAAACCCCCAAAACAAAGAAAACATGTTTTTATTGATCACATGTTTGGGTGTTACTTGTATAGTCATGAACCATCACCAGTATTGCTATATTTCTTGTCGTTTTCTTAGTAAACAAAATGTAGTATACAATAAAGGAAAAATATGACAACTACAATTATATACCACTCTATAGTTTGCTGGACAGTTAACCCGTAACCTGCCGAATAAATTGGATGGCATGTGCAAACAACAGATTTGTTATACCACGACTGATCAAGATCTATATTGTTCTTAGTTCCACTAACCGAACAGCAAACAGCATAGAACCTGATCGTGTAATGCCACATCTGATCAAGTTCTATATTGTTCTTAGCTCCACTAACCGAATAGCAAACAGCATAGAACCTGATCGTGTAGTGCCACATCTGATCAACATCTATATTGTTCTTAGTTCCACTAACCGAATAGCAAACAGCATAGAGCCTGATCGTGTAATGCCACATCTGATCAAGTTCTATATTGTTCTTAGTTCCACTAACCGAATAGCAAACGGCATAGAACCTGATCGTGTAGTGCCACATCTGATCAAGATCTCTATTGTTCTTAGCTCCACTAACCGAATAGCAAACAGCATAGAGCCTGATCTGGCTCTATGCTGTTGGCAAAAGTGACTAGTTGTTATTGGCAGGTTACGGGTTAACAATAAATTTCAACTGTTTTATCTGCAGTCTATCACTGGCAGTGAATGTAAAGTAGTGGACCCACGTTACAAGTACGAGTTTGACTTAAATGTGCTGCAGAGAAAAGGCTCGGATTATCAGGTTGTATCGGGCGATTACAAGTACCTCATCAACATCTGTGCACCCTTACATGAAACATGTGGGAGTAATGCAGCAGTTGGAGCCTGCCAGACAAAGCCGCTTGAAACAGGCTATGCACCGGTGGATGCAGGTTTGTTGTACTTTACAGTGTGCATTGTAGGACATAATCCCATCCCCCCCCAACATAATCCCACCATGTTTTTTGGCACAGGTGGACATAATTCCCCATATAGAAACCCAGGTATGACAAAATGCCTTCATTCAGATTCAAGGGAGGACCTTAACACAAACTCTAGATGTGTGGATTTTGTCCTCCTGTGTTGTTCTATGGGTGGGGGTGGGTTATACCCGTATCCTCCAGTGTAAACACTGTTTCCATGTGTATGTGAACAGATTATGGGTAATGTAACAGGAAATTAGATTTAATACAAAGCGATATTTGTGAATCTGCTTAGTACTTCAGATTACCAATATAGCAGGATATTCCCTCCCCCATGATATTCCCTCCCCCCATGATATTCCCTCCCCATGATATTCCCTCCCCCATGATATTCCCTCCCCCCATGATATTCCCTCCCCATGATATTCCCTCCCCCATGATATTCCCTCCCCCATGATATTCATTCCCCCATATCATTCCCTCCCATGATTTCCCTCCCCCATGATATTCCTTCCCTCATGATATTCCCTCCCCATGATATTAATCCCCCCATGATATTCCCTCCCCATGATATTCCTCCCCCATGATATTCCTTCCTCCATGATATTCCTCCCCATGATATTCCTCCCCATGATATTCCCTCCCCCATGATATTCCCCCCCATGATATTGCCTCCCCATGATATTGCCTCCCCCATGATATTCCTCCCCCATGATATTGCCTCCCCCATGATATTGCCTCCCCATGATATTGCCTCCCTCCATGATATTGCCTCCCTCCATGATATTGCCTCCCTCCATGATATTGCCTCCCCATGATATTGCCTCCCTCCATGATATTGCCTCCCCCCATGATATTGCCTCCCTCCATGATATTTCCTCCCTCATGATATTGCCTCCTACATGATATTTCCTCCCTCCATGATATTGCCTCCCTCCATGATATTGCCTCCCTCCATGATATTGCCTCCCCCCATGATATTGCCTCCCTCCATGATATTGCCTCCCCCATGATATTTCCTCCCTCCATAATATTGCCTCCCCCATGATATTCATTCCCCCATATCATTCCCTCCCATGATATTCCCTCCCCCATGATATTCCTTCCCTCATGATATTCCCTCCCCATGATATTAATTCCCCCCATGATATTTCCGCCCTCCATGATATTGCCTCCCCCATGATATTTCCTCCCTCCATGATATTGCCTCCCCCATGATATTGCCTCCCCCTGTGGGATGGGGGTTTATATCCTGTGTTTGCTGTGCTACTGGCAAGGAAAGAAATGTTTGTTGAAGGTATACAATATAACATATATGTATAGCCAAGTTTGTTGAAAGTATACAATATAACATATATATATAGCCAAGTTTGTTGAAGGTATACAATATAACATATATGTATAGCCAAGTTTATTGAAGGTATACAATATAACATATATCTATAGCCAAGTTTGTTGAAGGTATACAATATAACATATATATATAGCCAAGTTTGTTGAAGGTATACAATATAACATATATATATAGCCAAGTTTGTTGAAGGTATACAATATAACATATATATATAGCCAAGTTTGTTGAAGGTATACAATATAACATATATCTATAGCCAAGTTTGTTGAAGGTATACAATATAACATATATGTATATATATAGCCAAGTTTGTTGAAGGTATACAATATAACATATATCTATAGCCAAGTTTGTTGAAGGTATACAATATAACATATATATATAGCCAAGTTTGTTGAAGGTATACAATATAACATATATATATAGCCAAGTTTGTTGAAGGTATACAATATAACATATATATATAGCCAAGTTTGTTGAAGGTATACAATATAACATATATCTATAGCCAAGTTTGTTGAAGGTATACAATATAACATATATGTATATATATAGCCAAGTTTGTTGAAGGTATACAATATAACATATATCTATAGCCAAGTTTGTTGAAGGTATACAATATAACATATATATATAGCCAAGTTTGTTGAAGGTATACAATATAACATATATATATAGCCAAGTTTGTTGAAGGTATACAATATAACATATATATATAGCCAAGTTTGTTGAAGGTATACAATATAACATCTAGCCAAGTTTGTTGAAGGTATACAATATAACATATATATATAGCCAAGTTTGTTGAAGGTATACAATATAACATATATATAGCCAAGTTTGTGAAAGTATACAATATAACATATATCTATAGCCAAGTTTGTTGAAGGTATACAATATAACATATATCTATATATATAGCCAAGTTTGTTGAAGGTATACAATATAACATATACCAAGTTTGTTGAAGGTATACAATATAACATATATATATATAGCCAAGTTTGTTGAAGGTATACAATATAACATATATCTATAGCCAAGTTTGTTGAAGGTATACAATATAACATATATCTATATATATAGCCAAGTTTGTTGAAGGTATACAATATAACATATAGCCAAGTTTGTTGAAGGTATACAATATAACATATATATATAGCCAAGTTTGTTGAAGGTATACAATATAACATATATCTATATATATATAGCCAAGTTTGTTGAAGGTATACAATATAACATATATCTATAGCCAAGTTTGTTGAAGGTATACAATATAACATATATCTATAGCCAAGTTTGTTTAACATGTAATAATATACTGCAAATCATTGTGCCCTTATATTTAGTTTAAACAATATTTATTTCGTTGAATAAACATAGTCAAGTATAAATAATATGTACATACATGTAGGATTGAGGAGAACAACCTGCTTGTATGGTTACCTCTTTCCTAAGAATGCCCTCATATTTGTATTTGGTTTACCAAATTATGAACTTTTCTTTGCTCAAGGATTGAATTACTTTGAGGAAGATAGTCGTATCCTTCCAACCAATGTTTCACTATCATTGCAATGATAAACGTATGCCAGAGAAATCTGAAACGAGGGGGGTGGGGTGGACTCTCATATACCGTATATTGATATATTTGTGGGGG
>CM026387.1:75410587-75444022 GCA_014843695.1 Archivesica marissinica | reverse complement strand
AAGCTAGCGCGCTAACCACTGTGCTAATTGGACAGCTATTGCTCGTGAGATGTTGCGGATTTGTTAAATTTGTTGTTTGACATTATATATCGTTTTCAATGTGACTGCCCGGTGCATTAGTAGCTTTCACTGTTCCATTAATTGAAATAAAATTATGTAAATACGGGATTAACACGTAAATACGGGCTTAACACGTAAATACGGGCTTAACATGTAAATATGGGCTTAACACAGCTTTTGTATCATTTATGGTTATATACAGTCTTAAAATGTTCAGAAAATGCATCATCAACGTGTAGTCCGCCTCCGTGGTCGAGTGGTTACGGTCGCTGACTTGTATAACACTGTAACCTATCATCACTGATGGTCAGGGGTTCGAGCCCCGCTCAGGCCGTGTCTCATTTATATGAAAAAGTTGGCAGTTTCTTATGAAGGTTGATGCACCCAAGTACTGGTTAACTGCTGGAGCCTGCCCAGGAAAGGTGTTGTTGGGTAAACTGCCCGCCGGCGATAAAGCCCAAAATGGTGCTGATGCAGGTGTAAAACCCGAACTAACAAACATAACATAACAAACAAGTATCATCAACGTGTGTTTCTTAGACACACTTTAAAGCAGCACAACTGTATTGTATGCCCCTATAAACACAACATAGCTTCATTTTATTCCTTAAATGGTGGAAGTTGTGATAGCGCAGTGGATGCGCGTTCGCTTCAGGTTCTGCTGGAGCCGTTACAATTATGCCCTTAGGCAAGGCATTTAATTTCCACGTTGCTTCTTCTCTCTCCCTTGTGGCGATGGATTCCATCACGAATGAGGTCTCGAGAGTGATTAATATAAGTTATATGAACTAGTTTCGCAATCGAGCTAAAATAAATTTGTATAAGCTATTCCTTAAATGCAAAACTGTGTGTATGTTGTCCTGTGGTTTCAGTGTAACCATGTCTTTCCCCTCATCTTTGTGGGTGCGAGTCATTGTAAAGTCAGTTTCTTACAATTACTGCACATTTGAATTATTGTGGAGTTAGCTGCATACAATCACTGTGGAGTTTGTTACACTCAATGTAGGTTTGAGTCACTGTGGACTCAGCTACATACAATCACTGTGGAGTTTGTTACACTCAATGTAGGTTTGAGTCACTGTGGACTTGGCTACATACAATCACTGTGGAGTTTATTACACTCAATGTAGGTTTGAGTCACTGTGGACTCGGCTACATACAATCACTGTGGAGTTTGTTAAACACTCAATGTAGCTTTGAGTAACTGTGGACTCGGCTACATACAATCACTGTGGAGTTTGTTACACTCAATGTAGGTTTGAGTCACTGTGGACTCGGCTACATACAATCACTGTGGAGTTTGTTAAACACTCAATGTAGGTTTGAGTCACTGTGGACTCGGCTACATACAATCACTGTGGAGTTTGTTAAACACTCAATGTAGGTTTGAGTCACTGTGGACTCGGCTACATACAATCACTGTGGAGTTTGTTAAACACTCAATGTAGGTTTGAGTCACTGTGGACTCGGCTACATACAATCACCGTGGAGTTTGTTACACTCAATGTAGGTTTGAGTCACTGTGGAGATAGCTACATACAATCACTGTGGAGTTTGTTATACTCAATGTAGGTTTGAGTCACTGTGAACTCGGCTACATACAATCACTGTGGAGTTTGTTACACTCAATGTAGGTTTGAGTCACTGTGGACTTGGCTACATACAATCACTGTGGAGTTTGTTACACTCAATGTAGGTTTGAGTCACTGTGGACTCGGCTACATACAATCACTGTGGAGTTTGTTAAACACTCAATGTAGGTTTGAGTCACTGTGGACTCGGCTACATACAATCACTGTGGAGTTTGTTAAACACTCAATGTAGGTTTGAGTCACTGTGGACTCGGCTACGTACAATCAATGTGGAGTTTGTTACACTCAATGTAGGTTTGAGTCACTGTGAACTTGGCTACATACAATCACTGTGGAGTTTGTTATACTCAATGTAGGTTTGAGTCACTGTGGACTCGGCTACATACAATCACTGTGGAGTTTGTTATACTCAATGTAGGTTTGAGTCACTGTGGACTCGGCTACATACAATCACTGTGGAGTTTGTTATACTCAATGTAGGTTTGAGTCACTGTGGACTCGGCTACATACAATCACTGTGGAGTTTGTTATACTCAATGTAGGTTTGAGTCACTGTGGACTTGGCTACATACAATCACTGTGGAGTTTGTTAATCTCAATGTAGGATTGAGTCACTGTGGACTCGGCTACATACAATCACTGTGGAGTTTGTTACACTCAATGTAGGTTTGAGTCACTGTGGACTCGGCTACATACAATCACTCTGGAGTTTGTTACACTCAATGTATGTTTGAGTCACTGTGAACTCGGTTACATACAATCAGTGTGGAGTTAATTTATTACACTCAATGTAGGTTCGAGTCACTGTGGACTCGGCTACATACAATCAATGTGGAGTTAATTTATTACACTCAATGTAGGTTTGAGTCACTGTGGACTCGGCTACATACAATCACTGTGGAGTTTGTTACACTCAATGTAGGTTTGAGTCACTGTGGACTCGGTTACATACAATCAGTGTGGAGTTAATTTATTACACTCAATGTAGGTTTGAGTCACTGTGGAATCGGCTACATACAATCAGTGTGGAGTTAATTTATTACACTCAATGTAGGTTTGAGTCACTGTGGACTCGGCTACATACAATCACTGTGGAATTTGTTACACTCATTGTAGGTTTGAGTCACTGTGGACTCGGCTACATACAATCACTGTGGAGTTTGTTATACTCAATGTAGGTTTGAGTCACTGTGGACTCGGCTACATACAATCACTGTGGAATTTGTTACACTCAATGTAGGTTTGAGTCACTGTGGACTCGGCTACATACAATCACTGTGGAGTTTGTTACACTCAATGTAGGTTTGAGTCACTGTGGACTCGGCTACATACAATCACTGTGGAGTTTGTTATACTCAATGTAGGTTTGAGTCACTGTGGACTCGGCTACATACAATCACTGTGGAGTTTGTTATACTCAATGTAGGTTTGAGTCACTGTTGACTCGACTACATACAATCAGTGTGGAGTTTGTTATACTCAATGTAGGTTTGAGTCACTGTGGACTCGGCTACATACAATCACTGTGGAGTTTGTTATACTCAATGTAGGTTTGAGTCACTGTGGACTCGGCTACATACAATCACTGTGGAGTTTGTTACACTCAATGTAGGTTTGAGTCACTGTGGACTCGGCTACATACAATCACTGTGGAGTTTGTATACTAATGTAGGTTTGAGTCACTGGACTCGGCTACATACAATCACTGTGGAGTGTTATACTCAATGTAGGTTTGAGTCACTGTGGACTCGGCTACATACAATCACTGTGGAGTTTGTTATACTCAATGTAGGTTTGAGTCACTGTGGACTCGGCTACATACAATCACTGTGGAGTTTGTTATACTCAATGTAGGTTTGAGTCACTGTGGACTGTGGGTTTGTTTTGTGGTTGGTTGTGGTGGTTTTGTGGGTTTGTTCGGCTACATACAATCACTGTGGAGTTTGTTACACTCAATGTAGGTTTGAGTCACTGTGGACTCGGCTACATACAATCACTGTGGAGTTTGTTATACTCAATGTAGGTTTGAGTCACTGTGGACTCGGCTACATACAATCACTGTGGAGTTTGTTATACTCAATGTAGGTTTGAGTCACTGTTGACTCGACTACATACAATCAGTGTGGAGTTTGTTATACTCAATGTAGGTTTGAGTCACTGTGGACTCGGCTACATACAATCACTGTGGAGTTTGTTATACTCAATGTAGGTTTGAGTCACTGTGGACTCGGCTACATACAATCACTGTGGAGTTTGTTACACTCAATGTAGGTTTGAGTCACTGTGGACTCGGCTACATACAATCACTGTGGAGTTTGTTATACTCAATGTAGGTTTGAGTCACTGTGGACTCGGCTACATACAATCACTGTGGAGTTTGTTACACTCAATGTAGGTTTGAGTCACTGTGGACTCGGTTACATACAATCAGTGTGGAGTTAATTTGTTATACTCAATGTAGGTTTGAATCACTGTGGACTTGGCTACATACAATCACTGTGGAGTTGTTTTGTTATACTCAATGTAGATTTGAGTCACTGTGGACTCGGCTACACACAATCACTGTGGAGTTAATTTGTTATACTCAATGTAGGTTTGAGTCACTATACTGTAGGATTGAGTAATGATGGAATGTTTTAATTGGGGACCTCTCAAGATTGATGTAAACCTATTACAATATAGGGTGAATACTTTCATATTAAATATTTCATGCCAAACACTAGTCTAATTATGAATTACTTTCAGTAGAAAATATATGTGTATCTGGCTAGGTGTTTGTCAAGTCAAAGTCAAGTCAAGTCAAAGCACATTTTATTCTCTCATTTCATATGCATACATGAAAGAATGAGTCTTATGATAACAAATATTTACGAGGCTTGATAGTTTTTATTTCTAGTGTAATGTTTCTTGTCTAATTCTCCTCAAAATGAAATTTCAGGTCCACGGTTCATCGAGGAATCTCAAAACTGTCATTATTTGTTTGATTGGCCCACAAACCACGCGTGTCCCTATCATGTATCAGCAACATGTAGCATCAAAGATTCAATCGGGAACAGCTATGACCTTAGTGTTCTTGAACTGTTGAATGACAACTATGAGGTTACAGATACTGTCGAGAAGAAACGATACATTCTCAATGTTTGTAGATCTGTCATACATAAACCAAGTAAGTCAGTTTATTTTAAGCTTTCCAATGAAATATAGAAATTTATCAGTGAAATATAATGTGTTATTGCAATGGTTGAAAGCAGTGGAATAACACATTTTATTTCTCACTGCTTTGTTCATGTGGTAGTTTGCCATTGCATGTTGAAATGTTGCGAACATTTTCGGACTCGAGCGCCCAGTGTCTTTTGTGACGTAATTTATGGTCGTCTATACAAAATGTTCTAGTGCTATTGAGTATATGATTGCATTCTATTGTATTCTATTGCATTCTATTGTATTCTATTGTATTCTATTGCATTCTATTGCATTATATTGCATTCTATTGCATTATATTGCATTCTATTGTATTATATTGCATTCTATTGTATTATATTGTATTATATTGCATTCTATTGTATTCTATTGCATTCTATTGCATTATATTGCATTCTATTGCATTATATTGCATTCTATTGTATTCTATTGCATTCTATTGTATTCTATTGCATTCTATTGTATTGTATTCTATTGCATTATATTGCATTATATTCTATTGCATTCTATTGCATTCTATTGTATTCTATTGCATTCTATTGCATTCTATTGTATTCTATTGCATTCTATTGTATTCTATTGCATTCTATTGTATTGCATTCTATTGTATTGCATTCTATTGCATTATATTGTATTCTATTGCATTATATTGTATTCTATTGCATTATATTGTATTATATTGTATTATATTGCATTCTATTGTATTGCATTCTATTGCATTCTATTGCATTCTATTGTATTCTATTGCATTCTATTGTATTCTATTGCATTCTATTGTATTGCATTCTATTGTATTATATTGCATTCTATTGCATTCTATTGTATTCTATTGCATTCTATTGCATTCTATTGTATTCTATTGCATTCTATTGTATTCTATTGCATTCTATTGTGTTGCATTCTATTGCATTCTATTGTATTCTATTGCATTATATTGCATTATATTGTATTCTATCACAATTGTGTGTGTTTTACCTTTATTTATCGTCGCTACCGGTTGCCCATATGAGCGACGCCTCCTTAAGAGATTAGTCATTTTAGAGTTTTGGAGGATAGTGCAATGATACAGACAGAGACCCTTTCCCGAATCTCATCTGGTTCTTTTCACTATGTAAAGCACCGACACGAGACCTTGGTTTAAAGTCCCATCTGAAAGACTGTTAATTTTATTAAGGTCAGACCGGGGATCAAACCTGCGATCCTGTTGCACATATGAGTGACTCCTCCTGCAGAGTTTGTCATTTTAGATTTTGTAGCATAGTACAATGATACAGACAGAGATCCATTCCAGAGTCTCCTCTTGTTTTTTATGAGCACAGTGTAAAGCACCGACTCTAGACCTCGGATTACAGGCCCATCTTATAGACTGGTAATATTATTAGGGTCAGACCGGGTATCGAACCTGCAATCCCAGGATTCACAGTCCCAATGTGTTAGCCATTGGACTACTGACCAGTCCATTCCGTCTCATGTGAACAAATGACGTACATGATGTACCATATAGACAGACAGTTGATACAGCACAATATGTAATATTACAGATGCTACGTGCCCATATACAGCAGCTGCATGCATGGTTGACCTCACCAAACCAGAGAGTGCCACAGACAAGTATGTGTAGTTATGCCATATAGCTCTATGTAGTTAAGTAGCATGTAGGTTTTTGTAATATTATAACTCTGGATAAAAGCATAATAATTAGGGATGGCAACGAATGTTCGAATATTAAAACCATATTCGAATATTAAAAAAAAAATTCAAATCAAATTTTAATAAATTGCAGTTAAATCATAACTTAAAAGGATATAATTATATATTTGTTTAAATGTCATTGAATTAAGTTTCGAAAACAAAGAATGACCCAATGCGTGCCCGAAGGTGCGAAATGTCATCGCGATTTGGCTCCAAATAACAAAGGAGGGTGATGACATGTTGTTCACACCAATGCTGGCTAGTCTCTTAGATCCTAGGTACAAACGATTGCCGTTTTTAACCTCAGAGCAATGTGGGATAGTTGAGGAAACGCTAGAAAGTTATGTTGAAGAACTGCCATTACGATTACCGACGAATGAAAGTGAAATTACAACCAGCAAACCACCGAGTAAAAGAAGGAAATTATGCTTCTTAGTGTATGACACCCCCGAGAAAGAACAATCGGACGATCTAAAATCGTACTGGCTAGAAAAAATGGATCCCTACTGTAAACCCTAGAATGGTGGCGACGGAACGAACACACATTCCCAAAAGTGGCGCAAGTCGCAAAGAAAGTACTAGCCGTTCCGTCAACGTCAGTTGGTTAGTATTTTCTCCCCCGCCAGACTCTTGATAAACAAATTAAAGAATAGAGTGTCCAGTGACCTTGTGGACAGCATCATATTCTTGAATAAAAACAAGCTGCCTAAGGGGTGTGACATGCATGTAGGTGACACTAACTAGTGTTGTTAAATAGAATGGCCAGCTCTACGGGACTCAGAATATAATGTAAATGTGTTCGATTTGTTTGTTTGTTTGTTCCAATCTAATATAAAGAGATTGTGTTCACTAATTAAAATGGTTGTAATTTAAATTAGTTTATTTTTCAAATTTATCCCCATTCAGAGAGCGAAATTTTATTTTCACAAACCCACCAAGCGGAGTTGTTTATCAATCAACACAAGCCGCATATTTAAAACGCCGACAGTAGACTTCACGTTTACATAATTCTAACATGCCACCACTTTCAATAGAACTGTGTTGGTAAAATCTTTATCTCAACCAGCCGATCAGAATATAGTATCAACCACGCATAAAGATCCCGCCTTTACGCGCCTTCATCACTTGCTCCGCCAGACTTAGGGTCAAAACGCGTGGTTGATGTCATTATTCAGTTGGGTGGTTGAGAAAAATGCTTACCAACGGTGTTACCTGTCAGCGATGCAAGAGTAAAGTGGAAATCGAAAGTTGGAGAAATTTGCGAATATTCGTTTGGAAGATCATCCGAATATTCGAATATCACAATCACCATTCGTTGCCATCCCTAATAATAATTAATGATTTAGTGTTTGTGGATTGGCAAGTTATGTTGTATTATATCAGTTATTCTGTGCTGCAATCGTATACATCAAGGACCTAGATTAGTTTATGAAAAACCTTTTTTGCTTAGTTTCGAAACTATTTGTAACAACTTTATGCTAATCACTCTTGCTGGTGGAATCCATCACCATGAGACAGTCCTGGTGGAATCCATCACCATGAGACAGTCCATCACCATGAGACAGTCCTGGTGGAATCCATCACCATGAGGCAGTCCTGGTGGAATCCATCACCATGAGGCAGTCCTGGTGGAATCCATCACCATGAGACAGTCCTGGTGGAATCCATCACCATGAGGCAATCCATTACCATGAGGCAGTCCTGGTGGAATCCATCACCATGAGACAGTCCTGGTGGAATCCATCACCATGAGGCAGTCTTGGTGGAATCCATCACCATGAGGCAATCCATCACCATGAGGCAGTCTTGGTGGAATCCATCACCATGAGACAGTCCTGATGGAATCCATCACCATGAGACAGTCCTGGTGGAATCCATCACCATGAGGCAGTCCTGGTGGAATCCATCACCATGAGACAGTCCATCACCATGAGACAGTCCTGATGGAATCCATCACCATTAGGCAGTCCTGGTGGAATCCATCACCATTAGGCAGTCCTGGTGGAATCCATCACCATGAGACAGTCCTGGTGGAATCCATCACCATGAGGCAGTCCTGGTGGAATCCATCACCATTAGGCAATCCTGGTGGAATCCATCACCATGAGACAGTCCTGGTGGAATCCATCACCATGAGACAGTCCTGGTGGAATCCATCACCATGAGACAGTCCTGATGGAATCCATCACCATGAGGCAGTCCTGGTGTAATCCATCACCATGAGGCAGTCCTGGTGGAATCCATCACCATGAGGCAGTCCTGGTGGAATCCATCACCATTAGGCAGTCCTGGTGGAATCCATCACCATTAGGCAATCCTGGTGGAATCCATCACCATGAGACAGTCCTGGTGGAATCCATCACCATGAGGCAGTCCTGATGGAATCCATAACCATGAGGCAGTCCTGGTGGAATCCATCACCATGAGGCAATCCATCACCATTAGGCAGTCCTGGTGGAATCCATCACCATGAGACAGTCCTGATGGAATCCATCACCATGAGGCAGTCCTGGTGGAATCCATCACCATGAGGCATTCCTGGTGGAATCCATCACCATGAGACAGTCCTGGTGGAATCCATCACCATGAGACAGTCCTGATGGAATCCATCACCATTAGGCAGTCCTGGTGGAATCCATCACCATGAGGCAGTCCTGGTGGAATCCATCACCATTAGGCAGTCCTGGTGGAATCCATCACCATGAGACAGTCCTGGTGGAATCCATCACCATGAGGCAGTCCTGGTGGAATCCATCACCATTAGGCAGTCCTGGTGGAATCCATCACCATGAGACAGTCCTGATGGAATCCATCACCATGAGGCAGTCCTGGTGGAATCCATCACCATGAGGCAGTCCTGGTGGAATCCATCACCATGAGGCATCCTGGTGGAATCCATCACCATGAGACAGTCCTGGTGGAATCCATCACCATGAGGCAGTCCTGGTGGAATCCATTACCATGAGGCAGTCCTGGTGGAATCCATCACCATGAGGCAGTCCTGGTGGAATCCATCACCATGAGACAGTCCTGGTGGAATCCATCACCATGAGGCAGTCCTGGTGGAATCCATCACCATAAGGCAGTCCTGGTGGAATCCATCACCATGAGACAGTCCATCACCATGAGACAGTCCTGGTGGAATCCATCACCATGAGGCAATCCATCACCATGAGACAGTCCTGGTGGAATCCATCACCATGAGGCATCTGGTGAATCCATCACCATGAGACAGTCCTGATGGAATCCATCACCATGAGGCAGTCCTGGTGGAATCCATCACCATGAGACAGTCCTGGTGGAATCCATCACCATAAGACAGTCCTGGTGGAATCCATCACCATGTGACAGTCCTGGTGGAATCCATCACCATGAGGCAGTCCTGGTGGAATCCATCACCATGAGGCAGTCCTGGTGGAATCCATCACCATGAGGTAATGAGAGTTTCACTGTCTTATTTAAGGGAACCACCACCGTGGAATTGGTGGGACTATTACTCCCTCAAGAGGGGCTTGTATATGGGAAAGGGGTCAAGATGAGCTTGTATGTGGGAAAAGGGTCAAGAGGGGCTTGTATGTGGGAAATTGGTCAAGAGTGTCTTGTATGTGGGAAAGGGTCAAGAGGGGCTTGTATGTGGGAAAGGGGTCAAGAGGGGCTTGTATGTGGGAAAGGGGTCAAAAGGGGCTTGTATGTGGGAAAGGGGTCAACAGGGGCTTGTATGTGGGAAAGGGGTCAAGATGAGCTTGTATGTGGGAAAAGGGTCAAGAGGGGCTTGTATGTGGGAAAGGGGTCAAGAGGGGCTTGTATGTGGGAAAGGGGTCAAAAGGGGCTTGTATGTGGGAAAGGGGTAATTACATGTGTCTGTTTGTACTTCAGTTTGATATGCATGCTAATATATCCACCCCAGGTATAAGAGTATAGGACAGCCCAATGGTTTCCAGATGAACTACGAGAATGGACAAATAGTCATTGTTTACAACAACGGAGATCTGTGTGAGAACGGGAAAGTCAACATGACAACACATATAACATTCACATGTGACCGGGATGCAAAGGTATTTATATCCAGTGAGGACATGATCATCTTATTACATATGTCGTAGTCTAAAATCCCATGGATAAGGGTCCTTCTCGTAACCGATGGGCTGCAAATTTGTTTGCCCTGCTAGATCCACGGTTGTGATTTCCATAGGCAAGATATTTAAGTTCACAGTGCCTCATAGTAATTGAACAATTGATTCAATCATAGAGAAATAGTCTGTTTATCTTCTAGCATATCCACTAGCAGTTTGACTAGAGCATCACAGGACTTAAGTTTGTAGGTAATTAGTAGCGGTTAACTGAAAAGCGGAATCGGCCGGTTGTCATGCATCTGACGGCAACGACGGTTTGAACATCGGTTTTGCTGATTGTTGGGGGAAACAATACTTGTTGGAATAGAACATTTAATACAACGGTGTACATACATACTAAGAATGAGAATAAAGCCCATAATTTACTGCACACACGCCATTCCAGTTAATTTGCATTATAGAGTAATGACTATAATGTGTAGTATATAAACAATAATCTGTCAGACGGACACATTGCATCATACCTGCAAATAGAACTGCCCATCATTCCGTGGTACGTCATTTCCACACACGACAATCATTTTATTATAATATTATTGTGTAAAACATATCCCGTGTCACTACTGCAATAAAAAATGTCACACAAACTTGCAGAATTATCAACCAAAACTACACAAAAGGTAATGCCGCGTCATTCTGCAGACAAAGATACTTTGAAACGCTGACAGCCGCTTTTATGCTGTTATACATGCAATATTTTTCCCTGTAAAATAATGTTTTTTTAAATTTGCCTCCATTATTAATTAAACACATTCCAGTGTTAATAATATTTTATTGCCAGGCGAACCTCCGATTATTTTTAGTCAAACAAACACATCTGTAATTATTTTGAATTTCTAGACAAAAAATGAATTTGTACTACTATGGGATAGAAATCTAAACATGCTTCTAATGTTAATAATATATATAAAAAAAATTATTAGGCCTGCACGTGAATTTGCAATTATTATTATATTGAACAAATACCTCTGTATACAAAATCAGGAATATATAATTATGATCCTTTGCTTAACCCATTCAACCCCAAGTAACTGACACGGACTGGTGCATGCTATTTTTAGACCAATAAATTAATAAGAAAATTACATTTGGACCAGTTCATTTATCAAAATGGGTAATTTTATCTAAAAATAGTAATAATTATTACTGGCAAAAAAGTGCAGATCCTGAATCTGGATCTACACTTTTCATAAGCCTATTTAGAGGCCTGTGGGGTTGAAAGGGTTAAACTGCTTGACAGAAACACTGTGTAGGAGCAATAACAATCAGTATCTGCCAACTGACTGTCGAAATAATCAGCAATCTGTTCACGGTCCGACTGACTGTCGAAATAATCAGCAATCTGTTCACGGTCCGACTGACTGTCGAAATAATCAGCAATCTGTTCACGGTCCGACTGACTGTTGAAATAATCAGCAATCTGTTCACGGTCCGACTGACTGTCGAAATAATCAGCAATCTGTTCACGGTCCGACTTACTGTCGAAATAATCACCAATCTGTTCACGGTCCGACTGACTGTCGAAATAATCAGCAATCTGTTCACGGTCCGACTGACTGTCGAAATAATCACCAATCTGTTCACGGTCTGACTGACTGTCGAAATAATCACCAATCTGTTCACGGTCGTGACTGTCAATATAATCAGCAATCTGTTCACGGGCTGACTGTCTGTCGAAATAATCAGCAGGCTGGATTGATAATGGGTTAATCACTAGTAGTCATAGAGACATAGTTTCCTTGAGCTGCCTCACTTCTCTCCATGCTGAGCTGAATGTGAGTGTTTCATATAGAACAATAGAGATATTGGTCAGCAAGCGTGTGTGTATTTTACGTTTATTTATCGTCGCTACCGGTTGCCCATATGAGCGACGCCTCCTGAAGATATTAGTCATTTTAGATTTTGGAGGATAGTGCAATGGTACAGACAGAGACCCATTCCAGAGTCTCCTCTGGTTCTTTTACGTGCACGGTGTAAAGCACCGACACGAGACCTCGGTTTAACGTCCCATCTGAAAGACTGTTAATTTTATTAGGGTCAGACGGGGGATCGAACCTGCGATCCCTGGGTTACCAGTCCAGCGTGTTACCACTGGACTACAGATCCGTCAAGCAAGCTTCTCCCTCGTATACCATAAATGTTTCCCTCTCTTGAAGTTGTAGCTGAAGCCCATTGAAGCATGACATTATGACAAAACATCTTATTTTGGTTCATTCTAGCACTCGAGTCCAGTTGGTCATTTTATGGTCGGTGAATGTGACCACCATTTCATGTGGTCGTCTGCTGCAGCTTGTGCCCCGGATAGTGGCGGTGGAGACATTAGCGTGGACACAGATAAAATAACCTGCAAAGTCACCAACCCAGCCACTGGTATGTATTGTTGCCAAGGTTTGGATTTTAGGCTTAGGGAGTTTTCTTGGGCACCAACAATGACAGAAGTCATATAAAAGGGGCAAGTGCTAGGCAGACCAGGCATAAATTAACGTTACAATAACTTCATAACAAGGAAGACATCATTTATAATGCAGAGAGATTCCTAGCTGGATTTGAAAGAAAAAATATGCCTACTTCGTTATTGGCTATGTGAAAAGTCAACTACAGGGAAATGAGGGCAGCAGAGAGGAAGGGTGCAGCAGAGAGGAAGGGTACAGCAGAGGAAGGGTGCAGCAGAGGAAGGGTGCAGCAGAGGAAGAGTGAAGCAGAGGAAGAGTGAAGCAGAGGAAGAGTGAAGCAGAAGGGAAGGGTGCAACAGAGGGGTAGGGTGCAGCAGAGAAAGAGTGCAGCAGAAGGGAAGGGTGCAGCAGCGGGAAAGGGTGCAGCAGAGGAAGGGTACAACAGAGAGGAAGGGTGCAACAGAGGGGAAGGGTGCAACAGAGGAAGGGTGAAGCAGAAGGGAAGGGTACAGCAGAGGGGAAGGGTGCAACAGAGGGGAAGGGTGCAGCAGAGGGGAAGGGTGCAACAGAGGGGAAGGGTGCAGCAGAGGGAAGGGTGCAGCAGAGGGGAAGGGTGCAGCAGAGAGGAAGGGTGCAACAGAGGGGAAGGGTGCAACAGAGGGGAAGGGTGAAGCAGAAGGGAAGGGTACAGCAGAGGGGAAGGGTGCAGCACAGAGGAAGGGTGCAGCAGAGAGGAAGTGTACAGCAGAGGGGAAGGGTGCAGCTGAGAGGAAGGGTGCAACAGAGAGGAAGGGTGCAGCAGAGAGGAAGTGTACAGCAGAGAGGACGTGTACAGCAGAGGGGAAGGGTACAGCTGAGAGGAAGGGTGCAACAGAGAGGAAGGGTGCAACAGAGAGGAAGGGTGCAGCACAGAGAAAGTGTACAGCAGAGAGGAAGTGTACAGCAGAGGGGAAGGGTGCAGCTGAGAGGAAGGGTGTAGCACAGAGGAAGTGTACAGCAGAGGGGAAGGGTGCAGCTGAGAGGAAGGGTGCAACAGAGAGAAAGGGTGCAACAGAGAGGAAGGGTGCAACACAGAGAAAGTGTACAGCAGAGAGGAAGTGTACAGCAGAGGGGAAGGGTGCAGCTGAGAGGAAGGGTGTAGCACAGAGGAAGTGTACAGCAGAGGGGAAGGGTGCAGCTGAGAGGAAGGGTGCAACAGAGAGAAAGGGTGCAACAGAGGGGAAGTGCAATAATAAACATGTCTTTTGTTGCAATAATATACATGTATGTTGTTGCAATAATAAACATGTATGTTGTTGCAATAATAAACATGTATGTTGTTGCAATAATAAACATGTATGTTGTTGCATTAATATACATGTATGTTGTTGCAATAATAAACATGTCTGTTGTTGCAATAATATACATGACTACTGCATTACCTAATTTTTTACTACAAAGACTAAACTTTGTGCAAATTCTTGTAGTCCAAAATGAAATGGACTTGCCCTGGCTTCGGGCTAATGGGTTGCAGTGAAGACTGATCCATTCATAGTATAGATATGTAACCAAAATACTGGAACACAGATTTGTATAGAATATAATGTGTACAACTCACAGTGTCTGTCTGTCTGTCCATCCGTCCTTCCCCTCTGTCTGTCTGCCTGCCCGATCGCCCGCCCGTCTGTCCGTCCGTCCATCTGTAGGAATACATGTAAATCTTTGTTTCCAGGCACAGTGTTTGATTTGTCAGGTCTTAAAGTGACTAAAGGTACACCATGGTCTGTGCTAGACGCAAATGGACACAAATATGAGTTTAACGTATGCGGAGCAGTGAAGAACAGTGCCTGTGATGGGGCATCAGATTCCATGGGTAAGTTACAAGGCACGTACACGCCAAATGTCGGAGACAAAATCTCTGTTAAAACTATCTAACCTTTAGAACCCTTCTCACACTCCATCTGTTATAGCCAGCAAAAAATAAAACAAGTCTTATATTTTATGTTACCACATAACCTTGCTTTTCCCAGTGTAATACAGTCATATCATAATTTGTTATATGTACACACGTGTAATAACACCTTGAAGGATTCTGATTGGTTGAGAAAATAATCCTTATAATTTGTAAAGTAAACTTTAAAGCATGCATATTTCTATGTGAATTATTGGTACATGTTAATGGTAAGACAATATATTATTTAAAAAAGTCTTAACACAATTATGACGCTTTAAGACATAAATATAAAGCTGCTTTGCATAGTGACGTCATGACAATTTAGCGACGTCGTGACAATTTGTGCTGACATTTTGTGCCAAAATGAAAGTAGCAGCGTTATTTTGTGCAATAATATGATTAAAACCCAATAATAATGTGATGAAAAGGATCTTACACTCGGGGGATTTCATACGTATGAACTCACCACTCATGTAAGATCCTATATATATGCAACTTGTTTACAGTACACGTTGTAGATTATCATATGAACAAAAGAAAGAAATATGTGTCGGTGCTTTACACCGTGCACAACAGACGGATATATAGTCCAGTGGTAACACGCTGGACTGGTAATCCCGGGATCGCAGGTTCGATCCCCCGTCTGAACCTAATAAAATTAACAGTCTTTAAGATGGGACATTAAACCGACGTCTCGTGTCGGTGCTTTACACCGTGCACATTAAAGAACCAGAGGAGACTCTGGAATGGGTCTCTGTCTGTATCATTGCACTCTCTTCCAAAAGTCTAAAATGACTAATCTCTTCAGGAGGCGTCGCTTATATGGGCAACCGGTAGCGACGATAAATAAACGTAAAGCACACACACACTCAATTCCGTTTATGTGGCAATAGAGAACAAAGGATTGCCACTTATTATACAATTTTGTGTATGTCTGTTTGTCTGACAGTCTGGGCACTTCTCGTCCGGAGCAAAACTTGTAAGGAGATGAAATGAAACATGAATAAGTAATAAAGGGCAATGAGGCGGGGTGCAGTGTGCAAGAACCATAACTCTCTCTGTTGTACTTACTGAATTATCTCCCCTTTTGAGTTCATTAAATGCTTCTCTGGAGCTCGAAACTATTCAAGGAAATCAAATGAAACTTAAAATAGTGATATACAGGGTGCAGTGTGCAAGAAACATAACTCTCTGTGTTGTACTAACCAAATTATCTCCCCTTTTCAGTTCATTAAATGTTTGTCTGCAGCATAACCTCGAACTGTATTGAAGGAAATCAAATGAAACTGTTAACATTTATATAGGACAATGAGGTGGAGTAAAACCATAACTCTCTGTGTTGCACTAACCAAATTATCTCCCTTTTCAGTTCATTAAATGCTTGTTCGAACAGTACTGAAGGATATCGAATTAAACTTTAAACATTTATATAGGATAGTGAGGCGGAGTGCAAAGCGCGTTAGTGGTCACCTCTATTATACAGTCAAACCTGTGTTAGTGGTCACCTTTATTATACAGTCAAACCTGTGTTAGTGGTCACCTTTATTATACAGTCAAACCTGTGTTAGTGGTCACCTTTATTATACAGTCAAACCTATCTTAGTGGTCACCTCTATTATACAGTCAAACCTGTGTTAGTGGTCACCTCTATTATACAGTCAAACCTATGTTAGTGGTCACCTCTATTATACAGTCAAACCTGTGTTAGTGGTCACCTCTATTAAGCAGCCAACCTGTATTAAGCAGCCAGTTTCCAGATTCCCAATATGTTGTTTTATTATACATTTGACCTCTAGTAAGCAGCCGCCTGTGCTAAGCAGCCACTTTGTGAGATTCACTTGACTGGCTGCTTAAGACAGGTTTGACTGTACCTCAATATTTCGTTGCTAAATATATAATACATGTGAAAAGATAGCCGTGCAAATGGACTGGTTTTGATTCTTGCTTTATTGCAACAGGTGTTTGTCAATCACCAGATCCTAAATATAACGCTGGTAATGCTTATCATGATCTGTGGTTCGACGATGGTGTCATCATCCAAAACTTGACGGGCGGAGACCCCTGTCATAACGCACATTATCAGAGAAGCACCATTATTTCTTTTGTGTGTAACGGTCACAGAGGACTGGGTCGCCCCGTGTTTGTGGACGAGACGGAGGAGTGTACATACTATATTGCCTGGCACACTAACCTTGTCTGCGAGATGGAAGAGGTAAGTAGATTATTTATTGCAGAGTCATGCCTCACTGTTGATAATCAAACATAACCAAGACATTATACCTTGTCACCGCCGTGTTTGAAGATGTTATACCTTGTCACCATCATGTTTGAAGACATTACACCTTGCTACCATCATGTTGTAAGACATTATACCTTGTCACCATCATGTTTGAAGACATTACACCTTGCTACCACCGTGTTTGAAGACATTATACCATGTCACCATCGTGTTTGAAGAAATTACACCTTGTCACCATCATGTTTGAAGACAATACACCTTGCTACCACCATGTTTGAAGACATTACACCTTGTCACCATCGTGTTTGAAGACAGTATACCTTGTCACCACCGTGTTTGAAGACA
The DNA here is from genome assembly GCA_014843695.1 of Archivesica marissinica. Lineage (NCBI taxonomy): Eukaryota > Metazoa > Mollusca > Bivalvia > Venerida > Vesicomyidae > Archivesica > Archivesica marissinica. The sequence continues at coordinate 75,426,434 of CM026387.1, read as the reverse complement.
TTACACCTTGTCACCATCATGTTTGAAGACATTACACCTTGCTACCACCATGTTTGAAGACAGTACACCTTGTCACCATCGTGTTTGAAGACATTATACCTTATCACCATCATGTTTAAAGACATTACACCTTGCTACCACCGTGTTTGAAGACATTACACCTTGTCACCATCGTGTTTGAAGACAGTATACCTTGTCACCACCGTGTTTGAAGACATTACACCTTGTCACCATCATGTTTGAAGACATTACACCTTGCTACCACCATGTTTGAAGACATTACACCTTGTCACCATCGTGTTTGATTACATTATACCTTATCACCATCATGTTTGAAGACATTACACCTTGCTACCACAGTGTTTGAAGACATTACACCTTGTCACCATCGTGTTTGAAGACAGTATACATTGTCACCACCGTGTTTGATGACATTATACCTTGTCACCCACTGTGTTTGAAGACATTATACCTTGTCACCCACCGTGTTTGAAGACAGCATACCTGGTCACCACCGTGTTTGAAGACATTACACCATGTCACCACCGTATTTGAAGACATTATACCTTGTTACCCACCATGTTTGAAGACATTATACCTTGTCACCCACCGTGTTTGAAGACATTATACCTTGCTACCACCGTGTTCGAGGACATTATACCTTGTCACCACCGTGTTTGAAGACATTATACCTTGTCACCATCATGTTTGAAGACATTACACCTTGCTACTATCGTATTGTAAGACATTATACCTTGTCACCACTGTGTTTGAAGACATTATACCATTACACCTTGTCACCACCGTGTTTGAAGACATTACACCTTGTCACCACTGTGTTTGAAGACATTATACCATTACACCTTGTCACCACCATGTTTGAAGACATTATACCATTACACCTTGTCACCACCGTGTTTGAAGACATTACACCTTGTCACCACCGTGTTTGAGGACATTATACCATTACACCTTGTCACCACTGTGTTTGAAGACATTATACCATGTCACCACTGTGTTTGAAGACATTATACCTTGTCACCACTGTGTTTGAAGACATTATACCATTACACCTTGTCACCACCATGTTTGAAGACATTATACCATTACACCTTGTCACCACCATGTTTGAAGACATTATACCATTACACCTTGTCACCACCGTGTTTGAAGACATTACACCTTGTCACCATCGTGTTCGAAGACATTATACCATTACACCTTGTCACCATCGTGTTTGAAGACATTACACCTTGTCACCATCGTGTTGGAGGACATTATACCATTACACCTTGTCACCATCGTGTTTGAAGACATTACACCTTGTCACCATCGTGTTTGAAGACATTATACCATTACACCTTGTCACCACCGTGTTTGAAGACATTATACCATTACACCTTGTCACCACGTGTTTGAAGACATTACACCTTGTCACCATCGTGTTTGAAGACATTATACCATTACACCTTGTCACCATCGTGTTTGAAGACATTACACCTTGTCACCATCGTGTTGGAGGACATTATACCATTACACCTTGTCACCACCGTGTTTGAAGACATTTACCATTACACCTTGTCACCACCGTGTTTGAAGACATTATACCATTACACCTTGTCACCACCGTGTTTGAAGACATTACACTTGTCACCACCGTGTTTGAAGACATTACACCTTGTCACCATCGTGTTTGAAGACATTATACCATTACACCTTGTCACCACCGTGTTTGAAGACATTACACCTTGTCACCATCGTGTTTGAAGACATTATACCATTACACCTTGTCACCACCGTGTTTGAAGACATTACACCTTGTCACCACCGTGTTTGAAGACATTACACCTTGTCACCATCGTGTTTGAAGACATTATACCATTACACCTTGTCACCACCATGTTTGAAGACATTATACCATTACACCTTGTCACCACCGTGTTTGAAGACATTACACCTTGTCACCATCATGTTTGAAGACATTATACCATTACACCTTGCTACCACCGTGTTTGAAGACATTATACCATTACACCTTGTCACCACCGTGTTTGAAGACATTACACCTTGTCACCACCGTGTTTGAAGACATTACACCTTGTCACCATCGTGTTTGAAGACATTACACCTTGTCACCATCATGTTTGAAGACATTATACCATTACACCTTGTCACCACCGTGTTTGAAGACATTATGCCATTACACCTTGTCACCACCGTGTTTGAAGACATTATACCATTACACCTTGTCACCACCGTGTTTGAAGACATTACACCTTGTCACCATCATGTTTGAAGACATTATACCATTACACCTTGTCACCACCGTGTTTGAAGACATTATACCATTACACCTTGTCACCACCGTGTTTGAAGACATTACACCTTGTCACCATCATGTTTGAAGACATTATGCCATTACACCTTGTCACCACCGTGTTCGAAGACATTATACCATTACACCTTGTCACCACCGTGTTTGAAGACATTACACCTTGTCACCATCATGTTTGAAGACATTATACCATTACACCTTGTCACCATCATGTTTGAAGACATTATACCATTACACCTTGTCACCACCGTGTTTGAAGACATTATACCATTACACCTTGTCACCACCGTGTTTGAAGACATTATACCATTACACCTTGTCACCACCGTGTTTGAAGACATTATTCCTTGTCACCATCGTGTTGGAAGACATTATGCCATTACACCTTATCACCACCATGTTTGAAGACATTATACCTTGTCACCACTGTGTTTGAAGACATTATACCTTGTCACCATCGTGTTTGAAGACATTACACCTTGTCACCATCATGTTTGAAGACATTATACCATTACACCTTGTCACCATCATGTTTGAAGACATTATACCATTACACCTTGTCACCATCATGTTTGAAGACATTACACCTTGTCACCATCGTGTTTGAAGACATTATACCATTACACCTTGTCACCACCATGTTTGAAGACATTATACCATTACACCTTGTCACCACCGTGTTTGAAGACATTATGCCATTACACCTTGTCACCACCATGTTTGAAGACATTATACCATTACACCTTGTCACCATCATGTTTGAAGACATTATGCCATTACACCTTGTCACCACCATGTTTGATGACATTATACCATTACACCTTGTCACCATCATGTTTGAAGACATTATACCATTACACCTTGTCACCATCATGTTTGAAGACATTATGCCATTACACCTTGTCACCACCATGTTTGATGACATTATACCATTACACCTTGTCACCATCGTGTTTGAAGACATTATACCATTACACCTTGTCACCACCGTGTTTGAAGACATTATACCATTACACCTTGTCACCATCGTGTTTGAAGACATTATACCATTACACCTTGTCACCACCGTGTTTGAAGATGATTGGATAATAATTACTCCAGGTTGACCACGTTGACCATCCAACGGCAATAATTTAAGTCTTACTAATATAATCAGGCTGAACTTCTCGTTTCTTGTCTAGGTCGCTTCAATGGCGACTGGATAAGAAAAAGAAGGAAAGTCTTGATTAAAATCTAAAACTAATGAACATTTGTTTTGTAATTATTATTTCACTTTACAGATTAGATGCTCTGTGGATACCAACAATTTCCAAACCATTGATTTATCTCCCCTGAGTCAAGACCCTGACGTTATTGTACACTCGACAGACGACGGATCAGAATTCTACCTCAGTGTATGCTCTGCCCTCACACCGACCACCAGCATCCTCTGTCCTCCGGGCTCGGGTGTTTGTCTTGTGAAGCATGGTGATGGTGTACTTCAAACTGTAAGTGTAATTAGAATAAAACTTCACGTATAAACAATCTAATATTTTAAGAACCTGGTCCGGAGGTTATAAAACATTTATCAGATCTCAAACTCAAGCTCAAGTGATCTGATTGGTTGATTCTGAGTGTTACTGTCAGCTGAACCAATCAGACGATGGAGACTGCGTTTTGAGATTGGAGAAAAGTTTTATAAAAATTGGAAAATAAAAATTGTACTCAAATTTGGTTTTCGGAATCTCCAATAATCAGCAAACCAGTATTAATCTTTGAGTATGTTTTTTAACACAGGAGGACAAAATCTAGGGTTAGTGTTAGGGATACCTGTGTGTGTGTGTTTATTGTAGCTACCGGTTGCACATATGAGCCACGCCTTGCACCATGCACCATGCACGTAAAAGAACCAGAGGAAATTCTTGAATGGGTCTCTGTCTGTATCATTGCACTATCCTCCAAAAATCTAAAATGACTAATCTCTTCAGGAGGCGTCGCTCATATGGGCAACCAGTAGCGACGATAAATAAACATAAAACACAAAAATCATAAAATATGTCAAATTGTAAACCTAGGTTTGTGAACCTTTCAGAGGCAGATCCCGGCAGATTAATGGTATTAGAACTATTTACAGCGGGTTAATATAATAAAACTGTTACAGAGTGTGTGTGTTTTACGTTTATTTATCGTCGCTACCGGTTGCCCATATGAGCGACGCCTCCTAAAGAGATTAGTCGTTTTAGATTTTGGAGGATAGTGCATGATACAGACAGAGACCCATTCCAGAGTCTCCTCTGGTTCTTTTACATGCACGGTGTACAGCACTGACACGAGACCTCAGCTTAAAGTCCCATCTGAAAGATTGTTCATTTTATTAGGGTCAGATGGGGGATCGAACCTCATTTAGTCAAGCTTATATATAGTGCTTATAAAACCAGTCTGGAAGTGGAAGTCATGTTAGCGCAGTGATTGCACAATCGCTTCAGGTGTGAGAGGCCCGGAGTTCAGCTATAACCGTTACAATTGTGCCCTTAGCCAATGCATTTAAATTTCTTTTATGTGCATTGTTTAAAGCACCGACACAAGACCTTGGTTTAAAGTCCCATCTGAAAGACTGTTAATTTTATTAGGGCCAGGGGGGATCGAACCTGCGGTCCCTGGATTAGGGATACCTGGGTTTCTATATGGGGACATTATGTCCGCCTGGGTAATAAAAACATGGGGGATTATGTCCTACAATAATATTATATTCATATTTACTAACACTTCGTACTTCAACTTTTGTCTCATTACGTTCAGTATAAAATGGAGCTTGTGTTCCAGGGATCACAGATTCAATCCCCTGTCTGACCCTAATAAAATGAACAGTCTTTCAGATGGGACGTTAAACCGAGGTCTTGTGTCGGTGCTTTACACCATGCACGTAAAAGAACCAGAGGAGACTCTGGAATGGGTCTCTGTCTGTATCATGCACTATCCTCCAAAATCTAAAATGACTAATCTCTTCAGGAGGCGTCGCTCATATGGGTAACCGGTAGCGACGATAAATAAATGTCACTAAAACACTATAAACACACTCCATATGATAATAATATACTAGGTAAATATTAATGTTGGAATTTGATTGGCTTAGCCATAATAATCATGAATAATAAGCTCTGCCCATACGTCAGTTGCTGCAACATACATTGATATATTCTAGTAGATGTCTGACTGCCAGTTAAACCACCTGATGTGGATACAGTATATGTAAATAAAGTATTTATATAAACCTTCAGTGTCCTCAGTACTAACTACACAAGTCTGCCTCTGTGGTCGAGTGGTTAAGGTCGCTGACTTGTATACCACTGTAACCTATCATCACTGATGGTCACGGGTTCGAGCCCCGCTCAGACCATGTTTCATTTATATGAAAAAGTTGACAGTTTCTTACGGAGGTTGGTGCACCCAAGTCCTGTTTAACTGCTGGAACCTGCCCAGGAAAGGTGTTGTTAGGTAAACTGCCAGCCGGCGATATAGCCTAATGCAGGCGTAAAACCTGAAATATAACTAACTACACAACTGGGTCGGAGGTTATCAAACTTTTCTCAGATCTAAAACTCAGGTTCAAGGAATTTGATTGGTTGTTTCTGAGTGTTACTGACAGCTGAACCAATCAGACGATTGAGACTGAGTCTTGAAATTGGAGAAAAGTTTTATAACCTCCAGGCCAGGTTGTCATGACAATTAAGCTTTAATTCCATATGTGTCATTCACATCTTCATATGTGGCAGCATTGTCATCCACACCTTCATATATGGCATTGCCACTCACACCTTCATATGTGGCAGCATTGCCACTCACACCTACATATATGGCAGCATTGTCATCCACACCTTCATATATGGCAGCATTACCACTCACACCTTCATATATGGCAGCATTGCCACTCACACCTTCATATATGGCAGCATTGCCATTCACACGTTCATATGTGGCAGCATTACCACTCACACCTTCATATATGGCAGCATTGCCACTCACACCTTCATATGTGGCAGCATTGTCATCCACACCTTCATATATGGCAGCATTGCCACTCACACCTTCATATATGGCAGCATTGTCATCCACACCTTCATATATGGCAGCATTGTCATTCACACCTTCATATATGGCAGCATTGTCATCCACACCTTCATATATGGCAGCATTGCCACTCACACCTTCATATATGGCAGCATTGCCATTCACACCTTCATATATGGCAGCATTGCCATTCACACCTTCATATATGGCAGCATTGTCACTCACACCTTCATATATGGCATTGTCATTCACACCTTCATATATGGCAGCATTGCCACTCACACCTTCATATGTGCAGCATTGCCATTCACACCTTCATATATGGCAGCATTGCCATTCACACCTTCATATGTGGCAGCATTGCCACTCACACCTTCATATATGTGTCAAAATGAATGATCTGCATTGGTTACAGAGCATACGTAAAGCTATACTGATTTTGACTTGAGTTACCATTTGTTTTTGTTATAGATTTATCTGAAGCTGTCATCTACACTACCCGTATGAAATTTGACAAGTCGAATTATTTCATTTGAGGAAACTATCCAGCTAACTTGTGGGAGGGCATTGGTTCTACCCTGGTGTCCGTCCGTGCCTGAAATACTGCTCGGAGGGTCACATAGGGTTAACCAATAATAGCTGGAGAGCCACCATATGATCTAAGCTGTTGCTATGACTTTTACCCTCAAAAATCAAACAAATAAATAGATATGACAAGGTATTTAACGTCTTCTCTATTTTGATACAGAGTTTAGGTAAACCAAAGTCATCACCTACTTATGATAGCAAGACCGGTGATGTGACCTTAATCTATGTGAATGGTTCCAAATGTGACACAGACGCCAGCAAAAACTTCACATCTAGAGTTATCTTCTCTTGCCTTCCCGGACCAATAAGGGTTAGTACGTTTCTCAACCACTTCCTGTCCCTAAACTGATTTGAATAATGAAGTGCATATGTATCTCTTCTATTAGAATATTTGAATGTGATTTTACGTGTAGTGTTGCTTTTGAAGATATTTATGTTGTTTTATGTGTAGTGTTGTTTGTGAAGGTACTTGTATTGGATTTTATGTGTAGTGTTGTTTGTGAAGGTACTTGTATTGGATTTTATGTGTAGTGTTGCTTTTGAAGATATACTTATGTTGTTTTATGTGTAGTGTTGTTTGTGAAGGTCTTTGTATTGGATTTTATGTGTAGTGTTGTTTGTGAAAGTACTCATATTGGATTTTATGTGTAGTGTTGTTTGTGAAAGTACTCGTATTGGATTTTATGTGTAGTGTTGTTTGTGAAAGTACTCGTATTGGATTTTATGTGTAGTGTTGTTTGTGAAAGTACTCGTATTGGATTTTATGTGTAGTGTTGCTTTTAAACATATTATGTTTTATAGATTTATGTGTAGTGTTGTTTCTGGAGATATTTGTATGGGATTTGTACATGTTGTGTTGGTTTTGGAGATATTTGTATGGGATTTGTACATGTTGTGTTGGTTTTGGAGATATTTGTATGGGATTTGTACATGTTGTGTTGTTTTTGGAGATATTTGTATGGGATTTTTACATGTTGTGTTGTTTTTAAAGCTATTTATGTGTATTTTACATATATGTTGTTTCTTTAACTAATTCTATGTGAATGTGTGATGTTTGGCAGGCCCAGTGATAGCTTATTAGCTTTTTGGCCGTTATAATATATGTAGCTTATACATTTAATTATTTTCTTAATAGAGCAGTCCAGTGTTTGTAAGCAAGGTAGACTGTGAGTATGTATTTCACTGGGAAACGCACACTGTGTGCGTGGAGACAACAGAGGTGCTATGTGGTTACCATGACAGCAACACTGGTGATTTCTATGACCTCAGTAAACTTCAGCATGGTACACCAATTGAGGTGAGTTTTTCCCCGTAAATAATTGAAATTGAAATAATTGACAGAAGTATCTTTAGTTAATACTTGTATTTCAACGTAATCGAGAAGTAAATACTTATTTTCTGTGTTGCTAGGCAGCAAATCGCGATGTAGATACTTATTTTCTGTGTTGCTAAGCAGCAAATCGTGATGTAAATTCTTATTTTCTGTGTTGCTATGCAGCAAATCGCGATGTAGATACTTATTTTCTGTGTTGCTAGGCAGCAAATCGCGATGTAGATATTTATTTTCTGTGTTGCCAAGCAGCAAATCGCGGTGTAGATACTTATTTTCTGTGTTGTTAGGCAGCAAATCGCGATGTAGATACTTATTTTCTGTGTTACTAGGCAGCAAATCGCAGTGTAGATACTTATTTTCTGTGTTACTAGGCAGCAAATCGCAGTGTAGATACTTATTTTCTGTGTTGTTAGGCAGCAAATCGCGATGTAGATACTTATTTTCTGTGTTGTTAGGCAGCAAATCGCGATGTAGATACTTATTTTCTGTGTTACTAGGCAGCAAATCGCGATGTAGATACTTATTTTCTGTGTTGCTAGGCAGCAAATCGCGATGTAGATACTTATTTTCTGTGTTGCTAGGCAGCAAATCGCGATGTAGATACTTATTTTCTGTGTTGCTAGGCAGCAAATCGCGATGTAGATACTTATTTTCTGTGTTGCTAGGCAGCAAATCGCGATGTAGATACTTATTTTCTGTGTTACTAGGCAGCAAATCGCAGTGTAGATACTTATTATCTGTGTTGTTAGGCAGCAAATCGCGATGTAGATACTTATTTTCTGTGTTGCTAGGCAGCAAATCGCGATGTAGATATTTATTTTCTGTGTTGCTAAGCAGCAAATCGCGATGTAGATATTTCTTTTCTGTGTTGCCAAGCAGCAAATCGCGGTGTAGATACTTATTTTCTGTGTTGTTAGGCAGCAAATCGTGATGTAGATACTTATTTTCTGTATTGTTAGGCAGCAAATCGCGATGTACATACTTATTTTCTGTGTTACTAGGCAGCAAATCGCAGTGTAGATACTTATTTTCTGTGTTACTAGGCAGCAAATCGCAGTGTAGATACTTATTTTCTGTGTTACTAGGCAGCAAACAGCTAGCTGGTAAATTGTTGGTGGGCTAAAAATACCCAACACAACAAGAACAACATCAAACAGTTCTTGGTATTAAGCAAGAAAATCCTGAACGATTAAAGTAAATCTCATATTACCAGATAATATGATTTGCCTGTCCGTACACAGTAATACTATGCTTGGCTGTCCGTACACAGTAATACTATGCTTGCCTGTCCGTATACAGTAATACTATGCTTGGCTGTCCGTACACAGTAATACTATGCTTGCCTGTCCGTACACAGTAATACTATGCTTGGCTGTCCGTACACAGTAATACTATGCTTGGCTGTCCGTACACAGTAATACTATGCTTGGCTGTCCGTACACAGTAATACTATGCTTGCCTGTCCGTACACAGTAATACTATGCTTGGCTGTCCGTACACAGTAATACTATGCTTGGCTAATAAGGAACGCTGTTATAAAGGAACGCTGTTATAAATGAATGCTGTTATAAAGGAATGCTGTTATAAAGGAACACTGTTATAAATGAATGCTGTTATAAATGAATGCTGTTATAAAGGAATGCTGTTATAAAGGAACGCTGTTATAAAGGAACGCTGTTATAAAGGAATGCTGTTACAAGGAATGCCGTTTTAAGGAATATTTATATATAGAATACTGTTTTTATAAGGAACATTGTTATAAGGAACATTTATTATTTTGAACAATGTTATATGGACTGCTGTTGTAAGGACTAATGTTGTTTTAAGGAACACTGTTCTTAGGAACCATTAGGTCTAATGCATAAACGTTCTTCATAAAGTGAGATTGTGGCATCGAAAAATTTCAAAGTGGCCATAACATAGATATATAAATATACATAATTTTGTTGCATTAGGTTATGAAAATGCAACTGCTGAACCTGGACGATACATGTTACATGTGATAGGTTGTGGAAGTCTTGATAGCGCAGTGGATGCGCGTTCGCTTCAGGTGCGAAAGGTCCTGAGTTCGAGCCCCACTGGAGCCATTACGATTGTGCCCTTAGGCAAGGCATTTAAATTCCATGTTGCCTCTTCTTTCTCCCTCGTGGCGATGGATTCCATCAGGAATGAGGTCTCGAGAGTGATTTATATCAGTTGAAATAACTTGTTTCGCAATCGAGCTAAAATAAATTGGTATAAACTAGGTACATGTATGGTAACTGTGCAAGGTACCAGTCTATATACAGAGCAGCGTAATGTATGAATCTTCTACAGGTTAAAGACAATGATGATACATACCTGATTAACATGTGCGCACCTATCACAAGTGATGACACATCAAGTTGTAATTCACACATGGTGTGCCGGAAACAAGATGGAATATCATTTGGCGAACCCAGCAACTTCAAAGCTGTAAAGGAAGGAACGTATCTCAAACTAACGTACGAACTCGGTGGAAAGTGTCCAGGTAAAACTTTATGAAAGCCTTACTTTGCAACCTGTTGGTGATGGTTCCCTATCTGATATTATATATTGATGTGAGATGAAAAACTGAGAATTCTTGATGTTGTGTTAATTCCAAAATGGATCACTATGCTAATCCGGCATGGTTATAAAGTGAAAGCAAATGTTGCCAAAATGTTATTGTTTGTTCTATTTCCTTGCAACCATTTCGTTTTTATTCCAGTTTTGAAACAAGGAGCTGTTTAGCTTGGCAATGTTCTATATGCTTTCTTGAATACTGAAGTAAATTGCACATGTAAATGAGATATTGTAAGCAAGGCAGGAATATATAAAGACTATGAACGAACATGCACAGATTATGGTCATAATTATAAAATTAAGATGATAATTGTGATAATTCAAATTGACATAGTTTGAGAATGTCTCTGTTGGGGAGGGAGGAGGGGAGGGATTAGGGGGTGGATAAGAGGGAGGGGTAGGATTTGAGAACAGAAAGGCATAAGTGTATTATAGAATAACATTAAAGCGACACTATATCTGTGAAGACAGATTTCTACAGAATGTAATTTCTACTAATAAAAAAACGTCGTATACGCGGTTTGTTGACATAACAAAATAGTGTAAATATGGTCTCCATCCATGCATAATACAATGCATGTATTCTGAATAACACCATTTATAGTACAGAATTACCGTTATATCTCACATTTGTGCTAATTGCATATTTATCTGAGGTTAAATTATCTCTAAACGATAGTATCACGTGTTTAGTATTGACTCAATGACAATCAAACGTCAATTCAGGAAGTGGATGACCGCTATATGAAATCCTACTTTTACTTTTGAAAGTTTGTAGACCACAAAAACATTGTTTATTGAATCAGTGTTAGTGTTCGAATGTATTCAGAAGAATTTGTAGTAGCAATGCATTAATACGTGAAAAAATGCATGCTTTGGCCTTTTGCGATGTAATGTCGTTTTAAAGAGGAATACTAGTATGTTGTTCATGGCTTGCAGGAAACAAGACTGCCCAAAGCTCCATTCAGTTTGTATGTGATAGATCACTAGATACAGATGGTGTTAGAAGTGTACTGGCATCTATGGACTGTGCTATTGTGTTTGAATGGAAGACCAGCCTCGTCTGTCCGACCATAGAGAAACCATGCAGTGTTGTGGTGGACGATCGTCTGTATGACCTGTCTGTACTCTCTCAAGAACACGGTGCCTGGAATTTGACTGATGCAGATAAAAATACGTAAGTGTGTTTCCGGTAACTACTACTGTATTCAGTTCATTTTCATTATAGTTCATTACTGTTTGTAAATCAAAATTTTATAACTTTCACCATGCAAAATGATGGTGTATCAAAAAATGGCAGTTTTGTTTGTATTACCATTTGTTATAATGCAATGCAATATCATGTCATTATCATTATGGATTTTAAAAAAAAATTATATTTTAGATTTAAGAAATAATATTTGTCTTTCGGTTATTTATTGGCGAATAAAACATGGTTTGGAATTCTGACACAGGAATTAACCACATAGGCCTAAGTGATTAATTCCGACGCTCGGAAAAATAAACCATGTTTTATTGGACTATAAATAATGAAAATACAACTATTATTTGGATTCTAAAATGAACAAAATATTTGAATAGCGTAAACATAGTTGGTGTTATTTTTAGAGTGCGTACATGATGTCACAAAACTACTAAAATCCTAGTAAAATGATGTCACAATTGACACGCTAAAAACCATGTTTTATTGCATATTTAAGCAATGCAAATTTCTTCTTTTCGTATACAATTGTCCGCCTCCGTGGTCGAGTGGTTAAGGTCGCTGACTTGTATACCACTGTAACCTATCATCACTGATGGTCACGGGTTCGAGCCCCGCTCAGACCGTGTCTCATTTATATGAAAAAGTTGGCAGTTTCTTACGGAGGTTGGTGCACCCAAGTACTGGTTAACCACTGGAGCCTGCCCAGGAAAGGTCGATATAGCCCAAAATGGTGCTGATGCAGGCGTAAAACCCGAAATATAAATATATTTTCGTATACAGACATAATGCCGAGCTATGTTAGAATTTGGAGTAAGACTAAATATACTAAATATACTAAATATACTAAATATACTATATATACTAAATATACTAAATATACTATATATACTAAATATACTAAATATACTAAATATACTATATATACTAAATATACTAAATATACTATATATACTAAATATACTATATATACTATATATACTATATATACTAAATATACTATATATACTAAATATACTATATATACTAAATATACTAAATATACTATATATACTAAATATACTAAATATACTAATATACTAAATATACTAATATACTATATATACTATATATACTAAATATACTATATATACTAAATATACTAAATATACTATATATACTAAATATACTATATATACTATATATACTAAATATACTAAATACTATATATACTAAATATACTAAATATACTAAATATACTAAATATAATTTGTGAAAATTTGAATGAAAGTCAGGTTGAAAAACACAAGAAAATCATAACTTTGGGAAAGATCATTTGAAATGATAGACTATCTGAATTATTGAAAGTTAACCGCTGGCACGCTAGCGGCAGATAAAATCACTTTTGCAAACAGCTGATCTGCTGGCTCTATGCTGTTTACTATTCGGATAGTGTAGCTAAAACATATGGCTGAATAGCAAACAACACAGATACTGATCTGGAGCTATTTTGTTTGCAATTGTGATTTTATTTACTCAGCAAGCAAATGGTTAATATGATGCTCAGGAAAAATATGAATTACATGTATATAGTACATAGATATACTGTTATTCTAATTGGTTTAAACATATTTATTCCACTATATACATTCACAAAACAATACATGCACACAAAATCAAAGAATAGGAAATTAACGAATATTTGTGGAAGTCGTGATAGCACAGTGGATGCGCGTTCGCTTCAGGTGCGAAAGGTCCGGAGTTCGAGCCCCACTGGAGCCATTACGATTGTGCCCTTAGGCAAGGCATTTAAATTCCACGTTGCCTCTTCTCTCTCTCGTGGCGATGGATTCCATCAGGAATGAGGTCTCGAGAGTGATTTATATAAGTTGAAATAACTTGTTTCGCAATCGAGCTAAAATAAATTTGTATAAACTAAACTTACGAATATTTCTCATTTGTCTTATGTATACATGTACATATAAACCAAAATGAAATAGAAGCACCCAATATCTACCAGACAATGTAGTCAGTGGGACAGTGGTTAACATGATGGACTGGGATTCCAGGGATCGCATGTTCGATCCCCCATCTGACCTTAATGATATTAACAGTCTTTCTGATGTGACTAGAAACCAAGGTCTCATTATCAGTAATTTCTATCGGATATGTCAACTAACCAGGGATGCTTCTGGAATTGGAGCATCTTTTGTATCACTATCATCCGAAAAATAATATACTTCTGGAGGTGTCGCCCATATTACCAGGGGGCGACGATAAATAAACGTAGAGTGATGGAACCTGGAGGTGTCGCCCATATTACCAGAGGGCGACGATAAATAAACGTAGAGTGATGGAACCTATGCTCGGCATAAATCCCACATATAATGACCAGTATAAAATGTTAATTGCATATGCCGTATATTATTATTTTCTTAAGTCGTGAAAACAACTTTCAAAACACTCTTGTCGACAGTTTTAGCTTCATCACGTGACCTTGCTGCTCAATACAGCTATCGCAACGTTGTCGGTCGGCACCCGTTTATATGGGGAACTGAAGACTTCAGGGCACCTATGCACGGCGTACTTGTTATTTTTTATTTATCCACCATAACTTGTTGAATATCTTATTTTGATATAGTACATCATTGAGTAAAAACATTTATTGGTCTTAATCAGAAATGGTATAGAAACTATTTTTCGGGTTAGATGTGGATTTTGTTAAATCGGCTAGCTACCTGAATTGCTCATACACTGTAACAGTTTCGGTGGTAATATTCTCCCAATGATTTGCTTATTTATATTCGTCTGCTGGACAAGTCATGTGACAGTTGCATCAGCCTACCGATACACGCAACGGAATGCTATTGAACCATGCTTCAGCTCTGTCAACGAAATTAGCCTAGAACTATATAAATATTTTAAATACGGATGAAAATGGAAAATACGCCGAGCATAGGAATAACCGAGCATAGGTTCCACCACTCTATAAAAACAACAATTAAATGTAGTGTACGCTCAGGAACATACCTTACTAGTATATAAATATTTTGGAATATACTCTTTCTTGAAATGAGTTGTTATTTTGCCGCTTTTGATATATGAAGTAGATATACTGAGTAGTAGTAACCAAATAATAAATATTGACGTTTTGTTACATGTCAGGTACTGGATCAATGTCTGTACTGCCATCGGAGGAGCCAGTGTGCCTGCTGCCTGTGGCAAGAAGTCTGCAGCTTGCCGTAAGAGTAAAACTATCAATGGCGAAGTTGACAGTCTTGGCTCCATTACTGCTCAGAAAAAGCTCTACAAGAACAGTGAGTATTACAGAACATGGAGTAAATACCAACTCGTGTAAGCTCACAAAATATACAGACGGATCTGTAGTCCAGTGGTTACCACCCTGGACTGGTAATCCAGGGACAGCAGGTTCATTTCCCCGTCTGACCCTAATAAAATTAACAGTCTTTCAGATGGGACGTTAAACCGAGGTCTCGTGTCGGTGCTTTACACCATCCCGGCAGATTAATGGTATTAGAACTATTTACAAATGAAGCGAGTTAATATAATAAAACTGTTACAGACTTTTTGATGCACACCAAAAAATTATTATTGATCTGACTGAGTGTGTGTTTTACGTTTATTTATTGTCTCTACCGGTTGCCCATATGAGCGACGCCTCCTGAAGAGATTAGTCGTTTTAGATTTTGGACTTCATGTTGAAAAGTCAATAGTTGTATAATATATGCAAACTCAAGAAACAAAACGACACAGAAAAGAC
>CM026387.1:75344593-75409587 GCA_014843695.1 Archivesica marissinica | reverse complement strand
GGGGAGTCAACATGGAATCAGAGGTAAGAATGAGGGCGGGGAGTCATCATGGAATCAGAGGTAAGAATGAGGGAGGGGAGTCAACATGGAATCAGAGGTAAGAATGTGTGCGGGGAGTCATCATGGAATCAGAGGTAAGAATGTGTGCGGGGAGTCGTCATGGAATCAGAGGTAAGAATGTGTGCGGGGAGTCGTCATGGAATCAGAGGTAAGAATGTGTGCGGGGAGTCATCATGGAATCAGAGGTAAGAATGTGTGCGGGGAGTCATCATGGAATCAGAGGTAAGAATGTGTGCGGGGAGTCGTCTACATTAATGACTATAGTATTGCCCAAGATTTATATTTATCATAAAGCATGACTTCTAAATATAGATTATTGTGTGATTGCATACCCACTAACATTATTATTAAAGTGAAGTGTGTGCCGGTTTCTCTATGAACACCTTATACTGACTACGGTATGCATGTTTCTGTTTCATAGCGTGCAGTATGTCTTGTACAGTATATTCTATGCCTGTTTACAGCTTTAGCATATCACAGAAGTTAGACAGTGGAAATGAAAACGTGTACAGGATCCTACTCAATGGCAGTTCTGCGCAGTGTGTAGATGGAGTCATCTGTCAGATCAAAAATAAACAAACTTACAGAACCCTAGGCACATACTCCAGCGCAAAATATTATATGGATGGTAAGGTTGTCTAATATAGTGTTATATAAACTTTATTTATTTTACAACGATTGCGAAGCAAGTTCTAACAACTTATATTAATCACTCTCGTTGGCGCAGTTGACAGCGTAAATGTGGTCATTCTTGTGGGAGGAAACCGGCATACCCGGAGAAAACCCACCTGTCCGATCTGGCAACCACCGTACGTAACATCTCACATACTTCCTGGTCCGAGGATCGAACCCGGGTTGCATTGGTGAGAAGCGAGTGTGCTAACCACTGTGCTAATCGAACAGCCTCTATATAAAATAGTGTTACCATCCATTCTCACCTATAACATGATCTCGCCTATAAGACGCCCCTCCCCACTCTCGTCATGAAATCTGTGGATTTTGGCATGCACTCGCATATAAGACAGATTAATAGAATGGACACCAGATACAAGTATAAACTGCATGTTTGGCCAGTGCAAGTTTATGATATTTTCTGTGTCCAAGTGCATTCATTTCTAAAACGTAATTATGGATACCATTTGAACACATTGTTAAAGAAACAATATTTAAAAATTTAATTTTTTTTTTTTTTAGCACTCGCTTATAAGACAGGAAGCCACTTTGAGGCCATAATTTGGTGGTAAATAACTCGTCTTATTGGCGTGTGTGGATGATGTGTCCATTTTGTGTACAAAATTGTTGCCCAAACAATTAGCTTCTCAAACGGGGAATAGACCTTGTAGAGAGGTTGTATAGAGAATATATAGAGGTTGTATAGAGGTCATATAGAGGTTGTATAGAGGTTGTATAGAGGTTATATAGAGGTTGTATCGAGGTTATATAGAGGTTGTATAGAGGTCATATAGAGGTCATATAGAGGTTGTATAGAGGTTGTATAGAGGTCATATAGAGGTTATATAGAGGTTGTATAGAGGTTATATAGAGGTTGTATAGAGGTTGTATATAGGTTATATAGAGTTTGTGTAGAGGTTGTATAGAGGTTGTATAGATGTTATATAGAGGTTGTATAGAGGTTATATAGAGGTTGTATAGAGGTTATATATAGGTTGTATAGAGGTTATATAGAGGTTGTATAGAGGTTATATAGAGGTTGTATAGAGGTTGTATAGAGGTTGTATATAGGTTATATAGAGGTTGTATAGAGGTTATATAGAGGTTGTATAGAGGATATATAGAGGTTGTATAGAGGTTGTATATAGGTTGTATAGAGGTTGTATAGAGGTTATATATAGGTTATATAGAGGTTATATATAGGTTGTATAGAGGTTATATAGAGGTTGTATAGAGGTTATATAGAGGTTGTATAGATGTTATATGGAGGTTGTATAGAGATTATATAGAGATTGTATAGAGGTTGTATGTATAGAGGTTGTATATATAGAGGTTGTATATATAGAGGTTGTATATATAGAGGTTGTATATATAGAGGTTGTATATATAGAGGTTGTATAGAGGTTGTATGTATAGAGGTTGTATAGAGGTTATATAGAGATTGTATAGAGGTTGTATAGAGGTTGTATAGAGGTTATATAGAGGTTTATAGAGGTTGTATAGAGGTTGCATATAGGTTATATAGAGGTTGTATAGAGGTTATATAGAGGTTGTATATATGTTATATAGAGGTTGTATAGAGGTTATATAGAGGTTATATAGAGGTTGTATAGAGGTTATATAGAGGTTGTATAGATGTTATATGGAGGTTGTATAGAGGTTGTATAGAGGTTGTATAGAGGTTATATAGAGGTTGTATAGAGGTTATATAGAGGTTGTATATAGGTTATATAGAGTTTGTGTAGAGGTTGTATAGAGGTCATATAAATGTTGTATAGAGGCTGTATATAGGTTGCATAGAGGTTGTATAGAGGTTATATAGAGGTTTATAGAGGTTATATAGAGGTTGCATATAGGTTATATAGAGGTTGTATTGAGGTTGTATAGAGGTTATATAGAGGTTGTATAGATGTTATATAAAGGAGTTATATAGAGGTTGTATAGAGGTTGTATAGAGGTTATATAGAGGTTGTATAGATGTTATATAAAGGAGTTATATAGAGGTTGTATAGAGGTTGTATAGAGGTTATATAGAGGTTGTATAGATGTTATATAAAGGAGTTATATAGAGGTTGTATAGAGGTTGTATAGAGGTTATATAGAGATTGTATAGAGGTTCTATGTATAGAGGTTGTATATATAGAGGTTGTATGTATAGAGGTTGTATAGAGGTTATATACAGGTTGTATAGAGGTTGTATAGATGTTATATAGAGGTTGTATAGAGGTTATATAGAGGTTGTATAGAGGTTATATACTGGTTGTATAGAGGTTGTATAGATGTTATATAGAGGTTGTATAGATGTTGTATAGAGGTTATATAGAGGTTGTATAGAGGTTATATAGAGGTTGTATAGAGGTTATATATAGGTTATATATAGGTTATATAGAGGTGTATATAGGTTATATATAGGTTATATAGAGGTTGTATAGAGGTTATATATAGGTTATATAGAGGTTGTATAGAGGTTGTATAGAGGTTATGTATAGGTTATATAGAGGTTATATAGAGGTTATATAGAGGTTGTATAGAGGTTATATATAGGTTATATAGAGGTTATATATAGGTTATATAGAGGTTGTATAGAGGTTATATAGAGGTTATATAGAGGTTGTATAGAGGTTATATAGAGGTTGTATAGAGGTTATATAGAGGTTGTATAGAGGTGTATAGAGGTTATATAGATGTTATATAGATGTTGTATAGAGGTTGTATAGAGGTTTATATAGAGGTTGTATAGAGGTTATATATAGGTTATATATAGGTTATATAGAGGTGTATAGAGGTTATATATAGGTTATATAGAGGTTGTATAGATGTTATATGGAGGTTGTATAGAGGTTGTATAGAGGTTGTATAGAGGTTATATAGAGGTTGTATAGAGGTTATATAGAGGTTGTATATAGGTTATATAGAGTTTGTGTAGAGGTTGTATAGAGGTCATATAAATGTTGTATAGAGGCTGTATATAGGTTGCATAGAGGTTGTATAGAGGTTATATAGAGGTTTATAGAGGTTATATAGAGGTTGCATATAGGTTATATAGAGGTTGTATAGAGGTTGTATAGAGGTTATATAGAGGTTGTATAGATGTTATATAAAGGAGTTATATAGAGGTTGTATAGAGGTTGTATAGAGGTTATATAGAGGTTGTATAGATGTTATATAAAGGAGTTATATAGAGGTTGTATAGAGGTTGTATAGAGGTTATATAGAGGTTGTATAGATGTTATATAAAGGAGTTATATAGAGGTTGTATAGAGGTTGTATAGAGGTTATATAGAGATTGTATAGAGGTTCTATGTATAGAGGTTGTATATATAGAGGTTGTATGTATAGAGGTTGTATAGAGGTTATATACAGGTTGTATAGAGGTTGTATAGATGTTATATAGAGGTTGTATAGAGGTTATATAGAGGTTGTATAGAGGTTATATACTGGTTGTATAGAGGTTGTATAGATGTTATATAGAGGTTGTATAGATGTTGTATAGAGGTTATATAGAGGTTGTATAGAGGTTATATAGAGGTTGTATAGAGGTTATATATAGGTTATATATAGGTTATATAGAGGTGTATATAGGTTATATATAGGTTATATAGAGGTTGTATAGAGGTTATATATAGGTTATATAGAGGTTGTATAGAGGTTGTATAGAGGTTATGTATAGGTTATATAGAGGTTATATAGAGGTTATATAGAGGTTGTATAGAGGTTATATATAGGTTATATAGAGGTTATATATAGGTTATATAGAGGTTGTATAGAGGTTATATAGAGGTTATATAGAGGTTGTATAGAGGTTATATAGAGGTTGTATAGAGGTTATATAGAGGTTGTATAGAGGTGTATAGAGGTTATATAGATGTTATATAGATGTTGTATAGAGGTTGTATAGAGGTTATATAGAGGTTGTATAGAGGTTATATATAGGTTATATATAGGTTATATAGAGGTGTATAGAGGTTATATATAGGTTATATAGAGGTTGTATAGAGGTTATATATAGGTTATATAGAGGTTGTATAGAGGTTGTATAGAGGTTATATAGAGGTTGTATAGAGGTTATATAGAGGTTGTATAGAGGTTGTATAGAGGTTGTATATAGGTTATATAGAGGTTGTATAGAGGTTATATAGAGGTGTGTATAGAGGATATATAGAGGTTGTATAGAGGTTGTATATAGGTTGTATAGAGGTTGTATAGAGGTTATATATAGGTTATATAGAGGTTGTATAGATGTTATATGGAGGTTGTATAGAGATTATATAGAGATTGTATAGAGGTTGTATGTATAGAGGTTGTATATATAGAGGTTGTATATAGGGTTGTTGGGTTGTTTAGAGGTTGTATAGAGGTTGTATATATAGAGGTTGTATAGAGGTTGTATGTATAGAGGTTGTATGAGGTTGTATAGAGGTTATATAGAGATTGTATAGAGGTTGTATAGAGGTTGTATATTGTTATATAGAGGTTGTATAGAGGTTATATAGAGGTTATTAGAGGTTGTATAGAGGTTGTATAGAGGTTGTATAGAGGTTTATAGAGGTTGTATAGAGGTTGCATATAGGTTATATAGAGGTTGTATAGAGGTTGTATAGAGGTTATATAGAGGTTGTATATATGTTATATAGAGGTTGTATAGAGGTTATATAGAGGTTATATAGAGGTTGTATAGAGGTTATATAGAGGTTGTATAGATGTAATATGGAGGTTGTATAGAGGTTGTATAGAGGTTGTATAGAGGTTATATAGAGGTTGTATAGAGGTTATATAGAGGTTGTATATAGGTTATATAGACTTTGTGTAGAGGTTGTATAGAGGTCATATAAATGTTGTATAGATGTTGTATATAGGTTGCATAGAGGTTGTATAGAGGTTATATAGAGGTTTTGGGTTATATAGAGGTTGCATATAGGTTATATAGAGGTTGTATAGAGGTTGTATAGAGGTTATATAGAGGTTGTATAGATGTTATATAAAGGAGTTATATAGAGGTTGTATAGAGGTTGTATAGAGGTTATATAGATGTTGTATAGATGTTATATAAAGGAGTTATATAGAGGTTGTATAGAGGTTGTATAGAGGTTATATAGAGGTTGTATAGATGTATATATAGGAGTTATATAGAGGTTGTATAGAGGTTGTATAGAGGTTATATATAGATTGTATAGAGGTTGTATGTATAGGGTTGTTATATAGAGGTTGTATGTATAGAGGTTGTATAGAGGTTATATATAGGTTGTATAGAGGTTGTATAGATGTTATATATAGGTTGTATAGAGGTTGTATAGAGGTTGTATAGAGGTTATATACTGGTTGTATAGAGGTTGTATAGATGTTATATATAGGTTGTATAGATGTTGTATAGAGGTTATATAGAGGTTGTATAGAGGTTATATAGAGGTTGTATATAGGTTTATATAGGTTTTAGGTTATATAGAGGTGTATATAGGTTTATATAGGTTATATAGAGGTTGTATAGAGGTTATATATAGGTTATATAGAGGTTGTATAGAGGTTGTATAGAGGTATGTATAGGTTATATAGAGGTTATATAGAGGTTATATAGAGGTTGTATAGAGGTTATATATAGGTTATATAGAGGTTATATATAGGTTATATAGAGGTTGTATAGAGGTTATATAGAGGTTATATAGAGGTTGTATAGAGGTTATATAGAGGTTGTATAGAGGTTATATAGAGGTTGTATAGAGGTGTATAGAGGTTATATAGATGTTATATAGATGTTGTATAGAGGTTGTATAGAGGTTATATAGAGGTTGTATAGAGGTTATATATAGGTTATATATAGGTTATATAGAGGTGTATAGAGGTTATATATAGGTTATATAGAGGTTGTATAGAGGTTATATATAGGTTATATAGAGGTTGTATAGAGGTTGTATAGAGGTTATATAGAGGTTGTATAGATGTTATATAGAGGTTATATATAGGTTATATAGAGGTTGTATAGAGGTTATATAGATGTTGTATAGAGGTTATATATAGGTTATATATAGGTTGTATAGAGGTTGTATAGAGGTTATATAGAGGTTATATATAGGTTGTATAGAGGTTATATAGAGGTTGTATAGAGGTTGTATAGAGGTTGTATAGAGGTTATATATAGGTTATATATAGGTTATATATAGGTTGTATAGAGGTTATATATAGGTTGTATAGAGGTTGTATAGAGGTTATATATAGGTTGTATAGAGGTTGTATAGATGTTATATGGAGGTTGTATAGAGGTTGTATAGAGGTTATATATAGGTTGTATAGAGGTTGTATAGAGGTTGTATAGAGGTTATATAGAGGTTGTATAGATGTTATATGGAGGTTGTATAGAGGTTATATATAGGTTATATAGAGGTTGTATAGAGGTTGTATAGAGGTTATATAGAGGTTGTATATAGGTTATATAGAGGTCATATAAATGTTGTATAGAGGTTGTATAGAGGTTGTATAGAGGTTGCATAGAGGTTGTATAGATGTTATATAGAGTTTGTGTAGAGGTTGTATAGAGGTTGTATAGAGGTTGTATAGATGTTATATAGAGTTTGTGTAGAGGTTGTATAGAGGTTGTATAGAGGTTGCATATAGGTTATATAG
The DNA here is from genome assembly GCA_014843695.1 of Archivesica marissinica. NCBI lineage: Eukaryota > Metazoa > Mollusca > Bivalvia > Venerida > Vesicomyidae > Archivesica > Archivesica marissinica. Next base: position 75,402,240 of record CM026387.1, on the reverse strand, counting down.
AGGTTGTATAGAGGTTGTATAAAGGTTATATAGAGGTTGTATAGATGTTATATAGAGGTTGTATACAGGTGTTATATAAAGGAGTTATATAGAGGTGTTATATAGAGGTTGTATAGAGGTTGTATAGAGGTTATATAGAGATTGTATAGAGGTTGTATGTATAGAGGTTGTATAGAGGTTATATACAGGTTGTATAGAGGTTGTATAGATGTTATATAGAGGTTGTATAGAGGTTATATAGAGGTTGTATAGAGGTTATATAGAGGTTGTTGGGTTATATAGAGTTTATATAGAGGTTGTATAGATGTTATATAGATGTTGTATAGATGTTGTATAGAGGTTGCATATAGGTTATATAGAGGTTGTATAGAGGTTGTATAGAGGTTATATAGAGGTTGTATAGATGTTATATAGAGGTTGTATACAGGTGTTATATAAAGGGTTATATAGAGGTGTTATATAGAGGTTGTATAGAGGTTGTATAGAGGTTATATAGAGATTGTATAGAGGTTGTATGTATAGAGGTTGTATAGGGTTATTGGTTGTATAGAGGTTGTATAGATGTTATATAGAGGTTGTATAGAGTTATATAGAGGTTGTATAGAGGTTATATAGAGGTTGTATAGAGGTTATATAGAGTTTATATAGAGGTTGTATAGATGTTATATAGATGTTGTATAGATGTTGTATAGAGGTTGTATAGAGGTTATATACAGGTTGTATAGAGGTTGTATAGATGTTATATAGAGGTTGTATAGAGGTTATATAGAGGTTGTATAGATGTTATATAGAGGTTGTATATATGTTATATAGAGGTTGTATAGAGGTTATATAGAGGTTGTATAGAGGTTATATAGAGGTTGTATAGAGGTTATATAGATTTTGGGTGTTGGTTTTGGGTTTGTTTTGGGTGTTGTTTTGAGGTTGTATAGAGGTTATATAGAGGTTTATATAGAGGTTGTATAGATGTTATATAGATGTTGTATAGATGTTGTATAGAGGTTGTATAGAGGTTATATAGAGGTTGTATAGAGGTTATATATATGTTATATAGAGGTTGTATAGAGGTGTATAGAGGTTATATAGATGTTATATAGATGTTGTATAGATGTTGTATAGAGGTTGTATAGAGGTTATATAGAGGTTGTATAGAGGTTATATATAGGTTATATAGAGGTTGTATAGAGGTGTATAGAGGTTATATATAGGTTATATAGAGGTTGTATAGAGGTGTATAGAGGTTATATATAGGTTATATAGAGGTGTATAGAGGTTATATATAGGTTATATAGAGGTTGTATAGAGGTTGTATAGAGGTTATATAGAGGTTGTATAGATGTTATATAGAGGTTATATATAGGTTATATAGAGGTTGTATAGAGGTTATATAGAGGTTGTATAGAGGTTATATAGAGGTTATATATAGGTTGTATAGAGGTTGTATATAGGTTATATAGAGGTGTATAGAGGTTGTATAGAGGTTATATATAGGTTATATATAGGTTATATAGAGGTGTATAGAGGTTATATATAGGTTGTATAGAGGTTGTATAGAGGTTATATATAGGTTATATAGAGGTTATATAGAGGTTGTATAGAGGTTATATAGAGGTTGTATAGAGGATATATAGAGGTTATATATAGGTTGTATAGAGGTTATATATAGGTTATATAGAGGTGTATAGAGGTTATATATAGGTTATATATAGGTTATATAGAGTTTGTATAGAGGTTATATAGAGGTTGTATAGAGGTGCATAGAGGTTGTATAGAGGTTGTATAGAGGTTATATATAGGTTATATAGAGGTGTATAGAGGTTATATAAAGGAAGATACCAAGATGCAACATCTCCACCCTATATATCTCTTAATAATGCAACTTTTCTATAACAGCGACCTTCTGCCCGGCATACGAATTTGTAAAATATGGAAAGTAATAGCTGTTAATATTAGTTCACCAGAGAACAACTTCTATAAACCAACTGTTGACATATTTGCAGACTGGATTGTAGAAGCCAGGTATACAACCAAAGAGAAATGTACTGGGGATCAGTCTAGTAACAACGTATCCAGCATTATACAGTTTACCTGTAGCAAATCAGAGGTAAGTGCACTTATGTGTAGTTTACCTGTAGCAAATGAGATGTAAGTGTGCTTATGTGTAGTTTACCTGTAGCAAATCAGAGGTAAGTGCGGTTATGTGTAGTTTACCTGTAGCAAATCAGAGGTAAGTGCTCTTATGTGTAGTTTACCTGTAGCAATTCATAGCAAATTAGAGGTAAGTGCTCTTATGTGTAGTTTACCTGTAGCAAGTCAGAGGTAAGTGCACTTATGTGTAGTTTACCTGTAGCAAATGAGATGTAAGTGTGCTTATGTGTAGTTTACCTGTAGCAAATCAGAGGTAAGTGCTCTTATGTGTAGTTTACCTGTAGCAAATCAGAGGTAAGTGTGCTTATGTGTAGTGTACCTGTAGCAAATCAGAGGTAAGTGCTCTTATGTGTAGTTTACCTGTAGCAAATCAGAGGTAAGTGTGCTTATGTGTAGTGTACCTGTAGCAAATCAGAGGTAAGTGCGGTTATGTGTAGTTTACCTGTAGCAAATCAGAGGTAAGTGCCCTTATGTGTAGTTTACCTGTAGCAAATGAGATGTAAGTGTGCTTATGTGTAGTTTACCTGTAGCAAATCAGAGGTAAGTGCACTTATGTGTAGTTTACCTGTAGCAAATCAGAGGTAAGTGTGCTTATGTGTAGTTTACCTGTAGCATATCAGAGGTAAGTGCTCTTATGTGTAGTTTACCTGTAGCAAATCAGAGGTAAGTGTGCTTATGTGTAGTTTACCTGTAGCAAATCAGATGTAAGTGCTCTTAGGTGTAGTTTACCTGTAGCAAATCAGAGGTAAGTACTCTTATGTGTAGTTTACATGTAGCAAATCAGAGGTAAGTGTGCTTATGTGTAGTTTACATGTAGCAAATCAGAGGTATGTGTACTTATGTGTAGTTTACCTGTAACAAATCAGAGGTAAGTGCACTTATGTGTAGTTTACCTGTAGCAAATCAGAGGTAGGTGCTCTTATGTGTAGTTTACCTGTAGCAAATCGGAGGTAAGTGCACTTATGTGTAGGAATGGATACAGAGGTAAGTGCACTTATGTGTAGCATTAGATACAGAGGTAAGTGCACTTATATGCAGCATTAGATACAGAGGTAAGTGCACTTATATGCAGCATTAGATACAGAGGTAAGTGCACTTATATGCAGCATTAGATACAGAGGTAAGTGCATTTATGTGTAGCATTAGATACAGAGGTAAGTGCACTTATATGTAGCATTAAATTCCATATTGCCTCTCTTTCTGGGCGAGTTACATCGGGATTGAGTGTGTCCCCCCAAAAAAGAAAGGGACCTGACAGTCATAAATAGAAAGTGATTGTTTCTTAGTATAATATAGAGACACTCTTAATCCAGATCCACACTTAATACTTACCTTCACCAGTTCAATACTTACCTTCACCAGCTCAATACTTACCTTCACCAGTTCAATACTTACCTTCACCTTCAATACCTACCTTCACCAGCTCAATACTTACCTTCACCAGCTCAATACTTACCTTCACCAGCTCAATACTTACCTTCACCAGTTCAATACTTACCTTCTCCAGTTCAATACCTACCTTCACCAGCTCAATACTTACCGTCACCAGTTCAATACTTACCTTCTCCAGTTCAATATTTACCTTCACCAGTTCAATATTTACCTTCACCTTCAATACCTACCTTCACCAGTTCAATATTTACCTTCTCCAGTTCAATACTTACCTTCACCAGTTCAATACCTACCTTCACCAGCTCAATATTTACCTTCTCCAGTTCAATATTTACCTTCACCAGTTCAATACTTACCTTCTCCAGTTCAATACTTACCTTCTCCAGTTCAATATTTACCTTCACCAGTTCAATACTTACCTTCACCAGTTCAATACTTACCTTCACCTTCAATACTTACCTTCACCTTCAATACTTACCTTCTCCAGCTCAATACCTACCTTCACCAGTTCAATACTTACCTTCACCAGTTCAATACCTACCTTCACCAGTTCAATACTTACCTTCACCAGTTCAATACTTACCTTCACCAGTCAATATTTACCTTCACCAGTTCAATAACTTACCTTCACCAGCTCAATACTTACCTTCACCAGTTCAATACCTACCTTCACCAGTTCAATACTTACCTTCTCCAGCTCAATACCTACCTTCACCAGTTCAATACTTACCTTCTCCAGTTCAATATTTACCTTCACCAGTTCAATATTTACCTTCACCAGTTCAATACTTACCTTCACCAGTTCAATACTTACCTTCACCAGCTCAATACTTACCTTCACCAGTTCAATACTTACCTTCACCAGCTCAATACTTACCTTCACCAGCTCAATACATACCTTCACCAGCTCAATACTTACCTTCACCAGCTCAATACATACCTTCACCAGTTCAATACTTACCTTCACCAGTTCAATACTTACCTTCACCAGTTCAATACTTACCTTCACCAGTTCAATACTTACCTTCACCAGTTCAATACTTACCTTCACCAGTTCAATACTTACCTTCACCAGTTCAATACTTACCTTCACCAGTTCAATACTTACCTTCACCAGCTCAATACATACCTTCACCAGTTCAATACTTACCTTCACCAGTTCAATACTTACCTTCACCAGCTCAATACTTACCTTCACCAGTTCAATACTTACCTTCACCAGTTCAATACTTACCTTCACCAGTTCAATACTTACCTTCACCAGTTCAATACTTACCTTCACCAGTTCAATACTTACCTTCACCAGCTCAATACATACCTTCACCAGTTCAATACTTACCTTCACCAGTTCAATACTTACCTTCACCAGCTCAATACTTACCTTCACCAGTTCAATACTTACCTTCACCAGTTCACTTAGCTAATCCAAGTATTTTTACAGCAACAATTGTTAACTATAATTAATTACAATGTTCTATTTCTTCAAAGTATCACCCAAAGTTGTTATACAACTACAAAGATTGTTTCTACATGTTTTCCTGGGATACCACCCATGCCTGCCTTATTGCTGCCAAGTAAGTATTCCTGTTGTACAAATGTATGGTATAGAAGCATGGCTGCCATGTTTACAGAGTTTTCAGAGGCTGTCTGATTAGCACAGTAATTAGCATGCTCACTTCTCACCAATGCAACCCGGGTTCGATCCTCGGACCGGGAAGTATGTGAGATGGTACGGTGGTCGCCAGATCGGCAGGTTGGTTTTCTCCGGGTGTTCCGGTTTCCTCCCACACAAGTGACCACATTTACGCTCTCATCCGCGACAAAGAGAGTGATTAATATATGTTGTTAAAGCTTGTTTCGCAACTTTACAGAGTTTTGTAAACGTGTACACAATGCCTAATACATAACATGGCTCCATTTACATGTTTAAAATGTGCATTGGTAGTAGCCGTGCTTGGTTAATATCAGTTTTATATATATTGTTTTATGGCTTTGGCTATACACCGGTAATCACCCGAGATGCTGCTTACATCATTGCACCCGAGATGCTGCTTACATCATTGCACCCGAGATGCTGCTTACATCATTGCACCCGAGATGCTGCTTCCATCATTGCACCCGAGATGCTGCTTACATCATTGCACCCGAGATGCTGCTTACATCATTGCACCCGAGATGCTGCTTCCATCATTGCACCAGAGATGCTGCTTACATCATTGCACCCGAGATGCTGCTTACATCATTGCACCAGAGATGCTGCTTACATCATTGCACCCGAGATGCTGCTTACATCATTGCACCCGAGATGCTGCTTACATCATTGCACCCGAGATGCTGCTTACATCATTGCACCCGAGATGCTGCTTACATCATTGCACCCGAGATGCTGCTTACATCATTGCACCCGAGATGCTGCTTACATCATTGCACCCGCACCCGAGATGCTGCTTACATCATTGCACCCGCACCCGAGATGCTGCTTACATCATTGCACCCGCACCCGAGATGCTGCTTACATCATTGCACCCGAGATGCTGCTTACATCATTGCACCCGAGATGCTGCTTACATCATTGCACCCAAGATGCTGCTTCCATCATTGCACCCGAGATGCTGCTTACATCATTGCACCCAAGATGCTGCTTCCATCATTGCACCCGAGATGCTGCTTACATCATTGCACCCGAGATGCTGCTTACATCATTGCACCCACACCCGAGATGCTGCTTACATCATTGCACCCGCACCCGAGATGCTGCTTACATCATTGCACCCGAGATGCTGCTTCCATCATTGCACCCGAGATGCTGCTTACATCATTGCACCCAAGATGCTGCTTCCATCATTGCACCCGAGATGCTGCTTACATCATTGCACCCGAGATGCTGCTTACATCATTGCACCCGAGATGCTGCTTACATCATTGCACCTGCGATGCTGCTTACATCATTGTACCTGCGATGCTGCTTACATCATTGCACCTGCGATGCTGCTTCCATCATTGCACCCGAGATGCTGCTTACATCATTGCACCCGAGATGCTGCTTACATCATTGCACCCGAGATGCTGCTTACATCATTGCACAAGCGATGCTGCTTACATCATTGCACCCGAGATGCTGCTTACATCATTGCACAAGCGATGCTGCTTACATCATTGCACCCGAGATGCTGCTTCCATCATTGCACCTGAGATGCTGCTTACATCATTGCACCCGAGATGCTGCTTCCATCATTGCACCTGAGATGCTGCTTACATCATTGCACCCGAGATGCTGCTTACATCATTGCACCCGAGATGCTGCTTACATCATTGCACCCGCGATGCTGCTTACATCATTGCACCCGAGATGCTGCTTACATCATTGCACCCGCGATGCTGCTTCCATCATTGCACCCGCACCCGAGATGCTGCTTCCATCATTGCACCCGCACCCGAGATGCTGCTTACATCATTGCACCCGAGATGCTGCTTACATCATTGCACCAGAGATGCTGCTTACATCATTGCACCCGCACCCGAGATGCTGCTTACATCATTGCACCCGAGATGCTGCTTACATCATTGCACAAGCGATGCTGCTTACATCATTGCACCCGAGATGCTGCTTACATCATTGCACAAGCGATGCTGCTTACATCATTGCACCCGAGATGCTGCTTCCATCATTGCACCTGAGATGCTGCTTACATCATTGCACCCGAGATGCTGCTTCCATCATTGCACCTGAGATGCTGCTTACATCATTGCACCCGAGATGCTGCTTCCATCATTGCACCCGAGATGCTGCTTACATCATTGCACCTGCGATGCCGCTTACATCATTGCACCTGCGATGCCGCTTACATCATTGCACCTGAGATGCTGCTTACATCATTGCACCTGCGATGCCGCTTACATCATTGCACCCGAGATGCTGCTTCCATCATTGCACCCGAGATGCTGCTTACATCATTGCACCCGAGATGCTGCTTCCATCATTGCACCCGAGATGCTGCTTACATCATTGCACCTGCGATGCCGCTTACATCATTGCACCTGCGATGCTGCTTCCATCATTGCACCTGCGATGCTGCTTACATCATTGCACCCGAGATGCTGCTTACATCATTGCACCCGAGATGCTGCTTACATCATTGCACCCGAGATGCTGCTTACATCATTGCACCCGAGATGCTGCTTACATCATTGCACCCGAGATGCTGCTTACATCATTGCACCCGAGATGCTGCTTACATCATTGCACCAGAGATGCTGCTTACATCATTGCACCCGCACCCGAGATGCTGCTTACATCATTGCACCCGCGAGATGCTGCTTACATCATTGCACCAGAGATGCTGCTTACATCATTGCACCCGCACCCGAGATGCTGCTTACATCATTGCACCCGAGATGCTGCTTACATCATTGCACCCGAGATGCTGCTTACATCATTGCACCAGAGATGCTGCTTACATCATTGCACCCGAGATGCTGCTTCCATCATTGCACCCGAGATGCTGCTTACATCATTGCACCTGCGATGCCATTTGCATCTTTGAAGTTCAGAAATAATTCCGAATCACAGCTGTACATCCAAAATTCGTCAGACTTATATGTAATTGTAGGATTGCGAATTTGCGTTCTCAGCACGAGTTCGAACCCAGCCATAAAGCTTCAATATTAGGACGTTGTGAATTAAGTTTGTGTACATGATTACTCAATTAGTGACAATGCACGACATGGCTCTGTGTGCACGTGTAGCACGACAAGGCTCTGTGTGCACGTGTAGCACGACATGGCTCTGTATGCACGTGTAGCACGACAAGGCTCTGTGTGCACGTGTAGCACGACATGGCTCTGTGTGCACGTGTAGCATGACATGGCTCTGTGTGCACGTGTAGCACGACATGGCTCTGTGTGCACGTGTAGCACGACATGGCTCTGTGTGCACGTGTAGCACGACAAGGCTCTGTGTGCACGTGTAGCACGACATGGCTCTGTGTGCACGTGTAGCACGACATGGCTCTGTGTGCACGTGTAGCACGACAAGGCTCTGTGTGCACGTGTAGCACGACAAGGCTCTGTGTGCACGTGTAGCACAACAAGGCTCTGAGTGCACGTGTAGCACGACATGGCTCTGTGTGCACGTGTAGCACGACATGGCTCTGTGTGCACGTGTAGCACGACAAGGCTCTGTGTGCACGTGTAGCACGACAAGGCTCTGTGTGCACGTGTAGCACGACAAGGCTCTGTGTGCACGTGTAGCACGACATGGCTCTGTGTGCACGTGTAGCACGACATGGCTCTGTGTGCACGTGTAGCACGACATGGCTCTGTGTGCACGTGTAGCACGACATGGCTCTGTGTGCACGTGTAGCACGACATGGCTCTGTGTGCACGTGTAGCACGACATGGCTCTGTGTGCACGTGTAGCACGACATGGCTCTGTGTGCACGTGTAGCACGACATGGCTCTGTGTGCACGTGTAGCACGACATGGCTCTGTGTGCACGTGTAGCACGACATGGCTCTGTGTGCACGTGTAGCACGACATGGCTCTGTGTGCACGTGTAGCACGACATGGCTCTGTGTGCACGTGTAGCACGACATGGCTCTGTGTGCACGTGTAGCACGACATGGCTCTGTGTGCACGTGTAGCACGACATGGCTCTGTGTGCACGTGTAGCACGACATGGCTCTGTGTGCACGTGTAGCACGACATGGCTCTGTGTGCACGTGTAGCACGACATGGCTCTGTGTGCACGTGTAGCACGACATGGCTCTTGTGTGCACGTGTAGCACGACATGGCTCTGTGTGCACGTGTAGCATGACATGGCGTTGTGTGCATGTGTAGCACGACATGGCTCTGTGTGCACGTGTAGCACGACATGGCTCTATGTGCACGTGTAGCACGACATGGCTCTGTGTGCACGTGTAGTACGACATGGATCTGTGTGCACGTGTAGCACGACATGGCTCTGTGTGCACGTGTAGCACGACAAGGCTCTGTGTGCACGTGTAGCACGACATGGCTCTGTGTGCACGTGTAGCACGACATGGCTCTGTGTGCACGTGTAGCACGACATGGCTCTTGTGCACGTGTAGCACGACTTGGCTCTGTGTGCACGTGTAGCACGACATGGCTCTGTGTTCACGTGTAGCACGACATGGCTCTGTGTGCACGTGTAGTACGACATGGCTCTGTGTGCACGTGTAGCATGACATGGCTCTGTGTGCACGTGTAGCATGACATGGCTTTGTGTGCACGTGTAGCATGACATGGCTCTGTGTGCACGTGTAGCATGACATGGCTCTGTGTGCACGTGTAGCACAACATGGCTGTGTGCACGTGTAGCACGATCATGGCTCTGTGTGCACGTGTAGTACGACATGGCTCTGTGTGCACGTGTAGCATGACATGGCTCTGTATGCACGTGTAGCATGACATGGCTTTGTGTGCACGTGTAGCATGACATGGCTCTGTGTGCACGTGTAGCATGACATGGCTCTGTGTGCACGTGTAGCATGACATGGCTCTGTGTGCACGTGTAGCATGACATGGCTGTGTGCACGTGTAGCACGACATGGCTCTGTGTGCACGTGTAGCACGACATGGCTCTGTGTGCACGTGTAGCACGACATGGTTCTGTGTGCACGTGTAGCACGACATGGCTCTGTGTGCACGTGTAGCATGACATGGCTCTGTGTGCACGTGTAGCATGACATGGCTCTGTGTGCACGTGTAGCATGACATGGCTCTGTGTGCACGTGTAGCCCGACATGGCTCTGTGTGCACGTGTAGCACGACATGGCTCTGTGTGCACGTGTAGCACGACATGGCTCTGTGTGCACGTGTAGCACGACATGGCTCTGTGTGCACGTGTAGCACGACATAGCTCTGTGTGCACGTGTAGCACGACATGGCTCTGTGTGCACGTGTAGCACAACATGGCTCTGTGTGCACGTGTAGCATGACATGGCTCTGTGTGCACGTGTAGCACGACATGGCTCTGTGTGCACGTGTAGCACGACATGGCTCTGTGTGCACGTGTAGCACAACATGGCTCTGTGTGCACGTGTAGCACGACATGGCTCTGTGTGCACGTGTAGCACGACATGGCTCTGTGTGCACGTGTAGCACGACATGGCTCTGTGTGCACGTGTAGCACGACATGGCTCTGTGTGCACGTGTAGCACGACATGGCTCTGTGTGCACGTGTAGCACGACATGGCTCTGTGTGCACGTGTAGCACAACATGGCTCTGTGTGCACGTGTAGCACGACATGGCTCTGTGTGCACGTGTAGCATGACATGGCTCTGTGTGCACGTGTAGACATTGAAGCTCTATAGAAGTAGAAAAATAAAATATTACAAAAAATAGGAATAGTCATAATAATTTGCATATTTTCTAAGTCGTAAAGTAAAGTTCTCTATCAGAAATCTGTGTAATAAAGCTCTCTTGAGCTCTCTTCAGCCACTCTACAGTACATGTAATCACTACAATGTTATATTTCAGTATTGTACCAAGTGTGACTGTGGCACCAGATCAGGGTTCTGGGCCTGGTTCCTCCGGCCGAACCTCCAAGCCTGGTGTGTCTGCATCCACTATTGTTGGAATACTTGCTACATTCCTGGGGGCCATCATTTTGTGTATTTTACTGGTTGTTTTCCATAAACAAGATAGAAGGTAGTTCTTTATATTATCTTGTTTTAACTGTCGTTATATTCTGCAGACAACTGAGCACTTGGTTTACTATTTCTATGAGAATGTTTGTGGTATACATGTATATTAATCTGTCTGTCTGTCTGTCTGTCTGTCTGTCTGTCTGTCTGTCTGTCTGTCTGTCTGTCTGTCTGTCTGTCTGTCTGTCTGTCTGTCTGTCTGTCTGTCTGTCTGTCTGTCTGTCTGTCTGTCTGTCTGTCTGTCTGTAAATTGCCGTGGAAATGGGGTCATCACATGGTATTGGATATAATATGATATGTACACTTTGTAGCACCTCTATAAGTGATGAGCTTCACTATCTTTACGAATGTAGACTGCGTTATTTGAAGTTTGTAATATTATATCAGACCAAATATACATAGTATTGATAAACTTATGAATATGTATTTCAAAATTATATTTTGTAAAAGATGTTATAAGAAAATGTATTTGAAAAGTATGTAATTGTTATTCTTTATATAATATGTAACTTTTACGAGTCTCCCTCAAATACCCGTTGTTTAGATATAAAAAAAATGATGGCCGTCGCCATGCGAAATGGGCATTCAGACATTTTTCAGAAATATTTGAAGAAAATGTTTAAATTAGACTAAATATGCACCCCCCCCCCCCCCACTTTACATTACTGTAATTCTTTCAAGTGAGGATCCAAGTCCATCTGGCTTATGGTAGGTTGGTGGATCTACCTGGGTGCCCGTTCGTGCCTGAAATACTGTTCGGAGGGAAACCCTGGGTTTTCCTGCACCAATAATAACTTGAGAGTCGCCATTTAACCTAAGCACTTGGTGCAACTTTAAACCCCAAAAACAAATAACCATGTCATATAACCATATAACATTAAGGAGTTGATAAATGTTCACTTACTGTTTACAGAGATGCGTGTTTCGTGAGGATGCGAGGGTTGTTCAGTAGAGGAAGACCAGAGTACTCGCAGGTAAATGTCTCTAATAAATGTATTGCCATATAGTATATATAATACAGTCGTTCATGTGGTAACATGTGGTTCTTGAGCACATCACTTAGAACAATCTATTTGAAACTCAAGTACTTTTTGATGATGGGTACCAGAGTTAAGAATGGGTACCATCTGTGTATCATAGCGCATAATAATTTCAGGAAATCTGATTTCCAAAGAGCTTGCCAATGTAGTTCCATTATGCGAGTTACTAGTATTAAATCCTACATAATTCCATGATATCAGAGTTCCAGAAATGATTCCAATGTTCCAAGAAATAATTCCATTACATGGTGAGTTCCTAGAAATAATCCCTAAATAATTCCTGAATTTGAAATTTAATAATTTGGATATTGGGTAGTTTCTTTTTGTGCTTGCATAATTTCAGAATATGTGAATTCCAAGAAATAATTAAATTTCTTGATGGAAAATTTTGTAATCTGCATGCATTTTATGCACATTAAATAATTTATTCTATTGTACAAACATGTGTATATTTCATTTGCTAAGCTTAACATATTTGAATTTTCCCAACCCGACAGCTGCGGTATCAAAGGGTATGTATTATCTGTAACTGTCAACACATGTAATAGAGCATCTAGGTACCATTTAAATAAGTTAAAAGGAAACTTGACAGATTTTCCTATTTTTTCGTCTTGAAATACTGCTACTAATGGATCCTTGCCTTGTACATGTCATAAGTCCTTGCTTTGTACCTGCCATTAGTCCTTGCCTTGTACCTGCCATTAGTCCTTGCCTTGTACATGTCATAAGTCCTTGCCTTGTACCTGTCATTAGTCCTTGCCTTGTACCTGCCATAAGTCATTGCCTAGTACATGTCACGAGTCCTTGCCTTGTACATGTCATAAGTCCTTGCCTTGTACATGTCATAAGTGCTTGCCTTGTACATGCCATAAGTCCTTGCCTTGTACATGTCATAAGTCCTTGCCTTGTACATGTCATAAGTCCTTGCCTTGTACATGCCATGAGTCCTTGCCTTGTACATGTCATAAGTCCTTGCCTTGTACATGCCATAAGTCCTTGCCTTGTACATGCCATAAGTCCTTGCCTTGTACATGTCATGAGTTCTTGCCTTGTACATGCCATAAGTCCTTGCCTTGTACATGCCATTAGTCCTTGCCTTGTACATGCCATTAGTCCTTGCCTTGTACATGTCATAAGTCCTTGCCTTGTACATGTCATAAGTCCTTGCCTTGTACATATCATAAGTCCTTGCCTTGTACATGCCATGAGTCCTTGCCTTGTACATGTCATAAGTCCTTGCCTTGTACATATCATAAGTCCTTGCCTTGTACATATCATAAGTCCTTGCCTTGTACATGCCATGAGTCCTTGCCTTGTACATGTCATAAGTCCTTGCTTTGTACCTGCCATTAGTCATTGCCTTGTACATGTCATAAGTCCTTGCTTTGTACCTGCCATTAGTCCTTGCCTTGTACATGTCATAAGTCCTTGCTGTGTACCTGCCATGAGTCCTTGCCTTGTACATGTCATAAGTCCTTGCCTTGTACATGCCATAAGTCCTTGCCTTGTACATGCCATAAGTCCTTGCCTTGTACATGCCATGAGTCCTTGCCTTGTACATGTCATAAGATCTTGCCTTGTACATGCCATAAGTCCTTGCCTTGTACATGCCATTAGTCCTTGCCTTGTACATGTCATAAGTCCTTGCCTTGTACATGTCATAAGTCCTTGCCTTGTACATATCATAAGTCCTTGCCTTGTACATGCCATGAGTCCTTGCCTTGTACATGTCATAAGTCCTTGCCTTGTACATATCATAAGTCCTTGCCTTGTACATATCATAAGTCCTTGCCTTGTACATGCCATGAGTCCTTGCCTTGTACATGTCATAAGTCCTTGCTTTGTACCTGCCATTAGTCCTTGCCTTGTACATGTCATAAGTCCTTGCTTTGTACCTGCCATTAGTCCTTGCCTTGTACATGTCATAAGTCCTTGCTGTGTACCTGCCATTAGTCCTTGCCTTGTACATGTCATAAGTCCTTGCCGTGTACCTGCCATAAGTCCTTGCCTTGTACATGTCACGAGTCCTTGCGTTGTACATGCCATAAGTCCTTGCCTTGTACATGCCATAAGTCCTAGCGTTGTACATGCCATAAGTCCTTGCATTGTACATGCCATAAGTCCTTGACTTGTGCATGCCATAAGTCCTTGCCTTGTACATGCCATAAGTCCTTGCCTAGTACATGCCATAAGTCCTTGCCTTGTACATGCCATAAGTCCTTGCCTTGTACATGCCATAAGTCCTTGATTTGTGCATGCCATAAGTCCTCGCCTTGTACATGCCATAAGTCCTTGCCTAGTACATGCCATAAGTCCTTGCCTTGTACCTGCCATAAGTCCTTGCCTTGTACATGCCATAAGTCCTTGCCTTGTACATGCCATAAGTCCTTGCCTTGTACATGCCATAAGTCCTAGCATTGTACATGCCATAAGTCCTTGCATTGTACATGCCATAAGTCCTTGACTTGTGCATGCCATAAGTCCTTGCCTTGTACATGCCATAAGTCCTTGCCTTGTACATGCCATAAGTCCTTGCCTTGTACATGCCATAAGTCCTTGATTTGTGCATGCCATAAGTCCTCGCCTTGTACATGCCATAAGTCCTTGCCTAGTACATGCCATAAGTCCTTGCCTTGTACATGCCATAAGTCCTTGCCTAGTACATGCCATAAGTCCTTGCCTTGTACCTGCCATAAGTCCTTGCCTTGTACCTGCCATAAGTCCTTGCCTTGTACCTGTCATTAGTCCTTGCCTTGTACATGCCATAAGTCCTTGCCTTGTACCTGCCATAAGTCCTTGCCTTGTACATGTCATAAGTCCTTGCCTTGTACCTGCCATAAGTCCTTGCCTTGTACCTGCCATAAGTCCTTGCCTTGTACCTGCCATTAGTCCTTGCCTTGTACATGTCATAAGTCCTTGCCTTGTACCTGTCATTAGTCCTTGCCTTGTACCTGCCATAAGTCATTGCCTAGTACATGTCACGAGTCCTTGCCTTGTACATGTCATAAGTCCTTGCCTTGTACATGTCATAAGTCCTTGCCTTGTACCTGCCATTAGTCCTTGCCTTGTACATGTCATAAGTCCTTGCCTTGTACCTGCCATTAGTCCTTGCCTTGTACATGCCATAAGTCCTTGCCTTGTACATGCCATTCGTCCTTGCCTTGTACATGTCATAAGTCCTTGCCTTGTACCTGCCATAAGTCCTTGCCTTGTACATGTCATAAGTTCTTGCCTTGTACATGCCATAAGTCCTTGCCTTGTACATGCCATTAGTCCTTGCCTTGTACATGTCATAAGTCCTTGCCTTGTACATGTCATAAGTCCTTGCCTTGTACATATCATAAGTCCTTGCCTTGTACATGCCATGAGTCCTTGCCTTGTACATGTCATAAGTCCTTGCCTTGTACATGTCATAAGTCCTTGCCTTGTACATGCCATAAGTCCTTGCCTTGTACATGTCATAAGTCCTTGCCTTGTACATGTCATAAGTCCTTGCCTTGTACATGCCATAAGTCCTTGCCTTGTACATGCCATAAGTCCTTGCCTTGTACATGTCATAAGTCCTTGCCTTGTACATGTCATAAGTCCTTGCCTTGTACATATCATAAGTCCTTGCCTTGTACATGCCATGAGTCCTTGCCTTGTACATGTCATAAGTCCTTGCCTTGTACATGTCATAAGTCCTTGCCTTGTACATGCCATAAGTCCTTGCCTTGTACATGTCATAAGTCCTTGCCTTGTACATGCCATAAGTCCTTGCCTTGTACATGTCTGGAGTCCTTGCCTTGTACATGCCATAAGTCCTTGCCTTGTACATGTCATAAGTCCTTGCCTTGTACATGCCATAAGTCCTTGCCTTGTACATGTCTGGAGTCCTTGCCTTGTACATGCCATAAGTCCTTGCCTTGTACATGTCATAAGTCCTTGCCTTGTACATGCCATAAGTCCTTGCCTTGTACATGTCTGGAGTCCTTGCCTTGTACATGCCATAAGTCCTTGCCTTGTACATGTCATAAGTCCTTGCCTTGTACATGCCATAAGTCCTTGCCTTGTACATGTCTGGAGTCCTTGCCTTGTACATGCCATAAGTCCTTGCCTTGTACATGTCATAAGTCCTTGCCTTGTACATGCCATAAGTCCTTGCCTTGTACATGTCTGGAGTCCTTGCCTTGTACATGCCATAAGTCCTTGCCTTGTACATGCCATAAGTCCTTGCCTAGTACATATTGTAGATCCTGATCTAGTACATATAACATAAATTCTTACCTAGTACCTATTGTGAGTATTTCCCTTGTACATGTTGTGAGTATTTCCCTTGTACATGTTGTGAGTATTTCCCTTGTACATGTTGTGAGTATTTCCCTTGTACATGTTGTGAGTATTTCCCTTGTACATGTTGTGAGTATTTCCCTTGTACATGTTGTGAGTATTTCCCTTGTACATGTTGTGAGTATTTCCCTTGTACATGTTGTGAGTATTTCCCTTGTACATGTTGTGAGTATTTCCCTTGTACATGTTGTGAGTATTTCCCTTGTACATGTTGTGAGTATTTCCCTTGTACATGTTGTGAGTATTTCCCTTGTACATGTTGTGAGTATTTCCCTTGTACATGTTGTGAGTATTTCCCTTGTACATGTTGTGAGTATTTCCCTTGTACATGTTGTGAGTATTTCCCTTGTACATGTTGTGAGTATTTCCCTTGTACATGTTGTGAGTATTTCCCTTGTACATGTTGTGAGTATTTCCCTTGTACATGTTGTGAGTATTTCCCTTGTACATGTTGTGAGTATTTCCCTTGTACATGTTGTGAGTATTTCCCTTGTACATGTTGTGAGTATTTCCCTTGTACATGTTGTGAGTATTTCCCTTGTACATGTTGTGAGTATTTCCCTTGTACATGTTGTGAGTATTTCCCTTGTACATGTTGTGAGTATTTCCCTTGTACATGTTGTGAGTATTTCCCTTGTACATGTTGTGAGTATTTCCCTTGTACATGTTGTGAGTATTTCCCTTGTACATGTTGTGAGTATTTCCCTTGTACATGTTGTGAGTATTTCCCTTGTACATGTTGTGAGTATTTCCCTTGTACATGTTGTGAATCCTTGCCTTGTTGTTGACACATCTACTCCATTCATTCGCTTGCTATATACCTGACATACCACAGCTTTCGCTTGTTAAGCCATCCTGTTTGTCCGAGATAAATGCTAGTATCTTGTGTTATCATGTTATGTTAGATCAGCATAATAATCCTACATACAACCTTTCTTTGTCCTGTAGGATTTCTGTGATGCTGTGTTGTATGTTTGCATGTGTTCAAAGTAACGTTTGTTTATCAGTATGAAATGTTACACACTAAAAAGATAAGCAAACAAAATGTATACATGAAAAATGGTATCATATAGTATAAAGTAAAAGTAAAGTGTTTGTTTATTATAGTGTCACCCCTATTTAAAGGGCGAATAATTATTAGAGGAGAAGAATTATATAAGACTCTGTCTTTCATTCTAATCCCTTTTCTGTATTTTGTGATGTATGCATTGTTCAATATGTATTATATTGGGAAATAAAATATGTTTAAACTATTTAAAGGGCCAGCCATTTTTGACCAATGAGAAACCTCTTTTATATTAATATCAGTACTTCCCGAATCCTATGCTTGTATGCCAGACTGGTGCTAGGCTGGTAGGCAATCGGTAACCATTATTTAACTAGCTTGCGGCCAACCAACCGGCCATATCAGAATGAACCCCTGATGAGGTTCGAACCTACGACCTCCCACTCCGTATGCGGATGCCCTAACCACTAGGCTACGGAGACGGTGCATATGTATATTGATTATAGAAGTAAGATTAAATGTTTGTTTATTATAGTGTACCCCTATTGAAAGGGCCAGCCTAGTGGCACCCCTATTGAAAGGGCCAGCCTAGTGGCACCCCTATTGAAAGGGCCAGCCTAGTGGCACCCCTATTGAAAGGGCCAGCCTAGTGGCACCCCTATTGAAAGGGCCAGCCTAGTGGCACCCCTATTGAAAGGGCCAGCCTAGTGTCACCCCAATTGAAAGGGCCAGCTTAGTGTCACCCCTATTGAAAGGGCCAGCCTAGTGTTACCCACCCCTATTGAAAGGGCCAGCCTAGTGTCACCCACCCCTATTGGAAAGGGCCAGCCTAGTGTCACCCCTATTGAAAGGGCCAGCCTAGTGTCGCCCCTATTGAAAGGGCCAGCCTAGTGTCACCCCTATTGAAAGGGCCAGCCTAATGTCACCCCTATTGAAAGGGCCAGCCTAATGTCACCCCTATTGAAAGGGCCAGCCTAATGTCACCCCTATTGAAAGGGCCAGCCTAATGTCACCCCTATTGAAAAGGCCAGCCATTTCTGTCCTATGAGACACTGCTTGCAGTACTTCCTGAATCCTGTACTTGCAGAGCATGTGCCATGCTGATAGCCAATCAATAACCGTTATTTAACTAGCTGGTGGCTCACCAACCGGCCATATCAGAATCGACCCTAACCAGGTTCAAACCTTCGACCTCCAGATGCAGATGCCTTCGTCACTAGGCCACGACTACTTGTAGTTAAAATTTGGATGTTCCAATGTTAAATAGAAAATATCACTCTCTTATTGGATCAAAACTGCATGCAACTGACTTGCCAGGATAATTATATTATTCATTGTAATAATATAAAGGGATAAACAATGTTCCGAAAACCAGGAACATTCAAAACATGATATACAGTCTACATCCGTTATGTCCAAAACATGATATACAGTCTACATCCGTTATGTCCAAAACATGATATACAGTCTACATCCGTTATGTCCAAAACATGATATACAGTCTACATCCGTTATGTCCAAAACATGATATACAGTCTACATCCGTTATGTCCAAAACATGATATACAGTCTACATACGTTATGTCCAAAACATGATATACAGTCTACATCCGTTATGTCCAAAACATGATATACAGTCTACATCCGTTATGTCCAAAACATGATATACAGTCTACATCCGTTATGTCCAAAACATGATATACAGTCTACATCCGTTATATCCAAAACATGATATACAGTCTACATCCGTTATGTCCAAAACATGATATACAGTCTACATCCGTTATGTCCAAAACATGATATACAGTCTACATCTGTTATATCCAAAACATGATATACAGTCTACATCCGTTATGTCCAAAACATGATATACAGTCTACATCCGTTATGTCCAAAACATGATATACAGTCTACATCTGTTATATCCAAAACATGATATACAGTCTACATCCGTTATGTCCAAAACATGATATACAGTCTACATCCGTTATGTCCAAAACATGATATACAGTCTACATCTGTTATATCCAAAACATGATATACAGTCTACATCCGTTATGTCCAAAACATGATATACAGTCTACATCCGTTATGTCCAAAACATGATATACAGTCTACATCTGTTATATCCAAAACATGATATACAGTCTACATCCGTTATGTCCAAAACATGATATACAGTCTACATCCGTTATGTCCAAAACATGATATACAGTCTACATCCGTTATGTCCAAAACATGATATACAGTCTACATCTGTTATATCCAAAACATGATTCAAAACATGATATACAGTCTACATCCGTTATATCCAAAACATGATATACAGTCTACATCTGTTATATCCAAAACATGATTCAAAACATGATATACAGTCTACATCTGTTATATCCAAAACATGATTCAAAACATGATATACAGTCTACATCCGTTATATCCAAAACATGATATACAGTCTACATCCGTTATGTCCAAAACATGATATACAGTCTACATCTGTTATATCCAAAACATGATTCAAAACATGATATACAGTCTACATCCGTTATATCCAAAACATGATATACAGTCTACATCTGTTATATCCAAAACATGATTCAAAACATGATATACAGTCTACATCCGTTATATCCAAAACATGATATACAGTCTACATCCGTTATATCCAAAACATGATATACAGTCTACATCCGTTATGTCCAAAACATGATATACAGTCTACATCTGTTATATCCAAAACATGATTCAAAACATGATATACAGTCTACATCCGTTATATCCAAAACATGATATACAGTCTACATCCGTTATATCCAAAACATGATATACAGTCTACATCCGTTATATCCAAAACATGATATACAGTCTACATCCGTTATATCCAAAACATGATATACAGTCTACATCCATTATATCCAAAACATGATATACAGTCTACATCCGTTATATCCAAAACATGATATACAGTCTACATCCGTTATGTCCAAAACATGATATACAGTCTACATCTGTTATATCCAAAACATGATATACAGTCTACATCCGTTATGTCCAAAACATGATTCAAAACATGATATACAGTCTACATCCGTTATATCCAAAACATGATATACAGTCTACATCCGTTATGTCCAAAACATGATATACAGTCTACATCTGTTATGTCCAAAACATGATATACAGTCTACATCCGTTATGTCCAAAACATGATATACAGTCTACATCTGTTATATCCAAAACATGATTCAAAACATGATATACAGTCTACATCCGTTATATCCAAAACATGATATACAGTCTACATCCGTTATATCCAAAACATGATATACAGTCTACATCCGTTATATCCAAAACATGATATACAGTCTACATCCGTTATATCCAAAACATGATATACAGTCTACATCCATTATATCCAAAACATGATATACAGTCTACATCCGTTATATCCAAAACATGATATACAGTCTACATCCGTTATATCCAAAACATGATATACAGTCTACATCCGTTATGTTCAAAACATGATATACAGTCTACATCTGTTATATCCAAAACATGATATACAGTCTACATCCGTTATATCCAAAACATGATATACAGTCTACATCCGTTATATCCAAAACATGATATACAGTCTACATCCATTATATCCAAAACATGATATACAGTCTACATCCGTTATATCCAAAACATGATATACAGTCTACATCCGTTATATCCAAAACATGATATACAGTCTACATCCATTATGTCCAAAACATGATATACAGTCTACATCCGTTATATCCAAAACATGATATACAGTCTACATCTGTTATGTCCAAAACATGATATACAGTCTACATCCATTATGTCCAAAACATGATATACAGTCTACATCTGTTATATCCAAAACATGATTCAAAACATGATATACAGTCTACATCCGTTATATCCAAAACATGATATACAGTCTACATCTGTTATATCCAAAACATGATTCAAAACATGATATACAGTCTACATCCGTTATATCCAAAACATGATATACAGTCTACATCCGTTATATCCAAAACATGATATACAGTCTACATCTGTTATATCCAAAACATGATTCAAAACATGATATACAGTCTACATCCGTTATATCCAAAACATGATATACAGTCTACATCCGTTATATCCAAAACATGATATACAGTCTACATCCGTTATATCCAAAACATGATATACAGTCTACATCCGTTATATCCAAAACATGATATACAGTCTACATCCGTTATATCCAAAACATGATATACAGTCTACATCTGTTATATCCAAAACATGATTCAAAACATGATATACAGTCTACATCCGTTATATCCAAAACATGATATACAGTCTACATCCGTTATATCCAAAACATGATATACAGTCTACATCTGTTATATCCAAAACATGATATACAGTCTACATCTGTTATATCCAAAACATGATTCAAAACATGATATACAGTCTACATCCGTTATATCCAAAACATGATATACAGTCTACATCTGTTATATCCAAAACATGATTCAAAACATGATATACAGTCTACATCCGTTATATCCAAAACATGATATACAGTCTACATCCGTTATATCCAAAACATGATATACAGTCTACATCCGTTATGTCCAAAACATGATATACAGTCTACATCTGTTATATCCAAAACATGATATACAGTCTACATCCGTTATGTCCAAAACATGATTCATGATATACAGTCTACATCCGTTATATCCAAAACATGATATACAGTCTACATCCGTTATGTCCAAAACATGATATACAGTCTACATCCGTTATGTCCAAAACATGATATACAGTCTACATCTGTTATATCCAAAACATGATATACAGTCTACATCCGTTATATCCAAAACATGATATACAGTCTACATCCGTTATATCCAAAACATGATATACAGTCTACATCCGTTATGTCCAAAACATGATATACAGTCTACATCTGTTATATCCAAAACATGATATACAGTCTACATCCGTTATGTCCAAAACATGATTCAAAACATGATATACAGTCTACATCCGTTATATCCAAAACATGATATACAGTCTACATCTGTTATGTCCAAAACATGATATACAGTCTACATCCGTTATGTCCAAAACATGATATACAGTCTACATCTGTTATATCCAAAACATGATTCAAAACATGATATACAGTCTACATCCGTTATATCCAAAACATGATATACAGTCTACATCTGTTATATCCAAAACATGATATACAGTCTACATCGTTATCCAAAACTGATATACAGTCTACATCCTATAAACATGATTACAGTCTACATCTGTTATATCCAAACATGATTCAACATGATATACAGTCTACATCCGTATTCCAAAACATGATATAATAATCGTATATCAAAAATGATATACAGTCTACATCCGTTATATCAAAACATGATATACAGTTACATCCCAAAACATGATATAGTCTACATCCATCAAAACATGATATACAGTCTACATCCGTTATATCCAAAACATGATATACAGTCTACATCCGTTATGTCCAAAACATGATATACAGTCTACATCTGTTATATCCAAAACATGATATACAGTCTACATCCGTTATATCTCAAAACATGATATACAGTCTACATCGTTATGTCCAAAACATGATATACAGTCTACATCGTTTGTTGTTTGTTTGTCCAAAACATGATATACAGTCTACATCTGTTATATCCAAAACATGATATACAGTCTACATCCGTTATGTCCAAACATGATTCAAAACATGATATACAGTCTACATCCGTTATATCCAAAACATGATATACAGTCTACATCTGTTATTTGTTGTTTTGTTTTCAAAACATGATATACAGTCTACATCCGTTATGTCCAAAACATGATATACAGTCTACATCCGTTATGTCCAAAACATGATGTATACAGTCTACATCTGTTATATCCAAAACATGATTCAAAACATATGATACAGTCTACATCCGTTATATCCAAAACATGATATAGTCTACATCCGTTATATCTCAAAACATGATATACAGTCTACATCCGTTATATCCAAAACATGATATACAGTCTACATCCGTTATGTCCAAAACATGATATACAGTCTACATCTGTTATATCCAAAACATGATATACAGTCTACATCCGTTATGTCCAAAACATGATATACAGTCTACATCTTTCAAACATGATATACAGTCTACATCCGTTATGTCCAAAACATGATATACAGTCTACATCTGTTATATCCAAAACATGATATACAGTCTACATCCGTTATGTCCAAAACATGATATACAGTCTACATCTGTTTATTGATTCAAAACATGATATACAGTCTACATCCGTTATATCCAAAACATGATATACAGTCTACATCCGTTATGTCCAAAACATGATATACAGTCTACATCTGTTATATCCAAAACATGATTCAAAACATGATATACAGTCTACATCCGTTATATCCAAAACATGATATACAGTCTACATCTGTTATATCCAAAACATGATTTGTATACAGTCTACATCCGTTATGTCCAAAACATGATATACAGTCTACATCCGTTATGTCCAAAACATGATATACAGTCTACATCTGTTATATCCAAAACATGATTCAAAACATGATATACAGTCTACATCCGTTATATCCAAAACATGATATACAGTCTACATCTGTTATATCCAAAACATGATATACAGTCTACATCTGTTATATCCAAAACATGATATACAGTCTACATCCGTTATGTCCAAAACATGATATACAGTCTACATCCGTTATGTCCAAAACATGATATACAGTCTACATCTGTTATATCCAAAACATGATTCAAAACATGATATACAGTCTACATCCGTTATATCCAAAACATGATATACAGTCTACATCTGTTATATCCAAAACATGATTTGTATACAGTCTACATCTGTTATATCCAAAACATGATTCAAAACATGATATACAGTCTACATCCGTTATATCCAAAACATGATATACAGTCTACATCTGTTATGTCCAAAACATGATATACAGTCTACATCCGTTATGTCCAAAACATGATATACAGTCTACATCTGTTATATCCAAAACATGATATACAGTCTACATCCGTTATGTCCAAAACATGATTTGTATACAGTCTACATCTGTTATATCCAAAACATGATATACAGTCTACATCTGTTATGTCCAAAACATGATATACAGTCTACATCCGTTATGTCCAAAACATGATATACAGTCTACATCTGTTATATCCAAAACATGATTCAAAACATGATATACAGTCTACATCCGTTATATCCAAAACATGATATACAGTCTACATCCGTTATATCCAAAACATGATATACAGTCTACATCCGTTATGTCCAAAACATGATATACAGTCTACATCTGTTATATCCAAAACATGATATACAGTCTACATCCGTTATGTCCAAAACATGATATACAGTCTACATCCGTTATATCCAAAACATGATATACAGTCTACATCTGTTATGTCCAAAACATGATATACAGTCTACATCCGTTATGTCCAAAACATGATATACAGTCTACATCTGTTATATCCAAAACATGATTCGTTATTCCAAAACATGATAACAGTCTACATCCGTATGTTCAAAACATGATATACAGTCTACATCTGTTATGTCCAAAACATGATATACAGTCTACATCCGTTATGTCCAAAACATGATATACAGTCTACATCTGTTATATCCAAAACATGATTCAAAACATGATATACAGTCTACATCCGTTATATCCAAAACATGATATACAGTCTACATCTGTTATATCCAAAACATGATTCAAAACATGATATACAGTCTACATCCGTTATATCCAAAACATGATATACAGTCTACATCCGTTATATCCAAACATGATATACAGTCTACATCTGTTATATCCAAAACATGATTCAAACATGATATACAGTCTACATCCGTTATATCCAAAACATGATATACAGTCTACATCCGTTATATCCAAAACATGATATACAGTCTACATCCGTTATATCCAAAACATGATATACAGTCTACATCCGTTATATCCAAAACATGATATACAGTCTACATCTGTTATATCCAAAACATGATTCAAAACATGATATACAGTCTACATCCGTTATATCCAAAACATGATATACAGTCTACATCCGTTATATCCAAAACATGATATACAGTCTACATCTGTTATATCCAAAACATGATATACAGTCTACATCTGTTATATCCAAAACATGATTCAAAACATGATATACAGTCTACATCCGTTATATCCAAAACATGATATACAGTCTACATCTGTTATATCCAAAACATGATATACAGTCTACATCCGTTATATCCAAAACATGATATACAGTCTACATCCGTTATATCCAAAACATGATATACAGTCTACATCCGTTATGTCCAAAACATGATATACAGTCTACATCTGTTATATCCAAAACATGATATACAGTCTACATCCGTTATGTCCAAACATGATATACAGTCTACATCCGTTATGTCCAAAACATGATATACAGTCTACATCTGTTATATCCAAAACATGATATACAGTCTACATCCGTTATGTCCAAAACATGATATACAGTCTACATCCAAAACATGATATACAGTCTACATCTGTTATATCCAAAACATGATATACAGTCTACATCTGTTATGTCCAAAACATGATATACAGTCTACATCCGTTATGTCCAAAACATGATATACAGTCTACATCTGTTATATCCAAAACATGATATACAGTCTACATCCGTTATGTCCAAAACATGATATACAGTCTACATCTGTTATGTCCAAAACATGATTCAAAACATGATATACAGTCTACATCTGTTATATCCAAAACATGATATACAGTCTACATCCGTTATATCCAAAACATGATATACAGTCTACATCCGTTATGTCCAAAACATGATATACAGTCTACATCTGTTATATCCAAAACATGATTCATGATATACAGTCTACATCCGTTATATCCAAAACATGATATACAGTCTACATCCGTTATATCCAAAACATGATATACAGTCTACATCCGTTATATCCAAAACATGATATACAGTCTACATCCGTTATATCCAACATGATATACAGTCTACATCGTTATATCCAAAACATGATAACATGATATACAGTCTACATCCGTTATATCCAAAACATGATATACAGTCTACATCCGTTATATCCAAAACATGATATACAGTCTACATCCGTTATGTCCAAAACATGATATACAGTCTACATCCGTTATATCCAAAACATGATATACAGTCTACATCCGTTATATCCAAAACATGATACAGTCTACATCCGTTATATCCAAAACATGATATACAGTCTACATCCGTTATATCCAAAACATGATATACAGTCTACATCCGTTATATCCAAAACATGATATACAGTCTACATCCATTATATCCAAAACATGATATACAGTCTACATCCGTTATATCCAAAACATGATATACAGTCTACATCCGTTATGTCCAAAACATGATATACAGTCTACATCCGTTATGTCCAAAACATGATATACAGTCTACATCTGTTATATCCAAAACATGATATACAGTCTACATCCGTTATGTCCAAAACATGATATACAGTCTACATCCGTTATATCCAAAACATGATATACAGTCTACATCTGTTATGTCCAAAACATGATATACAGTCTACATCCGTTATGTCCAAAACATGATATACAGTCTACATCTGTTATGTCCAAAACATGATATACAGTCTACATCCGTTATATCCAAAACATGATATACAGTCTACATCTGTTATATCCAAAACATGATTCAAAACATGATATACAGTCTACATCCGTTATATCCAAAACATGATATACAGTCTACATCCGTTATATCCAAAACATGATATACAGTCTACATCCGTTATATCCAAAACATGATATACAGTCTACATCCGTTATATCCAAAACATGATATACAGTCTACATCCGTTATATCCAAAACATGATATACAGTCTACATCCGTTATATCCAAAACATGATATACAGTCTACATCCGTTATATCCAAAACATGATATACAGTCTACATCCGTTATATCCAAAACATGATATACAGTCTACATCCGTTATGTTCAAAACATGATATACAGTCTACATCTGTTATATCCAAAACATGATATACAGTCTACATCCGTTATATCCAAAACATGATATACAGTCTACATCCGTTATATCCAAAACATGATATACAGTCTACATCCGTTATATCCAAAACATGATATACAGTCTACATCCGTTATATCCAAAACATGATATACAGTCTACATCCGTTATATCCAAAACATGATATACAGTCTACATCCATTATATCCAAAACATGATATACAGTCTACATCCGTTATATCCAAAACATGATATACAGTCTACATCTGTTATATCCAAAACATGATATACAGTCTACATCCGTTATGTCCAAAACATGATATACAGTCTACATCTGTTATATCCAAAACATGATTCAAAACATGATATACAGTCTACATCCGTTATATCCAAAACATGATATACAGTCTACATCTGTTATATCCAAAACATGATATACAGTCTACATCCGTTATATCCAAAACATGATATACAGTCTACATCCGTTATATCCAAAACATGATATACAGTCTACATCCGTTATGTTCAAAACATGATATACAGTCTACATCCGTTATATCCAAAACATGATATACAGTCTACATCCGTTATATCCAAAACATGATATACAGTCTACATCTGTTATATCCAAAACATGATTCAAAACATGATATACAGTCTACATCCGTTATATCCAAAACATGATATACAGTCTACATCCGTTATATCCAAAACATGATATACAGTCTACATCCATTATGTTCAAAACATGATATACAGTCTACATCCATTATGTTCAAAACATGATATACAGTCTACATCCATTATATCCAAAACATGATTCAAAACATGATATACAGTCTACATCCGTTATATCCAAAACATGATATACAGTCTACATCCATTATATCCAAAACATGATATACAGTCTACATCCGTTATATCCAAAACATGATATACAGTCTACATCCGTTATATCCAAAACATGATATACAGTCTACATCCGTTATATCCAAAACATGATATACAGTCTACATCCGTTATATCCAAAACATGATATACAGTCTACATCCGTTACGTCGAATTCCGTTTGGCCTGAACAAAATATTTCGACAGAACTGAAGTTTGACTTAACGAAATTCGATATAAACAGATCCAGTTATATGTAAAATAATAGTGTCTGAAATGGGACTTTGATCCGACCTCGAGATAACCGGAAAAATCGACATAACCGACTTTGACATATCGGATGTAGACTGTATGTGCTTTGGTGGCTATGACATCATAATTACCACACTGTCAGCATTTGCCACATACCTAGCCACCTCTATGTCTCAATTTCATCTTTCCTTCAAAATTCTATGTCTTCCCAATGTACCTGTTTTAGTACGGAACCCAAAGATGATTGTATGGACATGTTTCATCTTCAGTTACCAACGGGAACAATGGATGACATGTTTGGCGATGAAGATGAGGTTGTTACAGTCCAGAATGCATCTGGCGACGACAGTCGTGATGAAGAACCAGTTATATCAGTGCGGTCTACAGAACCTATCAGTTACCATGACGACAGCGATGAAGACTTGTTAGCTTAACAATAGTGGAAGCAAAAAATCTCATTTATTACAGTTAATAAAGAAATGTCCCAAAAGTTGCAAAAAATGTTTCAATTTCATTTATGCATCATGGGTAATTTCATATATACATTAAGTTTATACTATATGTAACAATAACTCATCTGTGATTACAATGATGATAATTGAGGTTATTTACCATCGCCGCCGGCGAACCATATGGGCGAGCGTTCTGTGATTACTTTTTTTATCTTATTCTTTACAAATAGCTTGTTTGGTTACAGTTTGGCAGGTATGTTTGTTTTAGTTTGCCAACCTGTAGATTCATTGTTTGAAGCAGAGCTGGAGGTATGCGCGGAGGTCGCTCCCTACTTAAACTTTGTATAAATTAAGCGTTTTTCTGTAGCAAGCGACTATTATTAATATTGCAATGACATCATGCTGAACAATGCTTGTTCAATCTGAGATTGCCGTGAACAAAGATGAATTTTCCCCAAGATCTGCTTAATTCAAACTTTTTGTTTTCACACATGCCTCTGTATTAAACTACCGCCATTTTCGATGTGTAATGCGCACAATTTTGACTAAAACCATGGTCTATTTTATCGACTGCACATTATACGCATTGAGCGCGAGTTTAGCCGATCTTTAGAAATTTTGGCATGGGTAATTCCTTTTTTTGCATGCGCAATATACATCGGAAGTCGGTTTACCCAAATATTTGTACCAATAGGTAGTGTAAGTATACATTATACTTTGCCAAATAAATACCCCCTACTTGCTGCAACCAATAGTAACCATAGAAACTCTTGATAATATATACAGTGAAACCCTCTATAAACCGAACGGCTTCCGGACCAGAAGAGAAGTTCGGTTTGCAGGGGTTTTCGGTTGATAGGGGTTTTTGGTTTAGAGGGGTTTTCAGTTTAGAGGGGTTTTCAGTTTAGAGGGGTTTTCGGAGGAGGGGGGGATAAAGATTTGAACACATTTCCGTATAAATACAAGAATAACAAGAAATGACACTAAATTACTTTTAATAAAATAAGCTCAAATTTGTTTGTATGTAAAGACTCGTCGGTTTCGTGTTTGATCTGTAATTATCAAGATTAATTACTGTAAATCCGAACATAATCGATCAATGTTATGCCTTGTATGATAGTTTGCCTTTTGTGAAATCCCATTCACATCTAATTAGATCGTAATAAAACTAATTATTCAAACATGAAAACAGATTAGCAAATCTCCGATTCCTTACAAAGGATATAATTAAATAGTGAGTCAACAATTGCAACATCTATTTGTTTTTATCACACCTTTATGTTCTTACAACACCGCCAAATTATGAATGTACTAATTTCACTCTTATATAAAATCTTGCCTAGTAGACACAAGTTATATTGTAAATACTGGCACAAGCAATTTACAAATTAATTAAAGTAAAAAAAATTAGTGCTTGATGACAGGTATAAAGAAATTAGTGCTTGATGACACATAAATACATTAGTGCTTGATGACACATAAATACATTAGTGCTTGATGACACATAAATACATTAGTGCTTGATGACACATATAAAGAAATTAGGGCTGAATGACATGTACCATTATACAGAAATTAGTACTCGATGACACATAAATACATTAGTGCTTGATGACACATAAATACATTAGTGCTTGATGACACATATAAAGAAATTAGTGCTTGATGACACATATAAAGAAATTAGTGCTTGATGACACATATAAAGAAATTAGTGCTTGATGACACATAACTGGATTGCACTCAGCAAGTTATTTCCGCATCTTATAAAACTGGATTGCATTGAATAAATAGAACAGCAAATATAGTGAGACACTGTACATGTGGTTACTAGTATTAGTACATGTATATTTCACATGCTGCATAACTTGTCACAAATATGTATAAAATAAGTCCGAAATAAATGTGCAGATCGCAAGATTGTTCACCGCTTTTAAACTTGTAATAAATTAAACACAATAACGCTTCATTTATAAGCAGTCTAGTTGACATCAGATCAAAGTTAAAAAAGATATTGACGATAGAGGACAAAAAACATGGTAAACATATACGACATGCAGCCAGGTTTAACATTGACATGCCAGTCATGAATTACCTGTCCGCTAAGGGTACTACAATTAGACGTCTGCTAATATATCTTATGTTTACCGCCACAGTAGCTGTATCGGCAGCTGCTTCATAAAGAACACCCAGGAATTGATGCCATGCGAACAAGCAATTTACCTGTGATGATGATTGAACTTATTTACCATTTGTCTGAGCGATTTTAAATTTACATACGGTAGTTTAGCAACCGTTTATAAAGTGTATGGTTCGGTGAAATCATGATCCGCCGTCTGACCTTAATAAAATTAGCAGTCTTTCAGATGTGACTTTAAACCGAGGTCTCGTGTCGGTGCTGTATACTGTGCACGTAAAAGAACCAAAGGAGACTCTGGAATGGGTCTCTGTCTGTATCATTGCACTATCCTCCAAAAATCTAAAATGACTAATCTCTTCAGGAGGCGTCACTCATATGGGCAACCGGTAGCCACGATAAATAAACGTAAAACACGCACAATCATGATATTGAAGTAAGATTGCTTCATTCTGCTATGATTTTCTTCTCCAGTCACCATAGCAACCAGGAGAGGAGAAGAATTGCATACAACCCTGTCTTTCATTCTCTTTCTGTTCAGTAATATGTGTATATGGTATGACTTATGTCAAATTTATAAATTGTGATTATAAACATGTTTAAGCTTATGTTATATTAATGTATACTTGTATAATCACACACACACACCTTGTAGTCAAGTCTATTATCATCACTGGTATCACACACACACCTTGTAGTCAAGTCACATCCATTTTGAACCCAATTTCTTTAAAGGTCAGCATTATGAAAGAAAACCCTGGATTATGTCAATTTTGAACTGGGCAGTGCGTGCACCCTATGCAACAAATGGTGTTTACAGGCGAAAAGCGATTGCATCACTATGAGAAAATCGATTGAAACAAAAGGCAAGGTGCAACCTTCCACAGATAGATAGAGATAGATTTCTTTATTTATAGTTTATACAAATTTATTTTAGCTCGATTGTGAAACAAGTTATGTCAACTTATATTAATCACTCTCGAGACCTGATGGAATCCATCGCCACGAGGGAGAGAGAAGAGGCAACGTGGAATTTAAATGCCTTGCCTAAGGGCACAATCGTAACGGCTCCAGCAGAGCTCGAACTCCAGACGTTTCGCACCTGAAGCGAACGCGCATCCACTGTGCTATCACGACTTCCACATTTCTTTATTTATAGAGGGTGAGCTAATTAGTTCGGAACTAATCTTCATTAGGGCCCTCTTAAAGACTTTGTCTCGTATGAGGTTGTATAGCACTGGAGCAGGGGCCGGGCTTTATGCTGGTCTCCATTGGTAGAAAAAAATTGATTTGCTCAGTTCACATTCGACATGAATATTATGACTTTATTTTTGTACATATCTTGTCTCTTTTTATTATACCATGGAATGGAGCCATATCATTGTGTTTTTGTTTAAAACTATTGTGATACAGTAAATGTAGCGTAATATCTAGATGTTGGCTCCCCACCTTCCTTGAAGCCGGGATTTATTTCATTGTAGAAAATATATTAATAATGACGATCTGAAGATTATGGAATATAATGTATATGTAAACAGTGGTTCACAAATCGTGTTGAAGGAGGCCCTGTGTGAGGCCGGATTCGGTTGTCTAAGAGGGTATTCCTAATATCACCTGTTAAACAGTGGAACACAAGTATATTATGTGTGTATATATTTGAAACTAACATTGGGGTCCAAAGGTTGAACGGTTGAGAGGAATTAGTTTGATGAATAAACGCTTGTCATATAAACATCACGCTTGTCATATAAACATCACGCTTGTCATATAAACATCACGCTTGTCATATAAACATCACGCTTGTCATATAAACATCACGCTTGTCATATAAACATCACGCTTGTCATATAAACATCACGCTTGTCATATAAACATCACGCTTGTCATATAAACATCACGCTTGTCATATAAACATCATGCTTGTCATATAAACATCACGCTTGTCATATAAACATCATGCTTGTCATATAAACATCACGCTTGTCATATAAACATCACGCTTGTCATATAAACATCACGCTTGTCATATAAACATCACGCTTGCATAGTTTGTTTCTTTGGATAAGAATATGACTTAAGTTTTCTAGTTTTATATTAAATATATATTTCCACTTGGGTTCTGGTCAAATGTTTACAGGTTCAAAACCACAAAACTAAAAAACATGATGTTTTTAAAGAACACTATGATACACTATAGGCTTGACACTATACATACAATTTTCTTTAGGCCATTCCAAGCAAGTTTAAAAATGATACCCCGTCACTATGAAGGCTACTGATACATACACTTTTATTAGGCCATCCATTCCAAGCAAGTTTAAAAATGCCACCCCGTCACTATCAAGGCTATATAGCGACGGGGTGTCATTTTTAAACTTGCTTGGAACGGCCTAAGAAAAAATTATATGCATAATATCAAGCCTATACACTCAACAAAATTCCTAATCGGTCATCTGGTGTTTTATAATATTGGGAGCCCAACTAATCGTACAATATCATCAAACTATTTTCATTTAAAGCATTTTATTCCATATGATTATACAGCAATACATTGCACATACATGTGTAATAAAATACAATAAGAGGATACATGAATGTATGAATATTGATATTATATGGTTATTAATTTGCTCCAAATACTGTAAAACACCAGGTGACCGATTAGGAATTTTGTTGAGTGTAGTGTATCATAGTGTAAATAAACACACAAAAAACAAAGAAAACTGTTTTGTGGTTTTGAACCCGAAAACATTTGTACAGACCCCAAGTGTCTGTGCATATTTCTCGAATTGTTCAATTGTATATGAATGTGTTATAAGTTTGTTATATATGTATTATATACTGAAACAATAGTTTGTAGTTTCTATTTGTGGACTGTCTGTTGAAGTTTGATTGAAAGTTTAAGATTGCGAAATAGAAAATGTGTGAATATTCAAACATTAGTTTAAACAATATTTTATTTCAATGAATATACATAGTATAATGATCACAATAAGAAAATACATGTAGGATTGAGGAGAAAGCAACTTGCTTATATGGTTACCTCTTTCCTAATATTCAAACATTAACCTGACATATCTAAGGGACTTGCTCTATTGTTCATTGGATTTTGTTGAAATTTGCTCACAAGTTATATTTTGATGAAAACTTGGTGACTTTCAGTAATTGGCCACTTCTGTAAAGAAAATCAGTCATGTTAAAGAAATACAATGCGATCAGATGGCCATGTTGCTATTGAGTACAGGTTGTGGCTGAGGATCAGATGGCCATCTTGCTATTGAGTACATGTTAGTGGCTGAGGATCAGATGGCCATCTTGCTATTGAGTACAGGTTAGTGGCTGAGGATCAGATAGCCATGTTGCTATTGAGTACAGGTTAGTGGCTGAGGATCAGATGGCCATCTTGCTATTGAGTACAGGTTAGTGGCTGAGGGTCAGATGGCCATGTTGCTATTGAGTACAGGTTAGTGGCTGAGGATCAGATGGCCATCTTGCTATTGAGTACAGGTTAGTGGCTGAGGATCAGATGGTCATGTTGCTATTGAGTACAGGTTAGTGGCTGAGGATCAGATGGCCATGTTGCTATTGAGTACAGGTTAGTGGCTGAGGATCAGATGGCCATGTTGCTATTGAGTACAGGTTAGTGGCTGAGGGTCAGATGGCCATGTTGCTATTGAGTACAGGTTAGTGGCTGAGGGTCAGATGGCCATGTTGCTATTGAGTACAGGTTAGTGGCTGAGGATCAGATGGCCATCTTGCTATTGAGTACAGGTTAGTGGCTGAGGGTCAGATGGCCATGTTGCTATTGAGTACAGGTTAGTAGCTGAGGATCAGATGGCCATGTTGCTATTGAGTACAGGTTAGTGGCTGAGGATCAGATGGCCATGTTGCTATTGAGTACAGGTTAGTGGCTGAGGGTCAGATGGCCATCTTGCTATTGAGTACAGGTTAGTGGCTGAGGGTCAGATGGCGATGTTGCTATTGAGTACAGGTTAGTGGCTGAGGGTCAGATGGCCATCTTGCTATTGAGTACAGGTTAGTGGCTGAGGATCAGATGGCCATGTTGCTATTGAGTACAGGTTAGTGGCTGAGGGTCAGATGGCCATCTTGCTATTGAGTACAGGTTAGTGGCTGAGGATCAGATGGCCATGTTACTATTGAGTACAGGTTAGTGGCTGAGGATCAGATGGCCATGTTGCTATTGAGTACAGGTTAGTGGCTGAGGGTCAGATGGACATCTTGCTATTGAGTACAGGTTAGTGGCTGAGGATCAGATGGCCATCTTGCTATTGAGTACAGGTTAGTGGCTGAGGGTCAGATGGCCATCTTGCTATTGAGTACAGGTTAGTGGCTGAGGGTCAGGTTGCCATTGAGCTCAGGTGAGTGGCCAAGGACCAGATAACCATCTTGCTATTGAGTTCATGTGAGGGGCTAGATGGCCATCTTGCTATTGAGCTCATATGAGCGGCAGATGGCCATCTTGCTATTGAGCTCAGATGAGCGGCTGAAGACCAGATAGCCATCTTGCTATTGGGCTCAGGGGAACGGCAGATTGCCATCTTGCTATTGAGCTCAGGTGAGCGGCAGATGGCCATCTTGCTATTGAGCTCAGATGAGTGGCTAAGGACCAGATGGCCATCTTGCTATTGAGCTCAGATGAGTGGCAGATGGCCATCTTGCTATTGAGTTCAGGTGAATGGCTAAGGACTAGATGGCCATCTTGCTATTGAGCTCAGGTGAATGGCAGATTGCCATCTTGCTATTGAGCTCAGGTGAATGGCAGATTGCCATCATACTATTGAGCTCAGGTGAACGGCAGATTGCCATCTTGCTATTGAGCTCAGGTGAATGGCAGATGGCCACTTGCTATTGAGCTCAGGTGAATGGCAGATTGCCATCTTGCTATTGAGTTCAGGTGAGTGGCTAAGGACCAGATGGCCATCTTGCTATTGAGCTCAGGTGAACTGCAGATTTCCATCTTGCTATTGAGTTCAGGTGAGTGGCTGAGGACCAGATGACCATCTTGCTATTGAGTTCAGGTGAGTGGCTGAGGACCAGATATCCATCTTGCTATTGAGTTCAGGTGAGTGGCTGAGGACCAGATGACCATCTTGCTATTGAGTTCAGCTGGTGAATGAGTGGCTGAGGACAATACTGCAATACAAGAAACTGTTCATGAGTAATTACTTGTGCAATATGTTGTTATGTACACTGTACTATGACATGCATGCTGGAACCTTGTTAATTCTACACTCATGTCATCATATTAATCAAATGTTGTATACAAAGCTGATTCATATGCAACTGCTGTATTGTGTTTGTGTTATGTGAGTGCTACTGTTTGTGTTATGGGAGTGTTACTGTTGTGTTATGCGAGAGTGCTACTGTTTGTGTTATGTGAGTGAGCTACTGTTTGTGTTATGTGAGTGAGCTACTGTTTGTGTTATGTGAGAGTGTTACTGCTTGTGTTATGTGAATGTTACTGTTTGTGTTATGTGAGTGTGCTACTGTTTGTGTTATGTGAGTGTTACTGCTTGTGTTCTGTGAATGTTACTGCTTGTGTTATGTGAGTGTTACTGTTTTGTGTTATGTGAGTGTTACTGTTTGTGTTATGTGAGTGTGCTACTGTTTGTGTTATGTGAGTGCTACTGTTTGTGTTATGTGAGTGCTACTGCTTGTGTTATGTGAGTGTTACTGCTTGTGTTATGTGAGTGTTACTGTTTTGTGTTATGTGAGTGTTACTGTTTGTGTTATGTGAGTGTGCTACTGTTTGTGTTATGTGAGTGCTACTGTTTGTGTTGTGTGTGAGTGCTAGTGTTTGTGTTATGTGAGTGTTACTGTTTGTGTTATGTGAGTGTGTTACTGTTTGTGTTATGTGAGTGCTACTGTTTGTGTTATGTGAGTGTTACTGTTTGTGTTATGTGAGTGTGTTACTGCTTGTGTTATGTGAGTGCTAGTGTTTGTGTTATGTGAGTGTTACTGTTTGTGTTATGTGAGTGTGTTACTGTTTGTGTTATGTGAGTGCTACTGTTTGTGTTGTGTGTGAGTGCTAGTGTTTGTGTTATATGAGTGTACTACTGTTTGTGATGTGAATGCCATATTTTCAGACTAGGAGAAGTTTAAGGTATGTAAGGGAGAAATGTGTTGTCTCGAGCAATGGTCATTTTTTTATTATGTATGAACAAAATCTCGTTAAGCCATAAATAGTGTTATATAATGTATGATCAGCTAGGAAGCCTCGTTCATTTATGTAAGAATGATTGTGACGGGATATCTATGTATACAGAAAATACAATTTGTAAAACATTTTGTGAGCTCTTCACTTCAGATAATGGTTATGTGCCTCAGTTGCCTCCCCTGTCAGTATGTGCCTGAATGTATCGTATCGTATTGCGTATGTAGAGTTCCATTCATATTGAAAACGGGGCAACACAAATCATTGGTTATCTGTGGAACTGTTTTGCTGCTCTTTGGCAGTGTAATTTGTATAGTAGATATACTCGCATGAAAAAGAAAGTGTACACTTGGTTAGAGGGAAAATTGTGTACTTATATTCACATGTAAATCGGTGTTCTGATAATGATCAAATTTCAATAAAAGTAAAACATTGTGTAGCCAATACATGTTTACACATTTTGATACCAAATTTGTCTATTTATTGCTTCTATATATAAGTATAACATTTTCTCTCTAACCAAGTGCACACTTTCTTTTTCGTGTGAGTATATGTATTTGTAAATATGGCGTTATAAATGTTATGTTACTGATATCGAGTTGAGGATAAATTCGTTGCATATAATATGCTGCTTGTGTTGATTAGTAAGTTAAGCATTCTACTTTAAAATTTGCACTTCTTTGAGGGAAATAAAACATTTTATAATACATTATATTGAATTTCTCTCGTTATTTCACATGACTATTGTACCCAATGAACAGTACTCATTTACCAGTACCCAGTACTCTGTGACAACTATCCAGTAAACAGTACTCATTTACCAGTACCCAGTACTCGTGACAACTATCCAGTAAACAGTACTCATTTACCAATACCCAGTACTCTGTGACAACTATCCAGTAAACAGTACTCATTTACCACTACTCTGTGACAACTATCCAGTAAACAGTACTCATTTACCACTACTCTGTGACAACTATCCAGTAAACAGTACTCATTTACCAATACTCTGTGACAACTATCCAGTAAACAGTACTCATTTACCACTACCCTGTGACAACTATCCAGTAAACAGTACTCATTTACCAATACTCTGTGACAACTATCCAGTAAACAGTACTCATTTACCACTACTCTGTGACAACTATCCAGTTAACAGTACTCATTTACCAATACCCAGTACTCTGTGACAACTATCCAGTAAACAGTACTCATTTACCACTACTCTGTGACAACTATCCAGTGAACAGTACTCATTTACCAATACCCAGTACTCTGTGACAACTATCCAGTGAACAGTACTCATTTACCAATACCCAGTACTCTGTGACAACTATCCAGTAAACAGTACTCATTTACCACTACTCTGTGACAACTATCCAGTAAACAGTACTCATTTACCAATACTCTGTGACAACTATCCAGTAAACAGTACTCATTTACCACTACTCTGTGACAACTATCCAGTTAACAGTACTCATTTACCAATACCCAGTACTCTGTGACAACTATCCAGTAAACAGTACTCATTTACCACTACTCTGTGACAACTATCCAGTGAACAGTACTCATTTACCAATACCCAGTACTCTGTGACAACTATCCAGTGAACAGTACTCATTTACCAATACCCAGTACTCTGTGACAACTATCCAGTAAACAGTACTCATTTACCACTACTCTGTGACACAACTATCCACTAAACAGTACTCATTTACCAATACCCAGTACTCTGTGACAACTATCCAGTGAACAGTACTCATTTACCAATACCCAGTATCTGTGACAACTATCCAGTAAACAGTACTCATTTACCAATACCCAGTATCTGTGACAACTATCCAGTAAACAGTACTCATTTACCAATACCCAGTACTCTGTGACAACTATCCAGTGAACAGTACCCATTTACCACTACTCTGTGACAACTATCCAGTAAACAGTACTCATTTACCAATACCCAGTACTCTGTGACAACTATCCAGTAAACAGTACTCATTTACCAATACCCAGTACTCTGTGACAACTATCCAGTGAACAGTACCCATTTACCACTACTCTGTGACAACTATCCAGTAAACAGTACTCATTTACCAATACCCAGTACTCTGTGACAACTATCCAGTAAACAGTACTCATTTACCAATACCCAGTACT
Source organism: Archivesica marissinica (assembly GCA_014843695.1). Taxonomy (NCBI): domain Eukaryota; kingdom Metazoa; phylum Mollusca; class Bivalvia; order Venerida; family Vesicomyidae; genus Archivesica; species Archivesica marissinica. Next base: position 75,362,371 of record CM026387.1, on the reverse strand, counting down.
CTGTGACAACTATCCAGTAAACAGTACCCATTTACCACTACTCTGTGACAACTATCCAGTAAACAGTACTCATTTACCAATACCCAGTACTCTGTGACAACTATCCAGTAAACAGTACCCATTTACCACTACTCTGTGACAACTATCCAGTAAACAGTACTCATTTACCACTACTCTGTGACAACTATCCAGTAAACAGTACTCATTTACCACTACTCTGTGACATCTATCCAGTAAACAGTACTCATTTACCACTACTCTGTGACAACTATCCAGTAAACAGTACTCATTTACCAGAACACAGTATTATGTGACAACTATCCGGTAAACAGTATTCATTTACCACTACTCTGTGACAACTATCCAGTGAACAGTACTCATTTACCAATACCCAGTACTCTGTGACAACTATCCAGTAAACAGTACTCATTTACCACTACTCTGTGACAACTATCCACTAAACAGTACTCATTTACCAATACCCAGTACTCTGTGACAACTATCCAGTGAACAGTACTCATTTACCAATACCCAGTACCTGTGACAACTATCCAGTAAACAGTACTCATTTACCAATACTCTGTGACAACTATCCAGTAAACAGTACTCATTTACCACTACTCTGTGACAACTATCCAGTTAACAGTACTCATTTACCAATACCCAGTACTCTGTGACAACTATCCAGTAAACAGTACTCATTTACCACTACTCTGTGACAACTATCCAGTGAACAGTACTCATTTACCAATACCCAGTACTCTGTGACAACTATCCAGTGAACAGTACTCATTTACCAATACCCAGTACTCTGTGACAACTATCCAGTAAACAGTACTCATTTACCACTACTCTGTGACACAACTATCCACTAAACAGTACTCATTTACCAATACCCAGTACTCTGTGACAACTATCCAGTGAACAGTACTCATTTACCAATACCCAGTATCTGTGACAACTATCCAGTAAACAGTACTCATTTACCACTACTCTGTGACAACTATCCAGTGAACAGTACTCATTTACCAATACCCAGTACTCTGTGACAACTATCCAGTGAACAGTACTCATTTACCAATACCCAGTACTCTGTGACAACTATCCAGTAAACAGTACTCATTTACCACTACTCTGTGACAACTATCCACTAAACAGTACTCATTTACCAATACCCAGTACTATGTGACAACTATCCAGTGAACAGTACTCATTTACCAATACCCAGTACCTGTGACAACTATCCAGTAAACAGTACTCATTTACCAATATTCTGTGACAACTATCCAGTAAACAGTACTCATTTACCACTACTCTGTGACAACTATCCAATTAACAGTACTCATTTACCAATACCCAGTACTCTGTGACAACTATCCAGTAAACAGTACTCATTTACCACTACTCTGTGACAACTATCCAGTGAACAGTACTCATTTACCAATACCCAGTACTCTGTGACAACTATCCAGTGAACAGTACTCATTTACCAATACCCAGTACTCTGTGACAACTATCCAGTAAACAGTACTCATTTACCACTACTCTGTGACACAACTATCCACTAAACAGTACTCATTTACCAATACCCAGTACTCTGTGACAACTATCCAGTGAACAGTACTCATTTACCAATACCCAGTATCTGTGACAACTATCCAGTAAACAGTACTCATTTACCAATACCCAGTATCTGTGACAACTATCCAGTAAACAGTACTCATTTACCAATACCCAGTACTCTGTGACAACTATCCAGTGAACAGTACCCATTTACCACTACTCTGTGACAACTATCCAGTAAACAGTACTCATTTACCAATACCCACTACTCTGTGACAACTATCCAGTAAACAGTACTCATTTACCACTACTCTGTGACAACTATCCAGTAAACAGTACTCATTTACCACTACTCTGTGACAACTATCCAGTAAACAGTACTCATTTACCACTACTCTGTGACAACTATCCAGTAAACAGTACTCATTTACCACTACTCTGTGACAACTATCCAGTAAACAGTACTCATTTACCACTACTCTGTGACAACTATCCAGTAAACAGTACTCATTTACCACTACTCTGTGACAACTATCCAGTAAACAGTACTCATTTACCACTACTCTGTGACAACTATCCAGTAAACAGTACTCATTTACCACTACTCTGTGACAACTATCCAGTAAACAGTACTCATTTACCACTACTCTGTGACAACTATCCAGTAAACAGTACTCATTTACCACTACTCTGTGACAACTATCCAGTAAACAGTACTCATTTACCAGAACACAGTATTATGTGACAACTATCCGGTAAACAGTACTCATTTACCACTACTCTGTGACAACTATCCAGTGAACAGTACTCATTTACCAATACCCAGTACTCTGTGACAACTATCCAGTAAACAGTACTCATTTACCACTACTCTGTGACAACTATCCACTAAACAGTACTCATTTACCAATACCCAGTACTCTGTGACAACTATCCAGTGAACAGTACTCATTTACCAATACCCAGTACCTGTGACAACTATCCAGTAAACAGTACTCATTTACCAATACCCAGTACTCTGTGACAACTATCCAGTGAACAGTACTCATTTACCAATACCCAGTACTCTGTGACAACTATCCAGTTAACAGTATTCATTTACCAATACCCAGTATCTGTGACAACTATCCAGTAAACAGTACTCATTTACCACTACTCTGTGACAACTATCTAGTACACAGTACTCATTTACCAATACCCAGTACTCTGTGACAACTATCCAGTAAACAGTACTCATTTACCACTACTCTGTGACAACTATCCAGTAAACAGTACTCATGTACCACTACTCTGTGACAACTATCCAGTGAACAGTACTCATTTACCAATACCCAGTATCTGTGACAACTATCCAGTAAACAGTACTCATTTACCAATACCCAGTACTCTGTGACAACTATCCAGTAAACAGTACTCATTTACCACTACTCTGTGACAACTATCCAGTAAACAGTACTCATGTACCACTACTCTGTGACAACTATCCAGTGAACAGTACTCATTTACCAATACCCAGTATCTGTGACAACTATCCAGTAAACAGTACTCATTTACCACTACTCTGTGACAACTATCCAGTAAACAGTACTCATTTACCAATACCCAGTACTCTGTGACAACTATCCAGTGAACAGTACTCATTTACCAATACCCAGTACTCTGTGACAACTATCCAGTTAACAGTACTCATTTACCAATACCCAGTATCTGTGACAACTATCCAGTAAACAGTACTCATTTACCACTACTCTGTGACAACTATCTAGTACACAGTACTCATTTACCAATACCCAGTACTCTGTGACAACTATCCAGTGAACAGTACTCATTTACCAATACCCAGTACTCTGTGACAACTATCCAGTAAACAGTACTCATTTACCACTACTCTGTGACAACTATCCAGTAAACAGTACTCATGTACCACTACTCTGTGACAACTATCCAGTAAACAGTACTCATTTACCACTACTCTGTGACAACTATCCAGTAAACAGTACTCATTTACCACTACTCTGTGACAACTATCCAGTAAACAGTACTCATTTACCAGAACCCAGTATTATGTGACAACTATCCAGTAAACAGTACTCATTTACCACTACTCTGTGACAACTATCCAGTGAACAGTACTCATTTACCAATACCCAGTACTCTGTGACAACTATCCAGTAAACAGTACTCATTTACCAATACCCAGTACTCTGTGACAACTATTCAGTAAACAGTACTCATTTACCACTACTCTGTGACAACTATCCACTAAACAGTACTCATTTACCAATACCCAGTACTCTGTGACAACTATCCAGTTAACAGCACTCATTTACCAATACCCAGTATCTGTGACAACTATCCAGTAAACAGTACTCATTTACCACTACTCTGTGACAACTATCCAGTAAACAGTACTCATTTACCAATACCCAGTACTCTGTGACAACTATCCAGTTAACAGTACTCATTTACCAATACCCAGTATCTGTGACAACTATCCAGTAAACAGTACTCATTTACCACTACTCTGTGACAACTATCCAGTAAACAGTACTCATTTACCAATACCCAGTACTCTGTGACAACTATCCAGTGAACAGTACTCATTTACCAATACCCAGTACTCTGTGACAATTATCCAGTAAACAGTACTCATTTACCACTACTCTGTGAAAACTATCCAGTAAACAGTACTCATTTACCACTACTCTGTGACAACTATCCAGTAAACAGTACTCATTTACCACTACTCTGTGACAACTATCCATAGTGAGAGTCACTACAAGGGTATTTTGCAATAATTGCTCGCTTAATTCTAGAATTTAGCCACTTGGTGTACTTATAGAATGATAATGTGTGGATCTTTTCCTAACGAGACCCTAGGTTCTGGGTCAAGGGGTCCCCCAAAATTCAAGATGGCCGCCGTTTTTGCAGTGTCAGTGAGTTGGACATATAATTGTATTATACTTTTATTACTCGACAGATTTAAATCAAATCAACTGGATATCATAGATATTAAATGTATGCTTAAAATGAAATACATTGTGGGTGCTCATTGGTCAAAGTCAAGGTCATAGTCAAGGTCAAATGGTGCAATTTACATAAAAAACACATTTTTACCGTGCATAAGTACCTTTATTTTGAAAACTATAGGTTTTAATAGTATGTTATTTACATTAATGTAATGCATGATATATGCCCTTTAATTTAGTATGTTGATTACTGACTTCTGTTTTGTATCCATTGATATACAAGATGATTTCCAAGTTGGCCGCCATTTTCCCAGTGGAATCCAAATATGTATTGTGCAATAGAATGATTATATATTTTTTTCTTTTTAGATTAAAATAAACGTTTAAATGTTTGATACACATACAATCGACATAAATGAACTCTAAAACAATGTTAATATGTTATAACTGCTAAGAAATATGTATATATAGTAGTAGCCGTATATCCGGATATGGTATTGATTCGGATATTAAAATTGTTGCAGTACTAAATGGCTTACATTTTTATAATTTAGTTAAATTATGCACACAAACTAATTATTATAGTGTATGTACTGTCATAAGAAATCAAATTCCCGGAGCATTTGTTTTGATAATGCATAGCTCTTGTTACTAGTATATTTGATAACCACCAGTAGTATGAATATTTCTATGTAATGGTTGCCTGCAGCAATAACAAACTACTAACACAAGATTCATCACAAGAATGCATTACTAACTCTACTAACATGAGATATAATAACATACATGTACCAACGTAGCATCAATGTCAAAAAAAGTTGTCATAGCTAAAACTGAAAACATTGATTTAGAAAAAACACAGTCGACAAGTAGTATAGAGGAATATGAAATTGATTGGGCAAAATGTGTATTGTGCCAGGAGAAAAACAATGCTCATCTTGTGTGTCCAGTTAATTATGAAACATTCCTACAGGACATCAACCGTTATTATAGGTCTGGACGTTGTCTATATCAACTCCATAGCAGCTTAGTTGGTGATATTGCTAAAGGTATATGGTGCAAAATGGCATAAAACATGTAGAAATAATGTTGGATTGTGGAAATATGAACGACAAGAACGTCATGCAACTTCAAGCAGGAATGACCCAACAGAAACTCCAAGAAAGGTAAACCGTCTAAGTAGTGTTGATGCCGCGGCTCAAGTGGATACTAAATGCTTGACACAACTACACAATTTTTACGTTGGATGCTATGTGGCCTTGCAATAGCCAGGCTGGTTAATGAATTTGAAGATTCAAACATTGTCTCTACAGCTGAATCCAATTACAAACATCACGAACAAACAAAGAGTATCCAACATACATTTCAGCAGCAAGTAAATGATCTGGTGTCTGTGATACAAAACCTAAGACACCCGTTTGCTGATAAATCGGATGACCTACTAGTTCTTGACACAAGAGATATTCTTGAACCAAGTGTAGCAGAGAGCATAAAACACTCAACAGACTTGGGGAAGCAGCAATATGAGACATATATACAGGAGAGGCTTGCAACACGTGAACAATCAGTGACAGACACAATTAAACAAACCAAATTACCATTGTTCAGCAGGCCACCATTTGGGAAACAGTCAAAACAAAAACTTGAACTTGTGTCCCTTAAAGTGACTTGCGCTTTATTCTCGAGGCTGTATGTGTCGTGTCAGGTTCGAAAAGGAGACCTTAGTGAGTTCTTCTCACATGAAAACACTAAATATACCCCATCACTCTCACACATTGATAAATTGCGCACTGGAAAAAAGTCTGAACTGACGCCCTGTCTGGAACAGCTCTGCCAGTCATGTGAACCAACACATGAAAATCCAGTGGTAGACGCGCTGTTGTTTGATGGTGCTGCGATTATTAACATGCTGAAGCCACACAAAAATGCAGGACATTTCAGGATTATGCTGTAGACGTGTGTCTGCCATATGTACAAGGGCATTTGACTATAGTCCATAGAGTTGATTTAGTTTGGGATAGATACATTGACACTAGCTTGAAAATTGGAGCACGGGGAGATCGTGGTACTGGTATTCGTAAAAGGGTGCTGCCTGATACGACAATTCCATCTAACTGGGACATCTTACTGCGAAATGATAAGAACAAGAATGAATTATTTGACTTCTTGGCAACTGAATGTAGCAATATGACAGTTCCATATGGAAAATATATCATTTCCACAAAAGGGGTCATTATTGAAACAACAGCAATCGAAAATAGAGATTCCATTGCACCATGCTCACATGAGGAAGCAGAGAGCAGGCTTCTACTTCACGCAGCTCATGTCGGCAAATCTGAAATGAAGCGGCTTATGATTAAGACAGTTGATACTGACGTTATTGTGACAGCTGCAGGAATGTTCAGTAAGTGTGGCTTAGATGAGCTATGGTTTGAATTTGGCACAAGAAAACTTCTCAGATATATACCCATATACAGCATGGTCACAACTATGGGCGAAGATATGGCGAGGGCATTGCCAGGATTCCATGCATTTACGGGCTGCGACCAGGTGTCAGGATTTCTGGGATAAGGAAAGCGAACAGCTTGGAACACTTTGTTATCATTTCCTCTGGCAGTTCAAGCATTTACAACATTGGGCAACACACCAAGTGAACAGCAGATCAATGAATGTATCCCTGTTGTTGAAAGGTTTGTTGTGTTGATGTATGACAGGTCAAGTCAATGAGAAAACACCAATGATGTCCGTTAGGATCTATTCACACAGAAAGGCCGTGCTATAGATGCTATACCACCAACATATGCTGCTCTTTACCAGCACACACAGCGTGCAGCCTACCAGGCAGGCTACTGATGGGGTTTAGCACTATTTCCATCGCCAACACTACCATCTCCAGCAGAACATGGATGGACAAAGGAAGCCGACCTACACTCACCATGGAAACCACTGTGGACAACGTTGTTACCAGCATCAAACTCCTGCATGGAATTATTGAAGTGTGGCTGTGACAAGGATAAGGGTTGTCGTGTGTGAAGGTTGAGCTTCCATGCACCGCTTTATGTAAATGCAATGGACACTGAGATATGCTTTAAGTACAAGTGTATCATTGATGGCCTTTGAATTGTAAAACAAGGTTTCACAATTAAGAATCTACGCCACCTGATCTACGCTCAATGTCTGTTTCCTCAGGTTCCCAATCATGCTGGATTGCGTTATTGTTGAAACCGACACGCAATTCTGTTCCCGCCAGGATTCGAATGAGGCCAGTGATTTATTTAACATTATACCACAGTGCTTCCTGGACATGAATAGTGTTAAATATGATATCGGAATGGCATTATCTGGGTAATAGATGACCCGTAGGTACGTAGTACCATGATTCATATTCATTTCAGTCTTGTATTTTTATTACACACATTGTATTTGTAAACGTGTAATATGGCGGCCATATTGGTTATTAGTCGTCATTATGGTGAAACCTACATAACTTTAAATAATATACTGTAGTATAAAGCGATATTATGCATATATTAAAAAGAAAATATGTTAATAGAAGTAGTTACTATTATGTTATATTTCGGGTTTTTCGCCTGCTATATCGCGGGCGGGCTGTTTATCTAACAACACCTTTCCTGGGCAGGCTCCAGCGGTTAACCAGTACTTGGGTGCACCAACCTCCGTAAGAAACTGCCAACTTGTTCATATAAATGAGACACGGCCTGAGCGGGGCTCGAACCAGTGACCATCAGTGATGATAGGTTACAGTGGTATACAAGTCAGCGACCGTAACCACTCGACCACGGGTGCGAACAGAAGTAGTTACTGTATAGACTACTTTCACCACACATGTTAACAAAACGTCCATCTTATTACCATGGCAATATATTATGTGATAGCAGTACTCCATTTCAAAGAAGATAAATTGTGCTGTAAGTTGATGTGCAAATCAGTATAATATATAATATATATAATCCAACACATTCATAATTATATATGTTAGAATAAATTTCTTCAAATTTTGATCATGTGACCTTGAAAATGACCTTGACCGTGACATTAGAGCATCATTGACGGCTTTCAGTGTTTGAACATTTCCTTTCAGAACAGGATGCTATTATTTTTATTTGTTTATATGTGCTAATAAATAAGAAATACAACTATTTATATATTTATCTATAAATGCCGGCCATCTTGGATTTTGGGGGACCCCTTGACCCAGACTCTAGGGTCTCGTTGGAAAGATAGTCGCATGTCATCATACTATCGCCATGCAAAGTGGCTAAATTCTAGAATTAAACGAGCAATTATTCTTATAGTGACTCTCACTACCAGTAAACAGTACTCATTTACCACTACTCTGTGACAACTATCCAGTGAACAGTACTAATTTACCAATACCCAGTACTCTGTGACAACTATCCAGTGAACAGTACTCATTTACCAATACCCAGTACTCTGTGACAACTATCCAGTGAACAGTACTCATTTACCAATACCCAGTACTCTGTGACAACTATCCAGTGAACAGTACTCATTTACCAGTACCCAGTACTCTGTGACAACTATCCAGTGAACAGTACTCATTTACCAGTACCCAGTACTCTGTGACAACTATCCAGTGAACAGTACTCATTTACCAGTACCCAGTACTCTGTGACAACTATCCAGTGAACAGTACTCATTTACCAGTACCCAGTACTCTGTGACAACTATCCAGTGAACAGTACTCATTTACCAGTACCCAGTACTCTGTGACAACTATCCAGTGAACAGTACTAATTTACCAGTACTCTGTGACAACTATCCAATGTACAGTACTCGAAGTACTCTGTGACATCTATTCAATTACCAAGTACTCTGTGACAACTAGCCAATGCACAGTATTCATTTACCAGTACTCTGTGATTAAAATGAAAACTAAGCCATTATAGCATTTCTCTCCAGTGGCATTGTCAAATTATTACCACTGATCTGAGCAGGATACCAATTTATCATTACATATATGTACTGTCGTCTGGAGACGGTCCTCCATTACAATGTACTTATCTGTAACCATTAAGCAATAAGTTACTCAACGTCCAACTGTCAATATTTACTCAGACTTTGTACACGAGCCGATATTGACAGTAACACATTCGTCGACATGGATTTGACAGCTATAGTTGTCGTTCTAGTCTTCATAGGACTTGTGAGATTCTTAAGCAGATCCGATCCTCCAAGAATCAATGGCATATATGCGCAACCAAACAAATGGTACTGGCTCAAATTTCGGATATTTAAGATAATGCTGTGGCTAAGAAAACGGGAACAACACAAGAAAGTGACGGGGGAAAACGCTGGTATGGGAAGAAAATCTAGAAATTCTTCTGTAGAAATGGACCGTGTACAAATACTTCCGAAGGAGTACGCCAGGGTTAGTGTCTGTTCATTATATTACATAAAATCAACGACTGTCAAATTACTAAATAGCCGATAGTAGCAGTTTTAAGGTTACAATCTAACACGGTGCAAGCGTAAAGTTAGTTTCCAGGGTGGTTTATCCTATATCTTATCACATGTCCAATTTATTAGGCTTTATTTGAAGACCATCTATTTATCTTCCAATTCTATGAAACCCCTGATGGGGACCTTCATAGTGTGCGTCCTTCTGATAAGGGTGTTAGTACTAAGAAAGGATAAGACAATGCACATAGCATAGGTATATATTTAAGTTGTGATAGCGCAGTTGTAGAGCGTTCGCTTAGCCTAGGTGCAAAAGGCTGTAGCTGTAGCCGTTTCGATTATGTCCTTATTGAGTTCGGATGGGAATGTCTGGATAGTCGTGGTATGGGGATTAGATAGTTTTCAGATTAGATAGCAGACAGCTACAAGATTATTATAAATCAATAAAAATAGCGTCAGTCGATTGTCTACACTCCGCAAGTCTAGACACAAGCTTCGAACACATCTGCGACACTCGAAGTATGTCCATAGTCGTGCATTGCCCATATTACAGCCCTACGTTGAACGATTTCACATTGGTTTACAAAGGATGAAATGGGCCCTTATGTAGCCGTTACGATTGTGTCCTTAGTCAAGGCGTTTAAATTCCGCATAGCCTCTTCTCTGGCAATATATACCACCAGGAATGAGATATGCGATTAAACTACTGTTGTAAGAATTTGTTTCACAATCGAACTAAGCTCATTCAGCTTAAATCATTTTTACATGCTAGCTCTGTCGCGATGTAGAGAGTTGCATATTAATATTCAATATTTATTAACGGTTAGCATGCACACTTCTCACCAATTATATGCAACACGGTGTCATATAGAATATTGACGGCCCTCAAAATAATGGCTCGCTATTGACCACCCCTCAAAATAATGACTCGAGGGCCATTATTCGGCTAGAAAATATGTAATTAAATATAATTTAACACTGTTTCGGGCCTAACAATATATATTTTGAAACAATGGTGTACAAAATAACATGCATATATTGAATATTAAAAGTGTATGCAGATAATTTGTCTCTATCAATTTCTAGTTTATACAAATTTATTTTAGCTCGATTGCAAATAAGTTTAAGCAACTTTAGATTAATCGTTATCGAGACCTAATTCCTGATGAAACCCATCGCCATGAGGGAGAAAGAAGTGTGAATGCCTTGTCTAAGGGCACACTCGTAACGGCTACAACTGGGTGCGAACTCGTGGCCTTTCACGCCACTGCGCTATCAATACTTCCACGTATCAAATTTTAAAGATGATAATGAGGTCGTGGGTGCTATGCCTAGGAGGTTCACGTAATGTATATGTATGCTATTTACACTGACAAACACAGAACAATGACCCCCTATGTATACAGTATACATTATTACTAATTCTTACATATACCTTTATTGTTCTAAGTTACAGGGTGTGAGTAATTTTATTACAGGCTGTGGATGCCGTGTATATTACTGGAAGCAACAAGGAAGGTCAATTCTTTGTTGCAGCCACAGCACGGCGGCACAACAATCATGTACAGACCATCCTATACCTCAGGGTAAGTTAGTGTACAATTGCATTAGTCTAGTAGATCATCCACTATATCAGGGTTGACGATAGTTGTTGGTGGCAGACCATCCTATACCTCAGGGTAAGTTAGTGTACAGTTGCATTAGTCTAGTAGATCATCCACTATATCGGGGTTGACGATAGTTGTTGGTGGCAGACCATCCTATACCTCCGGGTAAGTTAGTGTACAATTGCATTAGTCTAGTAGATCATCCACTATATCGGGGTTGACGATAGTTGTTGGTGGCAGACCATCCTAGCATCACGGGAAGTGTCGCACAGTTGTCTGTTCTTGACAGACCATCCTAGCATCACGGGAAGTGTCGCACAGTTGTCTGTTCTTGACAGACCATCCTAGCATCACGGGAAGTGTCGCACAGTTGTCTGTTCTTGACAGACCATCCTATGCCTCGAGGTAAGTAGTATGCAGTTGTAATATACCAACGATTGTCTCAAATGTTGTGCACAAATCAGTTTTACTTTGAATAGCAAGAGTCAGGTGACTGGTAGTTATATCCTATAATTTTATTGTGAGAGCTATCTACCTATCTTCCTCTAATGTCAAACCCGTCGCGGGAATGCAGACATGTTGCGCGTCAAACTGCAAAGAAGTTACAAGTGTGAGTAGTTAAAAGCATACATATAAGAAAGTAATGAAAAATAAGTTTGGTTAAAAGTTTTAAAACAGTTCCGCAGATATTTGATGTAATATCCATTAACCCTTTTAAACGATTACAAATGGATTACATTGTACATTTAAATGATCCTGTACCACGTGAAGCACTGATCCAGGACAAACGGTACATACTCGAAGGTCTAGCCCACAGGGATTCGGCACGTTTGGGGGTACTAGTATATATATTTAAGTACCCACAGGGATTCGGCACGTTTGGGGGTACTAGTATATCGAATGTACTTAAATATATATACTAGTACCCCCAAACGTGCCGAATCCCTGTGGTCTAGCCTGGGTGCCAGTCTGTCGATTTTTAACTTCTGGCAATATGATCAGAAACTCAATACGGCCCTCGGTGTTAAAATATATTTATTTGACTGACCAGGCAAAATATATTGACGACTGTTCCAGGCTATCGAAGGTCACGTGAATTATGAACACAAAGTTGCTTGAAATTCACCAAGTGTTCGTCTTGTTGCTCTGTTGACCAAGGAAAGGCAAGGCTGTGATTAGAGTTTTTCATAAGAACGCCTAATAATAATATGTCCGATTAGCGCGCTCGCTTCTCACCAATGCAACCCGGGTTCGATCCTCGGACCGGGAAGTATGTGAGATGCTACAGTGGTTGCCAGATCGGACAGGTGGGTTTTCTCCGGGTACTCCAGTTTCCTCCCACACGAATGACCACATATATATATACGCTTTCATCCGCGCCAACAAAAGTGATTAATATAAGTTGTTAGAACTTTCTTCGCAATCGTTGTGAAATAAATAAAATTTAAACTTAATAATAATATACTACGTACAGACAGAAATATGTATACACATATAATGTGCACTATGTCAATAAATGTATATACATATAATGTGCACTATGTCAATAAATGTCTAGCTTTAAATCACACTGTTACAGTTACCTGACCTTGGGTTCCTCGAACTGCCATCCATGCCGGACACATCCTTAAGTGGCACTGGTGAAAACGAATTTGCTGCGGGCGGACTCTATATCGGTATGGTGGAACCAATGAAGCAATGGAATATCACGTTTGATGGGAAACTGAGGTAAATCTGGAGGATGTCTGTAGCATGATCACAGACACTTGGGTCTGGACAATAGATAAAGAATGGTTTCGCGTTCAAAACCAAATATTTTATTTTTTAAGAACATTGTGATAAACCATAGGAGTTACACTATACATATACATACAAACCATTTCGGCCATAGCCAAGCATATTTAAAAATGACATCCCGTCACTATCAGAGTAATTACGCACAGACGCTTGGGGTTGTGAGTTCAAAATATATTTTTGTTTTAATAAGATTTTGATAAACCAAAGGCTATACACACAAACATGTTAGGCCATGTCCAAGCATATTTAAACCAAAGGCTTGACACTATACACACACACATGTTAGGCCATGTCCAAGCATATTTAAACCAAAGCTTGACACTATACATGTACACACAAACATGTTAGGCAATGTCCAAGCATATTTAAACCAAAGGCTTGACACTATACACACAAACATGTTAGGCCATGTCCAAGCATATTTAAACCAAAGCTTGACACTATACATGTACACACAAACATGTTAGGCCATGTCCAAGCATATTTAAACCAAAGGCTTGACACTATACATGTACACACAAACATGTTAGGCCATGTCCAAGCATATTTAAACCAAAGGCTTGACACTATACATGTACACACAAACATGTTAGGCCATGTCCAAGCATATTTAAACCAAAGCTTGACACTATACACAGAAACATGTTAGGCCATGTCCAAGCATATTTAAACCAAAGGCTTGACACTATACACACAAACATGTTAGGCCATGTCCAAGCATATTTAAACCAAAGGCTTGACACTATACATGTACACACAAACATGTTAGGCCATGTCCAAGCATATTTAAACCAAAGCTTGACACTATACATACAAACATGTTAGGCCATGTCCAAGCATATTTAAACCAAAGCTTGACACTATACATGTACACACACACATGTTAGGCCATGTCCAAGCATATTTAAACCAAAGCTTGACACTATACATACAAACATGTTAGGCCATGTCCAAGCATATTTAAACCAAAGCTTGACACTATACACAGAAACATGTTAGGCCATGTCCAAGCATATTTAAACCAAAGGCTTGACACTATACACACAAACATGTTAGGCCATGTCCAAGCATATTTAAACCAAAGGCTTGACACTATACATGTACACACAAACATGTTAGGCCATGTCCAAGCATATTTAAACCAAAGCTTGACACTATACATACAAACATGTTAGGCCATGTCCAAGCATATTTAAACCAAAGCTTGACACTATACATACAAACATGTTAGGCCATGTCCAAGCATATTTAATGATTATTAATCTGATATAGTGACGGGATGTCATTTTTAAATATGCCTAACATTTGTGTATGTATAGTGCCAAACCTATGGTTTATGTGTGTATGTATAGTGCCAAGCCTATGGTTTATGTGTGTATGTATAGTGTCAAGCCTATGGTTTATGTGTGTATGTATAGTGTCAAGCCTATGGTTTATGTGTGTATGTATAGTGTCAAGCCTATGGTTTATGTGTGTATGTATAGTGTCAAGCCTATGGTTTATGTGTGTATGTATAGTGTCAAGCCTATGGTTTATGTGTGTATGTATAGTGTCAAGCCTATGGTTTATGTGTGTATGTATAGTGTCAAGCCTATGGTTTATGTGTGTATGTATAGTGTCAAGCCTATGGTTTATGTGTGTATGTATAGTGTCAAGCCTATGGTTTTGTTGTATGTATAGTGTCAAGCCTATGGTTTATGTGTGTATGTATAGTGTCAAGCCTATGGTTTATGTGTGTATGTATAGTGTCAAGCCTATGGTTTATGTGTGTATGTATAGTGTCAAGCCTATGGTTTATGTGTGTATGTATAGTGTCAAGCCTATGGTTTATGTGTGTATGTATAGTGTCAAGCCTATGGTTTATGTGTGTATGTATAGTGTCAAGCCTATGGTTTATGTGTGTATGTATAGTGCCAAGCCTATGGTTTATGTGTGTATGTATAGTGCCAAGCCTATGGTTTATGTGTGTATGTATAGTGTCAAGCCTATGGTTTATGTGTGTATGTATAGTGCCAAGCCTATGGTTTATGTGTGTGTGTATAGTGCCAAGCCTATGGTTTATCAAAATCTTCTTAAAAAAAATTAGGTTTTGAAACCGCAACCACTTGTCCAGATCCCAAGCGTCTGTGTAATTATGGACCGTATGTGGTCATGTGGTCATGTGGTCATGATTCTATTGCTTGTGGCATTTTGTTTGTGTGTTGCAAAATAATGCCAACTTAGTAACAGCATAGACTAGAACTTTAGATGCTGTATACGTATAGCAACATCGGTGACTGTAGGGGACAATGCAGTACAACATCCGAAGTTGAAATGGTACATCCGGAGTGCAATGGAGTTACCTGCCATTAATTGACTAATACCGATAATTGTTATTACATGTATTTGCAGACAGGTGTCTACAGGAAAGTTACTCTATGTTGCTTTTGTTCTCAATTGGAAAGCATGCACAAAGCACTTCGACTTTGACACAGATCTCCACCCAGACGTGTTATGCGATGCCATTGCACGGGAAAGCTGGTCACGGCAATTCTTTGAGACACTTAAAACGTTAGTATAAAGTCAGGCACAGATAAACTATTTAAAATATACGTATTGTAGTTTTAAGTTGTTAAACTGAGGTCTCGTGGCGGTGCTTTACACCGTGCACGTAAAAGAACCAGAGGAGACTCTGGAATGGGTGTCTGTCTGTATCATTGCACTATCCTCCAAAATCTAAAATGACTAATCTCTTCAGGAGACGTCGCTCATATGGGCAACCGGTAGCGACGATAAATAAATCTAAAACACACACAAGTTTTAAGCATTGCTTGGTCTTTGTCACATATTGTATTTATAGTCGTGGCAATTCATTTATTTACGTGCATGATTGATCGCTTAGTCGGCTGCAATGAAACTGAATCCGGGATGCTTGGCAATCTATGTCCAAGACGCACATGGTCGATGGTTCCTGGGGAAATTGTTTCATGGGGAAATTGTGTTGTGCATTGTCTCGTGAACATGTGTCAGTGTCTTGTAACGTGTCCAACCGTTTTGTATGTTGAACTAGTGTATGGACATTGATGGAGGCTAGCAATGTAATGGTTCTTTAATAAACTTTTATTTTTGAACAAGTAATTAGTACACGTCCGCCCATCGTCACAACACAGATGAACTCTCACAAGTGAAATCATATTGTTTAGACAACAAATCTTCAAATACTTTACATTCCATTTATATTGAAGTACTAATTATATTATCGATGCTGTGGCTACAAATTTACTCTATTTTGAGATTTCAAGTAAGAGTGGTTATAGATGTGTTTTCCTTCAAAGCAGTTGTTACTTGTTTAAGTTACATGTATATACGTACAATACTTTCATTAATTGTGGTGTTGTTGAAGTAGACCAATAGTTGCGAGCCATCTTCTAGCTCACTCAATATATAGCTCACTCGACATATCTCTCACTCGACATATAGCTCACTCGACATATCTCTCACTCGACATATCTCTCACTCGACATATAGCTCACTCGACATATCTCTCACTCGACATATAGCTCACTCGACATATAGCTCACTCGACATATCTCTCACTCGACATATAGCTCACTTGACATAGCGCTCACTCGACATAGCGCTCACTCGACATATCTCTCACTCGACATATCTCTCACTCGACATATCTCTCACTCGACATATAGCTCACTCGACATATAGCTCACTCGACATATCTCTCACTCGACATATCTCTCACTCAACATAGCGCTCACTCGACATAGCGCTCACTCGACATATCTCTCACTCGACATATCTCTCACTCGACATAGCGCTCACTCGACATATCGCAATGTTCTGATGTTATGGATTATGCATATAACATCATTTTCTCTTGCATTTATTTAAAAGTCATATTCCAGTTCAAACTTCACAATTTCTAGAACCGTTGTATTCATTACAAAACCAGTGTTACCCAAAGTTTATATTTTATTTTATTTAAGAACAGTTGGAACATTTTGAAAGTACTCCAACATTGTTGAAACATCTATAATCATATTTTGGCTTGGATTGTTTCAATTTGGCTCATTTCGTTACTACATGTAAGTTACGTTACTACATGTAAGCTACATTTCGTTACTACATGTAAGCTACGTTTCGTTACTACATGTAAGCTACGTTTCGTTACTACATGTAAGCTACGTTTCGTTAGTACATGTAAGCTACGTTACGTTACTACATGTAAGCTACGTTTCGTTACTACATGTAAGCTACGTTTCGTTACTACATGTAAGATACGTTACGTTAGTACATGTAAGCTACGTTTCGTTACTACATGTAAGCTACGTTTCGTTACTACATGTAAGATACGTTACGTTAGTACATGTAAGCTACGTTTCGTTACTACATGTAAGCTACGTTTC
>CM026387.1:75324741-75343593 GCA_014843695.1 Archivesica marissinica | reverse complement strand
TACTACATGTAAGATACGTTACGTTAGTACATGTAAGCTACGTTTCGTTACTACATGTAAGCTACGTTTCGTTACTACATGTAAGATACGTTACGTTAGTACATGTAAGCTACGTTTCGTTACTACATGTAAGCTACGTTTCGTTACTACATGTAAGATACGTTACGTTAGTACATGTAAGCTACGTTTCGTTACTACATGTAAGCTACGTTTCGTTACTACATGTAAGATACGTTACGTTAGTACATGTAAGCTACGTTTCGTTACTACATGTAAGCTACGTTTCGTTACTACATGTAAGATACGTTACGTTAGTACATGTAAGCTACGTTTCGTTACTACATGTAAGCTACGTTTCTCCATAACACATCATAATAGCAAAGAAATTAAGGTGAGAAAAACACATTTAGCATTTTTTTGGACATAAAAACGGGACACTAGCATACACTAGCAATATCGTTTTTTCAACAAGAATATGTTTCTTTGAGGGCCTTATGGAAGATTGACATGTATTTCTATATTTATAATGTTGATGAGGGCCTTATGGAATATTGACATGTATTTCTATATTTATAATGTTGATGAGGGCCTTATGGAAGATTGACATGTATTTCTATATTTATAATGTTGATGAGGGCCTTATGGAATATTGACATGTATTTCTATATTTATAATGTTGATGAGGGCCTTATGGAAGATTGACATGTATTTCTATATTTATAATGTTGATGAGGGCCTTATGGAATATTGACATGTATTTCTATATTTATAATGTTGATGAGGGCCTTATGGAAGATTGACATGTATTTCTATATTTATAATGTTGATGAGGGCCTTATGGAAGATTGACATGTATTTCTATATTTATAATGTTGATGAGGGCCTTATGGAATATTGACATTGTCAGATGAGTTTCCTCTTTAAATAAAGTCTATATTATTATTTCCAATTAACAGCGATTTTATACTGTATATATAGAAAGAAACTAGTTTGTACCTGTAAGCATAACTGGGTGTTGTGAACACTAGTTGAACATGTAAGCATAACTGGGTGTTGTGAACACTAGTTGAACATGTAAGCATAACTGGGTGTTGTGAACACTAGTTGAAGCATAACTGGGTGTTGTGAACACTAGTTGTACCTGTAAGCATAACTGGGTGTTGTGGACACTAGTTGTACATGTAAGCATAACTGGGTGTTGTGGACACTAGTTGTACATGTAAGCACAACTGGGTGTTGTGAACACTAGTTGAACATGTAAGCATAACTGGGTGTTGTGAACACTAGTTGAAGCATAACTGGGTGTTGTGAACACTAGTTGTACATGTAAGCATAACTGGGTGTTGTGAACACTAGTTGTACCTGTAAGCATAACTGGGTGTTGTGGACACTAGTTGTACATGTAAGCATAACTGGGTGTTGTGGACACTAGTTGTACATGTAAGCATAACTGGGTGTTGTGAACACTAGTTGTACATGTAGCATACCTGGGTGTTGTGGACACTAGTTGAACATGTAAGCATAACTGGGTGTTGTGAACACTAGTTGAACATGTAAGCATAACTGGGTGTTGTGAACACTAGTTGTACCTGTAACACTAGTTGTACCTGTAAGCATAACTGGGTGTTGTGGACACTAGTTGTACATGTAGCATAACTGGGTGTTGTGGACACTAGTTGTACCTGTAAGCATAACTGGGTGTTGTGGACACTAGTTGTACCTGTAAGCATAACTGGGTGTTGTGGACACTAGTTGTACATGTAAGCATAACTGGGTGTTGTGAACACTAGTTGTACATGTAGCATAACTGGGTGTTGTGGACACTAGTTGTACCTGTAAGCATAACTGGGTGTTGTGAACACTAGTTGTACATGTAAGCATAACTGGGTGTTGTGAACACTAGTTGTACCTGTAAGCATAACTGGGTGTTGTGGACACTAGTTGTACCTGTAAGCATAACTGGGTGTTGTGAACACTAGTTGTACCTGTAAGCATAACTAGGTGTTGTGAACACTAGTTGTACCTGTAAGCATAACTAGGTGTTGTGAACACTAGTTGTACATGTAAGCATAACTAGGTGTTGTGAACACTAGTTGTACCTGTAAGCATAACTAGGTGTTGTGAACACTAGTTGTACCTGTAAGCATAACTAGGTGTTGTGAACACTAGTGACTTGTACAAAGCTTTTGATTCTTGTTCTTTTATTACCTTACCAAACTGTGCATTCATGTTTCATACAGTGTATCTGAATTGTTGATGCACCGTAATTCTTAGAACTGCCATCACATCAAATACTCGTTTTAGGATACACCAAACACATTATGAACAGTTCGGGGAAACAAAGGGCATAGTGCATATATCTGGACACGATCCAGTGGTGCTGGATATACGAGGCGTCCGGGATCATTCATACGGTATATATCTTAATTATTACGGCAAGAATGCAGCCAACGGAATGCATCAATTGACCATGCAGTATACAAGCATTAACCTCGATTTAACTATACGCAATATCCATGAAATCTAATATCATGAATATGTTGGATATTAGTTTATACCAATTTATTTTAGCTCGATTGCGAAACAAGTTATTTCAACTTATATAAATCACTCTCGAGACCTCATTCCTGATGGAATCCATCGCCACGAGGGAGAGAGAAGAGGCAATGTGGAATTTAAATGCCTTGCCTAAGAGCACAATTGTAACGGCTCCAGTGAGGCTCGAACTCCGGACCTTTCGCACCTGAAGCGAACCCGCATCCACTGCGCTATCACGACTTCCACTGTTGGATATTAATATGTGAATATTATAAAACAAAGTTTGAAAGTTTTGTTTGCTGTTCATGCTTGAAGTGGCACCGTCACTAGGTTATATGGCGACTCTATAGCTGTTACTGGCGGATGAATAACCCATGTCCAAATATTGTTATATTTCGGGTTTTACGCCTGCATCAGCACCATTTTGGGCTATATCTCCGGCGGGCAGTTTACCTAACAACTCCTTTCCTGTGCAGGCTCCAGCGGTTAACCAGTACTTGGGTGCACCAACCTCCGTAAGAAACTGCCAACTTTTTCATATAAATGAGACATGGCCTGAGCGGGGCTCGAACCCGTGACCATCAGTGATGATAGGTTACAGTGGTTTACAAGTCAGCGGCATTAACCACTCGACCACGGAAGCGGACTCCATGTCCAAATACAAAGCAGTATTTCAGGCATGAGTGGCATCCTGCGTGAACCACCAACCTTCCTCAAACCAGATGGATAGCTTCCGCGAGATTCGAACCTACAGCAGTGAGGGTCAAGTGATTTGAAGTCAACGACGCTAACCACTTGGGTACGGAGACCAGCTTGAATGATTTGACTTTATTAAGGTACTCCGCATATATGTACAGCCACTCGGGCTATGGAAGTACTATGGCTGAACACAAGTATAATTTTGTATTAGAAGTTGTGTTTCTTATATTCAGGTAATATCCGGAACTGGAAGCAGTTTCACCGTTACTGCATTCAGTACGGTAGTTTTACTGACGGCACGTCATTGTGTATATCCGCTATATCCATGCCAGCAACCATGTCCAGGTAGGATCCTACTGTGTTCGGTATGACAGTTTTACTGACGGCACGTCATTGTGTATATCCGCTATATCCATGCCAGCAACCATGTCCAGGTAGGATCCTACTGTGTTCGGTATGACAGTTTTACTGACGGCACGTCATTGTGTATATCCGCTATATCCATGCCAGCAACCATGTCCAGGTAGGATCCTACTGTGTTCGGTATGACAGTTTTACTGACGGCACGTCATTGTGTATATCCGCTATATCCATGCCAGCAACCATGTCCAGGTAGGATCCTACTGTGTTCGGTATGACAGTTTTACTGACGGCACGTCATTGTGTATATCCGCTATATCCATGTCCAGGTAGGATCCTACTGTGTTCGGTATGACAGTTTTACTGACGGCACCTCATGGTGTATATCCGCCATATCCATGTCCAGGTAGGATCCTACTGTGTTCGGTATGACAGTTTTACTGACGGCACGTCATTGTGTATATCCATGCCAGCATCCATGCCCAGGTAGGATCCTACCGTGTTCGGTATGACAGCTTCAATGACGGCACCTCATGGTGTATACATACTATATAATATCCATTCCAAGGACCACATCCTGGATTCATGAATCGATGTTAGGTACTTCCTGATAAGGGGCGTAGCCAGACAAGAATGATATTACGCAAATCTGGGAGCAATGGAAAAGCAACCAGATTAGGAGGCAGAATTTAATTTCTATTTTTCTTTATACATCCGTGTGTGCCCCACCCCTCCTTCAGTTTTTATTCCATTTTTGGACTATTTAATTTCCAAGATTTTTACAAACAATGTGTTCGCATCTGCATATTTGCATAGAAGTAGATACGCGTCTGCTGGTAGAGACATTTCTTAGCATCCTTATTAATATCTATACTTTGTAAATAAGATCAGGGTTTCTGTCTGAAAGAGTTTGGTCAAAGAACATGATTGTCTAATATGTATTATCTATATTTGCTATAATCTACTTGTACATGCAACCGTTTTTCTGGATTTGTATATGACCTTCAGAACATGGTATCTATATTATGTCCATGTCTTCTCTTATAATTTGTTTTATGTGGAATAAAATGTTTGGTATTGGTAAGTTATATTTTTATGAAATGTAATTTGTTCAATTAACACTCTGCATGTTAGCAGTGACATTAACCCTTTCAACACCACAGACCTCTAAATAGGTATACAAAAAGTGTAGATCCAGATGAGCCGGCTCGTGACGAGCCGTCTCATCAGGATCTGCACTTTTTGAAAGTAATATTACTATTTTTAGACAAAATTACCCATTTTGATAAATGAACTGCTCCAAATGTTATGTTCTTATTAATGTATTGGTCTAAAAATATCATAGATCAGTTACTTGGTGTTGAATGGGTTAACAGTCAAATATGTCATGAAATTCCATTAGAATCAAAGTGGTGTAACGACACAATTCTAATGAAATTCCATGACATATTCCCGGAATTTTTAGTTACAAACAAAATAAGAAAAATACATTATCTGCTACACATATTTGCAGGTTCGATCCCCCGTCTGACCCTAATAAAATTAAGTCTTTCAGATGGGACGTTAAACCGAGGTCTCGTGTCCTTGCTTTACACCATGCACGTAAAAGAACCAGAGGAGATTCTGGAATGGGTCTCTGTCTGTATCATGCACTATCCTCCAAAATAACTAATCTCTTCAGGAGGCGTCGCTCATATGGGCAACCAGTAGCGACGATAAATAAACGTAAAACACACACACATATTTGAACTACAGTCAAACCTGTGCTAAAGGCCACCTCTGAATAAAGGCCGCATATGAAAAACCTATCTCTAAAGACCACCATTTTTCTCTCCTGTCGAGCCATTTTCAATGCATTTTAACCCCTCTATTGAGAGTCCACCTGCCAACAAAGGCCACTTTTTGACTTTCCCGAGGATGGCCTTTATAGACAGGTTTGACTGTATTTATAGCCTTTATTTTACCCAGTATGCAAAGGGTTAACAGTTCCAAGCAGTCAGCTATTACATCTCCTATATCTGTTTTATGTGTTAACCCATTCAACACCAAGTAACTCGCATGGACTGGTCCATGATATATATTAGACCAATAAATTAATCAGAAAATTACATTTGGACCAGTTCATTTATCAAAATGGGTAATTTTGTCTTAAAATAGTAATATTACTGGCAAAAAGTGCAGATCCTGATGAGACGGCTCGTCATGAGCCGGCTCATCTGGATCTACACTTTTTGTAAGCCTATTTAGAGGTCTGTGGTGTTGAAAGGGTTAATCAACAATTCGTGACTATGCTGTTACAGGTTACATTGTGGTTTTATAGTTTACCCATCGGGAGAGATGGAGCCCGTGTCATGGCATGACCTCGAGTTTCATACACTGGGCGACGACGGTACACCAGCGAACAACTTCACCATCAACTTCACAGCAGGTACGAATGAGTCTCTTCCAAGAATGAAACTAAGGCTTGCATGTAAAGGTTCATTATTACAGTTGAATGGAACCGTGTACTCTGTCCAGGGTACCACAAGAGTAGTTAAATTAGTTTCTAGTGATTTATGTATGCCTATGTGAGGTTATTCTTCTTTTGGTCTCATTTTTAAATTAACCTTTTCAACACCACATACCTCTAAATAGGCTTACAAAAGGTGTAGAGCCGGCTCGTAACGAGCCGTCTCATCAGAATCTGCACTTTTTTCCAGTAATACTATTTTTAGACAAAATTACCCATTTTGATAAATGAACTGGTCCAAATGTAATTTTCTTATTAATTTATTGGTCTAAAAATATCATGCAGTCCATGTCAGTTACTTGGTGTTGAATGGGTTAATAGCATATTAATTGATATAAAGCAGTGAACCATTTACAGAGCATCAAGCGACTGGACACTGAAATAAACTTTAAAGCGACACTACATTACTGAAAAAGCAAATTTCTACAGAATGTATTTTCCTATTATATGGTATAATATTTTTCCAAATACCGAGTATTTCACTAATAAGCAAACTCATATACGCGGTTTGTTGACATAACAAAGTAATGTAAATATGGTCGACATGCATGAGTAATACAACTATATGAGTGTATACTGAATAACACGATTTATGGTACAGATTTACCATTATATATCAAATGTGTGCATATGCATATTTATTTGTAGACTAGTCTTAGTTAAATTATCTTTAAAAGACATTATCTCGCGCTTAGTATTGACTCCGATGACAAACAAACGTCAATTCAGGAGCGTGGATGATCGTTATATGAAATCCTAATTTCAATTTTGAAAGTTTGTAGATAAAAAAAATCACTGTTTATGGATTTAATGTTAGTGTTCGAATGTATTCGGAAGAATTTGTAGTAGCAATGCAAAAGCATTTTATTTGCTTTTTGCGATGTAATGTCGCTTTAAAGACAATACTTTTTTATATCTTACATTTCTCAATACAGGTAGTGATGAATGTCTTGAATACGTTATTTACGTTATTTAATAAGTTTTACTATAAAGATTAGTACATTTAGGATTTTACAGAGTGATGATTTCATACCATAATTTATGAAACTCATTTTGGAATTTTGCTGTTAGGCGAGCTTAATAAAATATGGTATGAAATCACTACAAGTTTAAGATCCTTTTTATACCATTACCATATTGGGTTTTAATATTTTTTTTACAAAAAATAACGCTGCTACTTTCATTTTGGTGCCAACTGTCAGCGTAAATTGTCACAACGTCACTACGCAAAGGAGCATTTTTATTTATGTTTTAAACAGCGTTATAATTGTGTCAAGACTTATTTTAAATTGTTTGTCTTACCATTAACGTTATATACCAATTCAAATAGAAATATGCATACTTTAAAGTTTTAATTTACAAATTATAAGGATTATTCTCTCAACCAATCAGAATCCTTCCAGATGTTATTACACGTGTGTTAATATAAGAAATTATGAGATGATGTTATTACACTGAATACAAGCAAAGTTATGTGATAAATGAGAGTAGTGTACGGTAAATATATATCTGAGTAAATGAGATTTGTTTTGAACTTGTTTGTTTGTTAGTTCGAGTTTTACGCCTGCATCAGCACCATTTTGGGCTATATCGCCGGCGGGCAGTTTACCCAACACCTTTCCTGGGCAGGCTCCAGTGGTTAACCAGTACTTGGGTGCACCAACCTCCGTAAGAAACTGCCAACTTTTTCAAATAAATGAGACACGGCCCGAGAGGGGCTCGAACCCATGACCATCAGTGACAATAGGTTACAGTGGTATACAAGTTGGCGACCGTAACCACAGAGGCGGACATTGTATTGAACTGATGAAGTTTCAAACCCTATAATCCGATACATCTGTTGTTATTGGTGTTTAGGTGGGAAGCATAGAAAGTTGCAAGTTGAGGTGTTAGATACCAGACAATTCTACATCGGGGATGGCAGAGATGCCAAAATATATGAGAGATATGTGCGATATTCTCTGGATGGTACAGAAGGATATGGACTTAGCGAATGGGAATATAGGTACTTGCATTAATCTGAAATCTGTTTCCTACATCAAATGTTTTCTTTCATTCTAATCCCTTTCAGTCAACTGCTGTTAAATTATACGTAATATGTTCATTTCTTGATTACATGTAAATATACTGAAATAAATACAATGTAATGTTTAAACTAAATGTTTACAGATATTCCCTTACTCAAGTTAATTTTAGTTATTAGTCGGTATAGTTAACAAGACAATAGCTCTCTAGTGAGCACTTTATTTATTTTACAACGATTGTGAAGCAAGTTTTAATAACTTATATTAATCACTCTCATTGCCACGGATGAAAGCGTATATGTGGTCATTCGTGTGGGAGGAAACTGGAGTACCTGGAGAAAACCCACCTGTCCAATCTGGCAACCACGGTACCATCTCACATACTTCCCGGTCCAAGGATTGAACCTGGGTTGCATTGGTGAGAAGGGAGCGCGCTAACCACTGAGCACTTTAGCTCAATTGTTATCCAGTTTGTATGATGTGTGGGTGGCAGTCAGAGCACTTTAGCTCAATTGTTATCCAGTTTGTATGATGTGTGGGTGGCAGTCAGAGCACTTTAGCTCAATTGTTATCCAGTTTGTATGATGTGTGGGTGGCAGTCAGAGCACTTTAGCACAATTGTTATCCAGTTTGTATGATGTGTGGGTGGCAGTCAGAGCACTTTAGCTCAATTGTTATCCAGTTTGTATGATGTGTGGGTGGCAGTCAGAGCACTTTAGCACAATTGTTATCCAGTTTGTATGATGTGTGGATGGCAGTCAGAGCACTTTAGCGCAATTGTTATCCAGTTTGTATGATGTGTGGGTGGCAGTCAGAGCACTTTAGCGCAATTGTTATCCAGTTTGTATGATGTGTGGGTGGCAGTCAGAGCACTTTAGCACAATTGTTATCCAGTTTGTATGATGTGTGGGTGGCAGTCAGAGCACTTTAGCTCAATTGTTATCCAGTTTGTAGGATGTGTGGATGGCAGTCAGTCTGAGTCAGAGGTGATCTACTTAATACATACACCACCCTCAGATTTTAGTATTTATTGTCCTTTACATTTTCTTTCAGTAACACAGATGGCACACAACCACAGAACAATATGGGTTTAAACTACTGACCACACATCTAGGTGCACCAAACTCTAGGGAGCACCACCACCTAGGCGTAACCTTCTCAAAGAGCAGCCACCTCTAGGAGCACACACATCAAAGCATTTATACAACTTGTGATATTTAATATGGGATAAAACAAAGACACAACACGTGTTCAATGCCCATATTTGACCAAGTATTTAGTGATACAAGGAGTAAAACAGAAGGCACTGTGATACAAAACTACCTGCATTAAACTGTATGTTCAATACCTTGTTTTATAGCAAAGGGACCAACACTGAATGAACTGTGATATATTGTAACCAACCAAGACAAATCCTTTATACAGTAATGATAGTACTTGACCGTTCATCAGTGCGAGGCATTGAAGATCATTCTATCAGTGAGACAGATTTGTTATTGTCGCAGGAGACAGATTTGTTATTGTCGCGCGAGACAGATTTGTTATTGTCACGGGTTCTAAACCTGGCTTACTATCATATATTTCGTACTAATCTATTTTCCACATCACTGTCTTTACTGAAAAAGTGTAGTCAACCAGGGGCTCCAACCCTGGACCTTTCGCTGAGCTAACTGAGCTAACCGGGCCGCTTACACATAATCTGGTGACTAAGTCCGTACCGCGACACACATTTTCACTGTATCTGACCGTTACCCCTGGATGATGCAGAGAAACATATGAGAAGAGAATGAACCAAACAGAAGAAAATGTCATTAACTGACTAGTGTATCTACAACCATTTGAAAGGTGCTACATGTACTATATTATTACACAAACTTAGCGTATGTCTGTTGAAAATACCACAACAGCAAATGTTAATCAATTTGGTTCACACACATTGAATTGGAAATCCAGGTCACAAGATTGATACCAAATCCCACCATGAACATCTACATGTACTCTGTAAACTGATCTCTCGTATATTGGTGCTGTCCGATTAGCACAGTGGTTAGCGCACTCGCTTCTCACCAATGCAACCCGGGATCCTTGGACCGGGGAGTATGTGAGATGGTACGGTGGTCGCCAGATCGGACAGGTGGGTTTTCTCCGGGTTCCTCCCACACGAATGACCACATTTACGCTTTCATCTGCGCCAACGAGAGTGATTAATATAGGTTGTTAAAGCTTGTTTCGCAAATGTCGTAAAATAAACAAAGCTTAAACTTTACACCTGGTACAAGTCTGCATAGTGCGAAGTTCTGTTCAACTTCTATTTACTTCCTGTGTCTAGTTCATGGTTCATAGTTCTTGCTCCTCTTCTATGACTGTGGTATCTGTTTGTTGCGACAGGTTCCGTAGTCTGGTTCCCGGAGTTGCAATATTTTCTATGACTGTGGTATCTGTTTGTTGCGACAGGTTCCGGTGTATGGTTCCCAGAGTTGTAATATTTTCGATGACTGTGGTATCTGTGTGTTGCGACAGGTTCCGGTGTCTGGTTCCCAGAGTTACAATATTCTCCTGGGATGCATACTGATACACTGCACCACCTGAAACAAACAAGAGACCAATATCTGTGAAGGGAGGTCTTAACCCTTTCCTTCATAGAAGCACCTCTTGACGTCATTACCAATTTGACATACATTGACAATGTAGTAGCCAAACCAATATTCATAATAAAGTCCGGAATCTCATGTAGCCCCAGTAATATCTATGGAGGTGGGATAGATATGGCGACTACTTATCCACTGCATGAGAGCTAAATGGCTGTCGTTTATATGGAGAAATAATAGTCCAGAGGCGATCACCTGATACTAGTATTCATGGATTGAAGTTGAAAATAGAGTTTTCAAGATGTCCACCATAATGTCCTTGAATTTCGGATCTGCAATATTTGACATTTATGTTTTATAACTAGTCACCCGGATGTCATATCCAAGATTCCTGATATAATTGCACTAACGGTTCTGGTGTCTAATACAGATATAAGATGTAGCTGCCATGATAGCCATTGTGGATTGGAATGATGGTAGGTATTTTAGATATCTACACAGTGCCATTTTACCAAGTTTCATCAAAATTGATGAAGCAGTTCATAACTCCACAGTGGCCGAGTGGTTCAGGTCGTTGACTTCAAAGCACTTGCTCGCATTAGCTGTTGGTTCGAATACCACGGGGGATATGGAATCTTGCATGTGAGGAAGCTATCTAGCTGGCCTCCAGAAGTTCAATGGTTCTACCCGGGAGCCTGTCCGTGACTGATATACTGCTCGGCGTAGCACCCGGAGTCTTCCTCCATAAACAACAGCTGGAGAGGCACCATATGACCTAAGATGTTGGCGCAATTTTAAACCCCAAAAACAAACAGACTGATGCTCCACACCAAGTTTCATCAAAATTGACCAAGTGGTATCAAGGCAATACTGGAACCAATTGTGGTATTAAAATGGATCAAGTTGTCTCCATTACAATTTTTGTCATTTACATAGTCACATTTTGATATCAGTTTCGGTATTTGTTGAAGTTTGAAATCACAGTTGCTATAGTCGGAGGTTTACAACAGATTTGGTATCGGATTAGTCTGCAACTATTTAATGTAACATGTTGAACTGGGAGGAGAGATGGTGAAGACATCATTATTACTCACCTATAGACAGGCTTTTAACGCCGTTTTGGGGGGGGGGTGAGATAAATCTGTCTAACAAGGGGACTACTTTATGCTAAATAGATGTCACGAACATGTCCGGTAGTTTCCGTTATTTCCGCATCCAAATTTGTAACATTTCATTGGATAACAGTAAAATCCGAACACTGCGTGAAATTACGGCATTATAATAACAATGTTACGTCATCGATGACGCAATCAATGATGTATCGCTACCATTCATGTGTTGTTCACGTGCCTACTATTACCATTTGACCAAAATGCACTTGCATTGTTTGCAAGTATCACGCCTCTTATCACAGTGACACTTATCTCCCTTTACACCTTGTTATTTATTAGTTCCTTTTAGTATGATGGTTAGGTTATTTGAATCTTTACCCGTGTTGGATGTAAGGGTTTAGCAGTTTAAAGAAATTAAACCGTTAAACTTAAACATGTATGTGGGTGTTTACTTTTAAACGTAAATCAACATCAAATGTGAGTAAATTGTCACATTCCGATGACCTCATCACATAGTAAATTAATATGCCATTCAAGTGTGTATACATATAGATAGGCTGGCGTAAGTCGTAAGGTGCTTCAAAAGGATAAGAAAGGTGAGATAATAAATATAGCAACTCTATAGAGTTGCAGTTAAGGAAATCCCACCTTTGAATTAAAGATTCGTGCTAAGAACTCGACAGAGCCTCATTCTTTGCACGCATCTTCAGCCGTCAGGATGAGATTTCTTTATCTGCAACTGTTGGAGGGAGGTGCTAGATAAACCTGTTCTATATACTGTATCTACTAGCATGTAGGACTTGATGAGATGTTGAACTACTTCTCTAATACAACATTACCTGATCTACTAGCATGTAGGACTTGATGAGATGTTGAACTACTTCTCTAATACAACATTACCTGATCTACTAGCATGTAGGACTTGATGAGATGTTGAACTACTTCTCTAATACAACATTACCTGATCTACTAGCATGTAGGACTTGATGAGATGTTGAACTACTTCTCTAATACAACATTACCTGATCTACTAGCATATAGGACTTGATGAGATGTTGAACTACTTCTCTAATACAACATTACCATATCTACTAGCATGTAGGACTTGATGAGATGTTGAACTACGACTCTAATACAACATTACCTGATCTACTAGCATGTAGGACTTGATGAGATGTTGAATGGAATGAAGATTAATACAGACAAAACGAAAGTTCTATTTATGATGACAGCCCAGCGAAAATGTGTTTTCCCTAACCCTACACTCTCTCTTAAATATGAAAATATATTATTGAAAATCAGAGAAGTTGCTTGGAGTACACATTCAGGATTCATTAAAATGGGACTCGCATATCAAATATATTGTGAAAAAGATTTAAACTAACATTTGGCTATTAGGTAAAATACGGTATATTGTGAATCTGAACTACAGAATACTTTATTACAAGGCATATATCCAACCACATTTTGATTATTGTTGTATCATATGGGGAACACCACAACAAAATATCAACACATTATTAAGATTGCAGAGACAGCTTGTAAATTCATTCTGGGCCAAGATTATATTTCTTTGCGTGAATCAATGTCTGTAATTAATATAATGACTTTTGACCAACGGATTATTTTTCAAAAAGCAGTAACAATGTACAAAATTATGAACAATCTTGTACCGAATTATTTGAATGAACATTTTCAATTAAGACATTGCAATTCAGTTACTTCAGATATGACATTGAGAAATGTTTCAAATATGGATCTCTATATTCCAAGACCTAGATGTGAAATGTATAAGAAATCATTAGAATACTCTGGTCCAAAGATATGGAATTGTCTACCATTTGAAATTAAGACATCCAGATCTTTAAATATATTCAAGACAAAATGTAAAGTATGGATACAACGTTTTAATCGGTAGTCACTAGACAGTTATATATATATAATGATTGTAAATCAATATGCTTATGTCGTTTTGTATTTCTATCAAAGTACCTGATTTACTTAGGCTGTTGTTTAAGTTACATTGTACAACATTATGCATGTATATTGTACGGCATAACTATGTTATAATTATTGTGTATGTACATTTATTCTATAGTGTTAACAAATTGAAGAGGGCCCTAAGGAGGATTAGTTCAAAACTAATTAGGTCACCCTCTATAAATAAAGAAATCTATCTATCTATCTAACTACTACTCTAATACAACATTACCTGATCTACTAGCATGTAGGACTTGATGAGATGTTGAACTACGACTCTAATACAACATTACCTGATCTACTAGCATGTAGGACTTGATGAGATGTTGAACTACTTCTCTAATACAACATTACCTGATCTACTAGCATGTAGGACTTGATGAGATGTTGAACTACTTCTCTAATACAACATTACCTGATCTACTAGCATGTAGGACTTGATGAGATGTTGAACTACGACTCTAATACAACATTACCTGATCTACTAGCATGTAGGACTTGATGAGATGTTGAACTACTTCTCTAATACAACATTACCTGATCTACTAGCATGTAGGACTTGATGAGATGTTGAACTACTTCTCTAATACAACATTACCTGATCTACTAGCATGTAGGACTTGATGAGATGTTGAACTACTTCTCTAATACAACATTACCTGATCTACTAGCATGTAGGACTTGATGAGATGTTGAACTACTTCTCTAATACAACATTACCTGATCTACTAGCATGTAGGACTTGATGAGATGTTGAACTACTTCTCTAATACAACATTACCTGATCTACTAGCATGTAGGACTTGATGAGATGTTGAACTACGACTCTAATACAACATTACCTGACATTAGTTTTCCTGTAGCAAATATTTTTCTCTTCTCTACTTTTCTTTCCTGGAAACGACGAATAATGAATAATATTACAGATTCAACAACGAATAATGATATTACAGATTCAATGATGAATTTCAATGATGAATAATGATATTACAGATTCAATGACGAATAATGATATTACAGATTCAATGATGAATAATGATATTACAGATTCAATGATGAATAATGATATTACAGATTCAATGATGAATAATGATATTACAGATTCAATGACGAATAATGATATTACAGATTCAAAAACGAATAATGATATTACAGATTCAATAATGAATAATATTACAGATTCAACGACGAATAATGAATAATATTACAGATTCAACGACAAATAATGATATTACAGATTCAAAAACGATTAATGATATTACAGATTCAATGACGAATAATGAATGGTATTACAGATTCAACGACGAATAATGATATTACAGATTCAAAAACAAATAATGATATTACAGATTCAATGACGAATAATGATATTACAGATTCAATGATGAATTTCAATGATGAATAATGATATTACAGATTCAATGACGAATAATGAATGATGTTACAGATTCAACGACGACTAATGATATTACAGATTCAAAAACGAATAATGATATTACAGATTCAATGATGAATTTCAATGATGAATAATGATATTACAGATTCAATGATGAATTTCAATGATGAATAATGATATTACAGATTCAATGACGAATAATGATATTACAGATTCAATGATGAATAATGATATTACAGATTCAATGATGAATTTCAATGATGAATAATGATATTACAGATTCAATGACGAATAATGATATTACAGATTCAATGACGAATAATGAATAATATTACAGATTCAATGACGAATAATGATATTACAGATTCAATGATGAATAATGGTATTACAGATTCAATGATGAATAATGATAT
The DNA here is from genome assembly GCA_014843695.1 of Archivesica marissinica. Lineage (NCBI taxonomy): Eukaryota > Metazoa > Mollusca > Bivalvia > Venerida > Vesicomyidae > Archivesica > Archivesica marissinica. Next base: position 75,327,974 of record CM026387.1, on the reverse strand, counting down.
TACAGATTCAATGACGAATAATGAATGATGTTACAGATTCAACGACGAATAATGATATTACAGATTCAAAAACGAATAATGATATTACAGATTCAATGATGAATTTCAATGATGAATAATGATATTACAGATTCAATGACGAATAATGATATTACAGATTCAATGATGAATAATGATATTACAGATTCAATGACGAATAATGAATAATATTACAGATTCAACGACGAATAATGATATTACAGATTCAATGATGAATAATGGTATTACAGATTCAATGATGAATAATGATATTACAGATTCAATGACGAATAATGAATGATGTTACAGATTCAACGACGAATAATGATATTACAGATTCAAAAACGAATAATGATATTACAGATTCAATGATGAATTTCAATGATGAATAATAATATTACAGATTCAATGACGAATAATGATATTACAGATTCAATGATGAATAATGATATTACAGATTCAATGATGAATTTCAATGATGAATAATGGTATTACAGATTCAATGACGAATAATGATATTACAGATTCAATGACGAATAATGATATTACAGATTCAATGATGAATAATGGTATTACAGATTCAATGACGAATAATGAATAATATTACAGATTCAACGACGAATAATGGTATTACAGATTCAATGATGAATAATGAATAATATTACAGATTCAACGAAGAATAATGATATTACAGATTCAACGACGAATAATGAATGATATTACAGATTCAACGACGAATAATATTACAGATTCAACAACGAATAATGAATAATATTACAGATTCAACGACAAATAATGATATTACAGATTCAAAAACAATTAATGATATTACAGATTCAATGACGAATAATGATATTACAGATTCAATGACGAATAATGAATAATATTACAGATTCAACAATGAATAATGATATTACAGATTCAAAAATGAATAATGATATTACAGATTCAATGACGAATAATGATATTACAGATTCAATGACGAATAATGAATGATGTTACAGATTCAACGACGAATAATGATATTACAGATTCAATGACAAATAATGATATTACAGATTCAATGACAAATAATGATATTACAGATTCAATGACGAATAATGATATTACAGATTCAATGAAGAATAATGAATAATATTACAGATTCAACGACGAATAATGATATTACAGATTCAACAACGAATAATGATATTACAGATTCAACGACAAATAATGAATGATATTACAGATTCAACGACAAATAATGAATGATATTACAGATTCAATGATGAGATATTATAGATTCAACGACGAATAATGAATGATATTACAGATTCAACGATGAATAATGAATGATATTACAGATTCAACGATGAATATTGAATGATATTATAGATTCAACGACGAATAATGAATGATATTACAGATTCAACGATGAATAATGAATGATATTACAGATTCAACGACGAATAATGAATGATATTATAGATTCAACGATGAATAATGAATGATATTACAGATTCAATGATGAGATATTATAGATTCAACGACAAATAATGAATGATATTATAGATTCAACGACGAATAATGAATGATATTACAGATTCAACGATGAATAATAAATGATATTACAGATTCAACGATGAATATTGAATGATATTATAGATTCAACGACGAATAATGAATGATATTACAGATTCAACGATGAATAATGAATGATATTACAGATTCAACGACGAATAATAAATGATATTACAGATTCAACGATGAATATTGAATGATATTATAGATTCAACGACGAATAATGAATGATATTACAGATTCAACGATGAATAATGAATGATATTACAGATTCAACGACGAATAATGAATGATATTATAGATTCAACGATGAATAATGAATGATATTACAGATTCAACAATGAATATTGAATGATATTATAGATTCAACAACGAATAATGAATGATATTACAGTTTCAACGATGAATAATGAATGATATTACAGATTCAACGATGAATAATGAATGATATTATAGATTCAACAATGAATAATGAATGATATTACAGATTCAACGATGAATAATGAATGATATTACAGATTCAACGATGAATAATGAATGATATTACAGATTCAACGATGAATAATGAATGATATTACAGATTCAATTACTGTAAGATGACGTTTTTTAAAACAATGCTCAAATTGTGTCCTTAAAAGATGTGAAAAATAGAGATGAGGTGCAGTGAGAATAGAGGTGAGGTGCAGTGGGGTGTGTGAGAATAGAGGTGAGGTGCAGTGAGGTGTGTGAGAATAGAGGTGAGGTGCAGTGGGGTGTGTGAGAATAGAGATGAGGTGCAGTGGGGTGTGTGAGAATAGAGATGAGGTGCAGTGAGGTGTGTGAGAATAGAGATGAGGTGCAGTGGGGTGTGTGAGAATAGAGATGAGGTGCAGTGAGGTGTGTGAGAATAGAGGTGAGGTGCAGTGGGGTGTGTGAGAATAGAGGTGAGGTGCAGTGAGGTGTGTGAGAATAGAGGTGAGGTGTGTGAGAATAGAGGTGAGGTGCAGTGGGGTGTGTGAGAATAGAAGTGAGGTGTGTGAGAACAGAGGTGAGGTGCAGTGGGGTGTGTGAGAATAGAGGCGAGGTGTGTGAGAATACAGGAGGTGTGTGAGAATAGAGTGAGGTGCAGTGAGGTGTGTGAGAATAGAGGTGAGGTGCAGTGAGGTTGGAATAGAGGTGAGGTGCAGTGAGGTGTGTGAGATAGAGGTGAGGTGCAGTGGGTGTGTGAGAATAGAGGTGAGGTGCAGTGAGGTTGTGGAATAGAGGTGAGGTGCAGTGAGGTGTGTGAGAATAGAGGTGAGGTGCAGTGAGGTGTGTGAGAATAGAGGTGAGGTGCCGTGAGAATAGAGGTGAGGTGCAGTGAGAATAGAGGTGAGGTGCAGTGAGAATAGAGGTGAGGTGCAGTGAGAATAGAGGTGAGGTGCAGTGAGGTGTTTGAGAACAGAGGTGAGGTGCAGTGAGGTGTGTGAGAACAGAGGTGAGGTGCAGTGAGAATAGAGGTGAGGTGCAGTGAGGTGTGTGAGAATAGAGGTGAGGTGCAGTGGTGTGAGAATAGAGTGAGGTGCAGTGAGAATAGAGGTGAGGTGCAGTGAGGTGTGTGAGAATAGAGGTGAGGTGCAGTGAGGTGTGTGAGAATAGAGGTGAGGTGCAGTGAGAATAGAGGTGAGGTGCAGTGA
>CM026387.1:75307703-75323741 GCA_014843695.1 Archivesica marissinica | reverse complement strand
TCGCCTTCCTCCGCCACTTATAGTTGGAAAGTCGCCACACGTGTCGGTGCCTAACATACTGATCTGAGGGTCACCCATCGTCTTGCTCCGCCACTTATAGTTGGAAAGTCGCCACACGTGTCGGTGCGACATCTGAGGGTCACCCATCGCCTTCCTCCGCCACATATAGTTGGAAAGTCGCCACACGTGTCGGTGCCTAACATACTGATCTGAGGGTCACCCATCGTCTTGCTCCGCCACTTATAGTGTCGGTGCGACAGTCAACAAGAAAACAAAAACAAAATTTAAAATAGACAACAAGTTTCAACTATCTTAATTATTATTTAATTCCGACTGGAATGACATTGTTAATTAACGAGTAATTCTTCATGCCGTGATTTTATTTGCAGAGGTAAATATGTGTACAAGTTCTCCGTGTCTATTTCACGGCATATGTGTGGAACACCAGAACTCATTTCATTGTATTTGTCCACATGACACTAGCGGACGAAGATGTGAACACTATATCGGAGAATGCTACCGGAAACCGTGTTTGAACGGCACGTGCTATCCTACAAGTGCCGGTTACACATGCGCATGCGTACATGGATTTACCGGACTGCATTGCGAATATGGCATTAATGCATGTTTCAGCTCTCCGTGTATTCATGGACAATGTAAAGATTTAATAGATGGTTACTTATGTGTTTGCAACGATTCATACAATGGCCGCCATTGTGAAATAAACAAGTTACTGGGCAATATGTAGTCGACATGAATGTCGCTTTGGCACATGCGCAGTGAACACAACCGGATCCTACTGCCAATGTTTCCCAGTTATACTGGATTATACTGTGAGACTGTTGTCGATGAATGCCACAGTTCACCATGTGTACACGGCGCATGCGTCGACCATGTGAATGGTTATCGGTGTTCCTGTTCACGTGGTTACGTAGGCAGACAGTGTAACATTGTTGAGGTAAATCTGTGTCACGACAATCCTTGTTACCATGGATACTGTTCAATTGATAATGGAGGATTTACTTGTATTTGTGTGAATGGTTTCACCGGGCATAGATGTGAATCAGAGTTGACAGCGTGTGTTACTGAGTGTATGCATGGCTACTGTATACAAACAAATGTATCTGAAATGGCTTGCATATGCTACACAAGCTTCACCGGACAACACTGCGAAACATCTGTGAAGGAATGTGAAGCGGACCATTGCGGCGGCAGTTACCCTCCCGACACGAGCTACTCTCCCGACACGAGCTACTCTCCCGACACTAGCTACTCTCCCGACACGAGCTACTCTCCCGACACGAGCTACTCTCCCGACACGAGCCACTCCCGACTAACATATGCACCTTCAGGGTTATCCTCCGTGATCCTTACACCACCACATATTGTTCTTGCTGGCACGACGTCAAAATCCCTAACATTTAAATCCTCTGCTCAACCGAAATACAACACAACAACTATACGTATTTCTCCAACGGTGCCATATCTCATTGCTCTAACGTCTATTGAAATTGGTCATATTATTCCAACAGGACAAACAACAAAACCTGGATCGTATCATCTCCCACGGCCTTCATTCTCGGGTAGTACATTTACGGATAGCCATTATTCCACCAGGAATCACGAGACTGCCATTGCGCCATCGTCTGAAACATTAAACATATACAAAGCTGCAGCAACTACAACATTCATAGCACCATCTACACAGCCTTCTTCAGCCATATTAGCAGCTACCAGTAAAACACCTACTTCGTCGGTATCATCATCAACCTTTACAGGAGCTATGTCTTACACGCCACCCTTCTCCGCTGCAACACCTACTTCATCTGTATCACCATCGACCAGTGAAGCCTTAACTCCTGTCATGCTACCATCTACAAGTAGTTTATCCATGACGTTACCTATACATATAGCGAGTACTTCTACCTCTGTAGCAATTATTCCATCCAGTTTGTCTTCTGTAACATCAACTGTAAATCAATTTGTCACACATCCTACAAGAAGTCATAGAGAAAGCTCAACGAGCGTAAGCCCAACAACTCGTGAACACAAAACTTCAAGTACATCACACAAGACGCTCAGTTCGAGGACACGACATACGATAAAATATAATTTCCAAAGTGTAACTACCAAACACCAGTTGATGTCCGGTATTCCGACATCTATTTCTGGTAAAGCTCCATTAACCAAGCTTACAATACTCAGTCCAACTCACACAACACGTGTGGTAATGCTACAATTGAATGCGACGCTGCAGCTGACGACAGCAAGCACCAGAACAACTACAATGCCTCGGACCTTCTTCACTACACAACAATTCCATACTTCTGGGAAATCTATGCAAGGTATGTTTCTATTATATGTGTAAATATAATAATAATAATCATATTAACAATAATAAATGTAATATTAATACCAGTAACGACAAACTGTTTGTTTAAGCACAATCTAGTTGTAATGTGGGTATGCTACTATAGACAATCTAGTTGTAATGTGGGTATGCTACTATAGACAATCTAGTTGTAATGTGAGTATACTACTATAGACAATCTAGTTGTAATGTGGGTATACTACTATAGACAATCTAGTTGTAATGTGGGTATACTACTATAGACAATCTAGTTGTAATGTGGGTATGCTACTATAGACAATCTAGTTGTAATGTGAGTATACTACTATAGACAATCTAGTTGTAATGTGGGTATGCTACTATAGACAATCTAGTTGTAATGTGAGTATACTACTATAGACAATCTAGTTGTAATGTGGGTATACTACTATAGACAATCTAGTTGTAATGTGGGTATACTACTATAGACAATCTAGTTGTAATGTGGGTATACTACTATAGACAATCTAGTTGTAATGTGGGTATGCTACTATAGACAATCTAGTTGTAATGTGGGTATACTACTATAGACAATCTAGTTGTAATGTGGGTATACTACTATAGACAATCTAGTTGTAATGTGGGTATACTACTATAGACAATCTAGTTGTAATGTGGGTATGCTACTATAGACAATCTAGTTGTAATGTGGGTATACTACTATAGACAATCTAGTTGTAATGTGGGTATACTACTATAGACAATCTAGTTGTAATGTGGGTATGCTACTATAGACAATCTAGTTGTAATGTGGGTATACTACTATAGACAATCTAGTTGTAATGTGGGTATACTACTATAGACAATCTAGTTGTAATGTGGGTATGCTACTATAGACAATCTAGTTGTAATGTGAGTATACTACTATAGACAATCTAGTTGTAATGTGGGTATACTACTATAGACAATCTAGTTGTAATGTGGGTATGCTACTATAGACAATCTAGTTGTAATGTGGGTATGCTACTATAGACAATCTAGTTGTAATGTGGGTATACTACTATAGACAATCTAGTTGTAATGTGGGTATGCTACTATAGACAATCTAGTTGTAATGTGGGTATGCTACTATAGACAATCTAGTTGTAATGTGGGTATGCTACTATAGACAATCTAGTTGTAATGTGGGTATACTACTATAGACAATCTAGTTGTAATGTGGGTATGCTACTATAGACAATCTAGTTGTAATGTGGGTATGCTACTATAGACAATCTAGTTGTAATGTGGGTATGCTACTATAGACAATCTAGTTGTAATGTGGGTATACTACTATAGACAATCTAGTTGTAATGTGGGTATGCTACTATAGACAATCTAGTTGTAATGTGAGTATACTACTATAGACAATCTAGTTGTGGAAGTCGTGATAGCTCAGTGGATGCGCGTTCGCTTCAGGTGCGAAAGGTCCGGAGTTCGAGCCCCGCTGGAGCCGTTACGATTGTGCCCTTAGGCAAGGCATTTAAATTCCACGTTGCCTCAGGAATGAGGTCTCGAGAGTGATTAATATAAGTTATAAGAACTTGTTTCGCAATCGAGCTAAAATAAATTTGTATAAGGTAATCTAGTTGTTATGTGAGTATTGTTAAAAATGACGGCCATTTTGAATATATGTAATAACTAAAATAAACTTGATAAACTTGTCAAATAATATACTTATATATAGCTACACAGTCTTTAGTACTTATATATAGCTACACAGTCTTTAGTACTTATATATAGCTACACAGCCTTTAGTACTTATATATAGCTACACAGCCTTTAGTACTTATATATAGCTACACAGTCTTTAGTACTTATATATAGCTACACAGCCTTTAGTACTTATATATAGCTACACAGCCTTTAGTACTTATATATAGCTACACAGCCTTTAGTACTTATATATAGCTACACAGCCTTTAGTACTTATATATAGCTACACAGCCTTTAGTACTTATATATAGCTACACAGCCTTTAGTACTTATATATAGCTACACAGCCTTTAGTACTTATATATAGCTACACAGCCTTTAGTACTTATATATAGCTACACAGCCTTTAGTACTTATATATAGCTACACAGCCTTTAGTACTTATATATAGCTACACAGCCTTTAGTACTTATATATAGCTACACAGCCTTTAGTACTTATATATAGCTACACAGCCTTTAGTACTTATATATAGCTACACAGCCTTTAGTACTTATATATAGCTACACAGCCTTTAGTACTTATATATAGCTACACAGCCTTTAGTACTTATATATAGCTACACAGCCTTTAGTACTTATATATAGCTACACAGCCTTTAGTACTTATATATAGCTACACAGCCTTTAGTACTTATATATAGCTACACAGCCTTTAGTACTTATATATAGCTACACAGCCTTTAGTACTTATATATAGCTACACAGCCTTTAGTACTTATATATAGCTACACAGCCTTTAGTACTTATATATAGCTACACAGCCTTTAGTACTTATATATAGCTACACAGCCTTTAGTACTTATATATAGCTACACAGCCTTTAGTACTTATATATATAGCTACACAGCCTTTAGTACTTATATATAGCTACACAGCCTTTAGTACTTATATATAGCTACACAGCCTTTAGTACTTATATATAGCTACACAGCCTTTGGTAGAAATGCTTAAATTAAGTGTTTTTGTGTTGATGCAATGAGTATAATTTGAGTGTTGTTTTTTTGATAATCAACCTAGAGTACAGGATTACTCGTGTTCATGTTGTTATATAGCGGGTAGGCATTCGTGATTCGAATTTAGGAAACATCGATGAAGGCCTGTCATCGAGGTTATCGAAATGTCCACTCCCATCACACACCAGTTCTTGTCAAATTCTAGCGTGTGGTTTGCATCTTTCCGAGTTATATCCACTGGTTATAACATTTATGCTTTTCCTGGGTATACCAATTACCGGTTACATGTGTAGTTGTGTTTCAAATAGCGCAAATAATGTTCGCTCTCAATTAAGTATAATGCTATTTATTTTATTATATCAGTAAAGCCGTTTCACACTTACACCGAACCGAAACCGAAACCGGAACGAAAAAATATAAGTACGTTGGACTCTATGGAGGCTTTCACATCTACGCCGAAACCGAAACCGAACGCCGAAACGAAAACATACACGAATTGGATTTTATATTTTTCGGTTTCGGCGGCCAAATATAGCATCTATGCCAGGTCTGTCCAGCATCACACAACATATAATTAAATTACACAACTGCATATAAACGACCACGTGCGTTGTATATAATTTAATTAGTAATCATGGAAACCATGAAGGGATTGTCAAGCGAGACAATAGAGGCGATTATTTTAGAAGTGCAAGACTACAGATGTTTGTGGGACAAGGCTCAGGCCGACTATAAAGACCATGACTTGAAGGAAGTGACATGGAACAACATCGGGAAGTCTGTAGAATTATCAGGTCTGTGCTAAATTATACATACATGTGCATGTTATTGTACTATACGTGTTAGCTTTTCTAAAACGCTTGTCATGTGTATTATTATCATTATTGTTCTGTGATGGACAATCAATTGGTGACACTTTCTTCATCATGTGCGTGTGCTTATTCAGGAATCACATTGCTAGTGTCCGGTTTTCCATGTGTCCGTTTTCGTGTGCGTATGCGGGAAAGCCAATTTTTTCTATATAAACAATGATTACCACCTATAATAATTACCAACAACACTGCACACATACGCAGACGTGCACATTGACGGTTCTCCATGTGCGCGTGTGCGTGAAAAATAGTTTGCTATATGAGCGATTATTACCTATGTTGTATGTGAATACAGGTAGTCATTGCTCATACAGCAGACTTTTTTTCACGCATGAGCACATGCGCACCTAGGAACTGTCTGTCCGCTAGTATATTGAATGACCATTTCAAGGCGGCATCACTATCATAAACCTGTATGTGGCTGTGCCTCGTCTTATACATTGCTATGTGGCTGTGAATGAAGCAAAATGGCTGTGACCTATGCAACCAATGTAATTCCAGATCAGCCTATTCATCCGCACGAAATATACGCTCCCAGTTGTAATTTTAATTCTTATATTTTTTATATTTATATTTGTTATTTATAGGGTGGAATTGGCTCGATGGCCTTCCATCCCTGGGGTTGTAATTTTAAGGACATTTATCTTTTATATCAGGTGAGCGTGTGAAAAAGGTATGGAGCAACCTGAGAGATACCCGTACGAGGTACATGAGGGAGGACGCGAAGATACTTTCCAGTGGCTCTGCCTCAAAACGCGGAAAGATGGAGTCTTGGAAGTGGGCGAAAATACTGGCTTTTCTGTCAACTGCAGAGTATCCGAAAAGGTGAGTGTTATATCCGCTAACAAATGGGTGTTGTTACAACGTGCTTTAGAAGTTGCGCGAATGTTGTGGCGCCACTGCATTACACCGTTGTAAGGCCCTAAAATGGCAAGTTAATGTTCAGAGGACGTTCTCGTCATTACAAATTAGCTTTGAGACAACGTTTCTACAACGTTGACACAGTAATTTATTTTTCGCAACATAATAAAATTATGCCAGCGTAGCAGCAACATTGTGTCAGCATTGCCACAACGTTGTATTGACACGGTGTGTTTGCTGGGATGGCAATTACCACCATAATTTTTATTATATAACAATATGTCTAGTACAGTTTCGAATATGCAATACAAGTCAACACGGTTGTGTGATCCATGGAACCCGCTGAGCATGGCTACTAGAAAAAAAATGCAACAAATTAAATTTGACAAAGGAATACACCATAATTGTCCACATAATGTGGGCAATTATGGTGTATTCCGTTTTCAGTCTTAATGTGTTGCACTATTCTAGTTCTTTGTATCATAGGTACGTGTCTTTCACATGTGGAAGGGTCTACATCGACCATCTTTAACTCATCGGCTCATCGTTTTTAGAACGTTGTTCTACATGTGGGTGAACACCGCGGATGCACTGGTGAAAGACGCGTCTGAGAACTGAATACACCATAATTGCCCCCTATAATGTGGAAAATTATGGTGTATTTCGTTTCCACGTAGGTCTTTCACCTGTGCGGGGTGTTGGATTGTGCTAATACAATATATTCTGTGTTTCAGTACAGTCAGCAACATTCCAGAGATGGAACCAGGAGGACAAGATGATGAGTCACAGTCAGATAATGATGCGTCCATTGAAGACGAAAGTGGAACTTCATCTCGACCACCTTCGAGAGCGTCTACACAGCAAGAAGTGGTCGGTCCGAAGTTAACTCCAGGTAGAAGGCAGAAGAAACGTATGCCTAATGATGAGCTGGAATCATTGTACATGTCATATTTAAAGAAAAAGCAAGAGAAGCAAGAGAAGCAAGAACCAGAAGCTGATAAGGATGCTGAGGCTGATAAGCTTTGGCTGTTGAGTTTGCTTCCGAATTTTAAGGGAATGCCGCTGAACAAAAAGAATCGCATAAAGTATGCAATTCAAGGGTTGTTCCTTGAATCGGATGACCTGTCGCCTACACGAGGAGAGATGCCTCGGCAACAGCAACTTCGTATGCAAGTGCCATATCAACAACCGGCGTCACAGCAGCAGGGATATGTCTTCAACCAACAACCACCAATCAGTAATAATAGAGGCACAGGCAGCGATACTGATAGTGTTCAACAATCATATGATAATGATGGTGGTGTATACCAAATGTATACCAATCTCTAAGATAAAGTTGATGTTTATATGAGACGCTGTTGTAAGTGTTAATTACAGTTTCTGATGAAGACATCACTATGAATCTATTGACTGTCATATCACCGATTCATATATATGCTATCAAATAATGGAATATGTTCTATCACAAACGCAATGTTTGATATCACACATTCAGTTACTTGATATCACTAACTTGATTGAGGTTCCTATTTCAGTAGCATTTGTGCACCTGAATATACACATCATTATTCACTTATGTTTTCGTCTTTATACGAACGTCCATTTAACGTTCCCCTCGAATTATTGAATACTGCCATGGTACAGCTCTTTCCTCTGAACCGAAGTAATCTTTGTACCGATTCCTAACTTGGACAGAATGTGCCTTTGGTCTGTTACGTGTAGACACTTGTGGTATGCTGTGAAGCCCAGCATTTTCTTGATTCCCTTCGCAAACTGCTTGTGGCATTCCACTGTCATCCATCCCATGTTGTCCAATAGAATCCTTTTGGATAAAGTTATGTAACACTATTGTACCTTTAACTACTTTAGTGGCATTGTCAGGATGCAAACGTAGTCTCCTGTTGTATATCCTCCAGCGTTGAGTTAACAAACCAAAGGCATTTTCTGATATTCGTCGAGCGCGCGACAACCTGTAGTTAAAGATACGTTTGTCCTCTGATAAGTTTTTTCCAGGGTATGGTCGTAGCATGTAATCTTTCAGCGGAAATCCTTCATCTCCAACAATCACATACGGTAACGGGCCGTGTTCCTCAGCATTTCGTAATGGCTCTGCAGGTGGTATGTTAAACTGTTGTTGCTCAAGGGCTATCCCCATGGGACATTTGTTTAAAATTCCACTGTCACTGCTGCTGCCAAAACTCCCTATATCTACGGCTGTGAATAGGTAGTCTGCGTCTACTATAGCTAACAACACTATAGAGAATGTCTTCTTATAATTGAAATATAAGGATCCGGAATTTGGAGGTGCTTCAATTGTCACATGTTTTCCGTCGATAGCACCGATGCAGTGAGGGAAGTTCCATCTTTCTTCAAATCTTCTTGCGCCTTCCAACCATGATTCTTCAGTTGGAACAGGGAGTAAAGTGTCACTGAGAGACTCCCCTGATGGGTGACGATGTAAATTTCGCCTCATAAGTTTAAACCGGTAGCAACGTACGCCATAATAAGGAAATCATGTGACGTCATATGAGTAGCGGGCACCTTAGAAATGTCAAATGCAGCCGATAGATAAAAAATTCATTGAAATTCACCTAAATAGTGACTACATGCACGAAAACTTACATAACGAGTGTACATAATGAGAACAAAACAAGCTTTGAATAAATGATGGTAAATTTACCCGTAGAAATGACATTTGGTTGTTTTTCTATGGACAGTTGCAGAAATCCCACAATAGTAAACATGTGGGCATGTGGATTTATTCTAATATCACAGCTTAATTAATTAGTATTCACCGATATTAGGGTCAATGTGGCTATATATTTCAGGTAAAGATGTTAGTGACATCATCACAATTGCATCACTTGTGATTGGCGCATTATCTGTTGTTCTGTTGTTAGTGGTTGCTATGGGGCTGTTTGCCTTCTATAAGCGCAGACACAGGTAGGCACACGTTATTTTTTCACAGACGGATCTGTAGTCCAGTGATAACATATTGGACTGGTAATCCAGGGATCGCAGGTTCGATCCCCCGTCTGACCATAATACAATTAACAGTCTTTCAGATGGGACTTTTAACCGAGGTCTCTGGAAGGAGACTCTAGAATGTGTCTCTGTCTGTATTATTGCACTATCCTCCAACAATCTAATATGACAATCTGTTCAGGAGGCGGCGCTGATATGGGCAACCGGTAGCAACGATAAATAAACTTAAAACACACGGCACTTTAAATATGTATTGTGACAGTTATAAATATATACGGTATTAATAAATACCATATTCAATTTCTTAGTGCCACATGAGATATTATGTAGAGAAGTATTTAATATATGTATTGGTTTTGTCTGGTTACGGGGTTTTAACGTCACATCAACTGCTGGTCAGCAATTCGTCAGCTAGTATTCGTGCATGAATACCCGGGATTTATCTATTAGCCAGGGATAGGTACGGTTTATATTTATGAACGATGTACCTATTAGCCAGGGATAGGTACGGTTTATATTTATGAACGATGTACCTATTAGCCAGGGATAGGTACGGTTTATATTTATGAACGATGTACCTATTAGCCAGGGATAGGTACCGTGTATATTTCTCAACGATTTATCTATTAGCCAGGGATAGGTACGGTTTATATTTATCAACGATTTATCTATTAGCCAGGGATAGGTACGGTTTATATTTATCAACGATTTATCTATTAGCCAGGGATAGGTACGGTTTATATTTATCAACGATTTATCTATTAGGCAGGGATAGGTACGGTTTATATTTATCAACGATTTATCTATTAGCCAGGGATAGGTACGGTTTATATTTATCAACGATTTATCTATTAGCCAGGGATAGGTACGGATTATATTTATCATGGATTTATCTATTAGCCAGGGATAGGTACGGTTTATATTTATCAACGATTTATATATTAGCCAGGGATAGGTACGGTTTATATTTATCAACGATTTATCTATTAGCCAGGGATAGGTACGGTTTAAATTTATCAATGATTTATCTATTAGCCAGGGATAGGTACGGATTATATTTATCATGGATTTATCTATTAGCCAGGGATAGGTACGGTTTATATTTATCAACCATCTATCTATTAGCCAGGGATATGTACGGTTTATATTTATTAATGATTTTTCTATTAGCCAGGGATAGGTACGGTTTATATTTATCAACGATTTATCTATTAGCCAGGGCTAGGTACGGATTATATTTATCAACGATTTATCTATTAGCCAGGGATATGTACGGTTTATATTTATCAACGATTTATCTATTAGCCAGGAATAGGTACGGATTATATTTATCAACGATTTATCTATTAGCCAGGGATAGGTACGGTTTATATTTATCAACGACTTATCTTCCGTTTATTCCAGTGGTAAAGTTTACATCTCGTCGCCGGATAACGATGAGGCGACTGACATTGCAGCTGTGAAGAAACGAATACCATCACACGAGACCCACTCTGATTTAACGTCAGTATAACATATATATATATACCGGTGTCTCTCTGTATGTCAGCTGTCTGTCTGTCTGCCTCGTGATAATATGTGTGGTGTCTGCCTCGTGATAGTATGTGTGATGTCTGCCTCGTGATAGTATGTGTGATGTCTGCCTCGTGATAGTATGTGTGATGTCTGCCTCGTGATAGTATGTGTGATGTCTGCCTCGTAATAGTTTGTGTGGTGTCTGCCTCGTGATAGTATGTGTGATGTATGCCTCGTGATAGTATGTGTGATGTATGCCTCGTGATAGTATGTGTGATGTCTGCCTCGTGATAGTTTGTGTGGTGTCTGCCTCGTGATAGTATGTGTGATGTATGCCTCGTGATAGTATGTGTGATGTCTGCCTCGTGATAGTATGTGTGATGTCTGCCTCGTGATAGTATGTGTGATGTCTGCCTCTTGATAGTATGTGTGATGTCTGCCTCGTGATAGTATGTGTGATGTCTGCCTCGTGATAGTATGTGTGATGTCTGCCTCGTGATAGTATGTGTGATGTCTGCCTCCTGATAATATGTGTGGTGTCTGCCTCGTGATAGTATGTGTGATGTCTGCCTCGTGATGAAACAGAGGTATTCTTTGAGTTATATTATATTATCTCGCATCCAGAAACAACAATGTATTACTGTAGAAACACCCCTTGCATGTATAACTATATAGTATTTTATAATCTGTACATAGATCTAACGATAGATTGGAAAGAGCAGATCCGGGAACTACTTTACAATCAAGATTCTCATCCGCGGAAAATCCGTTCTTTAAGTTGAACGATGGAACCATTGGAATGAGTTTGTCCGGGAAATGCACAAGGTAGCTTTCTTACATTATATACATCTCTACTATCGAACTTAATGAAGTATAATCGTTGTTTTACAATGAATGCGAAACTTAGTTGTATGTTAATCAGTGTTCGTTAGCACTGATGGTTTACATGGTCCTTCCTGTGAGAGGAAGCGACCCCGGGTACATGGTCCTTCGTGTGAGAGGAAGTCGCTCCGGATACATGATCCTTCGTGTGAGAGACAGCCGCGGTCCCCGGATACATGGTCCTTCATGTGAGAGAAAGCCGCAGTCCCTGGATACATGGTCCTTCATGTGAGAGAAAGCCGCGGTCCCCGGATACATGGTCTTTCGTGTGAGAGAAAGCCGCAGTCCCTGGATACATGGTCCTTCATGTGAGAGAAAGCCGCGGTCCCCGGATACATGGTCCTTCGTGTGAGAGAAAGCCGCAGTCCCTGGATACATGGTCCTTCATGTGAGAGAAAGCCGCGGTCCCCGGATACATGGTCCTTCGTGTGGGAGAAAGCCGAGGTCCCCGGATACATGATCCTTCATGTGAGAGAAAGCTGCGGTCCCCGGATACATGGTCCTTCGTGTGGGAGAAAGCCACACTCCCCGGATACATGATCCTTCGTGTGGGAGAAAGCCGAGGTCCCCGGATACATGATCCTTCATGTGAGAGAAAGCCGCGGTCCCCGGATACATGGTCCTTCGTGTGGGAGAAAGCCGAGGTCCCCGGATACATGATCCTTCGTGTGAGAGAAAGCTGCGGTCCCCGGATACATGGTCCTTCGTGTGAGAGAAAGCCGTGGTCCCCGGATACATGATCCTTCGTGTGGGAGGAAGCTGCGGTCCCCGGATACATGGTCATTCGTGTTGGAGGAAGCTGCGGTCACCGGATACATGGTCCTTTGTGTGGAATGAAGCTGCGGTCCCCGGATACATGGTCATTCGTGTGGGAGGAAGCCGCCCCGGATACATGGTCCTTCGTGTGGGAGGAAGCCGAGGTCCCTGGATAGATGGTCCTTCGTGTGGGAGAAAGCCGCAGTCCCCGGATACATGGTCCTTCGTGTGAGAGAAAGCCGCGGTCCCCGGATACATGGTCCTTCGTGTGAGAGAAAGCCGCGGTCCCCGGATACATGGTCTTTTGTGTGAGATGAAGCTGCGGACCCGGATACATGGTCCTTCGTATGAGAGGAAGCCGCGGTCCCCGGATACATGATCCTTCGTGTGAGAGAAAGCCGCGGTCCCCGGATACATGGTCCTTCGTGTGAGAGGAAGCCGCGGTCCCCGGATACATGGTCCTTCGTGTGAGAGGAAGCCGCGGTCCCCGGATACATGGTCCTTCGTGTGCGAGAAAGCCGCAGTCCCCGGATACATGGTCCTTCGTGTGCGAGAAAGCCGCAGTCCCCGGATACATGGTCCTTCGTGTGAGAGAAAGCCGCGGTCCCCGGATACATGATCCTTCGTGTGGGAGGAAGCTGCGGTCGCCGGATACATGGTCCTTCGTGTTGGAGGAAGCTGCGGTCACCGGATACATGGTCCTTCGTGTGAGAGGAAGCCGCCCCGGATACATGGTCCTTCGTGTGGGAGGAAGTCTCGGTCCCAGGATACATGGTCCTGCGTGTTGGAGGAAGCTGCGGTCCTCGGATACATGGTCCTTCGTGTGGGGGAAGCCGAGGTCCTCGGATACATGGTCCTTCGTGTGCGAGAAAGCCGCAGTCCTCGGATACATGATCCTTCGTGTGAGAGAAAGCCGCGGTCCCCGGATACATGATCCTTCGTGTGGGAGGAAGCTGCGGTCCCCGGATACATGGTCCTTCGTGTTGGAGGAAGCTGCGGTCACCGAATACATGGTCCTTCGTGTGAGAGGAAGCCGCCCCGGATACATGGTCCTTCGTGTGGGAGGAAGCCGAGGTCCCAGGATACATGGTCCTGCGTGTTGGAGGAAGCTGAGGTCCTTGGATACATGGTCCTTCGTGTGGGGGAAGCCGAGGTCCTCGGATACATGATCCTTCGTGTGGGAGGAAGCCGCCCCGGATAACATGGTCCTTCGCGTGGGGGAAGCCGAGGTCCTCGGATACATGGACCTTCGTATTGGAGGAAGCCGATGTCCCTGGATACATTGTCCTTCGTGTTGGATGAAGCCGAGATATTCCGGATAATGGTCCTTCGTGTGGGAGGAAGCCGAGGTCCCCGGATACATGGTCGTTCGTGTGGGATGAAGCCGAGGTCCCAGGATACATTGTCCTTCGTTCTCTAGTGGTAACCAACGTGGCGGAGGTATGCACTCGTCCTCTAGTGGTAAACAACGTGGCGGGCGTATGCACTCGTCGATAGAGGAATTGACATTTCCCCTGTATCTTCTAGGGGTAAACAACGTGGGGGACGTATGCACTCGTAGATAGAGGAATTTACATTTGCGCGGTAAGCCACGTGGCGGACGTATGCACTCGTATATAGAGAAATTGACATTTGCGCAGTAAGCCACGTGGCGGACGTATGCACTCGTAGATAGGGGAATTGACATTTGCGCGGTATCGTCTAGCGGTAAGCAACGTGGCGGACGTTTGCACACGTATATAGAGGAATTAACATTTGCGCAGTAAGCCACGTGGCGGAGGTATGCACTTGTAGATAGAGGAATTGACATTTGCGCGGTAAGACACGTGGCGGACGTATGCACTCGTAGATAGAGGAATTGACATTTGCGCGGTAAGACACGTGGCGGACGTATGCACTCGTAGATAGAGGAATTGACATTTGCGCGGTAAGCCACGTGGCGGAGGTATGCACTTGTAGATAGAGGAATTGACATTTGCGCGGTAAGCCACGTGGCGGACGTATGTACTCGTAGATAGAGGAATTGACATTTACGCGGTAAGACACGTGGCGGACGTATGTACTCGTAGATAGAGGAATTGACATTTGCGCGGTAAGACACGTGGCGTCCGTATGTACTCACTCGTAGATAGAGGAATTGACATTTGCGCGGTAAGCCACGTGGCGGAGGTATGTACTCGTAGATAGAGGAATTGACATTTACGCGGTAAGCCACGTGGCGGAGGTATGTACTCGTAGATAGTGGAATTAACATTTGCGCGGTAAGCCACGTGACGATCGTATGCATTGGTAGATAGAGGAATTAACATTTGCGCGGTAAGCCACGTGGCGGACGTATGTACTCATATATAGAGGAATTAACATTTGCGCGGTAAGCCACGTGGCGGAGGTATGTATTCGTTGATAGAGGAATTAACATTTGCGCGGTAAGCCACGTGGCGGAGGTATGTACTCGTAGATAGAGGAATTAACATTTGCGCGTTAAGCCACATGGCGGAGGTATGTACTCGTAGATAGATGAATTAACATTTGCGCGGTAAGCCACGTGGCGGACGTATGCACTGGTAGATAGAGGAATTAACATTTGCGCGGTAAGCCACGTGGCGGAGGTATGTACTCGTAGATAGAGGAATTAACATTTGCGCGGTAAGCCACGTGGCGCAGGTATGTACTCGTAGATAGAGGAATTAACAGTTGCGCGGTAAGCCACGTGGCGGAGGTATGTACTCGTAGATAGAGGAATTAACATTTGCGCGGTAAGCCACGTGGCGGAGGTATGTACTCGTAGATAGAGGAATTAACATTTGCGCGGTAAGCCACGTGGTGGACGTATGCACTGGTAGATAGAGGAATTAACATTTGCGCGGTAAGCCATGTGGCGGAGGTATGTACTCGTTGATAGAGGAATTAACATTTGCGTGGTAAGCCACGTGGCGGAGGTATGTACTCGTAGATAGATGAATTAACATTTGCGCGGTAAGCCACGTGGCAGACGTATGCACTGGTAGATAGAGGAATTAACATTTGCGCGGTAAGCCACGTGGCGGAGGTATGTACTCATAGATAGAGGAATTAACATTTGCGCGGTAAGCCACGTTGTGGAGGTATGTACTCGTAGATAGAGGAAT
>CM026387.1:75287051-75306703 GCA_014843695.1 Archivesica marissinica | reverse complement strand
CTGTCATTAACAAATGTTGCTGATCGCTATTGATCCCGGAATTCTCAGCCTTATAACACCCTGGAAGTCGTGATACCGCAGTTGTAGGGCGTTCGCTTTAGTTTAATCATATTTTATTGCATTGATCAAGATATAATATACAAAACATAGGTATAACAATATAGCCTGATAATACAAATGGTTTGGGCCACAAGTTTTAACAACATTAGAAAACGGCCCGCACCAGTTCGCTTTAGATGCGGAGGGCCCGGCGTTCGCGCACAGTGGTAGCCGTTACGAGTGTGCCCTTATGCAATGCGCTTACATTCCACATTTCCTCTTCTCTCTCACTCTCATGGCGATGAATTACAGAATTACATCAGGAATGAGGTCTCGAGAGCTATTAAATTAATGTTGTAAGAACTTGTTTCGCAATCGAGGTGTATGTACTCATGTCAAGCATTGAACTCTAACATGAAACGAGCGCGCTACCACTGCGCTATCACGGTTTTAGAATTACATATAGCTTGTGACAAGTTTGACCATATGCCCGACACACGCGTGTTTATGCGCGCCATACAGTATAGAGAATGAAATCATATATCCAATTAATATGAAACGAATCTTGCTACAGAGGGCCGTTCAAACTATATCCAACAAATGAGATCGTACGGGGAATTATAATTGACATCTACGGTTGAGTGGTTACGTTCCGTTTACTAAAAAAAATCGCGTTCACTTCCGTTGGTTCTTGCCGAGTGCCCACATGTGGCGGGAATTCTGCATTGTGAAACACCAGTGGTCCAATACAAAAGCTGCAACGTCATTATACAATATAGGCTGCAGATGCAGTTTAGACCCCACAAATCGATACAATACTCGTCTGGTTACATATCTGGGGTTATGACGCAACGGTTCACGTTTTCTCCAACCCTCAGCTCAATCTCAATCTCAATCTCAATGTGTCTGATTGGCTGAGCTGATTGCATGCCTCAAATCCAACCAATCAAATCGGCGAAGGTAACTGTTAACTTTTTCATATAAAGAGACACGGTCCGAGCGGGGCTCAAACCCGTGACTGTCACCATCAGTGATGATAGGTTACATTGGTATACAAGTCAGCGACCGTAATCACTCGACCACAGAGGCAACTGGTAGAACAGCGCGCGTTTTCTTCGATACTAAGCTCAGTCTCGACGTATCTGATTGGCTGAGATGAGTTCATGCCATAAATCCAACCATTCAAATCAAATTGTTTTATACTACATATGTTACTGTAGCGATGCTGGTTCGCACAGACGGATCTGTAGTCCAGTGGTTAACATGTTGGACTGGTAATTCAGGGATCGCAGGTTCGATCCCCTGTCTGACCCTAATAAAATTAACAGTCTTTCAGATGGTACTTTGAACTGAGATCTCGTGTCTGTGCTGTACACCGTGCACGTAAAAGAACCAGAGGAGACTCTGGAATGGGTCTCTGTCTGTATCATATTGCACTATCCTCCAACAATCTAAACTGACTAATCTCTTCAGGAGGCGTCGCTAATATGGGCAACCGGTAGCGACGATAAATAAACGTAAAACACACACACACTGGTTCGCAACTTTGATCCACTGCAGTATAATTAAGACCCTCGCACACGAGACACATTCGAGTAACTTTTTCAAAACCTATCAACACACAAACAAACATATTTTGACTGTCCCATACCACAACTAAATGAAAACAGGAGTGATCGATCGGTAACAGAGGTGTCGATCAAACAGAAAAGATATGGAAATGGTATTTGTGTGCTTTATCTTGCTACGTTATTATTCATATCGGTGATATAATACTATAAAGACAATGGGAATCGATATTGTTTTCTTTATCATCACAGACTGATAAAACAGATTCTATTGGTATGGGTTATGGATGGAGAGCTAAGAGATCAACTATATACCGTTGATTGATCCCGCTCGTTCATAAAATATTAATGCATGTATATTCATAATTTGGTACCTTTCTGTTTACTGTCATTGTATAGAAGTGAATTATTGATAGCTCATTACCTGGCTTAGTTAACATTCAGAGATTATCGATTCCAGTAATATATACTTTTTTAATTGTCTCGCCGCGCTCATCTTGGTGTTTTACTCAAAGCAACTTTATCACCTAATGCAACTCTCAACCGATGCGTCGCAGCAGGGGTCGCAGGGGCCGAGAGTGTGTCCCCAATATTTACACAAGCTTGGTGGAGATTTTTTTCCATTTAAGTTTATTTAACGTCACTACCGGTTGCCCATTTGAGCGACGGACAGTTTACTTAACAACACCTTTCCTGGGCAGGCTCCAGCGGTTAACCAGTACTTGGTGCACCAACCTTCGTAAGAAACTGCCAACCTTCGTAAAAAATAAGAACCTTCGTAAGAAACTGCCAACTTTTTCGTATAAAGAGACACGGTCTGAGCTGGACTCGAACCGTGACCATCAGTGCTAATAGGTTACAGTGGTATACAAGTCAGCGACCGTAACCACTCGACCACGGAAGTGTGCGGCATATGAAATAGTGACCTGTGTTCCGGGAAATCGTGTCTGAGACGTTCTGGTCTTTTCCAAATTTTCTTGGGGGGCATATTATGATGCGTGCGCACCGCGTTACGCGCACCAGTACCTATTTATTACGAGGGGACATCGAGTCTCCAATACACAGACGGATCTGTAGTCCAGTGGTAACACGCTGGACTGGTAATCCAGGGATCGCAGGTTCGATCCCCCGTCTGACCACAATACAATTAACAGTCTTTCAGATGGGACTTTAAACCGAGGTCTCGTGTCGGTGCTTTACACCTGCACGTAAAACAACCAGATGAGACTCTGGAATAGTTCTCTGTCTATATCATTGCACTATCCTCCACAAATCTAAAATGACTAATCTCTTCAGGAGGCGTCGCTCATATGGGCAACCGGTAGTGACGATAAATAAACGTAAAACAACACACAGTCCCCATTATCAGCCGTAACATGTATTTCAAGCTGACACAACGGAATACGAATAGAAATCTACTTGAGCTATATTAACCGACTTCGTGTTAGGATGTGTCTGCATAGGTTGTTAGGCCAGTTCAAACACAATGAGCCAGCCACCATGAGCCAGCAGTTTCCCTTTTTGCTGATATCATAGTAGCATTTATCTCGTGTACGGGCGCACGGGTATCCGGGTAGAACAATTGACCGTCCGCAAGCAAGCCGGATAGCTTTTTGCACAAGAAAAAAAAGTCGGTACCCCTAGTAGGATTCGAACCTACGCCGGCGAGGGGCAAAACACTAGATAACTGTGTGATTACAGTCTGTATCCTTTTCACTCGGAGAAGTTCACTATCAGAACAGGCGAACATAAACTATGTACACAATGTAGTAGAAAGTTTATTATAATTACAGATTATACCTGATACTACTAGTTTGGTTAGACCAACCGAATACACTATCTCATCTAAATATCTATGTCTAATTTCTGTAAGGAAAGAACTATCTCATTTGTGTATTAAAATGTAATGTGGCATGCCAAAAATCTCAAGACCAACTATGCTATCTCGGAGATTATCTGATAACAAGAAAATTAGAAAAGAAAATAACACGCGAAAAACGACCCAAAACTGGGTAATTATCCTGCGTATATCTCAACTCTGTTGTTACATGTATAATGCATTGTTTTAAGTGCAGGCGGCGAGTTTATACGGCAGTCAAACGATAAGGACCTGCCATAGTATGGAATATTCCAAAAGGTAAATCAATCAAATCATGAACTTGCTATCTCGTCTTCTTGCTGCGCACGTGTGGTGAAAATTAAAACAGAATTTATCAACACTGGTATACCTTATCAAACATGTACATGTGTCGGTCCTGCTGGTTGTCCGATTAGCGCAGCGGTAAGCACGCTCGCTTCTCACCAATGCAACCCGTGTCCAATCCTCTGACCGGGAGGTATATGAGACGGTACGGTGTTCGCTAGATATGAAAGTTGGGATTTATCTGGGTACTTCGGTTTCCCCCCGACACGCTTTCATCTCCAGTCACCAAAGAGAGTTGTTAATGCTTGTTTCGCAAGAATGGCTTTCTTGATGGAACAGCTAACGTTCGTGGAGGAGAATGGCTTTCTTGGTGGTACAAATAACGTTCGTGGAGGAGAATGGCTTTCTTGGTGGTACAACTGACGTTCCTGGAAGAGAATGGCTTTCTTGATGGTACAAATAACGTTCGTGGAGGAGAATGGCTTTCTTGGTGGAACAGCTAACGTTCATGGAGGAGAATGGCTTTCTTGGTGGAACAGCTAACGTTCGTGAGGGAGAATGGCTTTCTTGGTGGAACAAATAACGTTCGTGAGAATGGCTTTCTTGATGGAACAACTAACGTTCGTGGAGGAGAATGGCTTTCTTGATGGAACAGCTAACGTTCGTGGAGGAGAATGGTTTTCTTGACGGAACAACTGACGTTCGTGGAGGAGACTGGCTTTCTTGATGGAACAACTAACGTTCGTGGAGGAGAATGGTTTTCTTGGTGGAACAACTGACGTTCGTGGAGGAGAATGGCTTTCTTGATGGAACAACTGACGTTCGTGGAGGAGAATGGTTTTCTTGGTGGAACAACTAACGTTCGTGGAGGAGAATGGCTTTCTTGATGGAACAACTGACGTTCGTGGAGGATAATTGCTTTCTTGGTGGTACAACTAACGTTCGTGGAGGAGAATAGCTTTCTTAATGGAACAACTGACGTTCGTGGAGGAGAATGGCTTTCTTGATGGAACAACTAACGTTCATGGAGGAGAATGGCTTTCTTGATGGAACAACTAACGTTCATGGAGGAGAATGGCTTTCTTGATGGAACAACTGACGTTCGTGGAGGAGAATGGCTTTCTTGGTGGAACAACTAACATTCGTGGAGGAGAATGGCTTTCTTGGTGGTACAACTAACGTTCGTGGAGGAGAATGGCTTTCTTGGTGGAACAACTAACGTTCGTGGAGGAGAATGGCTTTCTTGGTGGAACAGCTAACGTTCGTGGAGGAGAATGGCTTTCTTGGTGGAACAACTAACGTTCGTGAGAATGGCTTTCTTGATGGAACAACTAACGTTCGTGAGGGAGAATGGCTTTCTTGGTGGAACAACTAACGTTCGTGAGAATAGCTCTCTTGGTGGAAAACTAACGTTCGTGGGGGAGAATGGCTTTCTTGATGGAACAACTAACGTTCGTGAGGGAGAATGGCTTTCTTGGTGGTACAACTAACGTTCGTGAGGGAGAATGGCTTTCTTGGTGGAACAACTAACGTTCGTGAAGGAGAATGGCTTTCTTGGTGGAACAACTAACGTTCGTGGAGGAGAATGGCTTTCTTGGTGGAACAACTAACGTTCGTGAGAATGGCTTTCTTGATGGAACAACTAACGTTCGTGAGGGAGAATGGCTTTCTTGGTGGAACAACTAACGTTCGTGAGAATGGCTCTCTTGGTGGAATAACTAACGTTCGTGGGGGAGAATGGCTTTCTTGATGGAACAACTAACGTTCGTGAGGGAGAATGGCTTTCTTGGTGGTACAACTAACGTTCGTGAGGGAGAATGGCTTTCTTGATGGAACAACTAACGTTCGTGAGGGATAATGGCTTTCTTGGTGGAACAACTAACGTTCGTGGGGGAGAAAGGCTTTCTTGGTGGAACAACTAACGTTCGTGAGAATGGCTTTCTTGCTTGGTGGAACAACTAACGTTCGTGAGAATGGCTTTCTTGATGGAACAACTGACGTTCGTGGAGGATAATGGCTTTCTTGGTGGTACAAATAACGTTCGTGGAGGAGAATGGCTTTCTTGGTGGTACAACTGACGTTCCTGGAAGAGAATGGCTTTCTTGATGGTACAAATAACGTTCGTGGAGGAGAATGGCTTTCTTGGTGGAACAGCTAACGTTCATGGAGGAGAATGGCTTTCTTGGTGGAACAGCTAACGTTCGTGAGGGAGAATGGCTTTCTTGGTGGTACAAATAACGTTCGTGGAGGAGAATGGCTTTCTTGATGGAACAACTGACGTTCGTGGAGGAGAATGGCTTTCTTGATGGAACAACTAACGTTCATGGAGGAGAATGGCTTTCTTGGTGGTACAACTAACATTCGTGGAGGAGAGTGGCTTTCTTGGTGGTACAACTAACGTTCGTGGAGGAGAATGGCTTTCTTGGTGGAACAAATAACGTTCCTGGAGGAGAATGGCTTTCTTGGTGGAACAGCTAACGTTCGTGGAGGAGAATGGCTTTCTTGGTGGAACAACTAACGTTCGTGGAGGAGAATGGCTTTCTTGATGGAACAACTGACGTTCGTGGAGGAGAATGGCTTTCTTGGTGGTACAAATAACGTTCGTGAAGGAGAATGGCTTTCTTGGTGGTACAAATAACGTTCGTGGAGGAGAATGGCTTTCTTGGTGGAACAGCTAACGTTCGTGGAGGAGAATGACTTTCTTGGTGGAACAGTTAACGTTCGTGGAGGAGAATGGCTTTCTTGGTGGAACAACTAACGTTCGTGAGAATGGCTTTCTTGATGGAACAACTAACGTTCGTGAGGGAGAATGGCTTTCTTGGTGGAACAACTAACGTTCGTGGGGGAGAATGGCTCTCTTGGTGGAATAACTAACGTTCGTGGGGGAGAATGGCTTTCTTGATGGAACAACTAACGTTCGTGAGGGAGAATGGCTTTCTTGGTGGTACAACTAACGTTCGTGAGGGAGAATGGCTTTCTTGATGGAACAACTAACGTTCGTGAGGGATAATGGCTTTCTTGGTGGAACAACTAACGTTCGTGGGGGAGAATGGCTTTCTTGGTGGAACAACTAACGTTCGTGAGAATGGCTTTCTTGCTTGGTGGAACAACTAACGTTCGTGAGAATGGCTTTCTTGGTGGAACAACTAACGTTCGTGAGAATGGCTTTCTTGCTTGGTGGAACAACTAACGTTCGTGGGGGAGAATGGCTTTCTTGATGGAACAACTAACGTTCGTGGGGGAGAATGGCTTTCTTGGTGGAACAACTGACGTTCGTGACGGAGAATGGCTTTCTTGGTGGAACAACTAACGATCGTGGGGGAGAATGGCTTTCTTGGTGGAACAACTAACGTTCGTGGGGGAGAATGGCTTTCTTGGTGGAACAACTAACGTTCGTGGAGGAGAATGGCTTTCTTGGTGGAACAACTAACGTTCGTGAGAATGGCTTTCTTGGTGGAACAACTAACGTTCTTGAGAATGGCTTTCTTGATGGAACAACTAACGTTCATGAGAATGGCTTTCTTGGTGGAACAACTAACGATCGTGGGGGAGAATGGCTTTCTTGGTGGAACAACTAACGATCGTGGGGGAGAATGGCTTTCTTGGTGGAACAACTAACGACCGTGGGGGAGAATGGCTTTCTTGATGGAACAAATGACGTTCATGGAGGAGAATGGTTTTCTTGGTGGAACAACTAACGTTCGTGGAGGAGAATGGATTTCTTGATGGAACAACTGACGTTCGTGGAGGATAATGGCTTTATTGGTGGTACAACTAACGTTCGTGGAGGAGAATGGCTTTCTTGATGGAACAACTGACGTTCGTGGAGGAGAATGGCTTTCTTGGTGGAACAACTGACGTTCGTGGAGGAGAATGGCTTTCTTGATGGAACAACTGACGTTCGTGGAGGAGAATGGCTTTCTTGGTGGAACAACTAACGTTCCTGGAGGAGAATGGCTTTCTTGGTGGAACAGCTAACGTTCGTGGAGGAGAATGGCTTTCTTGGTGGAACAACTAACGTTCGTGGAGGAGAATGGCTTTCTTGGTGGAACAACTAACGTTCGTGGAGGAGAATGGCTTTCTTGATGGAACAACTGACGTTCGTGGAGGAGAATGGCTTTCTTGGTGGAACAACTAACGTTCCTGGAGGAGAATGGCTTTCTTGGTGGAACAGCTAATGTTCGTGGAGGAGAATGGCTTTCTTGGTGGAACAACTAACGTTCGTGGAGGAGAATGGCTTTCTTGGTGGAACAACTGACGTTCGTGGAGGAGAATGGCTTTCTTGGTGGAACAACTGACGTTCGTGGAGGAGAATGGCTTTCTTGGTGGAACAACTAACGTTCGTGGAGGAGAATGGCTTTCTTGGTGGAACAACTGACGTTCGGGGAGGAGAATGGCTTTCTTGGTGGTACAACTAACGTTCGTGGAGGAGAATGGCTTTCTTGATGGAACAGCTAACGTTCGTGAGGGAGAATGGCTTTCTTGGTGGAACAACTAACGTTCGTGGAGGAGAATGGCTTTCTTGATGGAACAACTGACGTTCGTGGAGGAGAATGACTTTCTTGGTGGAACAGCTAACGTTCCTGGAGGAGAATGGCTTTCTTGATGGAACAACTAACATTCGTGGAGGAGAATGGCTTTCTTGGTGGTACAACTAACATTCGTGGAGGAGAATGGCTTTCTTGGTGGTACAACTAACGTTCGTGGAGGAGAATGGCTTTCTTGATGGAACAACTGACGTTCGTGGAGGAGAATGGCTTTCTTGGTGGTACAACTAACATTCGTGGAGGAGAATGGCTTTCTTGGTGGTACAACTAACGTTCGTGGAGGAGAATGGCTTTCTTGATGGAACAACTGACGTTCGTGGAGGAGAATGGCTTTCTTGGTGGAACAACTAACGTTCCTGGAGGAGAATGGCTTTCTTGGTGGAACAACTAACGTTCGTGGAGGAGAATGGCTCTCTTGGTGGAACAACTGACGTTCGTGGAGGAGAATGGCTTTCTTGGTGGAACAACTGACGTTCGTGGAGGAGAATGGCTTTCTTGGTGGAACAACTAACGTTCGTGGAGGAGAATGGCTTTCTTGGTGGAACAACTGACGTTCGGGGAGGAGAATGGCTTTCTTGGTGGTACAACTAACGTTCGTGGAGGAGAATGGCTTTCTTGATGGAACAGCTAACGTTCGTGAGGGAGAATGGCTTTCTTGGTGGAACAACTAACGTTCGTGGAGGAGAATGGCTCTCTTGATGGAACAACTGACGTTCGTGGAGGAGAATGACTTTCTTGGTGGAACAGCTAACGTTCCTGGAGGAGAATGGCATTCTTGATAGAACAACTAACATTCGTGGAGGAGAATGGCTTTCTTGGTGGTACAACTAACATTCGTGGAGGAGAATGGCTTTCTTGATGGAACAACTGACGTTCGTGGAGGAGAATGGCTTTCTTGGTGGAACAACTAACGTTCCTGGAGGAGAATGGCTTTCTTGGTGGAACAGCTAACATTCGTGGAGGAGAATGGCTTTCTTGGTGGTACAACTAACGTTCGTGGAGGAGAATGGCTTTCTTGGTGGAACAACTAACGTTCGTGGAGGAGAATGGCTTTATTGATGGAACAACTGACGTTCGTGGAGGAGAATGGCTTTCTTGGTGGAACAACTAACGTTCGTGGAGGAGAATGGCTTTCTTGGTGGAACAACTAACGTTCGTGGAGGAGAATGGCTTTCTTGGTGGAACAACTGACGTTCGTGGAGGAGAATGGCTTTCTTGGTGGAACAACTAACGTTCGTGGAGGAGAATGGCTTTCTTGGTGGAACAACTAACGTTCGGGGAGGAGAATGGCTTTCTTGGTGGTACAACTAACGTTCGTGGAGGAGAATGGCTTTCTTGATGGAACAGCTAACGTTCGTGAGGGAGAATGGCTTTCTTGGTGGAACAACTAACGTTCGTGGAGGAGAATGGCTTTCTTGATGGAACAACTGACGTTCGTGGAGGAGAATGACTTTCTTGGTGGAACAGCTAACGTTCCTGGAGGAGAATGGCTTTCTTGATGGAACAACTAACATTCGTGGAGGAGAATGGCTTTCTTGGTGGTACAACTAACATTCGTGGAGGAGAATGGCTTTCTTGATGGAACAACTGACGTTCGTGGAGGAGAATGGCTTTCTTGGTGGAACAACTAACGTTCCTGGAGGAGAATGGCTTTCTTGGTGGAACAGCTAACATTCGTGGAGGAGAATGGCTTTCTTGGTGGTACAACTAACATTCGTGGAGGAGAATGGCTTTCTTGGTGGTACAACTAACGTTCGTGGAGGAGAATGGCTTTCTTGATGGAACAACTGACGTTCGTGGAGGAGAATGGCTTTCTTGGTGGAACAACTAACGTTCCTGGAGGAGAATGGCTTTCTTGGTGGAACAACTAACGTTCGTGGAGGAGAATGGCTTTCTTGGTGGAACAACTAACGTTCGTGGAGGAGAATGGCTTTCTTGGTGGAACAACTGACGTTCGTGGAGGAGAATGGCTTTCTTGGTGGAACAGCTAACGTTCATGCATGAGAATGGCTTTCTTGGTGGAACAGCTAACGTTCGTGGGGGAGAATGGCTTTCTTGGTGGAACAACTAACGTTCGTGGAGGAGAATGGCTTTCTTGATGGAACAACTAACGTTCGTGGAGGAGAATGGCTTTCTTGATGGAACAGCTAACGTTCGTGGAGGAGAATGGTTTTCTTGACGGAACAACTGACGTTCGTGGAGGAGAATGGCTTTCTTGATGGAACAACTGACGTTCGTGGAGCAGAATGGTTTTCTTGGTGGAACAACTAACGTTCGTGGAGGAGAATGGCTTTCTTGATGGAACAACTGACGTTCGTGGAGGATAATGGCTTTCTTTGTGGAACAACTAACGTTCGTGGAGGAGAATGGCTTTCTTGGTGGAACAACTAACGTTCGGGGAGGAGAATGGCTTTCTTGTTGGAACAACTAACGTTCGTGGAGGAGAATGGCTTTCTTGATGGAACAACTGACGTTCGTGGAGGAGAATGACTTTCTTGGTGGAACAGCTAACGTTCCTGGAGGAGAATGGCTTTCTTGATGGAACAACTAACATTCGTGGAGGAGGATGGCTTTCTTGGTGGTACAACTAACATTCGTGGAGGAGAATGGCTTTCTTGATGGAACAACTGACGTTCGTGGAGGAGAATGGCTTTCTTGGTGGAACAACTAACGTTCCTGGAGGAGAATGGCTTTCTTGGTGGAACAGCTAACATTCGTGGAGGAGAATGGCTTTCTTGGTGGTACAACTAACATTCGTGGAGGAGAATGGCTTTCTTGGTGGTACAACTAACGTTCGTGGAGGAGAATGGCTTTCTTGATGGAACAACTGACGTTCGTGGAGGAGAATGGCTTTCTTGGTGGAACAACTAACGTTCCTGGAGGAGAATGGCTTTCTTGGTGGAACAGCTAATGTTCGTGGAGGAGAATGGCTTTCTTGGTGGAACAACTAACGTTCGTGGAGGAGAATGGCTTTCTTGGTGGAACAACTAACGTTCGTGGAGGAGAATGGCTTTCTTGGTGGAACAGCTAACGTTCGTGGAGGAGAATGGCTTTCTTGGTGGAACAACTAACGTTCGTGAGGGAGAATGGCTTTCTTGGTGGAACAACTAACGTTCGTGGAGGAGAATGGCTTTCTTGATGGAACAACTAACGTTCGTGGAGGAGAATGGCTTTCTTGATGGAACAGCTAACGTTCGTGGAGGAGAATGGTTTTCTTGACGGAACAACTGACGTTCGTGGAGGAGACTGGCTTTCTTGATGGAACAACTAACGTTCGTGGAGGAGAATGGTTTTCTTGGTGGAACAACTGACGTTCGTGGAGGAGAATGGCTTTCTTGATGGAACAACTGACGTTCGTGGAGCAGAATGGTTTTCTTGGTGGAACAACTAACGTTCGTGGAGGAGAATGGCTTTCTTGATGGAACAACTGACGTTCGTGGAGGATAATGGCTTTCTTGGTGGTACAACTAACGTTCGTGGAGGAGAATGGCTTTCTTGATGGAACAACTGACGTTCGTGGAGGAGAATGGCTTTCTTGATGGAACAACTAACGTTCATGGAGGAGAATGGCTTTCTTGATGGAACAACTAACGTTCGTGGAGGAGAATGGCTTTCTTGATGGAACAACTGACGTTCGTGGAGGAGAATGGCTTTCTTGATGGAACAACTAACATTCGTGGAGGAGAATGGCTTTCTTGGTGGTACAACTAACATTCGTGGAGGAGAATGGCTTTCTTGGTGGTACAACTAACGTTCGTGGAGGAGAATGGCTTTCTTGGTGGAACAACTAACGTTCCTGGAGGAGAATGGCTTTCTTGGTGGAACAGCTAACGTTCGTGGAGGAGAATGGCTTTCTTGGTGGAACAACTAACGTTCGTGGAGGAGAATGGCTTTCTTGATGGAACAACTGACGTTCGTGGAGGAGAATGGCTTTCTTGGTGGTACAAATAACGTTCGTGAAGGAGAATGGCTTTCTTGGTGGTACAAATAACGTTCGTGGAGGAGAATGGCTTTCTTGGTGGAACAGCTAACGTTCGTGGAGGAGAATGACTTTCTTGGTGGAACAGTTAACGTTCGTGGAGGAGAATGGCTTTCTTGGTGGAACAACTAACGTTCGTGAGAATGGCTTTCTTGATGGAACAACTAACGTTCGTGAGGGAGAATGGCTTTCTTGGTGGAACAACTAACGTTCGTGAGAATGGCTCTCTTGGTGGAATAACTAACGTTCGTGGGGGAGAATGGCTTTCTTGATGGAACAACTAACGTTCGTGAGGGAGAATGGCTTTCTTGGTGGTACAACTAACGTTCGTGAGGGAGAATGGCTTTCTTGATGGAACAACTAACGTTCGTGAGGGATAATGGCTTTCTTGGTGGAACAACTAACGTTCGTGGGGGAGAATGGCTTTCTTGGTGGAACAACTAACGTTCGTGAGAATGGCTTTCTTGCTTGGTGGAACAACTAACGTTCGTGAGAATGGCTTTCTTGGTGGAACAACTAACGTTCGTGAGAATGGCTTTCTTGCTTGGTGGAACAACTAACGTTCGTGGGGGAGAATGGCTTTCTTGATGGAACAACTAACGTTCGTGGGGGAGAATGGCTTTCTTGGTGGAACAACTAACGTTCGTGACGGAGAATGGCTTTCTTGGTGGAACAACTAACGTTCGTGAGAATGGCTCTCTTGGTGGAACAACTAACGTTCGTGAGAATGGCTTTCTTGATGGAACAACTAACGTTCATGAGAATGGCTTTCTTGGTGGAACAACTAACGATCGTGGGGGAGAATGGCTTTCTTGGTGGAACAACTAACGATCGTGGGGGAGAATGGCTTTCTTGGTGGAACAACTAACGATCGTGGGGGAGAATGGCTTTCTTGATGGAACAACTAACGTTCGTGGAGGAGAATGGCTTTCTTGATGGAACAACTAACGTTCGTGGAGGAGAATGGCTTTCTTGATGGAACAACTAACGTTCGTGAGGGAGAATGGCTTTCTTGGTGGTACAAATAACGTTCGTGAGGAGAATGGCTTTCTTGGTGGAACAGCTAACGTTCGTGGAGGAGAATGACTTTCTTGGTGGAACAGCTAACGTTCGTGGAGGAGAATGGCTTTCTTGGTGGAACAACTAACGTTCGTGAGGGAAAAATGAGAATGGCTTTCTTGGTGGACAACTAACGTTCGTTAATGAGAATGGCTTTCTTGGTGGTACAACTAACGTTCGTTAGAATGGCTTTCTTGGTGGTACAACTAACGTTCGTGGGGGAGAATGGCTTTCTTGTAGTACAACTAACGTTCGTGAGGGAGAATGGCTTTCTTGGTGGAACAACTAACGTTCGTGAGGGAGAATGGCTTTCTTGGTGGAACAACTAACGTTCGTGGAGGAGAATGGCTCTCTTGGTGGAACAACTAACGTTCGTGGGGGAGAATGGCTTTCTTGATGGAACAACTAACGTTCGTGGAGGAGAATGGCTTTCTTGATGGAACAACTAACGTTCGTTAATGAGAATGGCTTTCTTGGTGGACAACTAACGTTCGTGGGGAGAATGGCTTTCTTGGTGGAACAACTAACGTTCGTGAGGGAGAATGGCTTTCTTGGTGGAACAACTAACGTTCGTGGAGGAGAATGGCTTTCTTGGTGGAACAACTAACGTTCGTGACGGAGAATGGCTTTCTTGGTGGAACAACTAACGTTCGTGAGAATGGCTCTCTTGGTGGAACAACTAACGTTCGTGAGAATGGCTTTCTTGATGGAACAACTAACGTTCATGAGAATGGCTTTCTTGGTGGAACAACTAACGATCGTGGGGGAGAATGGCTTTCTTGGTGGAACAACTAACGATCGTGGGGGAGAATGGCTTTCTTGGTGGAACAACTAACGATAGTGGGGGAGAATGGCTTTCTTGATGGAACAACTAACGTTCGTGGAGGAGAATGACTTTCTTGATGGAACAACTAACGTTCGTGGAGGAGAATGGCTTTCTTGATGGAACAACTAACGTTCGTGAGGGAGAATGGCTTTCTTGGTGGTACAAATAACGTTCGTGAGGGAGAATGGCTTTCTTGGTGGAACAGCTAACGATCGTGGAGGAGAATGACTTTCTTGGTGGAACAGCTAACGTTCGTGGAGGAGAATGGCTGTCTTGGTGGAACAACTAACGTTCGTGAGGGAGAATTGTAATGAGAATGGCTTTCTTGGTGGTACAACTAACGTTCGTTAATGAGAATGGCTTTCTTGGTGGTACAACTAACGTTCGTTAATGGGAATGGCTTTCTTGGTGGTACAACTAACGTTCGTGGGGGAGAATGGCTTTCTTGGTAGTACAACTAACGTTCGTGAGGGAGAATGGCTTTCTTGGTGAAACAATTAACGTTCGTGAGGGAGAATGGCTTTCTTGGTGGAACAACTAACGTTCGTGGAGGAGAATGGCTCTCTTGGTGGAACAGCTAACGTTCGTGGGGGAGAATGGCTTTCTTGATGAAACAACTAACGTTCGTGGAGGAGAATGGCTTTCTTGATGAAACAACTAACGTTCGTTAATGAGAATGGCTTTCTTGGTGGTACAACTAACGTTCGTGGGGGGGAATGGCTTTCTTGGTAGTACAACTAACGTTCGTGAGGGAGAATGGCTTTCTTGGTGGTACAACTAACGTTCGTGGAGCAGAATGGCTTTCTTGGTGGAACAACTAACGTTCGTGGAGGAGAATGGCTTTATTGGTGGTACAACTAACGTTCGTGGAGGAGAATGGCTTTCTTGATGGAACAACTAACGTTCATGAGGGAGAATGGCTTTCTTGGTGGAACAGCTAACGTTCTTGGAGGAGAATGGCTTTCTTGGTGGTACAACTAACGTTCGTGGAGGAGAATGGCTTTCTTGATGGAACAACTAACGTTCATGAGGGAGAATGGCTTTCTTGGTGGAACAGCTAACGTTCTTGGAGGAGAATGGCTTTCTTGGTGGAAGAGCTAACGTTCGTGAGGGAGAATTGCCTTATTTGTGAAACAACTGACGTTCGTGAGGGAGAATGGCTTTCTTGATGGAACAACTAACGTTCGTGAGGGAGAATGGCTTTCTTGATGGAACAACTAACGTTCGTGAGGGAGAATGGCTTTCTTGATGGAACCGCTAACGTTCGTGAGGGAGAATTGTCTTATTTGTGAAACAACTGACGTTCGTGAGGGAGAATGGCTTTCTTGATGGAACAGCTAACGTTCGTGAGGGATAATTGTCTTATTTGTGAAACAACTGACGTTCGTGAGGGAGAATGGCTTTCTTGGTGTAACAGCTAACGTTCGTGGGGGAGTATGGCTTTCTTGGTGGAACAGCTAACGTTCGTGGAGGAGAATGGCTTTGTTGATGGAACAGCTAACGTTCGTGGAGGAGAATGGCTTTCTTGGTGGAACAGCTAACGATCGTGGAGGAGAATGGCTTTCTTGGTGGTACAACTAACGTTCGTGAGGGAGAATGGCTTTCTTGGTGGAACAGCTAACGTTCGTGAGGGAGAATGGCTGTCTTGATGGAACAACTAACGATCGTGGAGGAGAATGGCTTTCTTGGTGGAACAACTAACGTTCGTGGAGGAGAATGGCTTTCTTGATGGAACAACTAACGTTCGTGAGGGAGAATGGCTTTCTTAGTGGAACAGCTAACGTTCGTGAGGGAGAATGGCTTTCTTGATGGTACAATTAACGTTCGTGGAGCAGAATGGCTTTCTTGGTGGTACAACTAACGTTCGTGAGGGAGAATGGCTTTCTTAGTGGAACAGCTAACGTTCGTGAGGGAGAATGGCTTTCTTGATGGAACAGCTAACGTTCGTGGAGGAGAATGGCTATCTTGATGGAACAACTAACGATCGTGGAGGAGACCGCCTTTCTTGATGGAATCATTGATGTTCGTAACGGAAACCCATTCTTGTTATTGGAACTACTTGTATTCGTGACGAGTTTATTGATGGAACGACTGGTGTTCGTGCCAGGCTTTCTTGGCGGGACCACTGGGGATTGGCACAATAAGGCTGACGTTATATGTGCACGCGAGTTGTGGCTGGGAAGCAAAGAACGAAAGTGAATCGCAACATGTAAATAATATTACGTGCACAACGAGGACAGTTCAATTAAGTCTGTGTTATCTAAACAGTTAATTCACCATAATGTACGTTTGTTAAGCTGTTTTATAGCAAAAACTACCCAATCAATATCAAGATAATCGCGTTACCATGGCAGTCACATCCAATAAAGAACACAATTCGATTGGCGTTAGATTAAAAGGGGAGATAAACCTTTCCTTAGATAAAACAAGGAGATAACCAGATGAATGGGGCGATAACCGGAGCGCGTGCGGGTACATATCGCACGAACAATCACCGATATCTCTAATATTGTTGGTGTATAGGGAAAGGCGAGATGGGAGATACGAAACGAATGCTTGAAATGTCAACTAACATGAAACATTTCGTCCGACGATCGATAGAAAATCTTACCGCGATCATTTTCTTTTTAGATGCTTCAAGCATTAGAGGAAATATTACGATTTATTTTTATTGCATAGACGGTGCAAGATAGTATTACGATGGTAGCGAAACAAGTTTTAACACGTGACATTCACTCTATGTAACCCGATACAACACAATGTCCGTACATTGATATGATCCAAAGGAAGTCGTGATAGCGCAGTGGATGCGCGTTCGCTCCAGGTGCGAAGTTCGAGCCCCAGCTGGAGCCGTTACGATTGTGCCCTTAGGCAAGGCATTTAGATTCCACGTTGCCTCTTCTCTCTCCCTCGTGGCGATGGATTCCATCAGGAATGTGGTCTCAAGAGTGATTAATATAAGTTGTAAGAACTTGTTTCGCAATCGAGCTAAAATAAATTTGTATTAAAAATAAAAAAGGAACACGAAAATCGAAAATAATAGACTGTGAGTATTAATTTATGTTCGCGCTTGGTTGTATGTACTATTTGCCGGATGGGGTTGCATGGGGCGAACTGTGTGTGCTGTGCTAGCTTGAGAGACTGGGGTCGAACCAGGTAATATTGTTGAGAAAGGACTAGACTGTAATGTTAATCACGGTGCCAGTTAGATATACAGTTCAGTGAGTGGGGATTTATTTTGCATGTCTCTGCGCGACCGAGTAACGTGAATAGAGGGCAAACTGCGACGCTCGACAGAATCTACAAACAACGTCTGCATGCTTGATTACTGTTCAACTTGATGAGACATGGATATCTAATTTTTGACATCAACCGATAGTATTAACACTCGCCGTTAGGAACTCGTGACATTGACTGTATTCTGGTGATATTGACTGTATACTGGCGACATTGACTGTCTACTGGCGACATTGACAACATACTGGTGACATTGTCTTCTATTGGTTACATTGACTGTATACTGGTGATATTGGTGATATTGACTGTCTACTGGCGACCTTGTATGTCTATATGTGACATTGACAGTCTATTGGTAACCTTGACTTATATAGGTGCCATTGTTTGTCTACTGGTGACACTGAGTGTCTATTTCATGACATTTACAGTACACCGGTAACATTGACTGTCGACATTGACAGTATATTGGGAACTGTGTCTGTATACTGGTGACGTCGACTGTCTACGTACATGTGACCTTGATTTTCTATTGGTGACATTGACTGTCAACTAGTGACGATGACTGTTTCCTGGTGATATTGACTGTTTACTAGTGACATTGACAACCTATTGGTAACTTTGACTGTATACTGGTGACATCGACTGTCTATGTACATGTGACATTGACTTCTACTGGTGACATTGATTGTCTACTGGTGACATTGACTGTCTACTGGTGATCTTGTTTGTCCAATGGCGACCTTGATTGTCTACTGGTGACATTAACTGTCTTCATGTGAAATTGGCTGTATGCTGGTGACCTTGACTGTCGACATGTGCTATTGACTGTAAATTGAGGCCTTGATTATCTACTGGTGACATTGACTGTCTACGGGTAACATTATGTCTTCTGGTAACATTGACCGTCTACTTATGACCTTGAGTGTATACAGGTTACCTTATAACATCGATTGCCAACCGGTGACATTGACTGATAACTCATATATATGTAATTGGTGACATTGACAGTCCACTGGTGACATTGACTGTCTACTGGTGATAGTGATGGTCTACGTGTGACCGTGACTGTTTACTGGTGACATTGAATGTCTACTGGTGACATCAACCGTCAACTTTTGACATCGACTGTCTACTGGTGACCATGGCTACCTACTGGTCGCCACAGCTGCCTAAATGTGACCATAACTGGCTACTGGTGACGTTGACTGGCTACAGGTGACCATGACTGGCTACTGGTGACCATAACTGGCTACTGGTGACGTTGACTGGCTACAGGTGACCATGACTGGCTACTGGTGACCATGACTGGCTACTGGTGACCTTGACTGGCTACTGGTGACCTTGGCTGGCTACCGGTGACCATGACTGTCTACTGGTGACCATGACTGGCTACTGGTGACCATGACTGGCTACTGGTGACCATGACTGGCTACTGATGACATTGACTGGCTACTGGTGACCATGACTGTCTACTAGTGACCATGATTGTCTACTGGTGTCCTTGACTGCTACTGGTGACCATGACTGGCTACTGGTGACCATGACTGTCTATTGGTGACCTTGACTGGATACTGGTGACCTTGACTGGCTACTGGTGACTTTGACTGGCTACTGGTGATCATGACTGGCTACTAGTGACCATGACTGTCTACTGGTGACCATGACTGTCTACTGGTGACCTTGACTGGCTACTGGTGACCTTGACTGGCTACTGGTAACCATGACTGTCTACCGGTGACCATGACTGGCTACTGGTGACCTTGACTGGCTACGGATGATCTTGACTGACTGTTGGTTACCTTGAATTGTGTGGTTAAATGCTGTGCTCCGCATATCAACTCTATTCGATGAACAATTTGTTCAACATCATTCAATGGGTTTACAAAACAAGTGTAACTGACATGTGATGGACTGATGGACAAACAGATATATATATATATATCATATATAATAAATATCACATTTCAAGTTTGCACGACTATAATTACCGGTATATAATACACGCTGATTAAAAAAACCCAGACACATCTGTAGTCCAGTGATAACACGCTGGACTGGTAATCCAGGGATCACAGGTTTGATCCCACGTCTATCCATAATAAAATGAACAGTCTTTCAGATGCGACGTTAAACCAAGCTCTCGTGTCGGTGCTTTACACCGTGCATGTAAAATAACCAGAGGAGACTCTGGAATGGGTCTGTATCATTGCACTATCCTCCAAAACTCTAAAATGACTAATCTCTTCAGGAGGCG
>CM026387.1:75180423-75286051 GCA_014843695.1 Archivesica marissinica | reverse complement strand
CATGGGGGTGGGGTAATATATACAATGAAGCTATTCATAATCGTTGTGTACTAAATCATGGGGGTGGGGTAATATATACAATGAAGCTATCCACAATAGTTGTGTACTAAATCATGGGGGGTGGGGTAATATATACAATGACGCTATGCACAATAGTTGTGTACTAAATCATGGGGGTGGGGTAATATATACAATGAAGCTATTCATAATAGTTGTGTACTAAATCATGGAGGTGGGTAATATATACAATGAAGCTATCCACAATAGTTGTGTACTAAATCATGGGGGTGGGGTAATATATACAATGAAGCTATCCACAATAGTTGTGTACTAAATCATGGGGGTGGGGTAATATATACAATGAAGCTATCCACAATAGTTGTGTACTAAATCATGGGGGTGGGGTAATATATACAATGAAGCTATCCACAATAGTTGTGTACTAAATCATGGGGGTGGGGTAATATATACAATGAAGCTATCAAAATAGTTGTGTACTAAATCATGGGGGTGGGTTAATATATACAATGAAGCTATCCACAATAGTTGTGCACTAAATCATGGGGGTGGGGTAATATATACAATGAAGCTATCCAAATAGTTGTGTACTAAATCATGGGGGTGGGGTAATATATACAATGAAGCTATCCACAATAGTTGTGTACTAAATCATGGGGGTGGGGTAATATATACAATGAAGCTATCCACAATAGTTGTGTACTAAATCATGGGGGTGGGGTAATATATACAATGAAGCTATCCATAATAGTTTTGTACTAAGTCATGGGGGTGGGGTAATATATACAATGAAGCTATTCATAATAGTTGTGCACTAAAGCATGGGGTGGGGTAATATATACAATGAAGCTATCCACAATAGTTGTGTACTAAATCATGGGGGTGGGGTAATATATACAATGAAGCTATCCACAATAGTTTTGTACTAAATCATGGGGGTGGGGTAATATATACAATGAAGCTATCCGCAATAGTTGTGCACTAAGTCATGGGGGTGGGGTAATATATATAATGAAGCTATCCACAATAGTTGTGCATTAAGTCATAGGGGTGGGGTAATATATACAATGAAGCTATTCATAATCGTTGTGTACTAATCATTGGAAATAACTAGCTATCCATAATAGTGGATGGGCT
Source organism: Archivesica marissinica (assembly GCA_014843695.1). Classification (NCBI taxonomy): domain Eukaryota; kingdom Metazoa; phylum Mollusca; class Bivalvia; order Venerida; family Vesicomyidae; genus Archivesica; species Archivesica marissinica. Next base: position 75,284,896 of record CM026387.1, on the reverse strand, counting down.
GCGCTACAGGTACACATTATTTTGAACACCGTGGACAGGCGAATGAAGCAATTTCACATCGTGGACAGCTGCATGATGCAAGTTCTATATTTTGCACTGTTGAAGTTTGGCGTCGCATCTTTTGCTCCATCAAAGTAGTAAGATATATTTTGAATTAAATATCAAAATCACATTTGCTAACATGACCATTTTATTACTTAAGCAAAATAAAAAGCGATACAGAGTAGAAATCAAATGACATTATCAAATCAAATGACATTATCAATAACAATGTCTTAATACAAAGTCAAAATTGAATATTGCACAATATGTTTACGTACGCACAGTAATCACTTCCGTTAAAACAACAAAATACACGGTCTACAGTAATTATTTAATTACTGCCTCTCGTCTCCCCATTCCAGATCTTGTATTTTGATGAATAGTTTCGCCTCGAGATTTCCATTAACAATGTATGGAGAGTTGTCCGCAGTAAGTTGCTGTAAAGACACAATGTTGTCTTCTGTGAACAGACCGGATCCCACGGTAAACTTGTGGGTATTGTTGTATGAAAACGCAACGTACTTCACAGAATTCCTGATCCCAAAGAGTATCAGAGACAGGGAAGCATTTATTGCAGGCATATTTTTCGAGATCATCTTCACCGATAGGGTTGCGTTTTCCGATATATAGCCATACCAACTGAATGTTTTGAATGGACCTTTAGGCCAGAACACTACCTCAAATTGTATGTCTTTCAGGTTATTTTGATTGGACGAGGCGACGATGTCAATGGGAATATTGACCCTGTGGTAGATTTTGCTTTCAAACTTTTCCACATAATTGTAATGAAGAAGGGAGAGATCGATGCATAATCCGTAGACAGACGAAGTATAATTACGGAATCTCTCGTCTCGGTTGTGGCGTTGTACCTCGTCCATGATCAGTGAGTGGTGGCGGTATGCAGCATTTAACTTCTCCGAGAAGATCTCCTTATGGTCTTCGTACAGACTTGATTTCTCAATCTCCAACAGGTGCTTTGGCTGTATCATTTTGAATCGCAGGAGCGGGATGACTAGTTGGATATTTTCGGCCATCTCTGGTTGATTATTTTCGCTTAACAGCCATTTCTCCAATCTCTGCCACAGCTCGAACTCATTATCTACAACCAGATCACTACTCGATAAAAATTCCACTACTTCTGCTCTTGAAAGTTCCATCCAATCTGCAGTTTTCAGAATTATGTCAAAATTTGAGAGGATGAATTTGCGGCATTTATCCACCAGGAGATCGTTCGCGGTCATCTTTGAGTACTGGTACCATGAGAGTGTACGGTTTGTGTCGGGGGATTCTACGATGTGGCGGGTCATGTACTCTACACATGCCTCGCCCAGAGAGGGAATGCTGTATTTGTCGGCTAGTAACAGGATGGGTAGAACGTTGTCAGTAGTGAGACCTACTGAACCGGTGTAGATGTATCTGAAAGAAGAATATTTCCTTAATGACCGTAAAAAATAATACATGTAGTAGTAGCACATGCAGTAAAGTCATTGTGTGTTTTACGTTTATTTATCGTCGCTACCGGTTGCCCATATGAGCGACGCCTCCTGAAGAGATTGGTCATTTTAGATTTTTGGAAGATAGTGCAATGATACAGACAGAGACCCATTCCAGAATCTCCTGGTTCTTTTTAAGTGCACAGTGTATACAGCACGGACACGAGACCTCGGTTTAAAGTCCCATTTGAAAGACTGTTAATTTTATTAGGGTCAGACGGGGGATCGAACCTGCGATCCCTGGATTACTAGTCCAGCGTGTTAACCACTGGACTACAGATCTGTCTGTAGTAACGTCATGAATTGCTGGCAAGTCTCTTATCCTTTTACTCCACATAAACGCCATTACAACATTATGGCTTCCCACATATATGTGTAGCCGCTGTTCCAGGTAATTATCTGTTCACATAGATTTGAGTATGTAGTACTATGTGCCTATTGCTTATCAGCAGTAAGGAGATAAAATGAGTAATCGGGTTCTTCTATTGTGAAGTAAATGGTTAGTTTAGTTTATACAAATTTATGTTAGCTCGATTGCGAAACAAGTTATTTCAACTTATATAAATCACTCTCGAGACCTCATTCCTGATGGAATCCATCGCCACGAGGGAGAGAGAAGAGGCAACGTGGAATTTAAATGCCTTGCCTAAGGGCACAATCGTAACGGCTCCAGTGGGGCTCGAACTCCGGACCTTTTGCACCTGAAGTGAACGCGCATCCACTGCGCTATCACGACTTCCACGAGTAAATGGTTAATGTAAGAAGTAATATTGGAATAGTTTTACTAGATTCCATGAACATAAAATTACTCTTCACAAACAGATGTACAGTCAAACCTGTGTTAGTGGTCACCTCTATTAAGCAGCCAACCTATATTAAGCAGCCAGTTTCCAGATTCCCAATATGCTGTTTTATTATACATTTGACCTCTATTAAGCAGCCACCTGTGCTAAGCAGCCACTTTCTGTGACTCCCTTGGCTGGCTGCTTAAGACAGGTTTGACTGTAAGTCCTTTTAGTTATTATCCTTTGTTTTTACTGTTGTTCTCTAACCAGATGTTGCGGTATGATAAATGTGATTTTAACTAGAAACCTAAATTTAAGTAACAATGTTTATGGTTATTGTTTAATTTTAAAGTTTTTAATAGAAAGGAACCAAGCTATCGTCAAAATGTAATTTGTGACCAAATTTCAACAAAATCAGGTCAAACTGTATTTTACTTTTACGGATTTGACTTAATTTGATCTAGTACCAGTAACCAAGGTTTATGGAAATAGCCTATTATGGAAAGGAACAAAACTTTCGATGAATGATAACTTGTAACCAGTTCGAACAAAATATATGGAACACTAGACGTGTTACTGCGTTAGTTTATACAACTGTCTGTTAGCTTGATTACGAAACAAGTTCTTACAACGTTAGTTTAATCACTCTCGAGACCTCATTCCTGATGGAATCCATCGCCATGAGGGAGAGAGAAGAGGCAATGTAGATTTAAGTGTCTTTGCCCAAGGACACAACCATCATGGTTCTGGTGGGGCTCAAACTTCCTACCTCTCGAGTACGACCGCTACCGCTTGACTATCCATTACACCACGGAGGCTCCACACAATGCAATAGTTGATGGACGGACAAACAGTTGATCACACTACCTCATTACAGGGCAGCTGAGCCAAATATATTCTATGAATACCATAGGAAGAGAGAAGAGTGGTACATATTCTTCCTGTTAGATTTCTGATCGACCATTCTGTTTCCCAGACATGCATTCTAGACTGTCATGCTTACCTTAGGAAGAGAGAAAAGACTGGCACACATTCCTCCTCCTCAGTCAGTTTGATCTCCGGTTGACCAGCCTCCCTCCATCTCTCCTCATTCAACATGGCTCTAAAATAAACCAGGTACATGTACATTCAATTATGTCTCCTTTAAACAGGTACATGTACATTCAATTATGTCTCCTTTAAACATGTACGTTCAATTATGTCTCCTTTAAACAGGTGCATGTACATTCAATTATGTCTCCTTTAAACATGTACATTCAATTATGTCTCCTTTAAACATGTACATTCAATTATGTCTCGTTTAAACAGGTGCATGCACATTCAATTATGTCTCCTTTAAACAGGTACATTATCATTCAATTATGTCTCCTTTAAACAGGTGCATGCACATTCAATTATGTCTCCTTTAAACAGGTACATTATCATTCAATTATGTCTCCTTTAAACAGGTACATTATCATTCAATTATGTCTCGTTTAAACAGGTGCATGCACATTCAATTATGTCTCGTTTAAACAGGTGCATGCACATTCAATTATGTCTCCTTTAAACAGGTACATTATCATTCAATTATGTCTCCTTTAAACAGGTACATGTACATTCAATTATGTCTCCTTCAAACAGGTACATGTACATTCAATTATGTCTCCTTCAAACAGGTACATGTACATTCAAGTATGTCTCCTTCAAACAGGTACATTATCATTCAATTATGTCTCCTTTAAACAGGTACATTCAATTATGTCTCCTTCAAACAGGTACATTATCATTCAATTATGTCTCCTTTAAACAGGTACATGTACATTCAATTATGTCTCCTTTAAACAGGTACATGTACATTCAATTATGTCTCCTTCAAACAGGTACATTATCATTCAAGTATGTCTCAAAGAGATAGGGGCATAATACAATGAAAATGTACATCTCGGCAATGCAAGAATAATGTATCTTTAGAAAACTGTGTAGAGATGTTTGCTATGACTGCTCTTGAATTGGGAACAGTGTTCTACAATAACAGCATGTCTGCTCAAAGAATGGCAAACAATAGGTTCTTGAAATGTATGTAGTTTGGTAATTAGTGGTGTCTAGTCTGTCCCAGCTATCAGTGGACCTCCATATATCTTTATGATTTCCAATGAACGATTGTGTGTTTTCTCAGTTAAAGATTTTATTTTCCACTGTTTGTGTTTCGTATTCCTCCGCGGATGCATGGACTTTTGTATTTTAGCTATCTTCAGACAATCATACAGATTCACATTGTTAAACATCATCTGTTTTACAGACACTAGTACTAGGTACAAATAGTTACACCAACCTAGCAGACAAGCATAGATAGTCGCCATTACTACATCATTTAGGCTGTCCGATTAGCACAGTGGTTTGCGCGCTCGCTTCTCACCAATGAAACCCAGGTCTGATCCTCCGACCTGAAAGTATGTGAGATGGTACGGTAGTCGTCAGATCGGACAGGTGGGTTTTCTCCGGGTACTCCGTGTTTCCTCCCACACGAATGACCACATATATGCTTTCATCCGCGCCAACAAGAGTGATTAATATAAGTTGTTAAAACTTGCTTCACAATCGTTCAAAATAAATAAAAGTCTAAACTTTTACTATATCAAAATATTCATGGGAATGCCAAAGTCTAGTAGGAGCCAATACTTACTCGAACACCTCACTGCAAATGATGAGCATGAACTTGTGGGCATGAAATCTTTCTTCCCCCACATTCAGAATAATATCACTCAATTTCTCATTGTTATAAAGACAGGAAAATCTTTCCACAAACAGTTCACCATTTTTTATGTTCTCCAGAGATGTGTTGTCCGAAGTAGGGTAATCACCAGCCGAACATTCAGGCATCGCTTCGGTCTTTGTTGCAGACATTCTATGGGTACGCTTGCTTGCACGCCCTGGGAATAAAACTTACAGTTCATTTAGTGTTTTAACAACAAGCCGACTGTTAAAACAGAGCGAGAGATTGTGAATGTGAAATTGAACCCTGTCGTAACCACAGTGGTGATGTCCTTAGGCAAGACTCTTAAATCCAAAATCCAAATCTCTGATAGTCCCGGGTTCGAGCCCCGCTCAGACCATGTCTCATTTATATGAAAAAGTTGGCAGTTTCTTACAGAGGTTGGTGCACCAAGTACTGGTTAACCGCTGGAGTCTGCCCAGGAAATGTGTTGTTAGGTAAACTGCCCGTCGCTCAAATGGGAGACCGGTAGCGACGTTAAATAAACTTAAATAATAAAACAATCTCTACCTCATGGTGATGAGGTCTCGAGAGAGATTTGACTAATGTTGTAAGAAGTTAAAATAAATATTAAACTGCAAGAGTACGTGCTCAAATATTCAATGATGTGACATGATCTTACCCGATACAACAAATTGTGAACACTGTGAACAATTGATACAATGAAAGTGATCCAAACTGCTGCTACTCACCTTCAGTTATCTCACGCGAGTTTTTCATGTTAAAATTTTTTTTTTTTACAACATTAGATTAACCCTTTCAACACCACAGACCTCTAAATAGGCTTACAAAAAGTGTAGATCCAGATGAGCCGGCTCGTGACGAGCCGTCTCATCAGGATCTGCACTTTTTGCCAGTAATATTACTATTTTAGACAAAATTTCCCATTTTGATAAATGAACTGGTCCAAATGTAATTTTCTTATTCATTTTATTGGTCTAAAAATATCATGGACCAGTCCATGTCAGTTACTTGGTGTCGAATGGGTTAATCACTCTCAAGACTCCATCACCAAAAAGGAGAGAGAAGAGGCAATGTGGATTTCAGAGCCTTGCATATGGAGACCACCACAATGGTCCTGCTCAATGAGGCTTGAACTCACAACCTTCCGGTTACAAGGCAGACACTGTATCCATTACACCAAGGAGGCTCCACAGCACAGAGATTTTCAAGTTATGTTGTATCAACTTTTCTCACAGTAAGTAAATGTGTTGTATCAGGTTGCATTATAGTGACACAGGATAAAAGATGTATGAACTATACCTTAAAAAATGCATTACTTTCGGATTTATAATAATATATTGCAATATAAGACCTGTATTTTGTTAATCACAAACAACAACAATATAATATATATAAAACAGTGGTCTTAAACGTTAAACAAATTTAACCCATCACTTCACATCTTAATCGTTTCCAAATTGTAGCCGCCGTTCCCCACCGTTATCTATTCCCAGATTCCATGAGACATCATGATGTCACAAGTGCATGAGAAGTAGTGTGTCCAGGAGACATGATGTCACAAGTCCATGGAAAGTAGTGTGTCCATGAGACATGATGTCACAAGTCCATGAGAGGTAGTGTGTCCATGAGACATGATGTCACAAGTCCATGAGAAGTAGTGTGTCCATGAGACATGATGTCACAATTCCATGAGAAGTAGTGTGTCCATGAGACATGATGTCACAAGTCCATGAGAAGTAGTGTGTCCAGGAGACATGATGTCACAAGTCCATGAGAAGTAGTGTGTCCATGAGACATGATATCACAAGTCCATGAGTAGTGTGTCCAGGAGACATGAGAAGTAGTGTGTCCATGAGACATGATGTCACAAGTCCATGAGAAGTAGTGTGTCCAGGAGACATGATGTCGCAAGTCCATGAGTAGTGTGTCCAGGAGACATGATATCACAAGTCCATGAGTAGTGTGTCCAGGAGACATGATGTCACAAGTCCATGAGAGGTAGTGTGTCCATGAGACATGATATCACAGGTCCATGAGTAGTGTGTCCAGGAGACATGATGTCATGAGAAGTAGTGTGTCCATGAGACATGATGTCACAAGTCCATGAGAAGTAGTGTGTCCAGGAGACATGATGTCGCAAGTCCATGAGTAGTGTGTCCAGGAGACATGATATCACAAGTCCATGAGTAGTGTGTCCAGGAGACATGATGTCACAAGTTCATGAGAGGTAGTGTGTCCATGAGACATGATGTCACAAGTCCATGAGAAGTAGTGTGTCCATGAGACATGATGTCACAAGTCCATGAGAAGTAGTGTGTCCATGAGACATGATGTCACAAGTCCATGAGAAGTAGTGTGTCCATGAGACATGATATCACAAGTCCATGAGTAGTGTGTCCAGGAGACATGATGTCATGAGAAGTAGTGTGTCCAGGAGACATGATGTCACAAGTCCATAAGTAGTGTGTCCAGGAGACATGATGTCACAAGTCCATGAGAAGTAGTGTGTCCAGGAGACATGATGTCACAAGTCCATGAGTAGTGTGTCCATGAGACATGATGTCACAAGTCCATGAGAAGTAGTGTGTCCAGGAGACATGATGTCATGAGAAGTAGTGTGTCCAGGAGACATGATGTCGCAAGTCCATGAGTAGTGTGTCCAGGAGACATGATGTCATGAGAAGTAGTGTGTCCAGGAGACATGATATCATGAGAAGTAGTGTGTCCAGGAGACATGATATCATGAGAAGTAGTGTGTCCATGAGACATGATGTCACAAGTACATGAGTAGTGTGTACATGAGACATGATGTCGCAAGTCCATGAGAAGTAGTGTGTCCAGGAGACATGATGTCACAAGTACATGAGTAGTGTGTACATGAGACATGATGTCGCAAGTCCATGAGAAGTAGTGTGTCCATGAGACATGATGTCACAAGTCCATGAGTAGTGTGTACATGAGACATGATGTCGCAAGTCCATGAGAAGTAGTGTGTCCATGAGACATGATGTCATGAGAAGTAGTGTGTCCAGGAGACATGATGTCACAAGTCCATGAGAAGTAGTGTGTCCATGAGACATGATGTCACAAGTCCATGAGTAGTGTGTCCATGAGACATGATGTCGCAAGTCCATGAGTAGTGTGTCCAGGAGACATGATGTCACAAGTCCATGAGTAGTGTGTCCAGGAGACATGATGTCACAAGTCCATGAGAAGTGGTGTGTCCATGAGACATGATGTCACAAGTCCATGAGTAGTGTGTCCAGGAGACATGATGTCGCAAGTCCATGAGAAGTGGTGTGTCCATGAGACATGATGTCACAAGTCCATGAGTAGTGTGTCCAGGAGACATGATGTCACAAGTCCATGAGAAGTGGTGTGTCCATGAGACATGATGTCACAAGTCCATGAGTAGTGTGTCCAGGAGACATGATGTCGCAAGTCCATGAGTAGTGTGTCCAGGAGACATGATGTCATGAGAAGTAGTGTGTCCAGGAGACATGATGTCGCAAGTCCATGAGTAGTGTGTCCAGGAGACATGATGTCATGAGAAGTAGTGTGTCCAGGAGACATGATGTCACAAGACCATAAGAAGTAGCGTGTCCAGGAGACATGATGTCATGAGAAGTAGTGTGTCCAGGAGACATGATGTCACAAGTCCATAAGAAGTAGTGTGTTCATGAGACATGATGTCACAAGTCCATGAGTAGTGTGTCCAGGAGACATGAGAAGTAGTGTGTCCAGGAGACATGATGTCACAAGTCCATAAGAAGTAGCGTGTCCAGGAGACATGATGTCATGAGAAGTAGTGTGTCCAGGAGACATGATGTCACAAGTCCATAAGAAGTAGTGTGTCCATGAGACATGATGTCACAAGTCCATGAGTAGTGTGTCCAGGAGACATGATGTCACAAGTCCATGAGAAGTAGTGTGTCCATGAGACATGATGTCACAAGTCCATGAGTAGTGTGTCCAGGAGACATGATGTCGCAAGTCCATGAGTAGTGTGTCCAGGAGACATGATGTCACAAGTCCATGAGAAGTGGTGTGTCCATGAGACATGATGTCACAAGTCCATGAGTAGTGTGTCCAGGAGACATGATGTCGCAAGTCCATGAGTAGTGTGTCCAGGAGACATGATGTCATGAGAAGTAGTGTGTCCAGGAGACATGATATCATGAGAAGTAGTGTGTCCAGGAGACATGATGTCACAAGTCCATGAGTAGTGTGTCCAGGAGACATGATGTCGCAAGTCCATGAGTAGTGTGTCCAGGAGACATGATGTCGCAAGTCCATGAGTAGTGTGTCCAGGAGACATGATGTCACAAGTCCATGAGTAGTGTGTCCAGGAGACATGATGTCACAAGTCCATGAGTAGTGTGTCCAGGAGACATGATGTTACAAGTCCATGAGAAGTGGTGTGTCCATGAGACATGATGTGTCCATGAGACATGATGTCACAAGTCCATGAGTAGTGTGTCCAGGAGACATGATGTCGCAAGTCCATGAGAAGTGGTGTGTCCATGAGACATGATGTCACAAGTCCATGAGTAGTGTGTCCAGGAGACATGATGTCACAAGTCCATGAGAAGTGGTGTGTCCATGAGACATGATGTCACAAGTCCATGAGTAGTGTGTCCAGGAGACATGATGTCGCAAGTCCATGAGTAGTGTGTCCAGGAGACATGATGTCATGAGAAGTAGTGTGTCCAGGAGACATGATGTCGCAAGTCCATGAGTAGTGTGTCCAGGAGACATGATGTCATGAGAAGTAGTGTGTCCAGGAGACATGATGTCACAAGTCCATAAGAAGTAGCGTGTCCAGGAGACATGATGTCATGAGAAGTAGTGTGTCCATGAGACATGATGTCACAAGTCCATAAGAAGTAGTGTGTCCATGAGACATGATGTCACAAGTCCATGAGTAGTGTGTCCAGGAGACATGATGTCATGAGAAGTAGTGTGTCCAGGAGACATGATGTCACAAGTCCATAAGAAGTAGCGTGTCCAGGAGACATGATGTCATGCGAAGTAGTGTGTCCAGGAGACATGATGTCACAAGTCCATAAGAAGTAGTGTGTCCATGAGACATGATGTCACAAGTCCATGAGTAGTGTGTCCAGGAGACATGATGTCACAAGTCCATGAGAAGTAGTGTGTCCATGAGACATGATGTCACAAGTCCATGAGAAGTAGTGTGTCCATGAGACAGATCGTGAGTCCATGAGTGTTGGTGCGGATGAAAGCGTATATGTGGTCATTCGTGTGGGAGGAAATCAGAGTACCCGGAGAAAACCCACCTGTCTGATCTGGTGACCACCGTACAATCTCACATACTTCCCGGTCAGAGGATCGAACCCGGGTTGCATTGGTGAGTTATGTTATATTTCGGGTTTTACGCATGCATCAATCACCATTTTGGGCTATATCGCCGGCGGGCAGTTTACCTAACAACACCTTTCCTGGGAAGGCTCCAACGGTTAACCAGTACTTGGGTGCACCAACCTCTGTAAGAAACTGCCAACATTTTCATATAAATGAGACACGACATGAGCGGGGCTTGAACCCGTGACCATCAGTGATGATAGGTTACAGTGGTATACAAGTCAGTGACCTTAACCACTCTACCACGGAGGCGGACTGCATTGGCGAGAAGTGAGCGTGCTAACCACTACACTAATTGGACAGCCTGGGATGTTCTTCACTCCACAAAACCAGACAAGAAGGTAGCCCAAAGGGCTAACACTTTATTGTGACTGGTATATATTAGACTCTACAATCAGTCGTGGGTACAATCATGACACAATTTTAAAAACCACTAGATCTTTACATTGTTTCATGGACCATTGGGAACTATGATAGATCTAAGAACACCAGCTGTAACTGAATCAAAAGTTCATAGCATAATACAGAGGACGGTGATATCTTACAAAAACGAAGAAACATCAAGCATCTTGAACTTCTCTAGTAGACAAATATTAAATTTCAAGGGAGACTACACAGTAAAAATAAATTAAAGGGGATGTACGGTACTTCATGGCCTGTTTTACTAAACTTTACCTCCATGCCTGTGTATGTGAGCGAAAATAGAATCCATACATTAATTACTCTGCTTCTCTATTTGCTTCATTTTCATTTGTGATGACCTGTCCGGTAGTCATAAGTCGTTGACGTCGTTATCAAAACTGTGTGACGTCAGATAACATGAAGCTTAGATAACACTGTGTTCCCCTTTAATATTGTGTTCATCGGGAGTAGCCCGCCTTTCAGGAAGTAGAAATTAATCATTGGGTAAACAACGTAGATTTTAGTTATTTGAGTTCTTGGCAAAAGTAACGATGTCAGAAACTGCTGGAACTAATAATGCAACTCCGACCGATAGGAGAAATCATGTAAGGACGTGTTATTCTTTCGTGATGAATTGGAAGTGTTTTTTTGTCAACGAATAAAACAGATTTACGTTATCGATACTGATCTGCTGATGATTGATGGTCACCTGCCAATTACCAGTGACTGGTCACGTCATTTTGGGACTACATGATGTATTCTCATTAAATCTGAAACCTCTTACCTCTGTGGTTCATGGGTTAAGTGGTACTGAGCAAAATTATGTAAACATAAACAACTTATCAATGTTTTTGTTTGTTTACGTTTATTTATCGTCGCTACCGGTTGCCCATATGAGCAACGCCTCCTGAAGAGATTAGTTATTTTAGATTTTGGAGGATAGTGCATGATACAGACAGAGACCCATTCCAGAATCTCCTCTGGTTCTTTTACGTGCACGGTGTAAAGCACCGACACGAGACCTCGGTTTAACGTCCCATCTGAAAGACTGTTAATTGTATTAGGGTCAGATGGGGGATCGAACCTGCGATCCCTGGATTACCAGTCCAGCTTGTTACCACTGGACTACATATCCGTCTATGTTTGTTTCGCAATACAATTTTATTTATAGTCAGCTCAAGTCAAGGACATTATGTAGTACTAATACGTAGCCGTTTCTTGCACTCTCGATGCTTATTCTAAAGGTAAATATGTTTTGGGCTGCAGTTTACACTTGCACACAATGCAGTCAATGTTACTCAACAATAGCATTATCATAGAACGGTTAAAATGCCAAAATAATATGGGTAGATCTATGTCATAAATGAATATATATTTTTATATCAAGATCAAAATAACTTTGTATTCGTCGACCACGCTCATGTTTTAATACCTTTTAGGAATATTAGCTGTTTGACATTTAAGATTAACTCCTATAATATAATAATTCAATGGAGATAATTATAAGATTTCCTCAGCAAAGTTTAAAATCACTGATTCTGTAATTAAAATGTTATGGAGCTAATTTCACAATTTTCTCACCTGCTTTTAAAATATTAACAGAATAATTATCAAGGACAATTAATTAAACAATTTATTTATAGTACTAATAAAAATATTTAGAAATTATAGTAATTTATAGTGTCTGCTAATCTACAATAATAAAAATAGTAATTTTCTAGTGATATATACTTTTAAAATTAGACTTTGTTAATTGTCACTTTTTATTGCATAGATGACTTAATTATGATGTTTAAAAAGTAACATGCAAAAGTATTCAAAAAGTATTCATGAATACAGTGATATTTCAAATGTATTCGAATACAATACGAATACTTGTATTAAAAAAAAGTCATGAATACTGAATACTTACGAATACTGAAGAATAAGTATTCGAATACGAATACCCCAGCCCTGCTGGCTATTATAGCCTACTACAAATTATTCTAACATGGCTCCACATTTTGTTGGTACAGTACAGATCCTGCAGACTTTTCAAAATATGCGAGACTCTGCGGATGCGATTTCCGTTGTCAGAATATTGTTGTCCACGGACTGCCACCCACACCGCGGACGTAATGAAATAACCACCGCGGAAGATTATCTTATCGCCATATCACGGACAAAAAGAACTAGCTCAATGTTGCACAGGTAAAGTCACTGAATGTATACATGTGAACAAAGGGCTGGATGCTTTGCTTGCAGCTTCCTGTGTCACTGAATGCATACATGTGAACCATTACTAGAGCCCTTAGGAGGATATGTCTGAGTTCTCAAGTGGGACATTTTGTACATTGTTGACAACTTGAATGTAAGCGGCAGATAAAAGGCCAGATACTGTACGCCATTTTTCCTGCTGAATTAACTTGAACAAAGTATACTACCTGTGGTGTTTAGCTACTAGTAGTCAAGTCTAACAGTTTATATTTATGCATGATGCTCTATACCCTGCTATGGAGAAACATGAAGTAGTAACTGAAGATGTTATTCTCTGCAGGTAATGGTCGGCGAGTTACCAGGTGATTTCCTTCGAGTGAACAGCACTCAGCAGCAACAACAAAGCTTTGCGGATGAGAGAGTGGCACAGATTCTGCAGGCTCAACAACAGGCTGGATACTGCTCTATCCCACCTAACATCAAAGGACGGGTTAACATCAGCGTAGTACAGGTGCACATAAAACACACGTAATTTATCAGCACTAAGCACCAGTTTAGGTATTGGTTTTAACCCATTCAACACCAAGTAACTGACATGGACTGGTGCATGATATGTTTAGATCAATAAATTAATAAGAAAATTACTTTTGGACCAGTTCATTTATCAAAATGGGTAATTTTATCTAAAAATAGTAATAATCATTACTTGCAAAAAGTGCAGATCAGAGCCGGCTTATCTGGATCTACACTTTGTGTATGTCTATTTAGAGGCCTGTAGTGTTGAAAGGATTAAGCAAGGCTTTAGTTTTACTGGTTTGAACAATTTTATGTATATTTGAGAAAATCTAGTCCAAATATTTAGACTTCGAAAAAAATGTAACATTTTACTATCAAGGCATTTTTCAAATGCATTCGAAATAACATATCGAAGAAAAATTATATACAGGTCTTATATATAGGACTAGGGAAAATTATGTGATTCATGTAAAGGTGGCAACAAATTAGGGTCAGTATTATTTATCATCCCCTTATCCAATAGGTTCAAAATTCAATTGACATTAACCTGAGTCTACCATGTACATTTTAATACAACTTAAGTCTGCAACATCAGAACTAATAAATAATGTTTAAAATTAACATCCTTGCAATGGCCTGTACCAAACTTGTTCAAGTTAAGTTCAATAAAGACACATGGCTATGAGGTAAACAATCAAAGAAAGAAATGTATAGCCTCTGAAGCCAATGATTAGAATTTGATCAAACTTGGTCTGATTCATCCTTGCAACGATTTCTACTAATCTTGTGCAAATTAGGTCAAGTCATGAAAAACGTGTATTGACAGTGTATATAAATATAATTCTCGGAATGTGATCAAACTTGGACAGAATCATCCTGGAAATGACACTTACTAAATATGTTCAAATCTCTGTAATTATGTAAACTTACCATCAGACATTGGTTTAAACATATTTATTTTTTTGTTCATAATGTACAGTACATATCTATTGTATGCAAAACGAAAATGGATTTAATCGAAACCTTAAACCTTATTGAGATCAGACATTGAAAGGGCAGCTACTTGGACAAGTTCATCAACTTCAGATTATGGTGTTTGCTTTGTAATGTAGGTTTTGTAATTGGTTGATATTTTTTAATTGATTTATTTTTTATTATAGGCCAAGTTAGTAAAGAATTATGGAATAACTCGTATGGATCCATATTGCCGGATGAGAGTTGGTCATGCCGTGATTGAGACACCAACAGCTTACAATGGTGGCAAGAATCCACAGTGGTGTAAAGATGTGCAGTGGTAATGCCTAAATACTACTTGTTTTCTTCATACAACTTTTTTTTCTTAGCTCGATTGAGAAACAAGTTCTTTCAACTTTTGAATAATCATTTCTGACTTCCCGAATACTATGCTTGTATGCCAGGTGCCAAGCTGATTGGTAACCATTATTTAACTAGCTGGTGGCTCACCAACTGGCCATATCAGAACGAACCCCTGACACGGTTCGAACCTTCGACCTCCTACTCCGTAGACAGATGCCATAACCACTAGGCCACGGAGAGTGTATTAATTATGCAAATGAGCACTGTCCAAACCTATATTTATAGTATTCACTCTGAAACAAACAACAGAATTTCTGTATTCCACGGAGGACACCACTACCATGGGTCACACCCCACTTAACCACTGCTTGTGATTGTGTCACTTCCATGGGTCGAACACACACCCCACAATGCTTGTGATTGTGTCAATTAATGTCACGAATACGGAACGAGAAACATTTGTTTGTTTGAAACTATACATGTATATAAACCTATGCAGTTTTTGAATGTAAACTGCTACAGTAAATGAAACAATGATGCTTATCAATGGGTGGAGAAGTAAATGGGATCTGTCGCTCTATTACACAGTTTTATAGTATATTTGTCACCTTAAAATAATGTTTATTTTTTATTTTATTAAAATTTTATTTTATTATATTTTCCTGAGCATGCAAAACTTGTCATATATTCGAAGCAAACTCCTCCTCAGGTATCTTGTATTTTGGACATCTATCTTTCTATTTTAGTTACCTCCCGCATGGTGTAGACAATATGTACGTTGAAATTTTTGATGAGGTAAGAAGATTTGTATTCATGGCGTTAAGTGTATGGCAGTCATGTGTTTTGTGTGTTTTACGTTTATTTATCTGCGATACCGGTTGCCCATATGAGCGACATCTCCTGAAGAGATTGGTCATTTTAGATTTTTTGGAGGATAGTGCAATGATGCAAACAGAAACCCATTCTAGAGTCTCTTCCTTTTACGTGCACGGTGTGTAACACCGACACGAGACCTCGGTTTAACGTCCCATCTGAAAGACTGTTAATTTTGTTAGGGTCAGACGTGGCATCGAACCTACGATCCCTGGATTACCAGTCCAGCGTGCTACCACTGGACTACAGACCAGTCTGCAGTCATGTGTTTGTATAATGATGTCACTTTTATCTAGCACCTAATTTTTACACCTACTCCTTTGTTTGATAGGGTTGTGTATATTCCAGAAACATTAACAATAAGAACCCCATGTGCAGGTCTGTATTTGCCCATGGGCAAGTCTGACTAGAGTAATAACGGACCCACCCACATACAACAATGAACGACTTGCGCACAAAGTGTTCAATGTTCAGCCCCCGTGGACGTTAAAACGTAGAACACAACTGAAACAAAACAAATTTAAGTGTTTGGGTAAACATTTCCTTTGGCCAATTGCATATTACCACATTGTGAGAAATTGAAATTAAATCTTAAGTTTTCACCATAATTGGTTGGGTTTGAAGTATAGCAAAAGATTCTACAAATGACATTGAATATTGGGGCTAATACGGAATTCATTTCTGCATTTGCTCTCTCAGTTTTGTCAACTTTTGGCGTCCTTTATATGGAAACTGTCTCCATTTTGCAAAACAATTTAAGGTAAAAAATATCAAATATGATAAGACATAAAATTGTATGGACTGGCTCAAATATGTAAGCAAACAATATTAACCCTTTCCCTCATAGAAGCACCTCTTGATGCCATTACCAATACAACATACATTGACAAAGTAGTAGCTAAACCAATGTTCATAATAATGACATGTAAGTTGAAGTATGTAGAATTAAATAATAAAATTACACTACACTTACTTGCTCTCATTCTCTTCATCTGAGTCATATGCCTTTACACAAGCATTGGCCATGAATACATGTGTGTGTAACTGTGTGTAAGTCGGTTATCAACCTTGTGCATCCGAGTCATCTACCTTTACACAAGCATTGGCCATGAATGCATGTGTGTGTAACTGTGTGTAAGTCGGTTATTAACCTTGTGCATCCGAGTCATCTACCTTTACACAAGCATTGGCCATGAATGCATGTGTGTGTAACTGTGTGTAAGTCGGTTATTAACTTTGTGCATCCGAGTCATCTACCTTTACACAAGCATCAGCCATGAATGCATGTGTGTGTAACTGTGTGTAAGTCGGTTATCAACCTCGTGCATCCGAGTCATCTACCTTTACACAAGCATCAGCCATGAATACATGTGTGTGTAACTGTGTGTAAGTCGGTTATTGACCTTGGAAAGATCTGCACTGCCCACATACTGCATGTGACACCGAGAGCGCAAAAGACTCATATACAATCAATATCCTATAGATACATGCTAGTCCATTTATTAGGGGTAATTGTACAGTATATCGGTTATAATCAGGATAGAGATTAGTTTATACAAATTTATTTTAGCTCGATTGCGAAACAAGTTCTTGCAACTTATATTAATCACTCTCGAGACCTCATTTTTGATGGAATCCATCGCCACGAGGGAGAGAGAGAGAGAGAGACGAGGCAACATGGAATAGAACTTGGACAGTATACCTAGAATGTATGTATAGTTTAAAACCTGTATATGATGATGGTGACCACTGTGATATCATTCATCCTATTTCCTTTTGCCAACTATGGAATTATGTCCAAATTATATACACATAAATTCTGGTTTGTGTTTGTAGAAATCTTTCACTGCCGATGATCGAGTGGCTTGGGCATACATTAACATTCCTAATGCAGCCCTCAACGGAGAAACAGTGGATGATTGGTTCCCTCTGAGTGGTAAACAGGGAGACGAAAAGGAAGGAACGCTAAATCTGGTCCTTAATTTTACAGTAAGTTATTTCCCTTTAGACAGGTAAAGGCAGGAACTTTGAATCTTGACTTTACTGTTACAGTAAGTTATTTCCCTTTAGACAGGAACTTTAAATCTTGTCCTTACTTTTACGGTAAGTTATTTCCCTTTAGATAGGTAAAGGCAGGAACTTAAAATGTTGTCCTTTTACAGTAAGTTACTTCCCTTTAGACAGGTATATATATTATATATATATAGCATACTATATATATATATGCAGTTTACATTGTGAACATAACTATATATATGCAGTTTACATTGTGAACATAACTATATATATGCAGTTTACATTGTGAACATACTATATATATATATATATATATATATATATATATATATGCAGATTACATTGTGAACATACTATATATATGCAGATTACATATACTATATATATGCAGATTACATTGTGAACATACAATATATATATGCAAATTACATTGTGAACATACTATATATATATATATATGCAGATTACATTGTGAACATACTATATATATGCAGATTACATTGTGAACATACTATATATATATACATGTATAATATATGCAGCTTACAGTGTGAACATCCTATATATATGCAGCTTACATTGTGAACATACTATATATATGCAGCTTACATTGTGAACATACTATATATATATGCAAATTACATTGTGAACATACTATATATATATATGCAGATTACATTGTGAACATACTATATATATATATATGCAGATTACATTGTGAACATACTATATATATGCAGATTACATTGTGAACATACTATATATATGCAGATTACATTGTGAACATACTATATATAT
Source organism: Archivesica marissinica (assembly GCA_014843695.1). Taxonomy (NCBI): domain Eukaryota; kingdom Metazoa; phylum Mollusca; class Bivalvia; order Venerida; family Vesicomyidae; genus Archivesica; species Archivesica marissinica. The sequence continues at coordinate 75,266,354 of CM026387.1, read as the reverse complement.
GCAGATTACATTGTGAACATACTATATATATATATATATATATATATATATATATATATATATATATATGCAGATTACATTGTGAACATACTATATATATGCAGATTACATTGTGAACATACTATATATATGCAGATTACATTGTGAACATACTATATATATATGCAAATTACATTGTGAACATACTATATATATATATATATATATATATATATATATATATATATATGCAGATTACATTGTGAACATACTATATATATGCAGATTACATTGTGAACATACTATATATATACATGTATATATATATGCAGCTTACAGTGTGAACATCCTATATATATGCAGCTTACATTGTGAACATACTATATATATGCAGATTACATTGTGAACATACTATATAAAAAAATATATGCAAATTACATTGTGAACATACTATATATATATGCAAATTACATTGTGAACATACTATATATATATATATGCAGATTACATTGTGAACATACTATATATATATATATATGCAGATTACATTGTGAACATACTATATATATGCAGATTACATTGTGAACATACTATATATATGCAGATTACATTGTGAACATACTATATATATGCAGATTACATTGTGAACATACTATATATATGCAGATTACATTGTGAACATACTATATATATGCAGATTACATTGTGAACATACTATATATATACATGTATATATATATGCAGCTTACAGTGTGAACATCCTATATATATGCAGCTTACATTGTGAACATACTATATATATGCAGCTTACATTGTGAACATACTATATATATGCAGATTACATTGTGAACATACTATATATATATATATGCAGATTACATTGTGAACATACTATATATATGCAGATTACATTGTGAACATACTATATATATGCAGATTACAGTGTGAACATACTATATATATGCAGCTTACATTGTGAACATACTATATATATGCAAATTACATTGTGAACATACTATATATATATGCAACTTACATTGTGAACATACTATATATATGCAAATTACATTGTGAACATACTATATATATGCAGCTTACATTGTGAACATACTATATATATGCAGATTACATTGTGAACATACTATATATATATGCAGATTACATTGTGAACATACTATATATATGCAGCTTACATTGTGAACATACTATATATATGCAGCTTACATTGTGAATATACTATATATATGCAAATTACATTGTGAACCTGTTTTATTACGTTGGCCTAAATTCACATAGCTTGTTTTCAGCCTGCAGAAAACCTGCCACCCGCCATCATGCCGGCTCCCATGATCTTTCCCCAACTACAGACGATGCCAGGTGTGACCATGCCGGGTGTGACCATGCCAGGTGTGACCATGCCGGGAATGAGTAAGAATTTATATTTTGTATACGTTTATTTATCGTCGCCCTCTGGTTAATCGGGGCAACGCCTCCAAAAGTCAATTTATTTTTTGGAGGACAACGAAATTTAGATAAGATATATATATAATATATGGGAAGTAGCTATATGTGGGAATAGATATATAATAATATATGGGAAGTAGCTATATGTGGGAATAGATATATAATATATGGGAAGTGGCTATATGTGGGAATAGATATATAATATATGGGAAGTGGCTATATGTGGGAATAGATATATAATATATGGGAAGTGGCTATATGTGGGAATAGATATATAATAATATATGGGAAGTGGCTATATGTGGGAATAGATATATATATAATATATGGGAAGTGGCTATATGTGGGAATAGATATATAATATATGGGAAGTGGCTATATGTGGTAATAGATATATATATATAATATATGGGAAGCAGCTATATGTGGGAATAGATATATATATAATATATGGGAAATGGCTATATGTGGGAATATATATATAATAATATATGGGAAGTGGCTATATGTGGGAATAGATATATATAATATATGGAAGCGGTTATATGTGGGAATAGATATATAATAATATATGGGAAGTGGCTATATGTGGGAATAGATATATAATATATATGGGAAGTGGCTATATGTGGGAATATATATATAATAATATATGGGAAGTGGCTATATGTGGGAATAGATATATATATATAATATATGGAAGCGGTTATATGTGGGAATATATATGTATATAATATATGGGAAGTGGCTATATGTGGGAATAGATATATAATATATGGGAAGTGGCTATATGTGGGAATAGATATATAATAATATATGGGAAGCGGCTATATGTGGGAATAGATATATATATAATATATGGGAAGTGGCTATATGTGGGAATAGATATATAATAGATGGGAAGCGGCTATATGTGGGAATAGATACATATAATATATGGGAAGTTGCTATATGTGGGAATAGATATATATATAATATATGGGAAGTGGCTATATGTGGGAATAGATATATAATATATGGGAAGCGGCTATATGTGGGAATAGATATATATATAATATATGGGAAGTGGCTATATGTGGGAATAGATATATAATATATGGGAAGCGGCTATATGTGGGAATAGATATATATATAATATATGGGAAGTGGCTATATGTGGGAATAGATATATAATATATGGGAAGCGGCTATATGTGGGAATAGATACATATAATATATGGGAAGTGGCTATATTATAATGTGGGAATAGATATATAATATATATGGGAAGCAGCTATATGTGGGAATAGATATATAATATATGGGAAGCGGTTATATGTGGGAATAGATATATAATATATGGGAAGTGGCTATATGTGGGAATAGATATGTAATAATATATGGGAAGTGGCTATATGTGGGAATAGATATGTAATAATATATGGGAAGTGGCTATATGTGGGAATAGATATATATATAATATATGGGAAGTGGCTATATGTGGGAATAGATATATATATAATATATGGGAAGTGGCTATATGTGGGAATAGATATATAATATATGGGAAGCGGCTATATGTGGGAATAGATATATATATAATGGGAAGTGGCTATATGTGGAAATAGATATGTAATATATGGGAAGCGGCTATATGTGGGAATAGATATATATATAATATATGGGAAGTGGCTATATGTGGGAATAGATATATATATATAATATATGGGAAGTGGCTATATGTGGGAATAGATATATATATATATATGGGAAGTGGCTATATGTGGGAATAGATATATAATATATATGGGAAGCAGCTATATGTGGGAATAGATATATATATAATATATGGGAAGTGGCTATATGTGGGAATAGATATATAATATATATGGGAAGTGGCTATATGTGGGAATAGATATATAATAATATATGGGAAGCGGCTATATGTGGGAATATATATATATATAATATGTGGGAATAGATATATAATATATATGGGAAGCGGTTATATGTGGGAATAGATATATATAATATATGGGAAGTGGCTATATGTGGGAATAGATATATAATATATGGGAAGTGGCTATATGTGGGAATAGATATATATAATATATGGGGAGTGGCTATATGTGGGAATAGATATATATATAATATATGGGAAGTGGCTATATGTGGGAGTAGATATATAATATATGGGAAGCGGCTATATGTGGGAATAGATATATATATAATATATGGGAAGTGGCCATATGTGGGAATAAATATATAATATATGGGAAGCGGCTATATGTGGGAATATATATATATATAATATATGGGAAGTGGCTATATGTGGGAATAGATATATAATATATGGGAAGTGGCTATATGTGGGAGTAGATATATATATAATATATGGGAAGTGGCTATATGTGGGAATAATATATAATATATGGGAAGTGGCTATATGTGGGAATAGATATGTAATATATGGGAAGCGGCTATATGTGGGAATAGATATATATAATATATAGGAAGCGGCTATATGTGGGAATAGATATATATATAATATATGGGAAGTGGCCATATGTGGGAATAGATATATAATATATGGGAAGCGGCTATATGTGGGAATAGATATATATAATATATGGGAAGCGGCTATATGTGGGAATAGAAATATATATAATATATGGGAAGTGGCCATATGTGGGAATAGATATATATATAATATATGGGAAGTGGCCATATGTGGGAATAGATATATATATAATATATGGGAAGTGGCTATATGTGGGAATAGATATATATATAATATATGGGAAGTGGCCATATGTGGGAATAGATATATAATATATGGGAAGCGGCTATATGTGGGAATAGATATATATAATATATGGGAAGCGGCTATATGTGGGAATAGATATATAATAATATATGGGAAGTGGCTATATGTGGGAATAGATATATAATAATATATGGGAAGTGGCTATATGTGGGAATAGATATATATAATATATGGGAAGTGGCTATATGTGGGAATATATATAATATATGGGAAGCGGCTATATGTGGGAATAGATATATATATAATATATGGGAAGTGGCTATATGTGGGAATAGATATATAATATATGGGAAGTGGCTATATGTGGGAATATATATAATATAATATATGGGAAGTAGCTATATGTGGGAATAGATATATATAATATATATGGGAAGCGGCTATATGTGGGAATAGATATATATATAATATATGGGAAGTAGCTATATGTGGGAATAGATATATATATAATATATGGGAAGTGGCTATATGTGGGAATAGATATATATAATATATGGGAAGTGGCTATATGTGGGAATAGATATATATATAATATATGGGAAGTGGCTATATGTGGGAATAGATATATATAATATATGGGAAGCTGCTATATGTGGGAATAGATATATATATAATATATGGGAAGTAGCTATATATGGGAATATATATATAATAATATATGGGAAGCGGCTATATGTGGGAATAGATATATATATAATATATGGGAAGCAGCTATATGTGGGAATAGATATATATAATATATGGGAAGCGGCTATATGTGGGAATAGATATATATATATAATATGGGAAGTGGCTATATGTGGGAATAGACATATATATAATATATGGGAAGTGGCTATATGTGGGAATAGATATATAATAATATATGGGAAGTGGCTATTTGTGGGAATAGATATATAATATATGGGAAGTGGCTATATGTGGGAATAGATATATATATAATATATGGGAAGCGGCTATATGTGGGAATAGATATATATATAATATATGGGAAGCGGCTATATGTGGGAATATATATATAATATATGGGAAGTGGCTATATGTGGGAATAGATATATAATATATGGGAAGTGGCTATATGTGGGAATAGATATATAATATATGGGAAGCGGCTATATGTGGAATAGATATATATATAATATATGGGAAGTGGCTATATGTGGGAATAGATATATAATATATGGGAAGCGGCTATATGTTGGAATAGATATATAATAATATAGGGAAGTGGCTATATGTGGGAATAGATATATATATAATATATGGGAAGTGGCTATATGTGGGAATAGATATATATATATATAATATATGGGAAGTGGCTATATGTGGGAATAGATATATAATATATGGGAAGCGGCTATATGTGGGAATAGATATATATATAATATATGGGAAGCGGCTATATGTGGGAATAGATATATATATAATATATGGGAAGCGGCTATATGTGGGAATAGATATATATATAATATATGGGAAGCGGCTATATGTGGGAATAGATATATATATAATATATGGGAAGCGGCTATATGTGCGAATAGATATATATATAATATATGGGAAGCGGCTATATGTGGGAATAGATATATATATAATATATGGGAAGCGGCTATATGTGGGAATAGATATATATAGTTATATATATATATATATATTGAGTATCATAGTGCTTTCTTTTCTAAACGTAATTATGGATACATTTTAACAAACACATTTAAAACAAATTTTATTGTTTCTTTTTTTAAATATCTTTTGCACTTGCCATAATCTGGTGGGGGGAAAACTCGTCTTATATGCAAGTATGGACAGTACTATATATATTCTGTTGTAGCTGAGAATTGCTCACCCGTTAACCCTTTCTCCCTTAGTAGCGCCTCTCGACGCCAATGCCTATTGACATAGATCGACACTAGTAGTCAAACAAGCTATAATAAAGATCGGAACAACGTAGTGTATACAACCCATAATAATTCCTAATAACCTCCATGAAGGTGGAGTAGGCAAGTTCACAGATTATCCATTGCGTATGATTGGTAAATCACAGCCAAATGTATGAAATAAAACATCTCTACGGGGGGAAAGGGTTAAACCCAACTAAAGAAGAGAATAAGAGTTTCACCCTAAGCTCTATATAACACACTGTTCTCCTCGTCATCTTGTATATGTCTATATAATGGTTGTCACTGTGGCGATCAGTTGCTATATGTTATATATCTGAATCGTTACAGTGTATCCACCCCAGCACATGCAACAACAGCAGCAGCAGCAGCAGCAGCAGCAGCAGCAGCAGCAGCAGCAGCAGCAGCAGCAACAGCAGCCAGGCTTCACAGAGGAAGATTTCAAACAAGTGAAAGATATGTTTCCCAATATGGATGATGACATCATTAGATCAGTGTTCCATGCAAACGGGGGCAATAAAGACTTGACAATCAATTCCTTGTTGCAAATGAGTGCAGACTGATGAAATCACGGTGGTGGACTCTCTGTGATTGTGTGCTTGTCAATGTTGATTGAGGTGGTAGGGTACGGTTTGGAAAAATTGTAGTAAAGCTGAAGTGCCCATTCAATAGGATATATTATCGTTAAATCGAGAGTGTCCCATTCAATCGAAAAATTGTCATAAATCAGTGATGTTTGCATGCAATCGGTAAATTGTCATAGATCAGTGAGGCCTCATTCTAACGGTAAATGTTCATATATCAGAGATGCCCCATTCTAACAGTTTATTATCATATATCAGAGATGCCCCATTCTAACGGTAAATTATCATATATCAGAGATGCTCCATTCTAACAGTTAATTATCATATATCAGAGATGCCCCATTCTAACGGTAAGTTATCATATATCAGAGATGCCCCATTCTAACGGTAAATTATCATATATCAGAGATGCCCCATTCTAACGGTAAATTATCATATATCAGAGATGCCCCATTCTAACGGTAAATTATCATATATCAGAGATGCCCCATTCTAACGGTAAATTATCATATATCAGAGATGCCCCATACATTATTTTATAAGAAAATGGTACAGGACTGAACATATTGAACTCACAAATGGCTACAAAAATATGGGATGGAATAATAATGACTGTTGGAATCGTATAGAAAAGCTCTTACTATCCGCACATCCCTGGAACCATACACAGGTACAACCCCTGGAACCATACACAGGTACAACCCCCACCCCTGGAACCATACAGGTACGACCCCCACCCCTGTAACCATACACAGGTACGACCCCCACCCCTGTAGCCATACACAGCTACGACCCCCACCCCTGGAACCATACAGGTACGACCCCCACCCCTGTAACCATACACAGGTACGACCCCCACCCCTGTAGCCATACACAGGTACGACCCCCCCATGTAGCCATACACAGCTACGACCCCCTTCCCTGGAACCATACACAGGTACGACCCACCCCTGTAACCATACACAGGTACGACCCCCACCCCTATAGCCATACCCAGGTACGACCCCACCCTGTGACCATACACAGGTACGACCCCCACCCCTGTAGCCATACACAGGTACGACCCCCACCCTGTGACCATACACAGGTACGACCCCCACCCCTGGAACCATACACAGGTACGACCCCACCCTGTAACCATACACAGGTACGACCCCCACTCCTGTAGCCATACACAGTTACAACCCCACCCCTGTGACCATACACAGGTACGACCCACCCTGTAACCATACACAGGTACGACCCCCACCCCTGTGACCATACACAGGTACGACCCACCCCTGTAACCATACACAGGTACGACCCCCACCCCTGTAGCCATACACAGGTACGACCCCCACCCTGTGACCATACACAGGTACGACCCCCACCCCTGTAGCCATACACAGGTACGACCCCCACCCTGTAACCATACACAGGTACGACCACCACCCATGTGCTCATACACAGGTACGACCCCCACCCTGTGACCATACACAGGTACGACAGCGGAGCATGAAGGAGTTCCTATCATCTGTATTCTATTGTCACATATATGCAACTTATCAAAATATATTATGTATAATCAAGCCTGTCATCGTGGTCACCTCTATTAAGCAGCCAACCTGTATTATGCAGCCAGTTTCCAGATTACCATTATGTTGATTTGTTATACATTTGCCCTCTATTAAGCAGCCACCTGTGCTAAGCAGCCCATTTCTGTGATTCCTTGGCTGGCTGCTTAAGATAGGTTTGACTGTAAATTGTTCTGTTACAATTAATAATGTATGCATGACCTGTATATATTTCTTAATGTTAATTTATGAAATTTATCTTAAATTGCAATGTGCTTTCGATCTATCCACCGATCTATCTGACATGAATTTACATGTAAAGCTTTAAATATACAATTAATAATGGAAAGTTGTAATTTTAATGCTTTTTATCAATTCATGAATGAATTCACTGCTACTATAAAGCTTCACCACTATAAAGTTTCACCACTATAAAGTGTCCGCCTCCGTGGTCGAGTGGTTAAGGTCGCTGACTTGTATACCAGAGTAACCAATCATCACTGATGGTCACGGGTTCGAGCCCTGCTCAGACCGTGTCTCATTTATATGAAAAAGTTGGCAGTTTCTTACTGAGGTTGGTGCACCCAAGTACTGGTTAACCGCTGGAGCCTGCCCAGGAAAGGTGTTGTTAGGTAAACTGCCCGTCGTCGATATAGCCCAAAATGGTGCTGATGCAGGCGTAAAACCCGAAATATAACATAGCATAACCACTATAAAGTTTCACTATAAAGCTTCACTGCTACTATAAAGTTTCACTCTAAAGTTTCATAGTTAGAGATGAATTTATATCAGCTTTCTATGAAAGCCTGTTTCCTACTATTAACATTTATGCCATAGGTTGACTTTATATTACTGTATGGCAGCAAACATTTTGAAATATTGTTTAAGTTAAAATTTCTTAGCAACCATTTCCATAATTATTACAGTTACTGGTACTTATAGTTAAAATGTTGAATGTTTGCCAAATTGTCAATATATTTTTCAGGGATAATATATTTTACTGAATTTTATGATTCAGCATGTTATTAGCAATAGGTTGATAAACAAGAATTTATTTAAAAAAAAAATAAACTCTTTTATTAATGTCTACTGCACTTTATTCCTCGCAATATAGCCATCGTTTCTCTCTCCGTCTCTATCTATCCCTCTCTATCTCTATCTCGATATCTCTATCTCTCGATATCTCTATCTGAAGGTATATATATATATTCCTACATAATATGGTTTATTTGTAGCACATAATTAATGGCGTCTTGTTTATGTTTTGTGAAAATGGCGGATGTCTCATATATATGCAGTGATTGGTTAGTAAAGAGCACGTGCTTAAATATTGTCACGTGTCAGGTCAAATGTACGTGTCACTTATTATAACTATTGGTCCAAGGGAAATAACTAAAACTATACTACACTGTACTACATATGCTACGTTACAAACTAACTGAAGGTGTTACAACGTTTTCAACTCACTGCTTCAAATAGGGGCAAAAAATGACAAGCGAATATATGTGTTCAAAGAGTTTGTATTTATTAACAACAATTGCACCCTATGACATATTCCCCCCAGTTGGAAAAATGTCGTCTCGACATTTTCAAATATTTCAATACCTGAAAACGAAATTATTAAGTATTAATACATGTAAACATTTCTTCAAGTATTTACATGTAACACGAAATTACATAAGTATACCTGAAATTAGAAGTATGCCAACACAATATCATTTCAAGTTTTTATAAATACATGTAGACAGGAAGTTCCATATACCTGAAATGTATACAAAATAATATTAATATGACAACACATACATATGGATGAGCATTCGTCCAAAAGTGACAAATGAATATGTGTGTCAATAACTGCTCTATTTACTTACACATGTCACTAACTGACAACACAATATGTGACGACAACACTCATGGCTAATAGACGTATTTGACGTATGCGTGAATTACCCGAATATAACACTAATGTTACATTACATTAGTGATACCTAATAAATGTGTAAAAACATATATATACAATGTAAGCTCATACGTCTGTGCTATAACTATGTTGCACTTATAATCTCCAGTTTTCAGACTGTTGCCGTCTAGGAATTTTGATTTCTCTACGTGATCTCCTAGGTACCTGTACACCCGTGTCATCACCGGAATCGTCGTCTGTTGCACTGGTTGTTATGTGAGAGTCACGTCTACGGTGTGGAATAACGTATCGTTGTACCGCCTCTGTATCTGGTGCTGGTTCTGAAGCATGGCCTAAAGCAAATAAAATGCATTTTTTCACGTATAAATGCATTGCTATTACAAATTCTTCCAAATACACTAACACCTACATTGAATCAATAAACAGTGTTTGTGGTCTACAAACTTTCAAAATTGGAAGTATGATTTCATATAACGGTCATCCACGCTCCTGAAATGACATTTGTTTGTCATCGGAGTCAATACTAAACCCAAGATAATGTCTTTTAGAGATAATTTAACTAAAATTAGTCAAGAAATAAATATGCACAGGCACAAATGTGAGATATAATGGTAATCCTGTACCATAAATCGTGTTATTCAGGATACACGAGTTGTATTATGCATGAATGTCGACCCTATTACATTATTTTGTTATGTCAACAAACCGCGTATACGACGTTTGTTTGTTTATTAGTTGAAATATTCAGTATTTGAGGCAAATATTTGGGGGGAAATAATACCATATATTAGGAAAATTCATTTTGTAGAAATTTACGTTTTCACCGATGTAATGCCACTTTAAGTGGAGGAAACTTGCTACCAATGGCATACCCAGATATGCAAATTTCCCGTGGACGAAAATTACATTTAAAGAAAACTGCTGTGAACAAAATACATAACAAACATTGAGGGATCACCTCTATATTAGAACACACAGACATTTATCAAATAACCGAGAATAATAGAGTTGATATAGTTGATAGAGTGCTATAGTGGATAGTTGGTAGAGATTTATCTCATTATATTTGACTGTGAGTGAGTACTTAACATTTTAACTGTTGAAGTGAAGTTTTGATAATTTTCTGGAAAATATTTTGTTTTGATTTTATTAATGTTTATTGTTATTAGCTTAGCATAGGCACAGGCTTGTGATGAGGTGTTGTGATCAGATGTTGACCATTGCTTGTCAGAATTATTAAACAACATTTCTGAAATTGCTTGTTCAATATGACATATTTACCGGTATGATCCCTTTGTACAACTAGGATAAATTAAACGTATTAGATATAAACATTCAAACAATGGTAGTAATCTAAATTTCTTACATTATTTGATATGTAGTGGTGCCACTACAATAACATTGTTTATGGAATTAAGGGGGAACAAATCTGGCACGAAACCATATATGTGTGATGTGTGTGTTTTACGTTTATTAATCGTCGACCGGTTGCCCATATGAGCGACACCTCTTGAAGAGATTAGTCATTTTAGATTTTTAGAGGATAGTGCAATGATACAGACAGAGATCCATTCCAGAGTCTGCTCTGGTTCTGTTACGTGCACGGCATACAGCACCGACACAAGACCTCGGTTTAAAGTCCCACCTGAAAAACTGTTAATTTTATTAGGATCAGACAGGGGTCAACTAAGCGGAATGTCATTTATATGCATAACTAGGAGTTCATAGAGATGCTTCTCTGAGTAGTTACCTCATGAACACCTGTCCCTATATAAGCATAATGGAAACAACAACGGTCAAATATCCATGAAGAGTTATCGAATAAAAACAAAGGATCAAATATCCATGAAGAGTTATCAAATGAAAACAACAACGGATCAAATATTCATGAAGAGTTATCGAATGAAAACAACAATGGATCAAATATCCATGAAGAGTTATCGAATGAAAACAAAGGATCAAATATCCATGAAGAGTTATCGATTGAAAACAACAAAGGATCAAATATTCATGAAGAGTTATCGAATGAAAACAACAATGGATCAAATATCCATGAAGAGTTATCGAATGAAAACAACAATGGATCAAATATCCATGAAGAGTTATCGATTGAAAACAACAAAGGATCAAATATCCATGAAGAGTTATCGATTGAAAACAACAAAGGATCAAATATCCATGAAGAGTTATCGATTGAAAACAACAAAGGATCAAATATCCATGAAGAGTTATCGAATGAAAACAACAACGGATCAAATATCCATGAAGAGTTATCAAATGAAAACAACAACGGATCAAATATCCATGAAGAGCTATCGAAGGAAAACAACAAAGGATCAAATATCCATGAAGAGTTATCAAATGAAAACAAAGGATCAAATATCCATGAAGAGTTATCGAATGAAAACAACAAAGGATCAAATATCCATGAAGAGTTATCAAATGAAAACAAAGGATCAAATATCCATGAAGAGTTATTGATTGAAAACAAAGGATCAAATATCCATGAAGAGTTATCGATTGAAAACAACAAAGGATCAAATATCCATGAAGAGTTATCAAATGAAAACAAAGGATCAAATATCCATGAAGAGTTATTGATTGAAAACAAAGGATCAAATATCCATGAAGAGTTATCGATTGAAAACAAAGGATCAAATATCCATGAAGAGTTATTGATTGAAAACAAAGGATCAAATATCCATGAAGAGTTATCAAATGAAAACAAAGGATCAAATATCCATGAAGAGTTATCGATTGAAAACAACAAAGGATCAAATATCCATGAAGAGTTATCAAATGAAAACAAAGGATCAAATATCCATGAAGAGTTATTGATTGAAAACAAAAGATCAAATATCCATGAAGAGTTATTGATTGAAAACAAAGGATCAAATATCCATGAAGAGTTATTGATTGAAAACAACAAAGGATCAAATATCCATGAATACCGGTAGTTATCTACGTGAAATGCATAGGTAGACTTCATCGCCACACCTTTCTACAAGTTTGGTCCAAATATGTTAAATAAGCGCAAATTACTCAGATAAGCTAATGACTGTTTTTAACCTTAGTATGTAGTTCTTTTTAACAATCTGTCTCAATTAAGGACATTTTTAACATCTGTCCCTGACAACCGCCTTCCAGACATACTCGGTATTGAGTGTTGTATGTAGATGTAAGCACCTGTCCTGTTTTATAAGTAACATCTGTCCCTGACAACCGCCTTCCAGTCCTACTCGGTATTGAGTGTTGTATGATGTAGATGTAAGCACTAGTGATAAACCGATTATCGCTAAGTCGCCGACAATCGTTCGCCGGCAGGACATCGGCGATAATCGATTGTGAAAATGTGTAATCGATTATAATCAACGAGTCTTTATTATTATTTTTTTGAACCATGTTTATTTTCCTCGTCATAGGTGACCTGTTGGTCGAGGGCATCCCACAAGCACCTTACAATAATGTACATTTTTTAACGAGTAGAATAAACAAACGGCATGAATAATAGTGTATATAAATATATCAAGTCATTATCATGTTGGCCTTATAGTGGTGAAAAAATGTTCAGTTACATTTAGAAAAAAAAAGAAGAGAAAAGTGGTCTGCAGCCTACATTCTACCAAGTGATTGATGACAATTATTTTCAATATAATTTTAAATTAAAACTTTTTAGCATATTGCTTCCATATTTCGTCAAATTCAAATAATTTGTTCTGTATTGAAGCTGCCTCTAGTTCAGTATCATATAATAGTTTTAATCGACACATCATATGTTGAACGGATGGTTTTATGTCTTTATTTTTGTCTCTTACTTTTATGTTTGTTTATACCTCAAATAAAACTACGATTTACTATTGGCTGTATTTTATTAGCATTGCACGTTTGCAACAACAATTCTAACTGTATCTAGTACTAGACTTTTCACTAGTATGTCACTAAGTGTTCTGTCCTCTATTAACTTAAAAACTAATTCTATATCAGGTGGCAGTCCAGTAACTTAAAGTCTAGTACTCAGATGTAACTGAGTAACTAATTTGTCGAAACTAGTAACTTGTAAGTATTTTATTAGTACTAAATAGATTGTTAAACTCACAAATTAGATGGAATGATTTTGATTTATAACTATATCAATTGCCCGATTATCTAATCGGTTTACCCGTCCGATTAATCGATTATGGATTTTGAAACCGATGCACATCACTAGTAAGCACCTGTCCTGTTGTATAAGTAACATTTGTCCCCGACAACCGCCTTCCAGTCATACTCTGTATTGAGTGTTGTGAGTATGATGTAGATGTAAGCACCTGTCCTGTTGTATAAATAACATCTGTCCCTAACAACCGCCTTCCAGACATACTCTGTATTGAGTGTTGTGAGTATGATGTAGATGTAAGCACCTGTCCTGTTTTATAAGTAACATCTGTCCCTGACAACCGTCTTCCAGTCATACTCCGTATTGAGTGTTGTATGATGTAGATGTAAGCACCTGTCCTGTTTTATAAGTAACATCTGTCCCTGACAACCGTCTTCCAGTCATACTCCGTATTGAGTGTTGTATGATGTAGATGTAAGCACCTGTCCTGTTTTATAAGTAATATCTGTCCCTGACAACCGCCTTCCAGACATACTCGAGTGTTGTATGATGTAGATGCAAGCACCTGTCCTGTTGTATAAATAACATCTGTCCCTGACAACCGCCTTCCAGTCATACTCTGTATTGAGTGTTGTATGATGTAGATGCAAGCACCTGTCCTGTTGTATAAATAACATCTGTCCCTGACAACCGCCTTCCAGTCATACTCTGTATTGAGTGTTGTATGATGTAGATGCAAGCACCTGTCCTGTTGTATAAATAACATCTGTCCCTGACAACCGCCTTCCAGTCATACTCTGTATTGAGTGTTGTATGATGTAGATGCAAGCACCTGTCCTGTTGTATAAATAACATCTGTCCCTGACAACCGCCTTCCAGTCATACTCTGTATTGAGTGTTGTGAGTATGATGTAGATGTAAGCACCTGTCCTGTTTTATAAGTAACATCTGTCCCTGACAACCGCCTTCCAGACATACTCTGTATTGAGTGTTGTGAGTATGATGTAGATGTAAGCACCTGTCCTGTTGTACTAGAAGTCGGATGATAACAAGAAAGAATATAGTCCCTAAATCACACACCCGACTTAAAACCATTGAAAGAGATCATTGCCAAGGATACATACAGTCTACATCCGCTATGTCAGTCGGTTATGTCGAATTTTCCGATTATGTCGGTAGTCGGATCAGTCCTGTTTCAGACTCTCATTGTAGATATAACTGGCTCCGTTTATATCGAATTTCGTTAAGCCAAACTTCGGTTATGTCAAAGTATTTTGTTCAGTCCGGCGGAATTCGACATAGCGGGTGTAGACTGTATAACAAACCAAATTGTCCATTGTTTCTATATGGGAAATGGTTAAACAACACCAGCACACATTTCCAATGGCTGAGGGAAACTTTTGTGTTTCTGAAAGAAACTATTTCTAGCTTCAATCATCAGGGGAAGTATTATTTCTTGATTGCCAGACATTTGTATTGTACACACTGGATTTGAATCCACATTCCAGCATACAAGGGAGATTTGATAATGCAATCTCTATGGGTTTGAATCCACATTCCAGCATACAAGGGAGATTTGATAATGTAAGCTCTATGGGCTTGAATCCACATTCCAGCATACAAGGGAGATTTGATAATGTAAGCTCTATGGGCTTGAATCCACATTCCAGCATACAAGGGAGATTTGATAATGCAATCTCTATGGGTTTGAATCCACATTCCAGAATACAAGGGAGATTTGATAGTGTAAGCTCTATGGGCTTGAATCCACATTCCAGAATACAAGGGAGATTTGATAATGTAAGCTCTATGGGCTTGAATCCACATTCCAGCATACAAGGGAGATTTGATAATGTAAGCTGTATGGGTTTGAATCCACATTCCAGAATAGAAGGGAGAATTGATAATGTAAGCTCTATGGGTTTGAATCCACATTCCAGAATAGAAGGGAGATTTGATAATGTAAGCTCTATGGGCTTGAATCCACATTCCAGCATACAAGGGAGATTTGATAATGTAAGCTCTATGGGTTTGAATCCACATTCCAGAATAGAAGGGAGAATTGATAATGTAAGCTGTATGGGTTTGAATCCACATTCCAGAATACAAGGGAGAATTGATAATGTAAGCTCTATTGGCTTGAATCCACATTCCAGAATACAAGGGAGAATTGATAATGTAAGCTGTATGGGTTTGAATCACATTCCAGAATAGAAGGGAGAATTGATAATGTAAGCTGTATGGAAGTCGCGATAGCGCAGTGGATGCGCGTTCGCTTCAGGTCCGGAGTTCGAGCCCCGCTGGAGCCGTTACGATTGTGCCATTAGGCAAGCCATTTAAATTCCACATTGCCTCTTCTCTCCTTCATGGCGATGGATTCCATCTGGAATGAGGTCTCGAGAGTGATTAATATAAGTTTGAAAGAACTTGTTTCGCAATCGAGCTAAAATAAATTTGTATAAACTAAGCTGTATGGGTTTGAATCACATTCCAGAATACAAGGGAGATTTGATAATGTAAGCTGTATGGGTTTGAATCACATTCCAGAATACAAAGGAGATTTGATAATGTAGACTCTTTATGGGTACGAAACGACAATGACATGTCAACAATGGACATTTTACATCGGATGGTTTTCTACGGGCACACTGGCTTCCTCAAACAGGAAAGGACAACATTTGCAAAAACTCCTGGGCCAGCGAGACAGATTCATATAAATTGTAGAACTTTGCTTCAAAATCATAACCACACTTGTTTCGAATCCACATTCCAGCATACAAAGGACATATGACATGTATAATGCTATGGTTTAAAATTCACAGACAAAGGAAGCAGTGTTTTATTATTTACTTTCGGGGGTAAACAATACAAACACACACAATGAGAAATCGGTCAGTTACTGCCCCTGAATACTCCCTAAGAGTAAGTAGGTCTTATTAAGTGGTTTCCTCTGTTTTTATCGTTGTTTCCTTTGCACAACATGCTATCAATTTTCATGCACATTCTCATAATATAATTATTATATTACTATATCACGACAGATATCCTACAGTATATCCAATGGGTAAATCTGTAAATTTGTTTTATCAATTAACTAACATGATTGGATAAAATCATATCATAACGCAACATCATGTTAGGGAACAACAGTAGAAACAAAGGATTCTAACAGAAAGGACAGCTATACATTTCGCTATAAATCGGACTTTATCTTGTCAAGGGAGATCATAAAAAAGCCAGCGAGGTTTCTTATTGTACTGAATAGCTTTATTAACACTGTATCAAATGGAGTATTTACATAGCATGCTAGTTCTTGCCATAAATAATACTGATAAACCTCTCTCAGGTATTATTGTTGATTGTACATTTGCATTTACAAACATCACAATACAGGCCCCTGTATGATACGGTCATATTTCAGGCCCATGTATGATAAGGTCACATTTCAGGCCCCTGTATGATAAGGTCACATTTCAGGCCCCTGTGTGATAAGGTCACAACACAGGCCCCTGTATGATACGGTCACATTTCAGGCCCCTGTATGATAAGGTCACATTTCAGGCCCCTGTATGATCCTGTTACATTGAGGATTTATCGAAATCTTAAAGCACTGAGACAAATTTATATATCACATTGATCAATATGAATACAAATTGGAAGCTCACATCAAATCTGATGCAAATGTCCATCGCGTAACAGAATTGTTTGCATGATTCATTATAGTACTGACGTCTGCCTATCTGGGAACTAAAAATAACTCTAAATAAACTCTAAATACAGGTCCTCTCTCCTATTGCAGGCAAAGAAACAAACACATAATAGTCTTATCCTAATTTTAACCCTTTCCTTCATAAGAGATTTAGGTAAATAGAAACGACAGCCATTTAGCTACATTGTATCATGCAGTGGATAAGTAGTCGCCATATCTACCCCATGTCCATAGATATTACAGGGACTTCATAGAGATTTAGGTTAATATACTATTATATCTCCATACAAACAACAGCCATTTAGCTATCATGCAGTGGATAAGTAGTCACCATATCTATCCCACCTCCATATATATTAATGGGACTACATGAGATTCTGGCCTTTATTATGAACATTGGTTTGGCTACTACATCATCAATGTATGTTGTATTGATAATAGCGCCGAGGTGCTTCTATGAGGGAAGGGTTAACGAAATACAATGTATCTTTTTAGTTGTTCCTAGGGAAGAAGACTGAAGTTGCCCACAATTGAAATATAGGGAAATATAAGCCCTAACCTGGGTTGCTATGATTTTTTGACAAATCAACCTGATCCAAACATCAATTGTATAAAGTGTATAAACATATATTGAAATCAGATGAGCAGTTGCCGATTGTTATTGATGGTTGCTACCGTACATCAACAGTTAAATAACACATGACTAAATAATGTTGGCTCACATCTCTCATTTCAACAAGATAAAAATTTGATATAAATGCAACCCAAACTTCCATGATAAAAACATGTGCATTATTTAGGTAGGTAGTTCCAATCCTAAACTACCCAGGGATTACCCGGATGGATGTCCTGGACTTATCCAATGAAGCAATGCACATTGTACCAACTTTTCAGTCAAGTACTGTTTGCACAAAGATATAACGATATCACAATCAAGTTTGTATTGAAAGTGAAAGCTCCATTCTAGGTCGTCGGTTTAGCATTTTTAACTTTCCAGTCATTCAACGCTGCCTTGATAGCATCTTCCGCCAACACTGAAATATACAAGCATGGATTCAAGAATAAGTTGGTGAAACTGGATGCAACCATTCATATTAGAAACAATAGTTTACAGAAATTATTCGTCACATGGGCTAACACATACTCTCACGTGATAGCGCAGTGGATGCGCAGGTGCGAAAGGTCCGGAGTTTGAGCCCCATTGGAGAAGTTACGATTGTGCCCTTAGGCAAGGCATTTGAATTCCACATTACTTCTTCTCTCTCCCTCATGGCAATGGATTCCATCATGAATGAGGTCTCGAGAGTGATTAATATAAGTTGTAAGAACTTGTTTCGCAATCGAGCTAAAATGAATATAATTCACCGAGGGCTACTACACACAACATTGTTGATGGCAAACTAAGGGACATTTACAGTTTCGCAAATATTGACCAACAATTGATAAAAGTGATTCATTCTGTTTATTATTTTAATCTATATATGTACTAGATTCAACTTCAGAAAAGGTTTTATTAAAATTGACGTAAGCATTTCAGGATAAGTCGAAATAGATGTTCAAGATACATGTATATGTATATCATACGTCCATATGGATCAGAATAATTCTGGCTACGGCCTAATCACCCGCACCAAGCACGCTAGATAAAATCACAGCATAGAGCCCGATCAGACGGGCAGAACGTGCAGGTACAGAACGTTCAGGCACAGAATGTCCCGTCTGATCAGGCTCTATGCAGTTTGCTATTCTGATAGTAGAGCTAAAACATTTGGCTGAATAGCAAACAACATAGCTCCTGATCAGACACAGCATTACGTCGCAGCTGATCTGGATCTATGTTGTTTGCAAATGTGATTTTATTTACTCAACGTTCAAAGGGTTAATCAATATTGACCACACCGTTTCCGAGAAAATGTGATTTGAAGCAATTGTGGACAGACAGACAGACAGATGGCAGACACAGCATCACAGCTATACTAATAATTCACCTAAGCACAGTTCAGGTGAGATGAGAAAGTTTTACAAATATTCACTTACACATGATGACATTCAGGAAGATTCATGACACTTTATTTGCATTCATATACAGAAAAGTTTTTCCCTGATTATATGGTTGTTGTTATTGTGGTAATGTGATTAAAAAGGATCTTACACCACATTTTTATGCAATTGGAAAGTAGTTGTAATGTAATTAAAGGTTTCCCGATGTTATTGTAATGTAATTAAAGGTTTCCCGATGTTATTGTAATGTAATTAAAGGTTTCCCGATGTTATTGTAATGTAATTAAAGGTTTCCCGATGTTATTGTAATGTAATTAAAGGTTCCCCCGATGTTATTGTAATGTAATTAAAGGTTTCCCCGATGCTATTGTAATGTAATTAAAGGTTTCCCGATGTTATTGTAATGTAATTAAAGGTTTCCCGATGTTATTGTAATGTAATTAAAGGTTTCCCAATGTTATTGTAATGTAATTAAAGGTTTCCTGATGTTATTGTAATGTAATTAAAGGTTTCCCGATGTTATTGTAATGTAATTAAAGGTTTCCCGATGTTATTGTAATGTAATTAAAGGTTTCCCGATGTTATTGTAATGTAATTAAAGGTTTCCCGATGTTATTGTAATGTAATTAAAGGTTTCCCGATGTTATGGTAATGTAATTAAAGGGTTTCCCGATGTTATTGTAATGTAATTAATTACATCTCAAAATAATTGACCCGCACATGGTCCATGCAAATGGTTCATGTGACATAGTGTATGTAGTCTATACTTACTAGAACAGTGTAACTTGACAGGCGGAAGGGCCAGTTCCTTGGCAATATCCGTGTTCTTTATTTCGGAGGCTTCAGTGACCTAGCAATGTAGATGATTTACATGTTTAAAGACATCATGACAAGTACAACAAACTCACAATACATTCTCAGTGATGTACAATCAAACCTGTGTTAGTGGTCACCTTTACTTAGCAGTCGACATGCATTAAGCGGCCAGTTTTCCAATTCCCAATATATTACTTTGGTATACATTTAAACTGTATTAAGCAGCCATGCTCAACCCATCGGTTACAATGAGTACACCGTATCCAATAGACAACGGATGCTCCAACCCCTCAGTTACTAGGGGTTACAATGAGTACACCGTATCCAATAGACGACGGATGCTCCAACCCCTCAGTTACTAGGGGTTATAATGAGCACACCGTATCCAATAGACAACGGATGCTCCAACCCCTCAGTTACTAGGGGTTACAATGAGTACACTGTATCCAATAGACAACGGATGCTCCAACCCCTCAGTTACTAGGGGTTACAATGAGTACACCGTATCCAATAGACAACGGATGCTCCAACCATCGGTTACAATGAGTACACTGTATCCAATAAACAACGGATGCTCCAACCCCTCGGTTACAATGAGTACACTGTACCTAATAGACAACGGATGCTCCAAGTTCCAACCCCTCGGTTACAATGTGTACACCGTATCCAATGGACGACGGATGCTCCAACCCCTCGGTTACTAGGGGTTACAATGTGTACACCGTATCCAATAGACAACGGATGCTCCAACCCCTCAGTTACAATGTGTACACCGTATCTAATAGACAACGGATGCTCCAACCCCTCGGTTACAATGTGTACACCGTATCCAATAGACAACGGATGCTCCAACCCCTCAGTTACTAGGGGTTACAATGTGTACATCGTATCCAATAGACAACGGATGCTCCAACCCCTCGGTTAAAATGTGTACACCATATCCAATGGACGACAGATGCTCCAACCCCTCAGTTACTAGGGGTTACAATGTGTACATCGTATCCAATAGACAACGGATGCTCCAACCCCTCGGTTACAATGAGTACACTGTACCTAATAGACAACGGATGCTCCAACCCCTCGGTTACAATGTGTACACCGTATCCAATGGACGACGGATGCTCCAACCCCTCGGTTACTAGGGGTTACAATGTGTACACCGTATCCAATAGACAACGGATGCTCCAACCCCTCAGTTACAATGTGTACACCGTATCTAATAGACAACGGATGCTCCAACCCCTCGGTTACAATGTGTACACCGTATCCAATAGACAACGGATGCTCCAACCCCTCAGTTACTAGGGGTTACAATGTGTACATCGTATCCAATAGACAACGGATGCTCCAACCCCTCGGTTAAAATGTGTACACCATATCCAATGGACGACAGATGCTCCAACCCCTCGGTTACACTGAGTACACCAAATCCAATAGACAACGGATGCTCCAATCCTTCAGTTACAATGAGTACACCAAATCCAATAGACGACGGATGCTCCAACCCCTCGGTTACAATGAGTACACCGTATCCAATAGACAACGGATGCTCCAACCCCTCGGTTACAATGTGTACACCGTATCCAATAGACAACGGATGCTCCAACCCCTCGGTTACAATGTGTACACCGTATCCAATAGACAACGGATGCTCCAACCCCTCGGTTACAATGTGTACACCGTATCCAATAGACGACGGATGCTCCAACCCCTCGGTTACAATGAGTACACCGTATCCAATAGACAACGGATGCTCCAACCTCTTGGTTACAATGAGTACACTGTATCCAATAGACAATGGATGCTCCAACCCCTCAGTTACTAGGGGTTACAATGAGTACACCGTATCCAATAGACAACGGATGTTCCAACCCCTCGGTTACAATGTGTACACCGTATCCAATAGACAATGGATGCTCCAACCCCTCAGTTACTAGGGGTTACAATGAGTACACCATATCCAATAGACAACGGATGCTCCCACCCCTTGGTTATGAGTAGTACACCGTATCTAATAGACAACAGATGCTCCAACCCCTCAGTTACTAGGGGTTACAATGAGTACACCGTATCCAATAGACAACGGATGCTCCAACCCCCTCGGTTACAATGAGTACACCATATCCAATAGACAATGGATGCTCCAACCCCTCAGTTACTAGGGGTTACAATGAGTACACCAAATCCAATAGACAACGGATGCTCCAACCCCTTGGTTACAATGAATACACTGTATCCAATAAACAACAGATGCTCCAACCCCTTGGTTACTAGGGTTGCACCGTATCCAATAGACAATGGATGCTCCAACCCCTCAGTTACAATGTGTACACCGTATCCAATAGATGACGGATGCTCCAACACCTCAGTTACAAGGAGTACACCATATCCAATAGACGACGGATGCTCCAACCCCTCGGTTACAAGGAGTATACCGTATCCAATAGACGGCGGATGCTCCAACCCCTCGGTTACAAGGAGTATACCGTATCCAATAGACGACGGATGCTCCAACCCCTCGGTTATGAGGAGTACACTGTATCCAATAGACGACGGATGCTCCAACCCCTCGGTTATGAGGAGTACACTGTATCCAATAGACAACGGATGCTCCAACCCCTCGGTTATGAGGAGTACACTGTATCCAATAGACAACGGATGCTCCAACCCCTCGGTTATGAGGAGTACACTGTATCCAATAGACAACGGATGCTCCAACCCCTCGGTTACGAGGAGTACATCGTATCCAATAGACGATCCAACCCCTCGGTTACGAGGAGTACATCGTATCCAATAGACGACGGATGCTCCAACCCCTCGGTTACGAGGAGTACATCGTATCCAATAGACGACGGAGGCTCCAACCCCTCGGTTACGAGGAGTACATCGTATCCAATAGACGACGGAGGCTCCAACCCCTCGGTTACGAGGAGTACATCGTATCCAATAGACGACGGAGGCTCCAACCCCTCGGTTACGAGGAGTACATCGTATCCAATAGACGACGGAGGCTCCAACCTCTCGGCTACGAGGAGTACATCGTATCCAATAGACGACGGAGGCTCCAACCCCTCTGTTACGAGGAGTACATCGTATCCAATAGACGACGGAGGCTCTGTGTGATACAATATAGAGCAATGATGTGCGAGCATAACATCTTGACAATTATTGTCTCCAGATTTTGATCGGATACCAGTACCGACCTGCTGAAATCTTTTACCACTGGGTAAGCTAACTAACCATCTGTTAAATAAAAAATAATTCATCCTGATTTCGGAATAGGAGATTAATCACTAGCGACAATTGACAATTTTGAGATGTTCCATTTAGTGCCATATTTCTCCATAGACAGGTAAGTAGCACATATTATGTTGCTGCAGCAAATTAGAGACTTAAAAAAGTATTACTGTTCAGAAAATGCATAGTCTTATGTACTTTCCGACATATCTAAAACTATTTAATGACTTGTATGTAACATATATTATAGCTTCCATAACATAAATCTCTCTCTGTAAGGGAAGTGTTATAAAAGCTAGCTTAAGGTTCCTACTTGATCGTTTGCATTATGTATTATGTATGTCGTTGTATGCTATATGTGATGTATGTTTTGCAATATGTACTGTTTAAACCAAATCTCTAGATCTTGGTTTCATGCCGAAGAGTTTATAACATTTTGTAAGCAAGCCCAACGAGCTCGAACTCCTGACCTTTCGTGGATGCGCGTTCGCTTCAGGTGCGAAAGGTCCGGAGTTCGAGCCCCGCTGGAGCCGTTACGATTGTGCCCTTAGGCAAGGCATTTAAATTCCACGTTGCCTCTTCTCTCTCCCTCGTGGCGATGGATTACATCAGGAATGAGGTCTCGAGAGTGATTAATATAAGTTGAAAGAACTTGTTCCGCAATCGAGCTAAAATAAATTTGTATAAACTAACGAGTGGTTAGCTTACAAAGTGGTTACGATTTTGAGTAAATCGGTCCAAAAAGATATTTCTCTACAACTCAACAACATTTCTATAAACTTACATTTTTGCCTTTAATCCATTCTGTTGCCAGGGAACTTGATGCTATAGCAGATCCGCAACCAAATGTCTTAAACTTGGCCTCAATTATCTTCCCATTGTCATCCACCTTCACCTGTATGCATGAAATAAACAACCAAAGTTATCAAATCCACCTTCACCTGTACCATGAAATAAACAACCAAAGTTATCCAACCCACCTTCACCTGTACGCATGAAATAATTTAAACAACCAAAGTTATCCAATCCACCTTCACCTGTATGCGTGAAATAAACAACCAAAGTTATCCAATGCACCTTCACCTGTACACATGAAATAAACAACCAAAGTTATCCAATCCACATTCACCTGTACGCATGAAATAAACAACCAAAGTTATCCAATGCACCTACACCTGTACGCGTGAAATAAACAACCAAAGTTATCAAATCCACCTTCACCTGTACCATGAAATAAACAACCAAAGTTATCCAACCCACCTTCACCTGTATGCATGAAATAATTTAAACAACCAAAGTTATCCAATCCACCTTCACCTGTACGCATGAAATAAACAACCAAAGTTATCCAATGCACCTTCACCTGTACGCATGAAATAAACAACCAAAGTTATCCAACCCACCTTCACCTGTACGCATGAAATAATTTAAACAACCAAAGTTATCCAATCCACCTTCACCTGTATGCGTGAAATAAACAACCAAAGTTATCCAATGCACCTTCACCTGTACACATGAAATAAACAACCAAAGTTATCCAATCCACATTCACCTGTACGCATGAAATAAACAACCAAAGTTATCCAATGCACCTACACCTGTACGCGTGAAATAAACAACCAAAGTTATCCAATCCACATTCACCTGTACGCGTGAAATAAACAACCAAAGTTATCCAATGCACCTTCACCTGTACGCATTAAATAAACAACCAAAGTTATCCAATCCACCTTCACCTGTATGCATGAAATAAACAACCGAAGTTATCCAATCCACCTTCACCTGTATGCATGAAATAAACAACCAAAGTTATCCAATCCACCTTCACCTGTATGCATGAAATAAACAACCGAAGTTATCCAATCCACCTTCACTGGTACGCACGAAATAAACAACCGAAGTTATCCAATCCACCTTCACCTGTACGCATGAAATAAACAACCAAAGTTATCCAATCCACCTTCACCTGTATGCATGAAATAAACAACCGAAGTTATCCAATCCACCTTCACCTGTACGCATGAAATAAACAACCAAAGTTATCAAATCCACCTTCACCTGTATGCATGAAATAAACAACCGAAGTTATCCAATCCACCTTCACCTGTATGCATGAAATAAACAACCGAAGTTATCCAATCCACCTTCACCTGTATGCATGAAATAAACAACCGAAGTTATCCAATCCACCTTCACCTGTATGCATGAAATAAACAACCGAAGTTATCCAATCCACCTTCACCTGTATGCATGAAATAAACAACCGAAGTTATCCAATCCACCTTCACCTGTATGCATGAAATAAACAACCGAAGTTATCCAATCCACCTTCACTGGTACGCACGAAATAAACAACCGAAGTTATCCAATCCACCTTCACTGGTACGCACGAAATAAACAACCGAAGTTATCCAATCCACCTTCACTGGTACGCACGAAATAAACAACCGAAGTTATCAAATCAAAGTAATTCACTTATATTGCAAATAATTGGTTGTTTGAGTCAACATTTAACATGAATGTATGAACGTCTCCGTGGCATAGTGGTTAAGGCGTCCGCTTACGGAGCGGGAGGTCGAAGGTTCGAATCTCGTCACTGGTTCGTTCTGATATGGCCGGTTGGCTATACTGGCCAGTGTGCCTGGTGTATATGAAAATGTCTGAGAAACATACACAAGCTTTAGTACATTCCGGCAAACAATTCTATTAACACATAGAGAATATTAATATTATAAGAATATGTATTAGAATGATAAATATTTTAGCTTGGTACACATATAATATGCTACCAACCTGTAGTTTCATAACATCCCCACAAGCAGGTGCCCCAACCAATCCAGTACCAACGTTCTTATCATTCTTGTCCAACGACCCGACATTGCGAGGGTTTTCATAATGATCAATCACCTGAAAATAAGTATGTACCAGTAGTATATATTACCTACAATTACCTAAACAACTGCAACCAGTAGGGTCTATGACAATTACCTACACAACTGCAGTAGGGTCTATGACAATTACCTACACAACTGCAACCAGTAGGGTCTATGACAATTACCTACACAACTGCAACCAGTAGGGTCTATGACAATTACCTACACAACTGCAGTAGGGTCTATGACAATTACCTACACAACTGCAACCAGTAGGGTCTATGACAATTACCTACACAACTGCAACCGGTAGGGTCTATGACAATTACCTAAACAATTGCAACCAGTAGGGTATATAACAATTACCTACACAACTGCAACCAGTAGGGTATATAACAATTACCTAAACAACTGCAACCAGTAGGGTCTATGACAATTACCTACACAACTGCAACATGTAGGGTCTATGACAATTACCTAAACAACTGCAACCAGTAGGGTCTATGACAATTACCTAAACAATTGCAACCAGTAGGGTATATAACAATTACCTAAACAACTGCAACCAGTAGGGTCTATGACAATTACCTACACAACTGCAACATGTAGGGTCTATGACAATTACCTACACAACTGCAACCAGTAGGGTCTATGACAATTACCTACATAACTGCAACCGGTAGGGTATATAACAATTACCTACACAACTGCAACCAGTAGGGTCTATGACAATTACCTACACAACTGCAGTAGGGTCTATGACAATTACCTACACAACTGCAACCAGTAGGGTCTATTAACAATTACCTAAACAATTGCAACCGGTAGGGTATATAACAATTACCTAAACAATTGCAACATGTAGGGTATATAACAATTACCTAAACAATTGCAACATGTAGGGTATATAACAATTACCTACACAACTGCAACATGTAGGGTCTATAACAATTACCTACACAACTGCAACATGTAGGGTCTATACTATAACAATTACCTAAACAATTGCAACCGGTAGGGTATATAACAATTACCTAAACAATTGCAACATGTAGGGTATATAACAATTACCTAAACAATTGCAACATGTAGGGTCTATAACAATTACCTACACAACTGCAACCAGTAGGGTCTATAACAATTACCTACACAACTGCAACATGTAGGGTCTATAACAATTACCTACACAACTGCAACATGTAGGGTCTATAACAATTACCTACACAACTGCAACATGTAGGGTCTATAACAATTACCTACACAACTGCAACATGTAGGGTCTATAACAATTACCTAAACAATTGCAACATGTAGGGTATATGGCAGTTACCTAAACAATTGCAACATGTAGGGTCTATGGCAGTTACCTGAACAATTGCAACATGTAGGGTCTATGGCAGTTACCTAAACAATTGCAACCAATAGGGTCTATGACAATTACCAAAATCACTACAACCTGCTGCGTTTCAGATCAATTACCTAAAAAGACTTTTTACATACATTTCAATGATGTTTATAAATTACAAAACATACTTCTATTAGCCCAGTCTGTGGATTCAATCATTTGGATTTAACTATGCTATGGATCTATGATCGAGCTCGCTTTGAAGCGTTGTCATATTCATATTAGTAACACCATCCAGGGCCTATTATAGCAACACATCGAGAATATGGTATCTACCATGAATAGTGTAAACAAACATGGCTCATTGGATGTCTAGCGAAGCATGTCCAATGACAAATAATAGATGTTTTCTAAAACAAATTACTGGGATCATATCTTAAAACTTTAAGCCAATTGAGGACACAGTATTTCTTGGAATGTAAGCTTTAATGAATGGGCTAGTGCTGATTACAGTCTTAGTACCTCGAGAACTTATGAAATAGGTCAAGGCGTCATAAAACGGCCATTTTATGTGGTCGCTAAAACCCCGTTTACATACGATTTTACTTCATGTCAGTTAAAATTATGATATACATAATGAACGAACTGATTACATACAATACATACATACATTTTTATGGTATAGTGCCACAGGTGAACCAATATTCCTCTCAAATTGAGAGATCGTTTTTTGGAGGTGACGAAAGGCTGCCATTGTTGTTGTTGTTGTAAGGATCCGTCGTTTTATTTTTCGACGCACCGTCCAGATGGACGTAATTTAATTATTGTTGTAGTTCGGTTAGTTCTTATTATTTACAAGTCACCAGTGGTTGCACTGAAAATAGCTGGAAAAGTTGCTCAGCCACAATCTCCGAAGCCCTGTTGCCTTTCAACCTCACTTGGAGTCTAATGCGTTTGTGGTGCAGGTTATGTAATATGTATCAGTACACGGCTCTAGAGTTCAATGTTCGCTATATCATCAGGGTTGTTCACTAACCACGTCAAGTCTAGGATTAGCTTAACAAGTGTCACAGGGTTTCTAGTGTCTATATTTAGATCATGTGTGATTGGATAAATCTGCTGTAGGAATCTGACCCTTTCTGGTACGAGGGCATCGCATGTTTACATTATTTGAGTAAATCGCCGGATAAGGTAATTTTCAGCATAGGTGCTCTTTTCCCGGCCGTATGCGGGGACATCTTATGATCTATGACCTTACCACTTAGTGTCACATAATTAATGGTATCATTTAATGCATATATCTATCGGTAATCAATCTTTTTGAAAACAGTAAAGTTGCGCGTATTAATTTCAGAAAAGGTTTTAGGAGAAGTTGTTGTTTCAAAGTTATACGCATTTATTACAAATGTGAATAAAAACAAGTCTGTTAAATATGTTTGATGAATCATTATCAATAATATGTTTTTGCTACAGATATCCCTTTTATCACAGATAAAATGATTAACATTATGTTATTGTTGTACTTATGTTGAGTGAAGCAATAGCAGATCCCAATGTTTTCCCGCGGTTTTCTCCATTTTGATTCAGATAGAGAATGTCAGCATCAATCAATGTTCAGATAGCAAATAATAGATGTATGTTGATTGACATTTCAGGGGCATTAGTGATAGCTGATGTCAAAGCAATAACCTCCAAGGAAACCGGAATAGATATTGATAAATTTGACTTTTTATTCTGTGGAAAGTTTCTATCTGGAGAGACGTCCTTGAAGGTATAACATAATTACATATGTCCTAGATAATGACCCAAAATAAACTTAAATGAACGCTTTTTCCAAGAACAATGTACAGATATAACAACTTCAATTTGAAAATGTAAACTTTAATAACTGTATATGGATACATATAGATTTAGTGTTATCTCAATAAATACATTCATCTACTATCTAGAGTAAATTTACAGTTCTTTAATCTGGGATCCAGAAAGTCCCAAAAACAGTGCACCATATTCATGATATTGAATAATTCATAGACAGACTCAAATCAACTGGTTGTGTCAATTGCATGTTAAATGACCTGATGCTTCAGGACCAAAAGAAGATGGTCAAGGGGCTGAATGAGTTTATTCCTAAAATTGAATGGCCTGGTCATTTCCCAGACTAGAATGTGATAGAGAATTTGTGGAGTGTGTTGGATATAGAGGTCTTATATTGAAGACCCCTCTATGCTGATACAGCTGCGCCACCGCCTACGTTTGAGCTGGAGTAAGATCTCGCCTCGGAAGCAAGATCTCTCCAACTTGCCTCAGCAGCAAGATCTCTCCAACTTGCCTCAGCAGCAAGATCTCTCCAACTTGCCTCAGCAGCAAAATCTCTCCAACTTGCCTCAGCAGCAAGATCTCTCCAACTGCAAGATCTCTCCAACTTGCCTCTCCAACTTGCCTCAGCAGCAAGATCTCTCCAACTTGCCTCAGCAGCAAGATCTCTCCAACTTGCCTCAGCAGCAAGATCTCTCCAACTTGCCTCAGCACACTTATTAATTCCATGCTTGATCACTAATGTTATAAATAATAATGGTGGACCTTCTGGATGTGAAATATGTTGTTTATGTATTTAATTAATAACCAACTGAACAAACTTTTTACGCACCCTTAGATAGATTACTTTATTGACATACCGCTGTGTACATTTTTATTGACATACCGCTGTGTACAGTCATTTTGAAATTACTTATCAACAATATCTGCTATGTTTCTTTCCAATGGACTAGCTTTTCACAAGACTCCCATTGGTGTTTATGATGCATGCTTGGCATAGCACTATAGTAAGGATTAAACAGCAGAACAACAAATTTGGTTACACATTGATATTTATGTATTATAACTCTCAGTATTAAACATTAACACCTCTTCTTTAGTAGAATAATGTTAGAATTTATTATGGTGACAACTTTCATTTGATCACATGTTGGATACTGCACTGATAAATGTGTGTTTGGAATATGAAGATAAATTGTTAACATTGTATCAGAGGCTGAATAACTGGAATTAATAAGAGAAATACTGACTAAAAGTTACGACAAGCAATACCCGTAGCATGATCAGGTAGCCATGCATGTAGCTACCCTGAAACATACTACATATGAGAGTAATGCATGGTGATCTCACCCTAAAACATACTACATATGAGAGTAATGCATGGTGATCTCATACAAACAGTCAAGCTGTTCGAGAAAATCAGTTGTTAAACCAGACAATTTTATCACAAATGTTGAAAATATCACTTGAGGACATTATATCATCTAAAGATAACTTTAAGTAGAGAACATACCCCCTAGCAAGACGTCACCAGAGGTCTAGGTATGGGACAGTACTGAAACTGCTTACAACCCAAGAATTCCCATAAACATTATAATGTAAAAACCTGTAAGTTATTTTATATTAGGCATAATTAATGAAAATTGTTGTCAATATTTGACATAGTTACATTTTGGGTCAATATGAACAATACCAGTTTGTATTAGCATGGTTTTAGTTTAGGTTAACTTATGTCCTTTGTAATGTTTTTGCTGTCCAAAAATGTGTCGTATAATTTAACAACCAAATAAATTTGTATAAACTAAGCTACCAGTAACAACTAAAGAGACAATCATGTGCATGCATGCTGTATGCTCTCGCCTCTCATTTTCTCCGTCGTACTGGACTGGATAATGAGAACGACAGTAGACAGACCAAGAGGAATACAGTGGACACTTACAGAGAAGTTGGAGGACCTCGACTTTGCGGACGATCTAGGCCTCCTGTCCCACACACACCAACACATGCAACAGAAGTCAGAACGCCTACACACAGTTACGAAGACTACAGGGCTGGAGATCAACATTAAGAAGACCAAGTGCCTCAGGGTAAACGCGGCAAGGAACATACCCATTCAGATAGATGGCCATCCAATCGATAATGTTGACTCCTTCACCTACCTCGGCAGCGTCATCAGCAAAACAGGGGGAACAGAAGAAGACATCCAAGCCTGTATTGGGAAAGCACGACATGCCTTTGTGACGTTGAAGCCAGTATGGAGCAACAATAACATCCACCTCAAGACAAAGCTCAGACTGTTTGAGACGAATGTTAAGACAGTCCTCTTGTACGGAGCTGAGACCTGGAGACGCACCAAGGGCCTTGACCACAAACTACAGGTATTCATCAACAACTGCCTCAGACAGATCCTACGCATCAGATGGCCAGAAAAGATCACCAACCAGGAGTTGTGGCGGCGAACAAGACAGGACCCCATCACAGACTCTATCACACAGAGGAAGTGGCGGTGGATAGGGCACACTCTACGACGAGACCAGCCCAACATAGCACGCCAAGCACTGGATTGGAATCCATAGGGCACACGGAAAAGAGGTCGACCAGTTACGACATGGCGAAGGACTCTGGACAGTGAGCTGCGCCGAAGCAGGATGTCCTGGGGGGGAAGCCAAGGCAGCAGCAACGGACCGGTCCAAGTGGAGAGCAGTGGTGAAGGCCCTATATCCCAACCGGCGTGAAGAGGATTAATGGAATGCATGGAGTTGGAAACTTGCTAGCTCTTCTATTTTCAGGATTTATGTTTGGGTGAGAGCAGTATCCTGCATGTAATTAGGTGTACTATTACAGAATCATCAGATCGGACGTCACAGACGAAGCCATTACTGACTGTGCAACAGTTGGATAAACCAGGTATATTGATGTTCAGTATTTCTATCTATCTATCTATCTTCCTTTAATGTCGAACCCCTCGCGGAGACGTAGACATGTATTTACAAGCTTGTTCAGTTTATTACATAATCGATCAAGTTTTCATGTAGGTGTTTTACCTTTCTAAAATCAAGAACCAAATTTAGTTCAATTTGAATTGCTTCACTATTTTGTGGAAATACTCTCTCTGAGCTGCATCAATTCTCCCAAGTTTGGGAAAATACTCTCTCTGAGCTGCATCAATTCTCCCAAGTTTGTGGAAATACTCTCTCTGTGCTGTATCAATTCTCCCAAGTTTGGGGAAATACTCTCTGTGCTGTATCAATTCTCCCAAGTTTGGGGAAATACTCTCTCTGAGCTGCATCAATTCTCCCAAGTTTGTGGAAATACTCTCTCTGAGCTGCATCAATTCTCCCAAGTTTGGGGAAATACTCTCTCTGAGCTGCATCAATTCTCCCAAGTTTGGGGAAATACTCTCTCTGAGCTGCATCAATTCTCCCAAGTTTGGGAAATACTCTCTCTGTGCTGCATCAATTCTCCCAAGTTTGGAAATACTCTCTCTGTGCTGTATCAATTCTCCCAAGTTTGGGGAAATACTCTCTCTGAGCTGCATCAATTCTCCCAAGTTTGGGGAAATACTCTCTCTGTGCTGCATCAATTCTCCCAAGTTTGGGGAAATACTCTCTCTGTGCTGTATCAATTCTCCCAAGTTTGGGGAAATACTCTCTCTGAGCTGCATCAATTCTCCCAAGTTTGGGGAAATACTCTCTGAGCTGCATCAATTCTCCCAAGTTTGGGGAAATACTCTCTGTGAGCTGCATCAATTCTCCCAAGTTTGAGGAAATACTTAATGAGATGCTTTACTTCTGGGAGAAGGTTTTTCAGACAGGATATAGAGAGGATACTTGTACAGTAACACTTTGTAACTTGTCTACTGTAAGCTTATCTCTATTTATACAAATTTAGTTTAGCTCGATTGCGAAACAAGTTCTTTCAACTTATATTAATCACTCTTGAGACCTCATTGGTGGAATCCATTGCCATGAAGGAGCGAGAAGAGGCAATATAGAATTTAAATGCCTTGCCTAAGGGCATAATCGTAACGACTCCAGCGGGGCTCGAACACCGGGCCTTTCGCACATGAAGCGAACGTGCTTCCACTGCGCTATCACGACTTCCACTATTCCCTATTTGGAAAGCTAAGCCATGTTATGCGGGTCACAGACTTGTAGACCAGATCAAAACATTTCTATTTTAGGCATAAGGCGGTACCAGTATTTTGTATACTGTAAGGAATGTGCTGGTCTACAACCGGCCAAACTTAGGGTTCGATGTTCAGTTTGTGGGCAGGGAGCCATACTGTTAGACAAGGTAAGGACTATATCTCGAGAAACCAAGGTTCTGATGTTCAACCTGTATGAAGTGGACATTTTTATTAAAAGCAAGGTACATGTAAAGACTTCAGCCAGGTAGACAAAGAATTGCTATAAGAACGAGCCAGTGATTAACATGTCGGACTGCAGAGATGACGGGTTTGATCCTCTGTCCAACCATGATAATAGTGACGGTCTTTTTGAAATATATTTTAAGCCAAGGTCTCTAGTCCCGTGTATCGGTGTGTGCTGAATGTGGGTGTTGAACGTGTGTGCTGAATGTGTGTGTTAAATGTGGGTGTTGAACGTGTGTGCTGAATGTGTGTGTTGAATGTGTGTGCTGAACGTGGGTGTTGAATGTGTGTGCTGAACGTGTGTGTTGAATGTGGGTGCTGAACGTGTGTGCTGAACATGTGTGTTACATGTGGGTGTTGAACATGTGTGCTGAATGTGTGTGTTGAACGTGTGTGCTGAATGTGTGTGTTGAATGTGGGTGTTGAACATGTGTGTTGAATATGGGTGTTGAACATGGATGCTGAACATGGGTGCTGAATGTGTGTGTTGAACATGGGTGCTAATTGTGGGTGTTGAACATATGTGTTGAACATGTGTGCTGAACGTGTGTGCTCAATGTGAGTGCTCGGCGTGTGTGCTTGTCGAGTGTTGCAAGGAATCACGGAGCACACATATTGTGTTTTCTCGCTATAACATTCTTCCTTGCATTACTCGACCTTATGACTTTGTTACATATTTTGTTTGCGGATTCGGTAGTGGTACTGCATGTACGCAGGAATACAACTACAGATTCTTGATTCCAAGGACCAGAATAGATGGAACAGACTAATTCTGTATTTTAGGAGCCGTGTAACTGGGATGATGTTCTATTGCTGGGGAGACTGCACGGTCATTGCAATACATGTGATAAAACTACCACTGCTGTAAGTAGTATTATTAGATGTTCAGTTGCCAGGGAGACGGCACGGTCATTGCAATACATGTGATAAAACTACCACTGCTGTAAGTAATATTATTAGATGTTCAGTTGCCATGGCGACGGCACGGTCATTGTAATACATGTGATAAAACTACCACTGCTGTAAGTAGTATTATTAGATGTTCAGTTGCCATGGAGATGGCACGGTCATTGTACTACATGTGATAAAACTACCGCTGCTGTAAGTATTATTATTAGATGTTCAGTTGCCATGGAGATGGCACGGTCATTGCAATACATGTGATAAAACTACCACTGCTGTAAGTAGTATTACTAGATGTTCAGTTGCCATGGAGACGGCACGGTCATTGCAATACATGTGATAAAACTACCACTGCTGTAAGTAGTATTATTAGATGTTCAGTTGCCATGGAGATGGCACGGTCATTGCACTACATGTGATAAAACTACCACTGCTGTAAGTAATATTATTAGATGTTCAGTTGCCATGGAGATGGCATGGTCTACTACATGTGATAAAACTACCACTGCTGTAAGTAGTATTATTAGATGTTCAGTTGCCATGGAGATGGCATGGTCTACTACATGTGATAAAACTACCATTGCTGTAAGTAATATTATTAGATGTTCAGTTGCACATAATTAAGCTGCCATTTACCCTAGTAAGAGCATTGTCATAGATATGATAAGAAATACTTGTGTATGCCTCAGCATTAAATCACTCATTATTCTTAATGTAAGCAGAATATTTTCTGGTTGCAGCTATTGATGGTTCCATTTTATTGTTCCACAAACAATATTATGTGCTAATATGTGGGTATACAGGGCCTTCTCCCATATCACCCTAGAACCCTGGTATATGAGTCTCCATGGCACTTCGTAGTTCTGTCTGTTGATTTTCCTTTAGAAGCTTGTGCAATTTCAGTTGGATTTTTGTCAAAACTCTGTATTACATAGTTAAATATTATTTTTTTTAATTTTCATTGGCCTGGACTCTAACCCTTGCAGTTTTATGTGCGAATAGAATGGAACAATGTAAAGTGCAATCCATTTTAAACTAGTTACCAGACTAGAGGTAAAGTTTGATTTTTCAGGGTGTGCAGGGTTGAAAAATTGTTTCAAAAGCTATTCCCCAGTTTCCAGATTCCCAATATGTTACTTTATTATACATTTGGTTTAAACAGTATTTATTGCAAGATATAAATCACATATAACATACAACGACATACATAATGCAAAGGTTCAAGTAGGAAGCTAAAACTAGCTTTTATAAAAACTGTTTCCTTCAATTATATTATACATTTGACCTCTTAGTTTATAAAACATAATTTTCGCTCGATTGCAAAACAAGGTCTTACAACTTATATTAATCACTCTCGAGATCTCATTCCTGATGGAATCCATTGCCACGAGGGAGAGAGAAGAGGCAACGTGGAATTTAAATGCCTTGCTTAAGGACCCAATCGTAACGGCTCCAGCAGGGCTCGAACTCCGGACCTTTCGCACCTGAAGCGAATGCGCATCCACTGCGCTATCACGACTTCTACATTTGACCTCTATTAAGCAGCCACCTGTGCTATTCAGCCACTTACTGTAATTCCCTTAACTGGCTGCTTAATACAGGTGTTGCTGTATTAAGATTGCTACATTGATTGCTTCATTCATTGATTAATTGATTAGCCAAATTCAGGGCAGATTGAAAATAGTATACCATCCTGGTATAGTTGAACATGGTGCAAAGTTGTATGTGCGTATTTCACTCAAAACGGACGAATTCTTTCCATGGATGTGCCGATTTGATTAATTTCAAAATGCACAAGAAACTCCCGTACAGGATCCAGGCCCGTGACATGTTATAAACCCATTTCCAGCACCTTAATTTAATAGTAGTAAGTACATGTATACATAATGTAACCTCGGTAACCGCGTCATCGGTATTCTTGCACCTTTTTGGACAGTAAACAAAACAAGGTTTATTTTCTTATAATTAAATGGTCACAGAATTGTTCACTCGTCCTGCAGGACGAGCAAAAGCCAACAAGCACTCGTCCGCAAGCAATTGCCACTCACTACACTATGGCGAGCGGACGGGTGCAATGTTCCAACACCTGGTGTGTCCGGTTTAGAGCGGTTTTCACAGCTCGGTTGATTTATCAAAAATAACTCTTAAATGCTTAGAAAGAGGTAGAGAGAGATAAATTGGTCAAACAGACAGATCTGTAGTCCAGTGGTAGCACTGGTAATCCAGGGATCGCAGGTTCGATCCCCCGTCTGACCCTAATAAAATTAACAGTCTTTCAGATGGAACGTTAAACCGAGGTCTCGTGTCGGTGGTTTACACCGTGCACGTAAAAGAACCAGAGGAGACTCTGGAATGGGTCTCTGTCTGTATCATTGCACCAACAATCTAAAATGACTAATCTCTTCAGGAGTCGTCGCTCATATGGGCAACTGGTAGCAACGATAAATAAACGTAAAACACACAATAAATTGATGATAGCAAAGAATTGATTCACTTGAACTGGAAGTACATTGTAAATGTTCCCATACCTCATTGTTAATGTTTTGTTTTCAGCAATTTTTCTTTAAATGTTGCCGACATGACGGGCAGGAAGAGTCTGTACCACTAAAACATATCCGGCCAAACAACCACTGTGTAGAGTGTGTTATTTGTACATTAGAAAGGTAAATTAGTAACTTAGTCCAATCAGTCATTGTATAGTGTTACTTTTACGTTAGAAAGGAAAATTAGGATGTTAGCGCAGTGGTTAGCACGCTATCTTCTCACCAATGCAATCTGAGTTCGATTCTTGGACCGGGAAGTATGTGAGACGGTATGGTGGTCGCCAGATTGGACAAGTGGGTTTTCTCCGAGTACTTTGGTTTCCTCCCACACGAATGACCACATTACGCTCTCATCCGCACCAATGATTGTGATTAATATAATTGTTGTAAAATAACCAAGCAGCCACTGTGTGGAGTGTGTTGCTTGTACAGTAAAAACATATCCATCCAATCAGTCACTGTGTAGAATGTGGTACATGTAGCTTAGAAAGATAGTCACTGTGTAGAATGTGGTACATGTAGCTTAGAAAGATAGTCACTGTGTAGAATGTGGTACATGTAGCTTAGAAAGATAACAGTCACAGTGTAGAAGTAGAATGTGGTACATGTAGCTTAGAAAGATACAGTCACTGTGTAGAATGTGGTACATGTACCTTAGAAAGATAAAGTCACTGTGTAGAATGTGGTACATGTAGCTTAGAAAGATCAGTCACTGTGTAGAATGTGGTACATGTAGCTTAGAAAGATAAAGTCACTGTGTAGAATGTGGTACATGTAGCTTAGAAAGATAAAGTCACTGTGTAGAATGTGGTACATGTAGCTTAGAAAGATAAAGTCACTGTGTAGAATGTGGTACATGTAGCTTAGAAAGATAAAGTCACTGTGTAGAATGGGGTACATGTAGCTTAGAAAGATAAAGTCACTGTGTAGAATGTGGTACATGTAGCTTAGAAAGATAAAGTCACTGTGTAGAATGTGGTACATGTAGCTTAGAAAGATAAAGTCACTGTGTAGAATGTGGTACATGTAGCTTAGAAAGATAAAGTCACTGTGTAGAATGGGGTACATGTAGCTTAGAAAGATAAAGTCACTGTGTAGAATGTGGTACATGTAGCTTAGAAAGATAAAGTCACTGTGTAGAATGGGGTACATGTAGCTTAGAAAGATAAAGTCACTGTGTAGAATGTGGTACATGTAGCTTAGAAAGATAAAGTCACTGTGTAGAATGGGGGTACATGTAGCTTAGAAAGATAAAGTCACTGTGTAGAATGTGGTACATGTAGCTTAGAAAGATAAAGTCACTGTGTAGAATGTGGTACATGTAGCTTAGAAAGATAAAGTCACTGTGTAGAATGTGGTACATGTAGCTTAGAAAGATAAAGTCACTGTGTAGAATGTGGTACATGTAGCTTAGAAAGATAGTCACTGTGTAGAATGTGGTACATGTAGCTTAGAAAGATAAAGTCACTGTGTAGAATGTGGTACATGTAGCTTAGAAAGATAAAGTCACTGTGTAGAATGTGGTACATGTAGCTTAGAAAGATAAAGTCACTGTGTAGAATGGGGTACATGTAGCTTAGAAAGATAAAGTCACTGTGTAGAATGTGGTACATGTAGCTTAGAAAGATAAAGTCACTGTGTAGAATGGGGTACATGTAGCTTAGAAAGATAAAGTCACTGTGTAGAATGGGGTACATGTAGCTTAGAAAGATAAAGTCACTGTGTAGAATGGGGTACATGTAGCTTAGAAAGATAAAGTCACTGTGTAGAATGTGGTACATGTAGCTTAGAAAGATAAAGTCACTGTGTAGAATGGGGGTACATGTAGCTTAGAAAGATAAAGTCACTGTGTAGAATGTGGTACATGTAGCTTAGAAAGATAAAGTCACTGTGTAGAATGTGGTACATGTAGCTTAGAAAGATAAAGTCACTGTGTAGAATGTGGTACATGTAGCTTAGAAAGATAAAGTCACTGTGTAGAATGTGGTACATGTAGCTTAGAAAGATAAAGTCACTGTGTAGAATGTGGTACATGTAGCTTAGAAAGATAAAGTCACTGTGTAGAATGTGGTACATGTAGCTTAGAAAGATAAAGTCACTGTGTAGAATGTGGTACATGTAGCTTAGAAAGATAAAGTCACTGTGTATAATGTGGTACATGTAGCTTAGAAAGATAAAGTCACTGTGTAGAATGGGGTACATGTAGCTTAGAAAGATAACAGTCACTGTGTAGAATGGGGTACATGTAGCTTAGAAAGATAAAGTCACTGTGTAGAATGTGGTACATGTAGCTTAGAAAGATAAAGTCACTGTGTAGAATGGGGTACATGTAGCTTAGAAAGATAACAGTCACTGTTAGAGCGGTGTATTCAGTGTACAAACAAATATTCCTATCAGTATTTTAATTAATTCTGATATTTGATTATAAACAAATTTCACTGTTAGCCTGAAAAGACGACACTGGTTTGCTATTGGTGTGCACAGATTGTACACTACGTTTCTTAGTCCTATACCGGTGAAACTGGTTACGGACTATAGGATTGCCCTCAGCCGTCTGTGTATGTCAGTCCATCTCACTTTCGTATTTGGGCTGTGATTTTGACATACATATGGGATTTTTAAAATGACTTGGTACACATATTCGCCACATCAGAACGATGTCACGTGACATCTCCAACACCCGGTTCTCTATCACAAAAGGTCAAGGCCACATTTATTTAAGAGGTTAATGTCAAATATAGTGTCCGCTCAGCCTCTGTAACTATTCTGGATGAGAAGATTGTGCAATAATTTTGATACAAATGTTCACTATATTAAGATAATGTGTCGCATCCAAGACCCAGGTCCCTAGACCAAAGGTAGAGGTCACTCAGAGGTTAACTTTCAATTATTGATATATTGAAGTTGTCAACAGCATAATTGTGTCGATGTTCCAAATGTCATGGTCACACTTGGAGGTTCAAGGTCATATATTAGTCTATTTCGTGTCCAGCTTTTTCAGGAATTGTGAATCATCTTAAAATAACTACGCACAAATGTTTGCCACATCAAGTTGACATGTTGCATCAGGACCCTACTCCAAAGATCAATGTCACCTTTAGAGATTAAAGGTCAATTAGTGTTAGACTATGTTGTCTGCTCTGTAACGGTTAATGGTCAATTATCGATATATTGAAGTTGTCAATAGCATAATTTGACCATTCATTGTAGGATTTACTTTCAAATAATTTGGCACTAATCTTCACCCTGATGTGTTATTACCCCTTCCGGACCCCCCCCCCCCCACACACAATTATTTCAATTTGTATAATCCTAAATTTAGTGAAACATGATTTCTTATGGTGATAAGAACAGCCCGGAAAAAATGGCAGAATATCAATCACATTATGGGTAAACTCTTATATTTATATACCTGATCTTGGGTTTCAATCAACTATGCACCCATTTTTGTGTAAGTTCACATGATTTGCTTTCATACTTCCAGGTATGCACACACACTACTTTATTGCTGCTGCCCTGTGGGGGAGTTTGTACTGCATGGCAATACTTCATTCACTTGTTTTCACTAATACATGAACTATGATCCCTACCTTTCTTCAGAAAGTAAAAGAAAGGTCCCTTTAGCACAAAACATTCGGAGCTTTGAAGTGTTCCCTTTTACGTCCAGTGATTTCGTAGGCATGCTTTGTAAGGAGATTATTTGTTTCAGCTCCCCTGTGATTGTTTACCCGTGCACAGATAAACATGTGATATGCATAGAATGCTTTATATCCTACGCTCGCATTTCATTGGATCAGAAGTCATTTGTGGAAGATCCCAACATCGGATATTCATTGTCTTGTCCAGGTAAAAGCAGATTCTAATGAAAATATAAAATTCTAATTAGATCCGTTATCAAGTAATTGGTATGTATTCGCTTGTACAGCAAATTTTGTTTCATGAGATGAATATTTTCGCTATATTCGCAAGAGCCTCTGATCGTGAATATAAAAATCGCTAAAATATCTCAGTTCTTGTCTAAAGCTTATTTTGGCATTTTCAAATGTAACAAAAACGATGTCTCACTTCATACAGATTCAAACATTTCTCTCTATAGGTTAGTTGTATAACAATAAAATGTGTCCCCAACATGCATGCTATAACTGTTTGCTATAACTGTTAAATAGCGGTAATCAAACTGTTTGCTCGATATAACTCGCTCAATGTCTATTATCCTTTGAAACACAATGTTGTCACAACGCTCTGCACATTCCATAGTCACCTGCGTCTATCAATTTTGTTTATTGTAATTGTGATTTGACTGTCATGTTATAATTATGTCTTATGCAAATAACTAGTAAATATGAATAGAGAAGAATTAATAAAAATGTAAAAATCTTTGAAACTTACATGTAAAACCCTTACATAGATTCATCCTTTTATTGGTTTTTAATAAACGAAAATTGAATTTATTTATAGTAGTGATTACCTGCCAACAACATGATCAGATAAATAATGTATATCGATAATATAATAACTTTTAAAATGCGAAAGTAATAATTTGAGATTACAAATTAGTGAAAATTGAAATCGCGAAAACACATTTTGCAATGGAATCATTGAGATTATTTGGTTCTTCAAAACAGTATTTAAGTCAACAATTCTTTACATTTTAGAAAGTTGCTCAGAGATATGGCCAGTGAGTTCATGCTTCTTGTCATCACCAACATGTATTCTGGGAGTTACATCTTGCCATCACCACATGCATTCTGGGAGTTACATCTTGCCATCACCACATGCATTCTGGGAGTTACATCTTGCCATCACCACATGCATTCTGGGAGTTACATCTTGCCATCACCACATGCATTCTGGGAGTTACATCTTGCCATCACCACATGCATTCTGGGAGATACATCTTGCCATCACCACATGCATTCTGGGAGTTACATCTTGCCATCACCACATGCATTCTGGGAGTTACATCTTGCCATCACCACATGCATTCTGGGAGATACATCTTGCCATCACCACATGCATTCTGGGAGTTACATCTTGCCATCACCACATGCATTCTGGGAGTTACATCTTGCCATCACCACATGCATTCTGGGAGTTACATCTTGCCATCACCACATGCATTCTGGGAGATACATCTTGCCATCACCACATGTATTCTGGGAGTTACATCTTGCCATCACCACATGCATTCTGGGAGTTACATCTTGCCATCACCACATGCATTCTGGGAGTTACATCTTGCCATCACCACATGTATTCTGGGAGTTACATCTTGCCATCACCACATGCATTCTGGGAGTTACATCTTGCCATCACCACATGCATTCTGGGAGTTACATCTTGCCATCACCACATGCATTCTGGGAGTTACATCTTGCCATCACCACATGTATTCTGGGAGTTACATCTTGCCATCACCACATGCATTCTGGGAGTTACATCTTGCCATCACCACATGCATTCTGGGAGTTACATCTTGCCATCACCACATGTATTCTGGGAGTTACATCTTGCCATCACCACATGTATTCTGGGAGTTACATCTTGCCATCACCACATGCATTCTGGGAGTTACATCTTGCCATCACCACATGCATTCTGGGAGATACATCTAGCCATCACCACATGCATTCTGGGAGTTACATCTTGTCACCACCACATGTATTCTGGAAGTTACATCTTGCCATCACCACATGCATTCTGGGAGTTACATCTTGCCACCACCACATGCATTCTGGGAGTTACATCTTGCCACCACCACATGCATTCTGGGAGATACATCTTGCCACCACCACATGCATTCTGGGAGATACATCTTGCCATCACCACATGCATTCTGGGAGTTACATCTTGCCATCGCCACATGCATTCTGGGAGATACATCTTGCCATCACCACATGCATTCTGGGAGTTACATCTTGCCATCACCACATGCATTCTGGGAGTTACATCTTGTCACCACCACCACATGCATTCTGGGAGTTACATCTTGCCATCACCACATGCATTCTGGGAGTTACATCTTGCCACCACCACATGCATTCTGGGAGTTACATCTTGCCACCACCACATGCATTCTGGGAGATACATCTAGCCATCACCACATGCATTCTGGGAGTTACATCTTGTCACCACCACCACATGCATTCTGGGAAATACATCTTGCCATCACCACATGCATTCTGGGAGTTACATCTTGC
The DNA here is from genome assembly GCA_014843695.1 of Archivesica marissinica. Classification (NCBI taxonomy): domain Eukaryota; kingdom Metazoa; phylum Mollusca; class Bivalvia; order Venerida; family Vesicomyidae; genus Archivesica; species Archivesica marissinica. The sequence continues at coordinate 75,222,239 of CM026387.1, read as the reverse complement.
CATCACCACATGCATTCTGGGAGTTACATATTGCCATCACCACATGCATTCTGGGAGTTACATCTTGCCATCACCACATGCATTCTGGGAGTTACATCTTGTCACCACCACCACATGCATTCTGGGAGTTACATCTTGCCATTACCACATGCATTCTGGGAGTTAGAGTATTGTACCTAGTAAACAATGGAAATTAGTAATGAATAGGTTGTATGTGCTCTAATTGTTCCGATTTTGTCGACGATATTCATTAATAAATTACATTTACCATTGTTTTGTATTACTGTATCTTTGTCTAGTTCATTAATACACTGAAATGGTCCAGAATTCTTTAATTTGTTGTGCATGATTATTGTTGTTGTTTTCAGTGGGTTGTGAGGAGTCCTTGATTCACGAAACACATCACTTCAAACTACTGGGCAATGAACAGGTATGGAAACACATCACTTCAAACTACTGGGCAATGAACAGGTATGGAAACACATCACTTCAAACTATTGGGCAATGAACAGGTATGGAAACACATCACTTCAAACTACTGGGCAATGAACAGGTATGGAAACACATCACTTCAAACTACTGGGCAATGAACAGGTATGGAAACACATCACTTCAAACTACTGGACAATGAACAGGTATGGAAACACATCACTTTAAACTACTGGACAATGAACAGGTATGGAAACACATCACTTCAAACTACTGGGCAATGAACAGGTATGGAAACACATCACTTCAAACTACTGGACAATGAACAGGTATGGAAACACATCACTTCAAACTACTGGACAATGAACAGGTATGGAAACACATCACTTCAAACTACTGGGCAATGGTCAGGTATGGAAATACATCACTTTAAACTACTGGACAATGAACAGGTATGGAAACACATCACTTCAAACTACTGGGCAATGAACAGGTATGGAAACACATCACTTCAAACTACTGGACAATGATCAGGTATAGAAACACATCACTTTAAACTACTGGACAATGAACAGGTATGGAAACACATCACTTTAAACTACTGGGCAATGAACAGGTATGGAAACACATCACTTCAAACTACTGGGCAATGGTCAGGTATGGAAACACATCACTGCAAACTAATGGGCAATGAACAGGTATGGAAACACATCACTTCAAACTACTGGGCAATGGTCAGGTATGGAAACACATCACTTCAAACTACTGGACAATGAACAGGTATGGAAACACATCACTTCAAACTACTGGGCAATGAACAGGTATGGAAACACATCACTTCAAACTACTGGACAATGAACAGGTATGGAAACACATCACTTCAAACTACTGGACAATGAACAGGTATGGAAACACATCACTTCAAACTACTGGGCAATGGTCAGGTATGGAAACACATCACTTCAAACTACTGGACAATGAACAGGTATGGAAACACATCACTTCAAACTACTGGGCAATGAACAGGTATGGAAACACATCACTTCAAACTACTGGACAATGAACAGGTATGGAAACACATCACTTCAAACTACTGGACAATGAATAGGTATGGAAACACATCACTTCAAACTACTGGGCAATGGTCAGGTATGGAAACACATCACTTTAAACTACTGGACAATGAACAGGTATGGAAACACATCACTTCAAACTACTGGGCAATGAACAGGTATGGAAACACATCACTTCAAACTACTGGACAATGATCAGGTATAGAAACACATCACTTTAAACTACTGGACAATGAACAGGTATGGAAACACATCACTTTAAACTACTGGGCAATGAACAGGTATGGAAACACATCACTTCAAACTACTGGGCAATGGTCAGGTATAGAAACACATCACTTCAAACTACTGGGCAATGAACAGGTATGGAAACACATCACTTCAAACTACTGGACAATGAACAGGTATGGAAACACATCACTTCAAACTACTGGGCAATGGTCAAGTATGGAAACACATCACTTTAAACTACTGGGCAATGAACAGGTATGGAAACACATCACTTCAAACTACTGGGCAATGAACAGGTATGGAAACACATCACTTCAAACTACTGGGCAATGAACAGGTATGGAAACACATCACTTCAAACTACTGGGCAATGGTCAGGTATGGAAACACATCACTGCAAACTAATGGGCAATGAACAGGTATGGAAACACACCACTTCAAACTACTGGGCAATGGTCAGGTATGGAAACACATCACTTCAAACTACTGGGCAATGGTCAGGTATGGAAACACATCACTTCAAACTACTGGGCAATGAACAGGTATGGAAACACACCACTTCAAACTACTGGACAATGAACAGGTATGGAAACACATCACTTCAAACTACTGGACAATGAACAGGTATGGAAACACATCACTTCAAACTACTGAGCAATGATCAGGTATAGAAACACATCACTTCAAACTACTGGACAATGAACAGGTATGGAAACACATCACTTCAAACTACTGGACAATGAACAGGTATGGAAACACATCACTTCAAACTACTGGACAATGAACAGGTATGGAAACACATCACTTTAAACTACTGGACAATGAACAGGTATGGAAACACATCACTTTAAACTACTGGACAATGAACAGGTATGGAAACACATCACTTCAAACTACTGGGCAATGGTCAGGTATGGAAACACATCACTTTAAACTACTGGACAATGAACAGGTATGGAAACACATCACTTCAAACTACTGGGCAATGAACAGGTATGGAAACACATCACTTCAAACTACTGGACAATGAACAGGTATGGAAACACATCACTTCAAACTACTGGGCAATGGTCAGGTATGGAAACACATCACTTTAAACTACTGGACAATGAACAGGTATGGAAACACATCACTTTAAACTACTGGACAATGAACAGGTATGGAAACACATCACTTCAAACTACTGGACAATGAACAGGTATGGAAACACATCACTTCAAACTACTGGACAATGAACAGGTATGTAAACACATCACTTCAAACTACTGGGCAATGAACAGGTATGAAAACACATCACTGCAAACTACTGGACAATGATCAGGTATAGAAACACATCACTTTAAACTACTGGACAATGAACAGGTATGGAAACACATCACTTCAAACTACTGGACAATGAACAGGTATGGAAACACATCACTTCAAACTACTGGGCAATGAACAGGTATGGAAACACATCACCTCAAACTACTGGACAATGAACAGGTATGGAAACACATCACTTCAAACTACTGGGCAATGATTCGGTATGGATACAAAACACTTGAAACTACTGGGCAATGATCCGGTATGATACCAGTGTTGATTCTATGTATTCATTGAGTTATGTATGTGCTCCTAGCAACTCCCCATTCACCGTATTCATTGAGTTCTATAAGATTTCTGCAATATCCAAGCTATTCATACAATTGTATGTATGTATTGCAGTACGAACGTTACAAGGATTTTGGTGCCGAGGAATGTTTATTACAGTCTGGAGGAATACTGTGTCCGAATACGGGCTGTGGTGAGGGTATTGTAATAGAAGACAATGCGAGACACGTACAGTGTAGGACTTGTCGGGTAAGGGCAGCTGTACACGACATACGTAAGCACTTGTTCCTGTGATCTGTCGCATATTGCGTGTAAAGCTGATGGGTAATAAATGAGAGACATCGGTCAGTTACTGCCCCTGAATACTCCATAAAAGTAGATAGGACCTATTAAGTGTTTCCCTCTGTTTTTACCGTTGTTTCCTTTGCACAACATGCTAGCAATGTTATCCCACTATCGCTTCTACTGATTATTAAATTACTATATCTCGACAGATCTCTAACAGTATATGCAATGGGTTCTTATTTGTAAAATAATGTTATCACTTAATGAACGCGTTTTTGATAAAATCACATTTATCATATCGCAACATCTGGTTAGGGCACAACAGTAAAAACAAAGGATCTATTCACATATTGTAATAAATCAGGCTTTATCTGGCAAGGGAGGTAATAGAAAATTACTGATGTCTTTCATTGAACTTGCTTATAAGGCGGTGTCAGAAGCTGTAAGCTTAGATATTGTCAGGTTTGGATGCATCTATATTTACAGTCGTGTGTGAAGACTTGAGTGAGATCACATTAGTGTGGTCCAGTGGTAGAGCGTCGGATTTGTTATTGATCGGTCCCGGGTTCGATACTCAGTCAGGCCACATATGTAGTGTCATTGAGCAATGCACCTCACATACATTGTTTAGTACTGGTTAACCACTTAGGTTGGCTAAGCTTGCACAGGAAGAAAACATGTCTACGTCCCTGCAAGGGGTTTGACAATAATGGAACATACATACATTAGAAAGACACAGTAAGATTGTTGAAACCGTGTCTGTTTACAGGCCTTTGATTCAGAGATCTTAGTGGACCTTCTACAATGTGTATAAGATTGTATGTCACGGGAAATGTAACTTTTCAGTTCGAGTTTTGCCGGCAGTGTAGACAGGAAGTACATAACGGTTCCTGTCAACTGGATGGTTCCTCGGCTGAAGTGAATACAGTAGTAGTTTGTTACATTAACTTACAATTATTCACCAGTCTTGTATTAATGTTCTGTGGTCTCCGTGGCTGAGTGGTTACAGTCGCTAACTTCAAATCACTTTACCTTCACCACTGTAGGTTTGAATCCCACTGGGATGTCAAATTATTTCAAGATAGGAAGCAGAAGGTTGATGGTTCTACCTGGGTCAAATACTGCTCGGAGAGGAACTCGTAGTCTTCCTCCACCAATAATTGCTGGAGATTCACCATATGACCTATTTGTTTTGCTGATTGTGCGACTAAGAAACAAAAAGAAACAAATGTATTAATGTTCTATGTACACTGCAGATATATGTCGTCTCTGGTCATCATTCCGTAGGAAATTGTTATTGTTTTCTCCACTGAGACATATTTCCAGACTGGTTACAGTAATATGCATTTTAGTTTCTGTCTTAGGAGAGTGTGTGTTTTACGTTTATTTATCATCGCTACCGGTTGCCCATATGAGCGACGCCTCCTGAAGAGATTAGTAATTTTAGATTTTTGGAGGATAGTGAAATGATACAGACAGAGACCCATTCCATAGTCTTCTCTGGTTCTTTTACGTGCAAGGTGTAAAGCACCGACACAAGACCTCGGTTTAACGACCCATCTGAAAGATGTTATATTTATTAGGGTCAGACGGAGGATCGAACCTGCGATCCCTGGATTACCAGTCCAGCGTGCTACCACTGTACTACAGCTCCATCTATCTTAGGAGAGAATAGAACGTGCACATTTATAGCTGTGGTGTTCATCTGGTGCCAAGAGAAGAATGATTGTTTTTAATAAAACCTGTTTAATAATCTTGAAATAGATGTCGTAGACCAACCAGTAAAGTGTTACGTATGTGTATTCAGGCATTGCACGTAGACTCGGAAAGGGCTTTGAGGGCAAGATGGGATGCTCGATCCATGGAAACAATTCAGGAAACAACGAAGCCGTGTCCACATTGTGCAGTAAAGACTGAAAGAAGTGGTAGGGTTCTGGACATAATCACCTTCCTTCAAGTCATTGTCCCTTCAGTTCTATCTCCTTCATGTATGTTTAGTGTTAATGTCTGGCCCACATGCATTGCAACCTAATTTTTGATGTACATATACAAGTATAATTCATTGAAGTGAATTTAACCCTGATATATCCTAGTGTTTTTTCTAGAGTGGAATGACAGGGCGCTATACCCTACCCCTTTTTAGACCCGCCCTTTTTTTTGTTCAAATTTGTTTAAACATTTTTGTTATATTTATGATCAAGCATAATTTGCTGCCAATCACCGCAAGATAGCAACATTTTCTAGAGGGTTAACCCCCATATACATACCCTTACCCCCTTCACGACCCAAAATGCACCCTGGATCGTTTCTGACCCACCTTGCCCTTTTTTACACTTCCAAATTCCTGTCTAACAATCTGATGGTAAATCGGAGCCTCTCATATGATGAGTTGCAGTGGTGAGTGTTGTCCTAGAATGCTTCAATGAATTGTGGATCAAATACAGTCATATCTGTGTTAGTTGTCACCTCCATTAAGCAACCAACCTGTATTATATATACAGTCAAACCTGTGTTAGTGGTCACCTCCATTAAGCAACCAACCTGTATTATATATACAGTCAAACCTGTGTTAGTGGTCACCTCCATTAAGCAACCAACCTGTATTATATATAGTCAAACCTGTGTTAGTGGTCACCTCCATTAAGCAACCAACCTGTATTATATATACAGTCAAACCTGTGTTAGTGGTCACCTCCATTAAGCAACCAACCTGTATTAAGCAGCCAGTTTTCATATTCCCAATATGTTGTTTTATTATACATTTGCCCTCTATTAAGCAGCCACCTGGGCTAAACAGCCACTTTCTGTGATTCCCTTGGCTGGCTGCTTAAGACAGGTTTGACTGTAGTTCATATTCGAAGATAACAATGTAAATACAATGAATCCTGTCCTAAGTAGCCAACCAATGGAATTACAGAACATGGCTGCTTAGCACAGGTGGCTGCTTAATACTTAATAAAGGTCAAATGTATAATAAAACAACACATTTGGAATATTGAAACTGGCTGCTTAATTGAGGTGACCACTAACACATGTTTGACTGTATTTCGTCCGCCTCCGTGGTTAAGGTCGCTGACTTGTATACCACTGTAACCTATCATCACTGATGGTCACGGGTTCGAGCCCCGCTCAGACCGTGTCTCATTTATATGAAAAAGTTGGCAGTTTCTTACGGAGGTTGGTGCACCCAAGTACTGGTTAACCGCTGGAGCCTGCCCAGGAAAGGTGTTGTTAGGTAAACTGCCCACCGGCGATATAGCCCGAAATGGTGCTGATGCAGGCGTACAACCCGAAATATAAATATAACATAAATTGACTGTATTTCAAGCTTATGTCTTCTGCCAATTGCGGAGATCTAGCTGAAGCCGTGAATGACGTTTGTTTCTTTGTTCCAGGGGGATGTATGCACATGAAGTGTAGTAGATGCTCGAAGGATTGGTGCTGGCTGTGCGAGAAAGAATGGTCTCGTAGTTGCCAGGGGGAACACTGGTTCGGGTAATGCATGGAGATTGCTGTAATTCTTTGAAAAATTCCAAAAGATGGATGACTTTATATCGGAATTTATTTAAATGCAACATTATACGTGCACTTCTGTGGAGCAGAAACATGGGCAGTTTCTGTTGAATTAGAAGCAACATTATACGTGCACTTCTGTGGAGCAGACACATGGGCAGTTCCTGTTGAATTAGAAGCAACATTATACGTGCACTTCTGTGGAGCAGACACATGGGCAGTTCCTGTTGAATTAGAAGCAACATTATACGTGCACTTCTGTGGAGCAGACACATGGGCAGTTCCTGTTGAATTAGATGCAACATTATACAGGCACTTCTGTGGAGCAGAAACATGGGCAGTTCCTGTTGAATTAGATGCAACATTATACAGGCACTTCTGTGGAGCAGACACATGGGCAGTTCCTGTTGAATTAGATGCAACATTATACGTGTACTTCTGTGGAGCAGACACATGGGCAGTTCCTGTTGAATTAGATGCAACATTATACGTGCACTTCTGTGGAGCAGACACATGGGCAGTTCCTGTTGAATTAGATGCAACATTATACGTGCACCTCTGTGGAGCAGACACATGGGCAGTTCCTGTTGAATTAGATGCAACATTATACAGGCACTTGTGTGGGGCAGTTCCTGTTGAATTAGATGCAACATTATGCAGGCACTTCTGTGGAGCAGTTCCTGTTGAATTAGATGCAACATTATGCAGGCACCTCTGTGGAGCAGACACATGGGCAGTTCCTGTTGAATTAGATACAACATTATACGTGCACCTCTGTGGAGCAGACACATGGGCAGTTCCTGTTGAATTAGATACAACATTATACAGGCACTTCTGTGGAGCAGTTCCTGTTGAATTAGATGCAACATTATACGTGCACCTCTGTGGTAATGACTTGTGATATATGGTTTACTGTTTTGCCACTCCGGATATTTATGAATATGTGAGGTGGAATTTTCAAGCGAGAGATCATCAGTGCGCTTGTTTCCTATGTGGTCGGCGAGACATGAAACAGGTCACTCAGACATAATTAAGAAAAAATGAAGTTGATATATCAGGTCTTAAAACAATGTCTCAAAAATAATCTTGAACATTGCAACTCGATATGTTACCAATTGAGAAAGTAAAATCTGTAATTTTGGTCGCTTATGACGTCAGTAATTTATAATTCACAACTGATTATATCATGATTTGGCCAAATATCATGCCATTTTTTTTTTCTAACAAAGTGATGAGCTTGGAAATGGCATAGCTTTAACTAATAATCTCTTGAATCTATACATTAATAATGTCTGAGTACCCATTTTCGCATGGCTAAGGAAAAAGATTTTATATAAGCTAATTTTAGCTTCCTACTTGATCCTTTACATTATGTATTATGTATGTCGTTGTATGTTATATGTGATTTATGTCTTGCAATAAATACTGTTTAAACCAAAGTAATTTATCGTTAATAGAGCTTCATTGATTATCCATACATAGATACAAACACAAATCTATTTGCTATCATGTTCTTGTTCAAATAGATTTCAGATGGGACTTTAAACCGAGGTCTCGTGTCGGTGCTGTACACCGTGCACGTAAAAGAACCAGAGGAGATTCTGGAATGGGTCTCTCTCAAACAAATAGATTGTCACAAATTCCCATAAGGTTGCCATCATATAAAAATTGTATTTGTTACAAAACCAGTATTACTCTTAAGACTGTATGTTTTGCTTTAAGTTGGCTAGGATCATCTTTGTTTCATGCAGCTTTCTCCATAGCTGCAGGTGATTAGACATATTGGACATAATCTCCCCCAGACATGTCCCCCCATGTATTTTGACATGGGTGGACATAATCTCCCCCCCCCATGTATTTTGACATGGGTGGACATAATGTACCCCCATGTATTTTGACACGGGTGGACATAATCCCATATAAAATTCCAGGTATGACATAGTCCCCCAATTTAGATTAAAGGTAGGTCCTTAACCCCTGTGGAAATCATGATAGTGCAGTGGTAGAGCTTTCGTTTCATGTGTGAAAAGGCTCGGAGTTCGAGCCCCGCTGGAGCCGTTGCGATTGTGCCCTTAGGCAAGGCATTTATATTCCATGTTGCCTCTTCTCTCTCTCGTGACGATGGATTCCATCAGGAATGAGGTCTCGAGAGTGATTAATATAAGTTGTAAGAACTTGTTTCGCAATAGAGCTAAAAAAAATTGTAGAAACTAACCGTAGACAGGGTGGATTTTACCCTGTGTTTAAAAAACATGCGGGGGGATTACATTGTGTGTCCGTATCCCGATTAGAGGTACATTGAGATGTTTATCAGGTCTGTTGATAATTTAACATGTGACGTTATCATCAGAAGTTAAACAATCTGTTATCATCATGATAGATAACAACACTTTCCATTTAAATCTGATGTCATTATTATCATGCTTGGTGTATGTATATTGTCACATACTGATGTTTGTTTGTCAGGAAGTTATACCATATACAGATGTAATGAAAAATAGAATTAAACGTGGATATTTATGGTTTAGCATTCGACAACATGCACGAGTTTTTGAAACATTAAACGTGGATATTTATGGTTTAGCATCTGACAACATCCATTAGTTTTTGAAACCTTAAACGTGGATATTTATGGTTTAGCATTCGATAACATGCACTAGTTTTTGAAACATTAAACGTGGATATTTATGGTTTAGCATCCGACAACATGCACTTTTGTTTTGAAACATTAAACGTGGATATTTATGGCTTAGCATCCGACAACATGCACTAGTTTGTGAAATATTAAACGTGGATATTTATGGTTTAGCATTCGACAACATGCACTAGTTTTTGAAACATTAAACATGGATATTTATGGTTTAGCATTCGATAACATGCACTAGTTTTTGAAACATTAAACGTGGATATTTATGGTTTAGCATTCGATAACATGCACTAGTTTTTGAAACATTAAACGTGGATATTTATGGTTTAGCATTCAATAACATGCACTAGTTTTTGAAACATTAAACGAGGATATTTATGGTTTAGCATCCGACAACATGCACTAGTTTTTGAAACATTAAACGTGGATATTTATGGTTTAGCATTCGACAACATGCACTAGTTTTTGAAACATTAAACATCGATATTTATGGTTTAGCATTCGACAACATGCACTAGTTTCTGAAACATTAAACGTGGATATTTATGGTTTAGCATTCGACAACATGCACTAGTTTTTGAAACATTAAACGTGGATATTTATGGTTTAGCATCCGACAACATGCACTAGTTTTTGACACATTAAACATGGATATTTATGGTTTAGCATTCGATAACATCCATTAATTTTTGAAACAATAAACGTGGATTTTTATGGTTTAGCATCCGACAACATCCATTAGTTTTTGAAACCTTAAACGTGGATATTTATGGTTTAGCATCCGACAACATGCACTAGTTTTTGAAATATTAAACGTGGAATTTTATGGTTTAGCATCTGACAACATCCATATTGTCACATACTGATGTTTGTTTGTCAGGAAGTTATACCATATACAGATGTAATGAAAAATAGAATTAAACGTGGATATTTATGGTTTAGCATTCGACAACATGCACAAGTTTTTGAAACCTTAAACGTGGATATTTATGGTTTAGCATTCGACAACATGCACTAGTTTTTGAAACATTAAACGTGGATATTTATGGTTTAGCATTCGATAACATGCACTAGTTTTTGAAACATTAAACATGGATATTTATGGTTTAGCATTCGATAACATGTACTAGTTTTTGAAACATTAAACACAAATATTTATAGTTTTACATTTGAGACTTGTGCTAGTATTGGAAACCTCGAACACGGACATTTATGGTTTAGCATGTGACGACACGCTAGTTTCGTAATGACAGAAGCATGCGAGTATACATCACTGTTAGATCACACAAGACAGGATGAGCAAGTTTATGAAAACGCAGGATATGGTATGTACGAATGTTTCCAAATCCTAACATTCTTGTTACAACCATTCTCAAGTATTTTAAAAAAAGTAGTTAATTATGTACATTTGTAGGGAAGCCTTTATTACAGCTATTTCTCATGAACTAATGGGAAGGTTTCCAATATGGACAGAAGCATTCTTACAACCTCTTAGCAATTTGTTCAAGCCAGCCATCAATGTGGTCACAGACGAGATCAGTAGGAGTTACATGAAATAACTTGGCATAAGACTAACCACAATGTTGAGATGTTGTGTAGAATGCATTTTATGACGTATGTCAGTTCAATGTCATCAGAATCGGACGGAATATAATAGTTGTTCACAAATATTTACCACGGTTCCAGATATATTTTTTTTCTTAATATGGCGGACGTTGATTGGTCAGATTTATTTAGTTGGTTCTTCTTCAATGCACAGCTGGAGCTAAACAAGACTGGTCAGAAAACGAAACTCGTCATAAAACTGTATACGTGGAAGTCGCGAGCTAAAATCAAGTTGTATCACTAAATAAAGCTGTAGAACGTCTCTTCAATGGCACTGTCAATACATACTTACATTACTGTGCTTCATTGGCAATTTAATGTTGTAAATCCATAACAAACCAAACACTTCATATACTCTCACAAGTACACCAAATGTGAGATGGTATTGTTGTCGCCAGATCGGACAGGTGGGTTTTCTCGGGGTACTCTGGTTTCCTCCCACACAAATGACCACATTTACGCTTTCATCCGCGCCAACGAGAGTTGTTAAAACTTGCTTCGCAATCGTTGTAAAATAAATAAAGTTTAAACTTTTAAGTACACCAAGTAATGTATGTGTTGTTGTACTGTTAGGTAGCCACCGAGACTCCACATCGACACTGGCAACGAAGGCAGACCATAGTGTAACACTGGACGAGCTCCTGTATAGAATACAATATGCTTTCCTAAACAAAAGGTAGGTTAGAATAACCACACAAGTTACAATACCAGCCATCATTTAACACTGGACCAGCTCCTGTATAGAATACAATATGCTTTCCTAAACAAAGGGTAGGTTAGTACAACCACACAAGTTACAATACCAGCCATCATTTAACACTGGACCAGCTCCTGTATAGAATACAATATGCTTTCCTAAACAAAGGGTTAGTTGGAATAGCAACACAAGTGCATAATATCGACTAGTTTAAACATTATTTATTTCAGTATTTTACAAATACATAATAGAATTGACATACATTTAAATTAACAGCAATAGACTGTAATGTTCTTCAAGTTTAAACACTTGGCAAGCTTAGGTACGAATACTGTATGTCTACCTGGACAAATGGTTAGTGCACAACTTGTTAATACTAGCTTCAGCAGTACACCATACCAATACTAGCTTCAGCAGTACACCATACCAATACTAGCTTCAGCAGTACACCATACCAATACTAGCTTCAGCAGTACACCATACCAATACTAGCTTCAGCAGTACACCATACCAATACTAGCTTCAGCAGTACACCATACCAATACTAGCTTCAGCAGTACACCATACCAATACTAGCTTCAGCAGTACACCATACCAATACTAGCTTCAGCAGTACACCATACCAATACTAGCTTCAGCAGTACACCATACCAATACTAGCTTCAGCAGTACACCATACCAATACTAGCTTCAGCAGTACACCATACCAATACTAGCTTCAGCAGTACACCATACCAATACTAGCTTCAGCAGTACACCATACCAATACTAGCTTCAGCAGTACACCATACCAATACTAGCTTCAGCAGTACACCATACCAATACTAGCTTCAGCAGTACACCATACCAATACTATCTTCAGCAGTACACCATACCAATACTAGCTTCAGTAGTACACCATACCAATACTAGCTTCAGCAGTACACCATACCAATACTAGCTTCAGTAGTACACCATACCAATACTGGCTTCAGCAGTACACCATACCAATACTAGCTTCAGCAGTACACCATACCAATACTAGCTTCAGCAGTACACCATACCAATACTAGCTTCAGCAGTACACCATACCAATACTAGCTTCAGCAGTACACCATACCAATACTATCTTCAGCAGTACACCATACCAATACTATCTTCAGCAGTACACCATACCAATACTAGCTTCAGCAGTACACCATACCAATACTATCTTTAGCAGTACACCATACCAATACTATCTTCAGCAGTACACCATACCAATACTAGCTTCAGCAGTACACCATACCAATACTATCTTCAGCAGTACACCATACCAATACTATCTTCAGCAGTACACCATACCAATACTGGCTTCAGCAGTACACAATACTGGCTTCAGCAGTACACAATACTGGCTTCAGCAGTACACCATACCAATACTAGCTTCAGCAGTACACCATACCAATACTAGCTTCAGCAGTATACCATACCAATACTAGCTTCAGCAGTACACCATACCAATACTAGCTTCAGCAGTACACCATACCAATACTGGCTTCAGCAGTGCACCATACCAATACTGGCTTCAGCAGTACACCATACCAATACTATCTTCAGCAGTACACCATACCAATACTATCTTCAGCAGTACACCATACCAATACTATCTTCAGCAGTACACCATACCAATACTGGCTTCAGCAGTACACCATACCAATACTATCTTCAGCAGTACACCATACCAATACTATCTTCAGCAGTACACATACCAATACTAGCTTCAGCAGTACACCATACCAATACTATCTTCAGCAGTACACCATACCAATACATTTTATTCAAGAAAGGGTAAAAACATGCAAACTCATTTTAATTCTATAGCAGATTGGAATTCAAAGTGCCAAACCCTGTACATGTATACTAACCAAACATGAAATCATACTCTACTCATAGTTCATGTTAGAATTGAATATTTATAATAATTTGCATATTGCAGATATGACGTAGAAGCAGACGTTGGTCATGTAATAGAGCAATGTGACCAGTCTGATGTACATAGACTGCTTCAGTGTCTCAATTCCTCACCACTACCCATCCAACAGAAGCTTAATATTTCAAGGTAATTGACTATATACCAGTCTGACGTACATAGACTGCTTCAGTGTCTCAATTCATCACCACTACCCATCCAACAGAAGCTTAATATTTCAAGGTACATTGACTATATACCATCTGACACATGTACTATAAAATAATTGTGTGAAATGTTAAGATTGCATTAAATTGTGAAAGAGAATCATAACTGTGTATGACTCGTGTGCATACACAATTGATATGTAACTGGTTAGCACATAGGACTGCAAATCCAAGTACAGCAGGTTTGATCCTCTGTTTGACCCTAATGATATTAACACAGTCTGTTAGATGAGACTATTAACCGAGGTCTCGTGTATTGGTACTATACACTGTGCACTATACACTGTGCTTCTGGAATTGGAGCATCTGCTATATCTTGCATTATCTTTCAAAACATAAAATGACTAACATATATCTGGAGGCGTTGTCACGACTACCCAGAGAGTGAAGATAAATAAACCCATGCAGACATGTTTTGCAAACAAGTGCACCTCTTGGTTACAGGCTCCTGCATAAAGAGGGCAATCTGAAGATGAAGTATAGACGAGGGATCAAGCAAACAGTACACAGGGTAAATCAACCTCTTATATATAGTCAAACCTGCATTACCAGACCACCAAGGGAACAACCAAACAGTACACAGGGTAAATCAACCTCTTATATATAGTCAAACCTGCATTACCAGACCACCAAGGGAACAACCAAACAGTACACAGGGTAAATCAACCTCTTATATACAGTCAAACATGCATTACCAGACCACCAAGGGAACAACCAAACAGTACACAGGGTAAATCAACCTCTTATATATACAGTCAAACCTGCATTACCAGACCACCAAGGGAACAGGCAAACAGTACACAGGGTAAATCAACCTCTTATATATACAGTCAAACCTGCCTTACCAGACCACCAAGGGAACAGGCAAACAGTACACAGGGTAAATCAACCTCTTATATATACAGTCAAACTTGCATTACCAGACCACCAAGGGAACAACCAAACAGTACACAGGGTAAATCAACCTCTTATATATACAGTCAAACCTGCATTACCAGACCACCAAGGGAACAACCAAACAGTACACAGGGTAAATCAACCTCTTATATATACAGTCAAACATGCATTACCAGACCACAAAGGGAACAACCAAACAGTACACAGGGTAAATCAACCTCTTATATACAGTCAAACTTGCATTACCAGACCACCAAGGGAACAACCAAACAGTACACAGGGTAAATCAACCTCTTATATACAGTCAAACTTGCATTACCAGACCACCAAGGGAACAACCAAACAGTACACAGGGTAAATCAACCTCTTATATACAGTCAAACTTGCATTACCAGACCACCAAGGGAACAACCAAACAGTACACAGGGTAAATCAACCTCTTATATACAGTCAAACTTGCATTACCAGACCACCAAGGGAACAACCAAACAGTACACAGGGTAAATCAACCTCTTATATACAGTCAAACTTGCATTACCAGACCACCAAGGGAACAACCAAACAGTACACAGGGTAAATCAACCTCTTATATACAGTCAAACTTGCATTACCAGACCACCAAGGGAACAACCAAACAGTACACAGGGTAAATCAACCTCTTATATACAGTCAAACTTGCATTACCAGACCACCAAGGGAACAACCAAACAGTACACAGGTTAATCAACCTCTTATATACAGTCAAACTTGCATTACCAGACCACCAAGGGAACAACCAAACAGTACACAGGGTAAATCAACCTCTTATATATAGTCAAACCTGCATTACCAGACCACCATTGGAAAAACCAAACAGTACACAGGGTAAATCAACCTCTTATATACAGTCAAACTTGCATTACCAGACCACCATTGGAAAAACCAAACAGTACACAGGGTAAATCAACCTCTTATATATACAGTCAAACCTGCATTACCAGACCACCATTGGAAAAACCAAACAGTACACAGGGTAAACCAACTTCTTATATACAGTCAAACTTGCATTACCAGACCACCAAGGGAACAGGCAAACAGTACACAGGGTAAACCAACCTCTTATATACAGTCAAACTTGCATTACCAGACCACCAAGGGAACAGGCAAAAAGCGGTCTCTAAGCAGGACTGGTCACTAAATACAAGCTGATTTGTTCCTTAGCAACACAAGCATGAATTGAAAAAATGGTCTCTTAATACAATATAATCACTAAATATACATCTCTAAATAGACATGGTCTTTCTAGTAAGTTTGACTGTATTACATATACCATGATAAAACAATATATATATATATATGGTGTTGAGGTATCGCCATTTGCCACCGGTTACAACAAATTTTCTTTATTGTGAAATAAATTTATATTTTTGGGGTGTTCCAAGCAAGACGTCACCAGAGGTCTAGGTATGGGACAGTACAGAAACTGCTTACAACCCAATAATTCCCATAAACATTATAATGTAAAAAAACCTGTAAGTTATTTTATATAAGGCATAATTAATGAAAATTGTTGTCAATATTTGACATAGTTACATTTTGGGTCAATATGAACAATACCAGTGTATATTAGCTAGGATCATTCTAGTGGGCGAAATTGTCGCCCTAGGGACCCTGATTTCGCCCCCTGGGTGCCCCACTTCTCCCTAAAAAAAATATATGTTTTGGTTTTTACGATTTTCAAACAAAATTGTGTCTAGTAAGATACACTGGCCCATTATAAAGCACTCCTTCTATTCAAATGTTGTATTTAATGGTTGTATTGTACATTTTAACCCTATTTTGCAGAAGTATATTAAAGAACACCATTTAAGGAAGAGATCACACGCTTTCTCACTTCTCCCAAAAAAAATTCTGACCTAGAATGAACCCTGTTCACAGTAAGCACAGTTTATTGTATTAGGGCGAGTACATGATGCTTCAAATGCAATATTTGTTAATTTGGTTTAAACATATTTATTCGACATTATATAACATAATTTACTACAAATAATTATGTGCACAATAAATACAAGTGGATTGAAATGAAAGTTAAAAGCTTATTGAATTTCTCTCCACTTTGTTAATTTCATGTTTTAGACTAGTTTTATTATTACTAGTAGTTTGCTCTCCCGGTATTGTACTACAACATGTGAATATGTTACCATGTGTTGCAGAGAGACGATGCAGACAAGGTATTTACAGCCTACCATATATGGGAAGACACAATTACACGGATCACTGGTAAGTTGTCTGGATGCTATCTCGTGACATGAGAATTGTCATGGCAGAGTACGAGTTTGAGTCTCCATGGCTGGTATTACGGGTTTGAGTCTCAATGACTGGTATTATGCATTTGAGTCTCCACGGTTGATATGCGTTTGAGTCTCCATGGCTGATATTACAGGTTTCAAAGTCTCATAAAACGTTATGTTTATTTATGTGAAGAGTTTCAATCTAGAAGAATATCGGTAATGCAGACAACTAGGTTTAAATACATATGTGTACATCTCACTAGAACAAGCTATTTGTACATGTATATCATATTGCTCACTAGAACAAACTATTTGTACATGTATATCATATTGCTCACTAGAACAAGCTATTTGTACATGTATATCATATTGCTCACTAGAACAAGCTATTTGTACATGTATATCATATTGCTCACTAGAACAAGCTATTTGTACATGTATATCATATTGCTCACTAGAACAAGCTATTTGTACATGTATATCATATTGCTCACTAGAACAAGCTATTTGTACATGTATATCATATTGCTCACTAGAACAAGCTATTTGTACATGTATATCATATTGCTCACTAGAACAAGCTATTTGTACATGTATATCATATTGCTCACTAGAACAAGCTATTTGTACATGTATATCATATTGCTCACTAGAACAAACTATTTGTACATGTATATCATATTGCTCACTAGAACAAACTATTTGTACATGTATATCATATTGCTCACTAGAACAAGCTATTTGTACATGTATATCATATTGCTCACTAGAACAAGCTATTTGTACATGTATATCATATTGCTCACTAGAACAAGCTATTTGTACATGTATATCATATTGCTCACTAGAACAAGCTATTTGTACATGTATATCATATTGCTCACTAGAACAAGCTATTTGTACATGTATATCATATTGCTCACTTGACATAACCTATCTACATATCAGTATTCAAGTGATGTGGAAAATAGTAACTATTGGGACTGTCAGTGTCAAATTATATAAAGCACACCTATTTCTATTTCCCTTAAACACTGTTCTGATGATGATGATGATGATGATGATGATGATGATGATGACGATGACGACGACGACGATTTGCAGCTTACTTTGGCAGCAATGTAGCCTCATATTTCCAGTTTGTGAGGACGTTGTTATACATTAACATAATGATGATGCTGCTGATGCTGGGGTTTGTCGTCATACCCGAGGTAATGCATGAAGCTATTGTAACATTTTCGTTAAAAAAACAAAAAAGTAATTTATTCTCTCAGAAACCGTTCTGTGTGCCTTGTGAGAATAAATAACTACATGACTTACCAGGTTCAGTTCTGTATCCATGCCAGCAAACAGATTGTTTTGGGCCACGGTATGTGTGAAAGAATGAGAGACATCGGTCAGTTATTGCCCCTGAATACTCTCATCTTAATTGTTTCCTCTGTTTTTATCGTTGTTTCCTTTGCACAGCATGCTATCTATTTTCTTCCACTGTTTCATTTTATAATTATTATATTACTATATCTCGACAGATACAATACAGTATATCCAATGGGTAAACAATCTGTAAATTTGTTTATCAATTAATTAACATGATTTGGATAAAATCACATTTATCATATAACGCGACATCTGGTTAGGGAACAACTGTAAAAACAAAGGATTCCAACTAAAAGGACAGCTATACATTTAGGGATAAAATGGACCTTATCTACCAAGGGAGGTAATAGAGAAACAAGCGAGGTCCCTCATTGGATGTATACTGCCTTACACTTGTATAATGAGGATACACGACTAACCGGATCTGGGGAGGGACCTAACTAATGGTGTTAAAACTTGTGGCCTAACTCATTTAAAAAAGTTTAAACTTTATTTATTTTACAACGATTGCGAAACAAGCTTTATCACCTTATATTAATCACTCTCGTTGGCGCGGATGAAAGCGTAAATGTGGTCATTTGTGTGGGAGGAAACCGGAGTACCCGGGGAAAAACCACCTGTCCGATCTGGCGACCACCGTACCATCTCACATACTTCCCGGTCCGAAGATCGAACCCGGGTCGCATTGGTGAGAAGCGAGCGTGCTAACCACTGCGCTAATCGGACAGCCAAACTCATTTGCTTCAAAATATATTGACAATTATTTCGCAAACAATTCCATGAATATTATATCATATATAATTATACAAGTTGTATTGCCACTACGTGTTAAATGTTCTATTAACATATCTCTACAACTCTACAAGTTGTATTGCCACTACGTGTTAAATGTTCTATTAACATATCTCTACAACTCTACAAGTTGTATTGCCACTACGTGTTAAATGTTCTATTAACATATCTCTACAACTCTACAAGTTGTATTGCCACTATGTGTTAAATGTTCTATTAACATATCTCTACAACTCTACAAGTTGTATTGCCACTACGTGTTAAATGTTCTATTAACATATCTCTACAACTCTACAAGTTGTATTGCCTCTACGTGTTAAATGTTCTATTAACATATCTCTACAACTCTACAAGTTGTATTGCCTCTACGTGTTAAATGTTCTATTAACATATCTCTACAACTCTACAAGTTGTATTGCCACTATGTGTTAAATGTTCTATTAACATATCTCTACAACTCTACAAGTTGTATTGCCTCTACGTGTTAAATGTTCTATTAACATATCTCTACAAGTTGTATTGCCTCTACGTGTTAAATGTTCTATTAACATATCTCTACAACTCTACAAGTTGTATTGCCTCTACGTGTTAAATGTTCTATTAACATATCTCTACAACTCTACAAGTTGTATTGCCACTACGTGTTAAATGTTCTATTAACATATCTCTACAACTCTACAAGTTGTATTGCCACTACGTGTTAAATGTTCTATTAACATATCTCTACAACTCTACAAGTTGTATTGCCACTACGTGTTAAATGTTCTATTAACATATCTCTACAACTCTACAAGTTGTATTGCCACTACGTGTTAAATGTTCTATTAACATATCTCTACAACTCTACAAGTTGTATTGCCACTACGTGTTAAATGTTCTATTAACATATCTCTACAACTCTACAAGTTGTATTGCCACTATGTGTTAAATGTTCTATTAACATATCTCTACAACTCTACAAGTTGTATTGCCACTACGTGTTAAATGTTCTATTAACATATCTCTACAACTCTACAAGTTGTATTGCCTCTACGTGTTAAATGTTCTATTAACATATCTCTACAACTCTACAAGTTGTATTGCCTCTACGTGTTAAATGTTCTATTAACATATCTCTACAACTCTACAAGTTGTATTGCCTCTACGTGTTAAATGTTCTATTAACATATCTCTACAACTCTACAAGTTGTATTGCCTCTACGTGTTAAATGTTCTATTAACATATCTCTACAACTCTACAAGTTGTATTGCCTCTACGTGTTAAATGTTCTATTAACATATCTCTACAACTCTACAAGTTGTATTGCCTCTACGTGTTAAATGTTCTATTAACATATCTCTACAACTCTACAAGTTGTATTGCCTCTACGTGTTAAATGTTCTATTAACATATCTCTACAACTCTACAAGTTGTATTGCCTCTACGTGTTAAATGTTCTATTAACATATCTCTACAACTCTACAAGTTGTATTGCCTCTACGTGTTAAATGTTCTATTAACATATCTCTACAACTCTACAAGTTGTATTGCCTCTACGTGTTAAATGTTCTATTAACATATCTCTACAACTCTACAAGTTGTATTGCCTCTACGTGTTAAATGTTCTATTAACATATCTCTACAACTCTACAAGTTGTATTGCCTCTACGTGTTAAATGTTCTATTAACATATCTCTACAACTCTACAAGTTGTATTGCCTCTACGTGTTAAATGTTCTATTAACATATCTCTACAACTCTACAAGTTGTATTGCCTCTACGTGTTAAATGTTCTATTAACATATCTCTACAACTCTACAAGTTGTATTGCCTCTACGTGTTAAATGTTCTATTAACATATCTCTACAACTCTACAAGTTGTATTGCCACTACGTGTTAAATGTTCTATTAACATATCTCTACAACTCTACAAGTTGTATTGCCACTACGTGTTAAATGTTCTATTAACATATCTCTACAACTCTACAAGTTGTATTGCCTCTACGTGTTAAATGTTCTATTAACATATCTCTACAACTCTACAAGTTGTATTGCCACTACGTGTTAAATGTTCTATTAACATATCTCTACAACTCTACAAGTTGTATTGCCACTACGTGTTAAATGTTCTATTAACATATCTCTACAACTCTTCCACAAAAACTAGCTACTCCAGCATAAATATAAACTGCTATATTTGCTATGAAACGCTTGCTGAAACGGTATTAATTTTGGGACTTCACTTTGTAACCTGTGCTGTTTGGATGTACTGTACACACATTGAATCTTTGGAAGCCAGTGAGGTCATACTCAATATTGCTATTTGCATATAAGGCTTTTAATTGATGACATGTTCAGAACAGACGGATCTGTAGTCCAGTGGTAACACGCTGGACTGGTAATCCAGGGATCGCAGGTTTGATCCCCCGTCTGACCCTAATAAAATTAACAGTTTTTCAGATGGGACGTTAAACCGAGGTCTCGTGTCGGTGCTTTACACTGTGCACGTAAAAGAACCAGAGGAGACTCTGGAATGGGTCTCTGTCTGTATCATGCACTATCCTCCAAAATCTAAAATGACTAACTCTTCAGGAGGTGTCGCTCATATGGGCAACCGGTAGCGACGATAAATAAATGTAAAACACACATGTTCAGATCTCATGTTCAGTTTCCATATCTATCGTAGATCATTGCGGGCAATCTGCAGACAGATGTGAAATATGGTGGACATTTTGTAAGTAATGGTGTATAGTTTAAACTTTATTTATTTTACGATTGCGAAGCAAGTTCTAACAACTAATATTAATCACTCTCGTTGGCGCGGATGAAAGCATAAATGTGGTCATTCGTTTGGGAGGAAACCGGAGTACCCGGAGATAACTCACCTGTCCGATCTGGCGACCATCGTACCATCTCACGTGCTTCCCGGTCCGAGGATCGAACCCGGGTCGCATTGGTGAGAAGCGAAGGCGCTAACCACTGCGCTAATCGGACAGCCATATATATAAACTGTATAAATATATATGTATCGTGTGATTGTAATATTATAATGTATGTCTATACTGTTATATGGTGTATAATATGTTGTAAATCTAGCATGTACATAGATGATACCTCAATAAAGATATATGCTTCAACTACTTGTTTATATGTTACTTGTTTATGGCCAACTGTTGCTGATTATGCCAATAAATTTGAAACCTGGACAGATAAATATAAATCTTTAGTGTATAATAACATTCGTGCACAATATAAAATGTACATGGTGAAGTGATAACGAGACTATGGAAGACTATGGAATAGGGCGAGATATATGGAGGGCATGACTGACTGCTCTTGGTTATATACCGAGGGTGATCTACAAAGTTGTTCGGAGGTTCATAAAATAGGTTGAAGATGGTATGAACACACTGGGGTGGTAAATCTCTAGAACGGTATATGTTTTCCATTATTTCATTTGATAACAGTATTCGTGCTTTTCAACAATGTTATGACAGAAAAGATTATGAAAATACAAAGAACTTTCAAAGGACACTATATACGTTGGTACAAAGTATAAACTTAATTTATATTACAATGATTGTGAAACAAGCTCAAACAACATATTAAATGTTGTCATTGTCATGGATGGAAGCATGTGGTCATTCATGTGGGAGGAAATCATAGAAAACCCACATGTCCAATCTAGCGTACAAGTACTACCCACTGCGCTATATCCGATATTTCAAACGCAATACAGAAGTATTAAACTTAATTAAGTTGGATATTGTTCCAGTTTTAGAGGTTCGTCAGGTTGCCAGTCATTGCACCATCATTTATATTGCAGGGAGAGTTGTCAAACAGCATCATGTTTTATGGATTGTACAAGGACGATATGGGTCTGGCGTACAACCTCCCGCTAGCTTACTTCCTCAGCTGGCTGGCTGCTAACCTCGTCTGTTTTATCTACATTATAACCATGTAAACAAATTTTGTAAACTTTTTGTCTTGTCGAAAAGTTGAACTATTTAGTGCACCTGACACCTTCTTCAGATCTGTCATTAATAATTTCTTTATTTCAGTTATTTTTTAGTGGAAGTCGTGATAGCGCAGTGGTAGCACATTCGCTTCAGGTGCGAAAGGCCTGAAGTTCGAGCCAAACTGGAGCCGTTACGATTGTGCCATTAAGCAAGGCATTTAAATTGCCTCTTCTCTTTCCATCGTGGCGATGGATTCCATCAGGAATGATATGTTATATTTCGGGTTTTACGCCTGCATCAGCACCATTTCGGGCTATATCGCCGGCGGGCAGTTTACTTAACAACACCTTTCCTGGGCAGGCTCCAGCGGTTAACCAGTACTTGGGTGCACCAACCTCCGTAAGAAACTGCCAACTTTTTCATATAAATGAGACACGAACTGAGCGGGGCTCGAACCCGTGACCATCAGTGATGATAGGTTACAGTGGTATACAAGTCAGCGACCTTAACCACTCGACCACGGAGATTTAAGTTGTAAGAATTTGTATAAAAGAAATAAATAATGTTCTTTAAGAAGTTATTTAGTGTTGGTACATGTATATATGTGGCATACCGACAGAAAATAACATTTTGTGACAAAAATTACTTGGGGTAATACGATATTTCGAGAAATGTCTGGGGGAATAGAATAAATTATTGCGAGAAATGTCTGGGGGAATAGAATAAATTATTGCGAGAAATGTCTGGGGGAATAGAATAAATTATTGCGAGAAATGTCTGGGGGAATAGAATAAATTATTGCGAGAAATGTCTGGGGGAATAGAATAAATTATTTAGAGAAATGTCTGGGGGAATAGAATAAATTATTTAGAGAAATGTCTGGGGAATAGAATAAATTATTTAGAGAAATGTCTGGGGGAATAGAATAAATTATGTCGAGAAATGTCTGGGGGAATAGAATAAATTATTGCGAGAAATGTCTGGGGGAATAGAATAAATTATTTAGAGAAATGTCTGGGGGAATAGAATAAATTATTGCGAGAAATGTCTGGGGGAATAGAATAAATTATTTAGAGAAATGTCTGGGGGAATAGAATAAATTATTTAGAGAAATGTCTGGGGGAATAGAATAAATTATTGCGAGAAATGTCTGGGGGAATAGAATAAATTATGTCGAGAAATGTCTGGGGGAATAGAATAAATTATTGCGAGAAATGTCTGGGGGAATAGAATAAATTATTTAGAGAAATGTCTGGGGAATAGAATAAATTATTTAGAGAAATGTCTGGGGGAATAGAATAAATTATGTCGAGAAATGTCTGGGGGAATAGAATAAATTATTGCGAGAAATGTCTGGGGGAATAGAATAAATTATTTAGAGAAATGTCTGGGGGAATAGAATAAATTATTGCGAGAAATGTCTGGGGGAATAGAATAAATTATTTAGAGAAATGTCTGGGGGAATAGAATAAATTATTTAGAGAAATGTCTGGGGGAATAGAATAAATTATTGCGAGAAATGTCTGGGGGAATAGAATAAATTATTGCGAGAAATGTCTGGGGGAATAGAATAAATTATTTAGAGAAATGTCTGGGGAATAGAATAAATTATTTAGAGAAATGTCTGGGGGAATAGAATAAATTATGTCGAGAAATGTCTGGGGAATAGAATAAATTATTGCGAGAAATGTCTGGGGGAATAGAATAAATTATTGCGAGAAATGTCTGGGGGAATAAAATAAATTATGTCGAGGAATGTCTGGGGGAATAGAATAAATTATTGCGAGAAATGTCTGGGGGAATAGAATAAATTATTGCGAGAAATGTCTGGGTGAATACATTATTTCGAGAAATGATGTTGCAAGTTACGTCACGCAATCTCTCAACCAATTAACATCTATGTTTCCTGTATGTTGTCACCATTTCATAGGGCTGATACAATATCATTCATGCAATAGGCAATATCGTAGTCTTGCATGAAACAAATTGACGTAGGGTTGACATTATGTTGGAAATAAGTGAAATACGTGATTAAAACCAATCTATGAATAAACTAACAAAAAGCTTTAATGTTTAACATCTTCTGGGGGGGGGGGGGGGGGGGAGTGACTTTTACTAAGGAAATTTATTGGTAAATAATAATTAAATACTAGTAAAAGTACACTAATGTATCTAAGACATGTGGAACAGCCACCTATCAACCAGCCAACCACCTCCTTATCTAATAGTCAATATCATGATTCTAGAGGTTGGCTGTATTAGGCAAGATGCACTCGTGTGAGCATAGTTGGTTCGTATGGTTTTAAAAATAACTTCCGTCTTAAGCTGTGTTATTTTCTTGTAGAATGATAATTCGGTACCGCAGAAGTAAATTATCTGATGACCGCGGTAATGAGTACAAGTTTGCATGGCGTGTATTCTGTGCTTGGGACCATTCTGTGACCAGTAGACATGGAGTGATCGATCATAGAACTTCATTGAGAACCGAAATAAAGGTAGTAAAATATAGAGCACAAAATAAAGGTAGAATTTCTGAGAATATAAACATAGTAAATACAGAACATGATTGCCGTTAAATTCACAGTGTTTGACTAAGCACTACGACCACATTCACAGTGTTTGACTAAGCACTACGACCAGCAGTAAGCATATGACCATATTCACAGTGTTTGACTAAGCACTACGACCAGCAGTAAGCATTACGACCAGCAGTAAGCATATGACCACATTCACAGTGTTTGACTAAGCACTACGACCAGCAGTAAGCATATGACCACATTCACAGTGTTTGACTAAGCACTACGACCAGCAGTAAGCATTACGACCAAGCAGTAAGCATGCGACCACATTCACAGTGTTTGACTAAGCACTACGACCAGCAGTAAGCATGCGACCACATTCACAGTGTTTGACTAAGCACTACGACCAGCAGTAAGCATGCGACCACATTCACAGTGTTTGACTAAGCACTACGACCAGCAGTAAGCATGCGACCACATTCACAGTGTTTGACTAAGCACTACGACCAGCAGTAAGCATGCGACCACATTCACAGTGTTTGACTAAGCACTACGACCAGCAGTAAGCATGCGACCACATTCACAGTGTTTGACTAAGCACTACGACCAGCAGTAAGCATGCGACCACATTCACAGTGTTTGACTAAGCACTACGACCAGCAGTAAGCATGCGACCACATTCACAGTGTTTGACTAAGCACTACGACCAGCAGTAAGCATGCGACCACATTCACAGTGTTTGACTAAGCACTATGACCAGCAGTAAGCATGCGACCACATTCACAGTGTTTGACTAAGCACTATGACCAGCAGTAAGGCCTAAATTAAAATATTGTTTGTTTGATCTTTACCTACCCAACATTTCAGACATGGGTAGGTAGGTAGGTAAATTATTTTATTTTATCAGAGATTAAAAAATAACTTTTTAATGATTTTTAGCAGACTCGTATATAACACCTTTATTTGGTGATACGTTTTGCAGGAGAAGAATGTGCATATAAGCATCTGATCTTTTTTCTATTAATAAATTCTGTACAATTTATATTGCAATATTAAAATACTGTTAAACTATTGCTGTTATGTATAAAAGATGTTATTATAACAATTGAGAGGTCCTTAATACACATACAAATGTGTATGATAATGCTCAAGCTTGAGCCCATTTTCCGATCACAAACTGTACTATACAGACGCTTATTAAACGCATAGTCGCCAGTTCACACAAAAGCGTTCCGATGATTCGGATATCGTAAATGGTTCCAATTGGCGAAAAAGAACCGAAATGGGCGAAAAAGAACCGAATTGACAAATATGGAACGCAAAGGAAAATAAAAAAAATTATTATTTTGAAATTGGAATAAAAACTTTTGAGTCGGCGGGAAAATACTGAGGCGGGCGGTAAAGATCAAACAAATACTATTTTAATTTAGGCCTAAGCATGCAACCACATTCACAGTGTTTGACTAAGCACTATGACCAGCAGTAAGCATGCGACCACATTCACAGTGTTTGACTAAGCACTACGACCAGCAGTAAGCATGCGACCACATTCACAGTGTTTGACTAAGCACTACGACCAGCAGTAAGCATGCGACCACATTCACAGTGTTTGACTAAGCACTACGACCAGCAGTAAGCATGTGACCACATTCACAGTGTTTGACTAAGCACTACGACCAGCAGTAAGCATGTGACCACATTCACAGTGTTTGACTAAGCACTACGACCAGCAGTAAGCATGTGACCACATTCACAGTGTTTGACTAAGCACTACGACCAGCAGTAAGCATGTGACCACATTCACAGTGTTTGACTAAGCACTACGACCAGCAGTAAGCATGTGACCACATTCACAGTGTTTGACTAAGCACTACGACCAGCAGTAAGCATGTGACCACATTCACAGTGTTTGACTAAGCACTATGACCAGCAGTAAGCATACGACCACACCATGGGCGTTGCTTACAGAACAACAACACTGTGGTTACCTCCGGTAAGCTGCCATTGTCATAGCTTCGCCGGGCTTGTCACTTAAGACATGTTTGACTGAAGATATTGCAAGTCTCTTCATTGTTACAGGAGTTGGTGAGGGAAGAGAAGAGTACAGTTGAGGTAGACAACTGCACAAAGTAAGTATATAAGAGTTATGTTAGGGCCACTGTATCACTGGTAATCCAGGGATCACAGGTTCGATCCCCCGTCTGACCCTAATAAAATTAACTGTCTTTCATGGAAGGTTAAACCGATGTCTCATGTCGGTGCTTTACACCGTACACGTAAAAGAACCAGAGGTTATTCTGGAATGGGTCTCTCTGTATCATTGCACTATCCCCCAAAAATCAAAAATGACTAATCTTTTCATGAGGCTTCGCTCAAATGAGCAACCAGTAGCGACGATAAATAAACGTAAAACAAACTGTATCACTATATCAAGTTAGTATATCTATATCAAGTTAGTAGCATATATCAAGTTAGTAGCATATATCAAGTTAGTAGCATATATCAAGTTAGTAGCATATATCAAGTTATTATATCAGTGATTATTTAGTAAAGTTACTCTGTCTGGAGCAGGACATATTGTAATATTGGAAACTTATATGACATGAATCATTATAATTATGTATTGTAGTTAAAGCGACATTACATCGCAGAAAGCCAAATAAACACATTTTTTTTCACGTATAAAAATCATTGCTACTACAAATTCTTCCGAATACATTCGAACACTAACAATCAATCAATAAACAATGTTTTTGTTGTCTACAAACTTTCAAAACTGAAATTAGGATTTCATATTGGCGTTTGTCATTGGAGTCAATACTAAACGCGTGATACTGTCGTTTAGAGATAATTTAACTAAGATTAGTCTACAAATAAATATGCATTGGTACATGTGTGAGATATAATGGTAAATCTGTACCATAAATTGTGTTATTCAGGACACACGCGTTGCATTACGCATGGATGTTGACCCTATTTACGTTATTTTGTTATGTCAACAAACCATGTATACAACGCTTGTTTATTAATTGAAATACTCAGTTTTTGAGGCAAATATTTGGTGAAAAATTATACCATTTAATAGGAAATTACATTCTGCAGAAATTTGCGATTTCATTGATGTAGTGTCACTTTAAATGTTTATGCCATCTTAACGCATGCAAGAAATTAATATTTTAAGTCGTATTCCTGTTTCAGAAATTGAAAAACAAACTTGCAACGTAGGCGAGTGTCCCATGTTTTATGCCAGCTATTTTAATAAGATACGCAAAAATTGATGTACCGTAGCTCAAGCCAGACCCAAATATTTGGGAGAAGTGATAAAGCGCGCGATTGTGTCATTTAATTGTATTATCGTATTATTTAATAAATTTCACCATAATAGAGTTAAAATACACGATATGACCATTAAATACAATATTTGAATATCTTATTAACTGGACAATATTTTGTCTGAAAACAATTGATTTTTTAAGGGAGAAGTGGTGCACCCAGCGGGGCGAAGTCAGGGTCCCAAGGGTGACTACTTCGCCCATGTCTGCCCTCTAGAATGAGCCCTGTGTAAGCACATTCATTTCATTACTCGTGTGATTTGTTGTGGAGAACAGAGCTCCGAAGAGAGCCGAACGGAAAAAAACCAACCTAGTCAAGATAAGATTATATATTTTTCAATTCCGTGGTTGAGTGGTTAAGGTCGCTGACTTGTATACCACTGTAACCTATCATTACTGATGGTCATGGGTTCGAGCCCCGCTCAGGCCGTGTCTCATTTATATGAAAAAGTTGGCAGTTTCTTACGGAGGTTGGTGCACCCAAGTACTGGTTAACCGCTGGAGTCTGCCCAGGAAAGGTGTTGTTAGGTAAACTGCCCGCCGGCGATATAGCCCAAAATTGTGCTGATGCAGGCGTAAAACCCGAAATATAACAACATATTTTTCAAGTTTTTCAATTACATTAAAATGGGTGAATTTTAATACTGCCAAAACTTGTGTAATATTGATTTTGTAAGGAATGCAATTTGTCACGACAGCAACTTCTTGAAAATTGTGATAAGTTTTAACAGGAATATGACTTTGAACTACCGGTACACCAACATGTCGACCTTCAACATGTCAACCTTCAACATGTCGACCTTCAATCAACATGTCGATCTTCAACATGTCGACCATCAACATGTCAACATTATTTGGAGATGTAACCTGACAACTGTGTTAGCCTCTTTTTATTTGTGTGTAGATATACAAACTATGTGGGAAGACTATTTAGCAATCTCGTGGTGCTAGGGTTACTGGTGGGCAGTGGGTTTCTCATCTACGAGGTGGCAGACAACCCAAACCTTCTCATGGAATCATTCTCCTACCCCCTGAATGAGTATGTTAGCAAGTACCAGGTAACTAAACAAATAACATTTACCAGTTTTATTAATGATATATGCCATTGATCATGAAATATTCCTCCACCAGTAATAGCTGGAGAGTCGCTGTATGACCTAAGTCGTTGGTGCGACTTTAACCCATTCAACCCCAAGTAACTGACATGGACTGGTGCGTGATATTTTCAGACCAATAAATTAATAAGAAAATTACCTTTGGACCAGTTCATTTATCAAAATGGGTAATTTTATCTAAAAATAGTAATAATTAGTACTGGCAAAAAAGTGCAGATCCTGATGAGACGGCTCGTCATGAGCCGGCTCATCTGGATCTACACTTTTCATAAGCCTATTTAGAGGCCTGTGGGGTTGAAAGGGTTAAACCCCCAAAAACAAAACAAACTGATCACTAGATTAAAGCAGCATTACATTGTATGAAATAAAAGATATTTGAAAAATTCAATTTTTACGTATGGGTAGCAATGCTGCTACACATTCTAACATTATACTTTGTATGCTTATGTTCATTTGGTAAACAGTGTTTTTTTGCAATAAAACAAACTCGAAACCGAAAGTAGGACTTTCCGAGTCAATCGGTCACGCACTTGTTTACAACCGGAACGTTGTCTTTTTTAATTAAATTATTTGATATGTTGATTCATACCTCTGTTAGCTAAGTCTTTTAGGGACATTTCTACATCCCCATTAGAGGAAGACAGATAGTATTTCATTTTCAAAATATATACGTTGTTTTCTACATCCTCTGTTGTTTCACGCATGCGTGCTGTGCGTGTTTACATTTCGTGTGTTGATAAACAAATTCGCGTATACGACGGTTTAAATTTATTGGAATTTTATCGTTTCTGAGCGACTATTTCGATTTTTGTTAACACACACACATTAGTATTTATATTTTACCCAAAACATCCTTTATTACGATGTAATGCTGCTTTAACTGTTTCTTACCTACTGTAAAATTCTACCAGTAAATACCTTTGGAGAGACAAACCTTACACTGTATGACTGATGATGTTTTCCTCTGTAGCTAACAGCAGTCGTTGCAGGGCTCAAGTTTCTGGTACCGCCAATATTTCAACAACTTGTACGACTGGAAGGATGGCACCCGAGGATTGAAACAAAGCTTACGCTGGCCCGGTGAGTTCTATAAACAGATGATACTATGTATGTATAGAAATGATTAGTGCAAACACTAGATTGGGGAGCCCCTATCTGACACTTCACAACAGAAGAGGCCAATTACTCGTTAGATAAACAAGGTGATATTTGATGCAGTTCACCAGTTTATTACATCAACAAAGAGATTTGATAACGGCTAGTGTAATGTGTGTATCTTCCTCTTCCATCCTCGTATAAACGATTCCCACCTCGTTCTTTCTCTTCTCTCCTCTCTCTCTTCTCTTCTCTCTCTCTTCTCTTCTCTCCCTTCTCGCTCTCTCTCTTCTCTTCTATTCTCTTCATCTTCTCTCTCTTCTCTTCTCTTCATCTTCTCTCTCTTCTCTTCTCTCTCCCTTCTCTCTTCTCTTCTATTCTCTTCATCTTCTCTCTTCATCTTCTCTCTTCTCTTCTCTCTCCCTTCTCTCTCTCTCTCGCTCTCTCGCGTCCCCTCTCTCGCCTCACCATTTCCTAAATCGACTGCACGTAATCCGACTGGTAAGCCAGTCTGATTGATTATTTCATCATCATCTCCATATTGTTTTTACTTACACTTATATCATTACAGTTAAATAAAACTTGTCACGTTCATAAATGTATATACACCCTGCCATAGTTTATGAAAATTATGTTTGTCATGGAGAAAATCTAAATAAACTACTACCTTCCGATTTAATCCATTTGTTCTTGTATATTAATGTTACAACATGGTGTAAATATTGATAAAATAAAATATGTTTAAACTAATTACTCGTTAATCTCCATTCTACTGATAAGCAATAGGCACATGTACTACATGATCAATATCTGTGGTAATGTAACTGCTTGGAATGGCAGCTATATGTGGGAAGCGATAAAGCTGTTAATTTATACACATTTATTTTAGCTTGTTTGAGAAATACGTTCTTACAACTTATATTAATCACTCTCGAGACCTTATTCCTTATGGAATCCATCGCCACGAGGGAGAAGAGGCATGTGGAATTTAAATGCCTTGCCTAATGGCACAATCGTAATGGCTCCAGCGGGGTTAGAACTCCGGGCCTTTCGCAACTGAAATGAACTGTGCTAAAGGTGTTGTAGGGCATTTATGTGGAGTAGAGGATTAGGCTAGTATACATACATGTGAACCGTTTCTAGAGCCCAAACGGACATCTCTCATTTCAAAACATTGAAATATAGAAATCATACAAAGAGTAAGTCAAAGTTGTGAAGGTTGTTAAACTTTGTATTATGATGAAAATATAACTAGCAGGGGGACCTACTAGCAGGGACCTACTAGCAGGGACCCTCTCAAGGGAGTGTGGTAATGGGATAACTTTATGGAAGCTTTATTGATATACCAAGGGGTTATCACAAACGCTGTAATTACCAATGTAATGAGTCATGGATACAATCTATAATAGAGACATAATAAATTTGTAAATATTCTGCCGTAATATTACAGGACGACACTATTTTACGTAGCCAGTTTGATGATATTTCTGACGTCATTGTATGATGTAACCGATGATTGTTCAGCAAACTCTACCATGGTAAGAAAATCCCAAAATATGAGCAGATATAGATAAACCCAAAGTACCCCTGCTGTTCATTAGAGCTTATCTCTTAATAATACATATCCACTTATTATTGAAATGACTGTCTAACATTCTGTCTAACATTTTAACTCGTTGCATACTGTTATAAAGCTTAAACTTTATTTATTTTACAATTGCGAAGCAAGTTTTAACGACTTATATTAATCACTCTCGTTGGCGCGGATGAAAGTGCATATGTGGTCATTCGTGTGGGAGGAAACTGGAGTACCAGGAGAAAACCCACCTGTCCGATCTGGCGACCACCGTACCATCTCACATACTTCCCGGTCCGAGGATCGAACCCGGATTACATTGGTGAGAAGCGAGCGCGCTAATCACTGTGTAAGGTAAAGGCTAAATATTTATTGTAGCAGACGACAATTAATGAATGTATTTTTCATATGTGTATCTGAAATCTCTGGAAATTCATTAGAATTCAAAATTGTGTCATTGCCAAACAATTCTTATAAAATATAACTTATTTTCACAAATTTACTTTATGCAAATAGCTAAAGACAAGGTGCTTTCTTCTCGCTATTTGCTTTACACAACTGTTGACTACTTTGTATATATAGCTATTCAATATCGGGCTATGCTAATCCAGGGAACGCAGGTTCGATCCCCCATTTGACACTAATAACATTAACAGTCCTTCAGATGGGACTTTAAACCGAGGTCTTGTGTCGGTACTTTACACCATGCACGTAAAAGAACCAGAGGAGACTCTGGAATGGGTCTCTGTCTGTATCATTGCACTATCCTCCAAAAATCTAAAATGACTAATCTCTTCAGGAGGCGTCGCTCATATGGGCAACCGGTAGCGACGATAAATAAACGTAAAACATCATCATCGACTATGCACCTATACTGATATGTCAGTTTATACAGATACTTGATAGAAGTAACACCTGACTAACAGTTGGACTTACGGAATACAGTACACATGGGGGATTGGATGTCAAGCTAGGGGCCATGCCACTAATGTAATGTGTGGACAGGATAACTCGAACAGTATCTGATGAATTTTGATGAAACTGTGGATATATCGTTTTGTGTTATTGTATATGATGAAACTGTGGATATATCGTTTTGTGTTATTGTATATGATGAAACTGTGGATATATCGTTTTGTGTTATTGTATATGATGAAACTGTGGATATATCGTTTTGTGTTATTGTATATGATGAAACTGTGGATATATCGTTTTGTGTTATTGTATATGATGAAACTGTGGATATATCGTTTTGTGTTATTGTATATGATGAAACTGTGGATATATCGTTTTGTGTTATTGTATATGATGAAACTGTGGATATATCGTTTTGTGTTATTGTATATGATGAAACTGTGGATATATCGTTTTGTGTTATTGTATATGATGAAACTGTGGATATATCGTTTTGTGTTATTGTATATGATGAAACTGTGGATATATCGTTTTGTGTTATTGTATATGATGAAACTGTGGATATATCGTTTTGTGTTATTGTATATGATGAAACTAAAAGATAACCACTACTAGTATTCATGTTATGTCTGATTGTTCAAGAGATTTCATTCCTTTAACCACTATTCGAGTTATGTCTGATTGTTCAAGAGATTTCATTCCTTTAACCACTATTCGAGTTATGTCTGATTGTTCAAGAGATTTCATTCCTTTAACCACTATTCGAGTTATGTCTGATTGTTCAAGAGATTTCATTCCTTTAACCACTATTCGAGTTATGTCTGATTGTCAAGAGATTTCATTCCTTTACCACTATTCGAGTTATGTCTGATTGTTCAAGAGATTTCATTCCTTTAACCACTATTCGAGTTATGTCTGATTGTTCAAGAGATTTCATTCCTTTAACCACTATTCGAGTTATGTCTGATTGTCAAGAGATTTCATTCCTTTAACCACTATTCGAGTTATGTCTGATTGGTCAAGAGATTTCATTCCTTTAACCACTATTCGAGTTATGTCTGATTGGTCAAGAGATTTCATTCCTTTAACCACTATTCGAGTTATGTCTGATTGGTCAAGAGATTTCATTCCTTTAACCACTATTCGAGTTATGTCTGATTGTTCAAGAGATTTCATTCCTTTAGCCACTATTCGAGTTATGTCTGATTGTTCAAGAGATTTCATTCCTTTAGCCACTATTCGAGTTATGTCTGATTGTTCAAGAGATTTCATTCCTTTAGCCACTATTCGAGTTATGTCTGATTGGTCAAGAGATTTCATTGCTTTAACCACTATTAGAGTTATGGCTGATTGGTCAAGAGATTTCATTGCTTTAACCACTATTCGAGTTATGTCTGATTGTTCAAGAGATTTCATTCCTTTAACCACTATTCGAGTTATGTCTGATTGTTCAAGAGATTTCATTCCTTTAACCACTATTCGAGTTATGTCTGATTGTTCAAGAGATTTCATTCCTTTAACCACTATTCGAGTTATGTCTGATTGTTCAAGAGATTTCATTCCTTTAACCACTATTCGAGTTATGTCTGATTGTTCAAGAGATTTCATTCCTTTAACCACTATTCGAGTTATGTCTGATTGTTCAAGAGATTTCATTCCTTTAACCACTATTCGAGTTATGTCTGATTGTTCAAGAGATTTCATTCCTTTAACCACTATTCGAGTTATGTCTGATTGTTCAAGAGATTTCATTCCTTTAACCACTATTCGAGTTATGTCTGATTGTTCAAGAGATTTCATTCCTTTAACCACTATTCGAGTTATGTCTGATTGTTCAAGAGATTTCATTCCTTTAACCACTATTCGAGTTATGTCTGATTGTTCAAGAGATTTCATTCCTTTAACCACTATTCGAGTTATGTCTGATTGTTCAAGAGATTTCATTCCTTTAACCACTATTCGAGTTATGTCTGATTGGTCAAGAGATTTCATTGCTTTAACCACTATTAGAGTTATGGCTGATTGGTCAAGAGATTTCATTGCTTTAACCACTATTCGAGTTATGTCTGATTGTTAAAGAGATTTCATTCCTTTAACCACTATTCGAGTTATGTCTGATTGGTCAAGAGATTTCATTCCTTTAACCACTATTCGAGTTATGTCTGATTGTTCAAGAGATTTCATTCCTTTAACCACTATTCGAGTTATGTCTGATTGGTCAAGAGATTTCATTCCTTTAACCACTATTCGAGTTATGTCTGATTGTTCAAGAGATTTCATTCCTTTAACCACTATTCGAGTTATGTCTGATTGTTCAAGAGATTTCATTGCTTTAACCACTATTCGAGATATGGCTGATTGGTCAAGAGATTTCATTCCTTTAACCACTATTCGAGTTATGTCTGATTGTTCAAGAGATTTCATTCCTTTAACCACTATTCGAGTTATGTCTGATTGTTCAAGAGATTTCATTCCTTTAACCACTATTCGAGTTATGTCTGATTGTTCAAGAGATTTCATTCCTTTAACCACTATTCGAGTTATGTCTGATTGGTCAGAGATTTCATTGCTTTAACCACTATTAGAGTTATGGCTGATTGGTCAAGAGATTTCATTGCTTTAACCACTATTCGAGTTATGTCTGATTGTTAAAGAGATTTCATTCCTTTAACCACTATTCGAGTTATGTCTGATTGGTCAAGAGATTTCATTCCTTTAACCACTATTCGAGTTATGTCTGATTGTTCAAGAGATTTCATTCCTTTAACCACTATTCGAGTTATGTCTGATTGGTCAAGAGATTTCATTCCTTTAACCACTATTCGAGTTATGTCTGATTGTTCAAGAGATTTCATTCCTTTAACCACTATTCGAGTTATGTCTGATTGTTCAAGAGATTTCATTGCTTTAACCACTATTCGAGTTATGGCTGATTGGTCAAGAGATTTCATTCCTTTAACCACTATTCGAGTTATGTCTGATTGTTCCAGAGATTTCATTCCTTTAACCACTATTCGAGTTATGTCTGATTAGTCCAGAGATTTCATTCCTTTAACCACTATTCGAGTTATGTCTGATTGGTCCAGAGATTTCATTCCTTTAGCCACTATTCGAGTTATGTCTGATTGTTCAAGAGATTTCATTGCTTTAACCACTATTCGAGTTATGTCTGATTGGTCCAGATATTTCATTCCTTTAGCCACTATTCGAGTTATGTCTGATTGTTCAAGAGATTTCATTGCTTTAACCACTATTCGAGTTATGGCTGATTGGTCAAGAGATTTCATTCCTTTAACCACTATTCGAGTTATGTCTGATTGTTCCAGAGATTTCATTCCTTTAACCACTATTCGAGTTATGTCTGATTAGTCCAGAGATTTCATTCCTTTAACCACTATTCGAGTTATGTCTGATTGGTCCAGAGATTTCATTCCTTTAGCCACTATTCGAGTTATGTCTGATTGTTCAAGAGATTTCATTGCTTTAACCACTATTCGAGTTATGTCTGATTGGTCCAGATATTTCATTCCTTTAGCCACTATTCGAGTTATGTCTGATTGGTCCAGAGATTTCATTCCTTTAGCCACTATTCGAGTTATGTCTGATTGGTCCAGAGATTTCATTTCTTTAGCTTGTCTATGCATGTTATTACTTGTCTCTGTAGGTTGCTGAACTCGCACTGAACGAGTCATGCTGCTGGGAGAACGAGGTCGGAGAGGAAATATTCAAGGTCATCATGTTTGACCTTGGCATTGTTATTGCTGTAGGAGTCTTGTTTGATCTGCACAGGGCCGTGTGGGTCAGATGTACATGTAAACTGGTAGGTAGTTCTGCAAGTTAGTAACGAAGATTATGTGTAATTTTATGTAGTTGTATTGTATTATAGGTAGTAGAAACTTTGAGCTTAGCTGAGCATGTGTTAAAGGTCACTGTGGCGAATGAAGATCACCATTGTCTTCCATTCTAATCCTGTTTCTGTATTCTGATTATGCGTGGTGTATGCATTGTTCAATATGTATTATATTGGGAAATAAAATATGTTTAAACTAAGATCACCATTAAAAACCTGTCTCTACTGACCACCATTTTGATCCTCTGTCAATGCATAGTCATGTGAGAGCACCTGTCACCAATGACAACTATGCCATTTACCACTATGGAAACATCTACATGATTGTTGCTGCAACATATATTAGTATCTTATGTTCATGATGGAGTTATGATGATAATGGAAAGTATGATACATAGCAAAATGTATGTGTTATTTGATAATTGGTGGCCGTCCCTTATCCAGATTACCCACACCTGCATTAAGTGGTCACCTGCCTTAAGCAGCCAAAACAGTCACTTCCCTTGAGTGGCTGCTTAAGATGGTTTGGACTGTGTACATTTTGATCCTCCGTCAATGCATATTCATGTGAGAGCACCTGTCAACAATGACAACTATGCCATTTACCACTAAGTAAACATCAACATATATATACATACAGGTTTGACTGTAATACCGACAACTGGATACAAAACCACAATGCTTGCTTACCATTGCAACTACACAAGGTGGTTGTTATTAATGCTCGACATAGGAACTGGTTTTTTTTTTGCTTCGTGTGTGTGTGTCTGTCTGTCTGTGTGTGGACAGGATAACTCGTACAGTTACTGATGGATTTGGATGAAACTGCGGTT
This sequence comes from Archivesica marissinica, assembly GCA_014843695.1. Taxonomy (NCBI): domain Eukaryota; kingdom Metazoa; phylum Mollusca; class Bivalvia; order Venerida; family Vesicomyidae; genus Archivesica; species Archivesica marissinica. The sequence goes on along the minus strand of CM026387.1, from coordinate 75,183,499 downwards.
ATATCGGTGGTTGGTCCTGGAGGAATCGTGCTCAGCCTGTGGTCAGGGCACTTAGCCAAGTGTACACTCCCACTGACATCTATGCATGCATGTAGCTCTATATCGAAGCAAGATAGACGATAGTTTTAATGGAACACCTACATAGGAATCCTCATATGACCTTTCAAATAAGCCATTCACCATGACCTTGAGGTTGACCTGTCAAGGTCATGTGAAATGGAGCATTTGGTCTTGTGTGAAATACCAGCTGTTTGCATCTGTTTGTGAGTGATATAGTTGTCATTGTGAAAGTGGAACACTTGTTATAATATATCTACTATCTACAGTCCTCGCTTGTACTACAGCAGAAAACTAAGTAAATATAATGAAGTTACTAACATGTTTGTTAACCCATTTCATTCGGGATACCGTTCAAACAGTATTTGCAAAGAACATAGAGCCAGATCAACCACCACGGAATGTACCGTCTGATCAGGCTCTATGCTGTTTGCTATTCAGATGATCTTGCTAAGACACTTGGCTATGTAGCAAACAACATAGATCCTGATCAGCACGCAGCATCACGCTGCGGCTAATCTGGATCTATGTTGTTTGCAAAAGCCTTTAAATATATCCAGAATTAAATGGGTTAACATACGATATGCTTGAATATCCATTACGTACTTGATTGCTATTTTAGATTGGATACAGCAAGTTTGATGTAGTATCCAGCGTGTTAGACGTTATCTACGGACAATGCCTGATATGGCTCGGGTTGTATTTCTCGCCGCTCCTGGCTGCGCTCAGTGTCGTCAAGCTTATCATTGTCTTCTATTTTAGATATCTCGTAGCAAAGGTATGTTAAACTGCTGTGTACCTCAAAGATTTATGCAAAACCTTCTTTAAAATCATCTTCAGAACCAATATGCCAAATATGGAGAAGTAACATAATGACAATATTGAAAGAATAATTGACTATAACTGTGTGTGGGGGGGAGGGCGGGGGCTGAAATATACGTGCAAATCTGATATAAGCCACTTCTCGTCTTATAGCTTATCATAGCTTCTGTGAGTGTAGGAACTGGTTGAATGTACTAGTATGTAAGAGTGTACCAGGATGTAAGTTGTTGGGCATGTGATTGTTTGTACATGCGTTGTTCCATCTATGAACCATACACGCATGTCTTGAATATACGGACACGTACACACATACACGCATGTCTTGAATACACGGACACACATACACGCATGTCTTGACTATACGGACACGTACACACATACACGCATGTCTTGAATACACGGACACACATACACGCATGTCTTGACTATACGGACACGTACACACATACATGCATGTCTTGAATATACGGACACACATACACGCATGTCTTGACTATACGGACACGTACACACATACATGCATGTCTTGACTATACGGACACGTACACACATACACGCATGTCTTGAATACACGGACACACATACACGCATGTCTTGACTATACGGACACGTACACACATACATGCATGTCTTGAATATACGATTACGTACACACATACACGCATGTCTTGAATATACGGACACGTACACACATACACGCATGTCTTGAATATACGGACACGTACACACATACACGCATGTCTTGAATATACGGACACGTACACACATACACGCATGTCTTGAATATACGGACACGTACACACATACACGCATGTCTTGAATATACGATTACGTACACACATACACGCATGTCTTGAATATACGATTACGTACACACATACACGCATGTCTTGAATATACGGACACGTACACACATACACGCATGTCTTGAATATATGGACACGTACACACATACACGCATGTCTTGAATATATGGACACGTACACACATACACGCATGTCTTGAATATACGATTACGTACACACATACACGCATGTCTTGAATATACGGACACGTACACACATACACGCATGTCTTGAATATATGGACACGTACACACATACACGCATGTCTTAACTATACGGACACGTACACACATACATGCATGTCTTGAATATACGATTACGTACACACATACACGCATGTCTTGAATATACGGACACGTACACACATACACGCATGTCTTGAATATACGTACACACATACACGCATGTCTTGACTATACGGACACGTACACACATACAAGCATGAAATGAAACATGCTATATTTGATAAGTGAGTCATTGTGACTGTTGTTTCCTTTGTTTCATGTATCAGTGGTTATGTTATAGCGGTTACATTTAGCGTATAGCAGTTACATTTAGCAGTTACATTTAGTGTTTAGCAGTTACATTTAGTGTTTAGCAGTTACATTTAGCAGTTACATTTAGCAGTTATGTTTAGCAGTTACATTTAGCCGTTATGTTTAGTGTTTAGCGGTTACATTTAGCAGTTATGTTTAGTGTTTAGCAGTTACATTTAGTGTTTAGCGGTTACATTTAGCAGTTACGTTTAGCAGTTATGTTTAGCAGTTACATTTAGTGTTTAGCGGTTACATTTAGCAGTTACATTTAGTGTTTAGCGGTTACATTTAGCGTGATACATGCACATTCATTAGATCAATGGCAGATTACCCTCAAACTCTAGTTGACCTCAACCATGTGATAAAGGATTCAATGCCACAGAATATGGGTGTCCCTCCCTCAACCATGTGATAAAGGATTCAATGCCACAGAATATGGGTGTCCCTCCCTCAACCATGTGATAAAGGATTCAATGCCACAGAATATGGGTGTCCCTCCCTCAACCATGTGATAAAGGATTCAATGCCACAGAATATGGGTGTCCCTCCCTCAACCATGTGATAAAGGATTCAATGCCACAGAATATGGGTGTCCCTCCCTCAACCATGTGATAAAGGATTCAATGCCACAGAATATGGGTGTCCCTCCCTCAACCATGTGATAAAGGATTCAATGCCACAGAATATGGGTGTCCCTCCCTCAACCATGTGATAAAGGATTCAATGCCACAGAATATGGGTGTCCCTCCCTCAACCATGTGATAAAGGATTCAATGCCACAGAATATGGGTGTCCCTCCCTCAACCATGTGATAAA